>JASEVX010000004.1:97379471-98021211 GCA_031761405.1 Serripes groenlandicus
CATTCGATATATGTAAATAATGTTTAGGCCTACATAATACATGAACATAATTTAAACATTTGAAAAGCTATGACTAGATAAGAGTATCATCACAAACACTTTAAAGTTAAGAATAGTCGATTAATACGTAGATCTACCGTATTACCTTAAAAGGATTTAATATTATTTAAAGTTACGTTAACACCATAACGTTTATCGACATGGCTTATACATGTACGTGAAACAATAAAGCTAGTCGGCGATCTTTTTTTTCTCGCAAATGCGTCAATGACATGATTGGTGTCAATGTCTCTGTCCTTGTGGATATTCATGAGGCCGAGTCCTGACAACCTACCGGTGCTCAGTGTAGACCTGAGATATGTCTTCAGACGTCGCATGCTGCTGAATGATCGTTCAGCAGTAGCAGTTGATACTGGCATGGCAAGGAGGATGTGAAGACAAGTCGTGACATTTGGATACAGTTCTCTATTTGTTATGGCTAGAGTATCGCCTAATGTGCTGGGTGTCACAGTGTCAACTGCCACAGCATGTCGTGCCTTCCATCTGCTTACTTCCCTCTTAAACTCCTCTAAGTCGTCTGCGGCTAGATCATCCTTAAAGGCGTCATATATTGCCCCCAACCCTCTGTTCCGTAAGCTGATCCAAGGAATTTGGTATAAGGAATTGAGCATTAAATCGCTCAACGTCCTCAATAAGCATGTCGGATAATTCCACTAGAAGGTGGTCTACAAAGGGAATGTACATATTTCTCTTCCAATAATCCGAAATAGACTCAGCTGGCACGTTGGGGCGATGTTGCTGGCGTTGATTATTTCGTCCCCTTGGTCTGCCCGGCTGTACATCAACCGATTGAGCCATTTCTACAGCTTTCGCATAAAGCGCTTCCCATACCATAACGTCATTACGCTCTTCTGTTACCTGATGAGCAACGGTTGAAGCCTCCTTAACAGCATCGATTAAGTCACATGATTTGTTCTGTAACATTTGTGATAAGGGGACTAATCCTGACAGCACATGTTCAATTGCCACAAGACTTACTATGAATCCAAACTGCGTGATAGCTAGTTTGAATGGGCCAGCTTTGGTGTCGCGATGGTTCGTACATAGATCGTCTAGTGTTTCAACCACGGTCGTATAAGAACATTTGAATGTGTTTAAAGCGTCCTCCGCTCGTGCCGCCCATCGTGTTTCACACAGAGACTGTAACTTGGTACGATGTTCCATGGCAGCCCTACTCTCTGCATCGTTGGTCAACGTTTCCTGATACCGTAGGAGTCGTTTGGCTGAGTAGTAAAAAGAAAATGCCACTTCTTGGACAGTTGTCATCATGTTTCTAGCCAAAGGTTCTTCTGACGCGTGTATTAATGCTAGGTTTTAGCAATGCGCTTTACAGTGCGTATACACAGCTCGTGGTAGTTCTTGTTTTATACGGGCCTGAACGCCACGATACTTCCCGGACATGTTTGACGCGCCGTCGTACCCTTGTCCACGCATCTTATTTACATCAACGCCAGCAGCTCTTAAGTTGCTTAAAAAAGCCGTAGACAACGCTTACAGCTGTCAACAATTTCAGTTTTAATTCCGTTGCCCACAAATCTCAATTATCTCATTTTGGATATCTGGTGAGGTGTACATAGTCCTAGGATCACCATTTGTCAAGTGGTCTTTAAGTATAGTGTTGTATTTAGCCTGATATTGAAGTAAAGCTCTGAAGTTTCCATGCTCATCCTCGTGACCTCGTAAGGATAGATTTTGCTTTCCACATAGAACAATCGTATCAACAATAGCTTTCAGAATTTGTCTATTTCTTTCCACTACGGTATTGTAGGAGGTAGACATCGAACATACTATGTCTTTCTTTTCACCATTCATTATACTAAACAAAGGGGATTAACTCTTTTAACTCGGGATATAAAGTGACACTCGTATAATTTCGGCTAATTCCGTGATTCTCTCGGTGTAGCTAGTAGGGCGATTTTGTTCGATGTGTTCCGAACCATAAAGAAGGCAATAATACTGACGTAAGGCACATGCAATTTAATGTTTTAGAACAAAAAAAAATCTAAACATTTATTGTTTCTGACTGTTTACACCTAACCCACCTAAATAAAATGTACGAACGTGCGTTAGTGCGTACGCCTACCTACGCGCCTGATATTGTATTGCATTTGCGGCCTATGTAAATACAGATGAGCCAACGCCACGACGCAGTCTGGTCTGGTTCTACTTTGTCCACATATTAGTTAAAGAAGTTTTCAAGAAACTTCTGTAAACTAGAATCGCTTTGGACCCTCAGCATAAATACGCACACAGGTCTCTCTCCACAGGTGTGTTCGTACGTTAACGTGTGTTGTCCTGGGGGAGCGCTCCCCTGCGAGCGATGATCGAACGCGAGATGACTTTTAAAATGGTATTTATGGCTGCCCTCCTCGGTGCTTAGGGTTCCTGGGTATGACGATTCACTGGCTGTTGTCTAGATAAATGGACCAGTAGCACTGGTAAGCTACCTAGGAAACTTGATATAACTGAAAAGGTGTTGAAAGCGGCGTAAAACACCAAACAATCAATCAATCATCCGAACCCGACACGCCGGGTTTAGATATTCATTTAAATTCATTTCACAAGTTTAACTATGTAATACTGAATAATTTACAGCAATGTATCACCTGTCATAACTGTAAATGTTTTATCGAAATACATCGAACATTCTTCTCGCTTTACTTTTTAAGCTTTGGTTTATAGATGAGAAAACTGAATTATACTTTGCATCAAAGGGATGTGAGATCGAATCCCTGCTCGGCCAAATTCTTTCCGACGTTTAAGGTCAACGTGACAAGCGTCGTTCGTCTGTCACCAATAGGCTAACACTCTAGGTGGAAAAGTAGCAGGTTGCTTTGAAAGAAGATTATGTGGAGTACTGGTGTGAGAAAGCCAGGACACACATATCACTGGCCGCCTTGATATGACTGAAGAATTGTTGAAAACGGCGTAAAGCCCCAACTAATCAACAATCCATAGTACTGTAAAAACAATTTTTCTTAGCTGCGACAGCGTCCGTGAACTATGTAAGTCCAGGTGAGTATAGACGTTCGCGAACTATGTCCATCCAGGTGAGTATAGACGTCCTAGAACTATGTCCATCCAGGTGAGTATAGACGTTCGCGAACTATGTCCATCAAGGTGAGTATAAACGTCCGCGAACTATGTCCATCCAGGTGAGTATAGACGTTCGCAAATTATGTCCATCCAGGTGAGTATAGACGTCCGTGAACTATGTCCATCCAGGTGAGTATAGACGTTCGCGAACTATGTCCATCCAGGTGAGTATAGACGTCCGCGAACTATGTCCATCCAGGTAAGTATAGACGTCCGCTAACTATGTCCATCCAGGTGAGTATAGACATCCGCGAACTATGTCCATCAAGGTGAGTATAGACGTTCGCAAGCTATGTCCATCCAGGTGAGTATAGACGTTCGCGAGCTATGTACATCCAGGTGAGTATAGACGTTCGCGAACTATGTTCATCCAGGTGAGTAAAGACGTCCGTGAACTATGTCAATCCAGGTGAGTATAGACGTCCGCGAACTATGTCCATCCAGGTGAGTATAGACGTCCGCGAAATATGTCCATCCAGGTGAGTATAGACGTTCGCGAACTATGGCCATCCAGGTGAGCATAGACGTTCGCGAACTATGTCCATCCAGGTGAGTATAGACATCCTCGAACTATGTCCATCCTGGTGAGTATTGACGTTCGCGAACTATGTCCATCCAGGTGAGTATAGATGTTCGCGAACTATGTCCATCCAGGTGAGTATAGACGTCCGCGAACTATGTCCATCCAGGTGAGTATAGATGTTCGCGAACTATGTTCATCCAGGTGAGTATGGACGTCCGCGAACTATGTCCAGCCAGGTGAGTATAGACGTTCGCGAACTATGTCCATCCAGGTGAGTATTGACGTTCGCGAACTATGTCCATCCAGGTGAGTAGAGACGTTCGCGAACTATGTCCATCCAGGTGAGTATAGACGTTCGCGAACTATGTCCATCCAGGTGAGTATAGACGTTCGCGAACTATGTCCATCCAGGTGAGTATAGACGTCCGCGAACAATGTCCATCTAGGTGAGTATAAACGTCCGTGAACTATGTCTATCCAGGTGAGTATAGACGTTCGCGAACTATGTCCATCCAGGTGAGTATAGACATCCGTGAACTATGTCCATCCAGGTGAGTATAGACGTCGAAAAACTATGTCCATCCAGGTGAGTATAGACATCCGCGAACTATGTCCATCCAGGTGAGCATAGACATTCGCGAACGATATCCATCCAGGTGAGTATAGACGTTCGCAAACTATGTCCATCCAGGTGAATATAGACGTCCGTGAACTATGTCCATCCAGGTGAGTATAGACGTTCGCGAACGATGTCATTCCAGGTGAGTATAGACGTTCGCGAACTATGTCCATCCAGGTGAGTATAGATGTTCGCGAACTATGTCCATCCAGGTGAGTATAGACGTCCGCGAACTATGTCCATCCAGGTGAGTATAGACGTTCGCGAACGATGTCCATCCAGGTGAGTATAGACGTTCGCGAACGATGTACATCCATGTAAGTATAGACGTTCGCGAACTATGTTCATCCAGGTGAGCATAGATGATCGCGAACTATGTCCATCCAGGTGAGTATAGACATCCGCGAACTATGTCCATCCAGGTGAGTATAGACATCCGCGAACTATGTCCATCCAGGTGAGTATAGATATTCGGGAACTATGTCCATCCAAGTGAGTATAGACGTTCGCGAACTATGTCCATCCAGGTGAGTATAGACGTTCGCGAACTATGTCCATCAAGGTGAGTATAGACGTTCGCGAACTATGTTCATCCAGGTGAGTATAGACGTCCGTGAACTATGTCAATCCAGGTGAGTATAGACGTCCGCGAACTATGTCCATCCAGGTGAGTATAGACGTCCGCGAACTATGTCTATCCAGGTGAGCATAGACGTTCGCGAACTATGTCCATCCAGGTGAGTATAGACATCCTCGAACTATGTCCATCCTGGTGAGTATTGACGTTCGCGAACTATGTCCATCCAGGTGAGTATAGATGTTCGCGAACTATGTCCATCCAGGTGAGTATAGACGTCCGCGAACTATGTCCATCCAGGTGAGTATAGATGTTCGCGAACTATGTCCATCTAGGTGAGTATGGACGTCCGCGAACTATGTCCATCCAGGTGAGTATAGACGTTCGCGAACTATGTCTATCCAGGTGAGTATAGACGTTCGCGAACTTTGTCCATCCAGGTGAGTAGAGACGTTCGCGAACTATGTCCATTCAGGTGAGCATAGACATCCGCGAACTATGTCCATCCAGGTGAGTATAGACGTTCGCGAACTATGTCCATCCAGGTGAGTATAGACGTTCGCGAACTATGTCCATCCAGGTGAGTATAGACGTCCGCGAACAATGTCCATCTAGGTGAGTATAAACGTCCGTGAACTATGTCCATCCAGCTGAGTATAGACGTTCGCGAACTATGTCCATCCAGGTGAGTATAGACATCCTTGAACTATGTCCATCCAGGTGAGTATAGACGTCCAAAAACTATGTCCATCCAGGTGAGTATAGACATCCGCGAACTATGTCCATCCAGGTGAGTATAGACGTTCGCGAACGATATCCATCCAGGTGAGTATAGACGTTCGCGAACTATGTCCATCCAGGTGAATATAGACGTCCGTGAACTATGTCCATCCAGGTGAGTATAGACGTTCGCGAACGATGTCATTCCAGGTGAGTATAGACGTTCGCGAACTATGTCCATCCAGGTGAGTATAGACGTTCGCGAACTATGTCCATCCAGGTGAGTATAGACGTCCGGGAACTATGTCCATCCAGGTGAGTATAGACGTTCGCGAACGATGTCCATCCAGGTGAGTATAGACGTTCGCGAACGATGTACATCCATGTGAGTATAGACGTTCGCGAACTATGTCCATCCAGGTGAGCATAGACGTTCGCGAACTATGTCAATCCAGGTGAGTATAGACATCCGCGAACTATGTCCATCCAGGTGAGGTGTAGAAGTCCGCGAACTATGTCCATCCAGGTGAGTATAGACGTCCGTGAACTATGTCCATCTAGGTGAGTATAGACGTTCGCGAACTATGTCCATCCAGGTGAGTATAGACGTTCGCGAACTATGTCCATCCAGGTGAGTATAGACGTCAGCTAACTATGTCCATCCAGGTGAGTATAGACGTCCGCGAACTATGTCCATCCAGGTGAGTATAGACGTTCGCGAACAATGTCCATCTAGGTGAGTATAGACGTTCGCAAACTATGTCCATCCAGGTGAGTATAGACGTCCGTGAACTATGTCCATCCAGGTGAGTATAAACGTTCGCGAACTATGTCCATCCAGGTGAGTATAGACGTTCGTGAACTATGTCCATCCAGGTGAGTATAGACGTCCGCTAACTATGTCCATCCAGGTGAGTATAGATGTTCGTGAACGATGTCCATACAGGTGAGTATAGACGTTCGCGAACTATGTCCATCCAGGTGAGTATAGACGTCCGCGAACTATGTCCATCCAGGTGAGTATAGACGTCCGTGAACTATGTCCATCCAGGTGAGTATAGACGTTCGTGAACTATGTCCATCCAGGTGAGTATAGACGTTCGTGAACTATGTCCATCCAGGTGAGTATTGACGTCCGCGAACGATGTCCATCCAGGTGAGTATAGACGTTCGTGAACTATGTCCATCCAGGTGAGTATAGACGTCCGCGAACTATGTCCATCCAGGTGAGTATAGACGTCCGCGAACTATGTCCATCTAGGTGAGTATAAACGTTCGCGAACTATGTCCATCCAGGTGAGTATAAACGTCCGCGAACTATATCCATCCAGGTGAGTATAGACGTCCGCGAACTATGTCCATCTAGGTGAGTATAAACGTTTGCGAACTATGTCCATCCAGGTGAGTATAAACGTCCGCGAACTATGTCCATCCAGGTGAGTATAGACGTTCGCGAACTATGTCCATCCAGGTGAGTATAGACGTTCGCGAACTATGTCCATTCAGGTGAGTATAGACGTTCGTGAACTATGTCCATCCAGGTGAGTATAGACGTCCGCGAACTATGTCCATCCTGGTGAGTATAGACATCCGTGAACTATGTCCATCCAGGTGAGTATAGACGTCCACTAACTATGTCCATCCAGGTGAGTATAGACGTTCGTGAACTATGTCCATCCAGGTGAGTATAAACGTCCGCGAACTATGTCCATCCAGGTGAGTATAGACGTTCGTGAACTATGTCCATCCAGGTGAGTATAGACGTCCGCGAACTATGTCCATCCTGGTGAGTATAGACATCCGTGAACTATGTCCATCCAGGTGAGTATAGACGTCCGCGAACTATGTCCATCTAGGTGAGTATAGATGTTCGCGAACTATGTCCATCCAGGTGAGTATAGACATCCGCGAACAATGTCCATCCAGGTGAGTATAGACGTCCGCGAACTATGTCCATCTAGGGGAGTATAGACGTCCTCTAACTATGTCAATCCAGGTGAGTATAGACGTCCTCTAACTATGTCCATCCAGGTGAGTATAGACATCCGCTAACTATGTCCATCCAGGTGAGTATAAACGTCCGCGAACTATGTCCATCTATGTGAGTATAGACGTCCGCGAATTATGTCCATCCAGGTGAGTATAGACGTCTGCGAACTATGTCCATCCAGGTGAGTATAAACGTCCGCGAACTATGTCCATCCAGGTGAGTATAGACGTCCACTAACAGTAGTATGTATGGCGGTTTAGGTGTAAACAAAGATGACGTAATCGGCGGCCATTTTGTTGACCTAGTTACTATTTATAGTATCTCATTTGCATATAAGGATTGACACGAGTGAGGACGCTATTGTGTTGACCTAGTTATTTGCATATAATAACTGCGCATGCGTGGCGGCCATTTTTTAATCATAGGTCTATATTTAGAATGACATCATAGGTCTACATTTAGAAAGCTTTAACAATGGAGCAAGTGTTTCAGTAGCACCCTTCGGGCGAGACCACCAACGATTTGTCTCTAGCCTTCTACCAATAGATTCTAGCGGGTATGTTGTTGGAACCCTCGAAAATAATGGCGGGGAAATTCGACCTAACCTTTGCTACATTGTTTCGGGAAACCTGACACGAGACATCCATACAACACGATATATCCCTTTAATATGTCGTATAGTCGAGCCGAAGCACGCAGTCAAACATGTATGGTAAAGCAATAAATGTAACGTCTCACCTCGAGAACGTCCAGAGTTCAAATGACAGATGCGCATGTCCTGACACCACGATCTATTTTTAGACACGTTATTTCACAATCAGAAACACACCAGGTGTCCGAACAATAGACCATTGAAATGTTAATCTCCTTTAAAGGCGCCATACTGTCTGCGTCTATTTATTTAAGGCCGGAAACATGAACAATGCCCAATTGAAATGTCAAAGTTAATCTCCTTTAAAGGCGCCATACTGTCTGCGTCTATTGATTTAAAGCCGGAAACATGAACAATGCCCCATTGACATGTCAATATCAATCTCCTTTAAAGGCGACACAGTGTCCAGCGTCTATTGATTTAAGGACGGAAACGTGTACAATAGCCCATTGACATGTTGAAAATTAATCCCCTTTAAAGGCGACATACTGTCTGCGTCTGAACACCTGCAACGAACGCGTTAACACTTGTCTGAGAATAACCCTTTACACTGCTGTTCAAAAGTCTACCCTACATGATGAAAGTTATTATTATGTTTTAATTTGCACTTGAAAAGTGTCACTGTAGTTAAACACGTCTTTACCAATTTGATCGGATTTCAAATATAGAGGGAAAAGGAGCCCATTAAAAACGTCAAATCGGTTTTTGTTAATTTGTATCACTATTTACGCTTTAACTTTTTCTCTTTATGCTACCAAATGATAGAAGACCCAAAAAGCTTTCATTTAAACCAAAGTTTGTCGCTATAATTGTTTACCGTTTTAGAGTTATGTAATATGAGAGATTTTTAAACCCCAAATATGAACTTGCCCCGATCCTCAAGTTTGATATACCGTTGGAAAGATCTCGTTGAGCCCTTTTCGTATATGAAAAAATTATGATCCTAAAACTAATAGTTCTCTAGTTATCGCCGTTTTAAATTTCAAAGTGCGTCAAAAGTCTTCTTAATGCGTAAATGCCGATATCTCCTTTATTTCTTGTCCGAATGTAGTTGTGTTTGGGCCCATTGAAAAGGGTTTCGTAAACTCTATCGATTGAGGAGGTCAAACCGGAAGTTTGGTCTGTCTGTAAACCGGAAGTGTCGTCATTATATTTTACAATGGTCATATCTTCCTTAGTTCTGAACCGATGTTTACAATTTGTATATCATTCGAAAGCTCTCATCGAGATATGAGTATATTCGAAGTTGAAAGATATCCGATCAATGTTTTCATGACATTGTACTTTAAATAAGCAGCGCAAGGGGTAAATGAAAAACAAAGACATGAATACAATTTCTACAATTTTATTATATAATCAAGTATTGTAGTTCGCATAATCAAAATAACTAACACTATTTATTGAACACAGTATTCACAAATCACGATTCATTAAGGGATAAAAATGATTGTCAATTCGTCTCATATTCCATCCATGACGTCTATGAATAACTGTCAACCGTTCCGTTATGTTGTAAACGTGGTTAATTTAGGGCTCCCCCCGGGCATTTTCTTTCCGATAATTTAGTCACGTAGTCCCGGTGGTCCGTGTATTCGATACCCCTTTTTCGCATTGTCAATCATGGTATGTTGTCTTTTACTGGATACCTCTGATTTGGCTAGTTCAACAGCTTGAGCCACGGGTGTCACAAAGTTAATGGTGAGTTCTTTCATCGTCCCACCCATCTGAATTTTTTCCACGACGTATTGTCCTTTATGATTAGGTTTCAACTTCCCTTCGGCCATCCGTTGAAAATGTCGTGTCCACATTTCTACTCTATCCATCGTTGACGTAAGTGAAGTACACAGCGAGTGATAGTTTTATTTTTGGCTATTAGCTGTAACTTTCCTCCCCTTATAGCATGTCTTCACCATCACTGTCGTCGCTACCACCATAGCTAACGTCGTCGTTCTCAGACTTCACTATACCTTCTATTAAATAACTGTGTTTCTTAATGGCCGACTGTATGGCCTGTTCTAGTATCATTCCCTCGGACACGAGTTCTTGTACATCTTCCATGACACGTTGGTGAATGACTCCGTGTTCTAATTGGAATGTGTGGAGAAGCAGTTGGCTATACATACGTAAGACATGTGTTGTATCTTCCGCTACTATTTTTGAGTCTGCCTTTTTCTTGGCCTCGTCATTGGACATTCCATCTCGCTCATACTTTTCCACTTTTTTTCGCCAAGATTTTTCATTATTGTTCGAAGCTTTACGGTACATGACTTCAAACACTTTGTGTTCTTCGCTGTCTTTATCTTTTACATCTTCTTCGCTCTGGTCATAGGATATCCACCGTTTTAATGGAGGCGTTTCCGAGTGATCCTCCGTGGCAGAACGCTTATTACACCATCGTTTGACATGATTTTGTAAAGAATGAACGTCACCAAACACGATACCACAATCGTCGCAAACGGGCATGTCTAGACTGTTATCAGACTCGAGGCTGGAATCACTCTTTATGTACTCCACAGGGGTGTCCCTTATAGTTTTCTTAACTGAATATCCTCGCTGATCATACGCTGGAGTATCACTTATATTCTTGTGTTCAGCTACTGATACATTCTGTTCAAAAATGTTTGGTCTAAGCCGCATGTATTCGGGTGTAGAGGCTTGAAGATCAATAACGAGATGTCCATATGGCTTTTCTGTGGCGTTTCGATATACATTCATGAAACTGTGACTACTGGTAGGGTAGATCCGTCGTGCCAGTACAGAAATTTGATGTCTATCAACTGGGTTGTTAAACACAATTAAATATTTTGTATTAAGGCTGATATCTCGGCACGCTTTTCCTTGAGGAAAAACGTTCTGTGTCAGGAAAATGACCGTCAAGTTTCTATGATGAGATCCTTTAGTAAAAAGATTAGCCACTCTTTCATCCTTCTTCGCCTCTCCCATCAAATCATCTAATATGATGCAGTTCCGCACGTTTACGTCTAGATACATATCTTGTTCAAGACAGTCTGGAATACCCCTCACAAATTCAACGTTAGACAATTCTGTCTTGATTTCGTCGTATAATGGTTGATTTTGACTATAACACCAGATGATCCTCTGAGGTGGTGGTTGGATTGTATCTTGGCACAATATCATCTTAGTCAATACCGATTTACCACTTCCACTCGGCCCAGACAAAACGAGTGTACACGGATGTTTAAACTTAAATACGGGCGCTCCGGGCGCTCCCAAATGCGCTCCGGGAGCTCCCAAATGCGCTCCGGGCGCTCCCAAATGCGCTCCGGGAGCTCCCAAATGCGCTCCGGGAGCTCCTAAATGCGCTCCGGGCGCTCCCAAATGCGCTCCCAGATGCGCTCCGGGCGCTCCCAGATGCGCTCCGGGAGCTCCCAGATGCGCTCCGGGCGTTCCCAAATGCGCTCCGGGCGCTCCCTCATATTGTTGTACTCCTGGTGATATATTCCAGTATCTTTGGTCTGTATGTGAAGATGGTTCTTCAAAGTGTTTGTTTCTCTCATGTCTCATTAGATTGTATCTACTACAGAACGTCTGATCACACGTTGTACAGAAAATTGTACTCATCTTTTCAAAGTCGTGTGTTGCAGTTTATTGTGAATATCCTCCCCTTATAAACTTACAGAGCGCTCGGAGCGCTCCGGGAGACCGGGCTCCCGGAGCGCATTTGGGAGCGCCTGTAAGTTTATAAGGGGAAGATATCCACAATAAACTGCAACACACGACTTTGAAAAGATGAGTACAATTTTCTGTACAACGTGTGATCAGACGTTCTGTAGTAGATACAATCTAATGAGACATGAGAGAAACAAACACTTTGAAGAACCATCTTCACATACAGACCAAAGATACTGGAATATATCACCAGGAGTACAACAATATGAGGGAGCGCCCGGAGCGCATTTGGGAACGCCCGGAGCGCATTTGGGAGCGCCCGGAGCGCATCTGGGAGCTCCCGGAGCGCATCTGGGAGCGCCCGGAGCGCATCTGGGAGCGCATTTGGGAGCGCCCGGAGCGCATTTAGGAGCTCCCGGAGCGCATTTGGGAGCTCCCGGAGCGCATTTGGGAGCTCCCGGAGCGCATTTGGGAGCTCCCGGAGCGCATTTGGGAGCTCCCGGAGCGCATTTGGGAGCGCCCGGAGCGCATTTGGGAGCTCCCGGAGCGCATTTGGGAGCGCCCGGAGCGCATTTGGGAGCGCCCGGAGCGCATTTGGGAGCGCCCGGAGCGCATTTGGGAGCTCCCGGAGCGCATTTGGGAGCGCCCGGAGCGCCCATATTTAAGTTTAAACATCCGTGTACACTCGTTTTGTCTGGGCCGAGTGGAAGTGGTAAATCGGTATTGACTAAGATGATATTGTGCCAAGATACAATCCAACCACCACCTCAGAGGATCATCTGGTGTTATAGTCAAAATCAACCATTATACGACGAAATCAAGACAGAATTGTCTAACGTTGAATTTGTGAGGGGTATTCCAGACTGTCTTGAACAAGATATGTATCTAGACGTAAACGTGCGGAACTGCATCATATTAGATGATTTGATGGGAGAGGCGAAGAAGGATGAAAGAGTGGCTAATCTTTTTACTAAAGGATCTCATCATAGAAACTTGACGGTCATTTTCCTGACACAGAACGTTTTTCCTCAAGGAAAAGCGTGCCGAGATATCAGCCTTAATACAAAATATTTAATTGTGTTTAACAACCCAGTTGATAGACATCAAATTTCTGTACTGGCACGACGGATCTACCCTACCAGTAGTCACAGTTTCATGAATGTATATCGAAACGCCACAGAAAAGCCATATGGACATCTCGTTATTGATCTTCAAGCCTCTACACCCGAATACATGCGGCTTAGACCAAACATTTTTGAACAGAATGTATCAGTAGCTGAACACAAGAATATAAGTGATACTCCAGCGTATGATCAGCGAGGATATTCAGTTAAGAAAACTATAAGGGACACCCCTGTGGAGTACATAAAGAGTGATTCCAGCCTCGAGTCTGATAACAGTCTAGACATGCCCGTTTGCGACGATTGTGGTATCGTGTTTGGTGACGTTCATTCTTTACAAAATCATGTCAAACGATGGTGTAATAAGCGTTCTGCCACGGAGGATCACTCGGAAACGCCTCCATTAAAACGGTGGATATCCTATGACCAGAGCGAAGAAGATGTAAAAGATAAAGACAGCGAAGAACACAAAGTGTTTGAAGTCATGTACCGTAAAGCTTCGAACAATAATGAAAAATCTTGGCGAAAAAAAGTGGAAAAGTATGAGCGAGATGGAATGTCCAATGACGAGGCCAAGAAAAAGGCAGACTCAAAAATAGTAGCGGAAGATACAACACATGTCTTACGTATGTATAGCCAACTGCTTCTCCACACATTCCAATTAGAACACGGAGTCATTCACCAACGTGTCATGGAAGATGTACAAGAACTCGTGTCCGAGGGAATGATACTAGAACAGGCCATACAGTCGGCCATTAAGAAACACAGTTATTTAATAGAAGGTATAGTGAAGTCTGAGAACGACGACGTTAGCTATGGTGGTAGCGACGACAGTGATGGTGAAGACATGCTATAAGGGGAGGAAAGTTACAGCTAATAGCCAAAAATAAAACTATCACTCGCTGTGTACTTCACTTACGTCAACGATGGATAGAGTAGAAATGTGGACACGACATTTTCAACGGATGGCCGAAGGGAAGTTGAAACCTAATCATAAAGGACAATACGTCGTGGAAAAAATTCAGATGGGTGGGACGATGAAAGAACTCACCATTAACTTTGTGACACCCGTGGCTCAAGCTGTTGAACTAGCCAAATCAGAGGTATCCAGTAAAAGACAACATACCATGATTGACAATGCGAAAAAGGGGTATCGAATACACGGACCACCGGGACTACGTGACTAAATTATCGGAAAGAAAATGCCCGGGGGGAGCCCTAAATTAACCACGTTTACAACATAACGGAACGGTTGACAGTTATTCATAGACGTCATGGATGGAATATGAGACGAATTGACAATCATTTTTATCCCTTAATGAATCGTGATTTGTGAATACTGTGTTCAATAAATAGTGTTAGTTATTTTGATTATGCGAACTACAATACTTGATTATATAATAAAATTGTAGAAATTGTATTCATGTCTTTGTTTTTCATTTACCCCTTGCGCTGCTTATTTAAAGTACAATGTCATGAAAACATTGATCGGATATCTTTCAACTTCGAATATACTCATATCTCGATGAGAGCTTTCGAATGATATACAAATTGTAAACATCGGTTCAGAACTAAGGAAGATATGACCATTGTAAAATATAATGACGACACTTCCGGTTTACAGACAGACCAAACTTCCGGTTTGACCTCCTCAATCGATAGAGTTTACGAAACCCTTTTCAATGGGCCCAAACACAACTACATTCGGACAAGAAATAAAGGAGATATCGGCATTTACGCATTAAGAAGACTTTTGACGCACTTTGAAATTTAAAACGGCGATAACTAGAGAACTATTAGTTTTAGGATCATAATTTTTTCATATACGAAAAGGGCTCAACGAGATCTTTCCAACGGTATATCAAACTTGAGGATCGGGGCAAGTTCATATTTGGGGTTTAAAAATCTCTCATATTACATAACTCTAAAACGGTAAACAATTATAGCGACAAACTTTGGTTTAAATGAAAGCTTTTTGGGTCTTCTATCATTTGGTAGCATAAAGAGAAAAAGTTAAAGCGTAAATAGTGATACAAATTAACAAAAACCGATTTGACGTTTTTAATGGGCTCCTTTTCCCTCTATATTTGAAATCCGATCAAATTGGTAAAGACGTGTTTAACTACAGTGACACTTTTCAAGTGCAAATTAAAACATAATAATAACTTTCATCATGTAGGGTAGACTTTTGAACAGCAGTGTAAAGGGTTATTCTCAGACAAGTGTTAACGCGTTCGTTGCAGGTGTTCAGACGCAGACAGTATGTCGCCTTTAAAGGGGATTAATTTTCAACATGTCAATGGGCTATTGTACACGTTTCCGTCCTTAAATCAATAGACGCTGGACACTGTGTCGCCTTTAAAGGAGATTGATATTGACATGTCAATGGGGCATTGTTCATGTTTCCGGCTTTAAATCAATAGACGCAGACAGTATGGCGCCTTTAAAGGAGATTAACTTTGACATTTCAATTGGGCATTGTTCATGTTTCCGGCCTTAAATAAATAGACGCAGACAGTATGGCGCCTTTAAAGGAGATTAACATTTCAATGGTCTATTGTTCGGACACCTGGTGTGTTTCTGATTGTGAAATAACGTGTCTAAAAATAGATCGTGGTGTCAGGACATGCGCATCTGTCATTTGAACTCTGGACGTTCTCGAGGTGAGACGTTACATTTATTGCTTTACCATACATGTTTGACTGCGTGCTTCGGCTCGACTATACGACATATTAAAGGGATATATCGTGTTGTATGGATGTCTCGTGTCAGGTTTCCCGAAACAATGTAGCAAAGGTTAGGTCGAATTTCCCCGCCATTATTTTCGAGGGTTCCAACAACATACCCGCTAGAATCTATTGGTAGAAGGCTAGAGACAAATCGTTGGTGGTCTCGCCCGAAGGGTGCTACTGAAACACTTGCTCCATTGTTAAAGCTTTCTAAATGTAGACCTATGATGTCATTCTAAATATAGACCTATGATTAAAAAATGGCCGCCACGCATGCGCAGTTATTATATGCAAATAACTAGGTCAACACAATAGCGTCCTCACTCGTGTCAATCCTTATATGCAAATGAGATACTATAAATAGTAACTAGGTCAACAAAATGGCCGCCGATTACGTCATCTTTGTTTACACCTAAACCGCCATACATACTACTACTAACTATGTCCATCCAGGTGAGTATAAACGTCTGCGAACTATGTCCATCCAGGTGAGTATAAACGTCCGCGAACTATGTCCATCCAGGTGAGTATAGACGTCCACTAACTATGTCAATCCAGGTGAGTATAGACGTCCTCTAACTATGTCCATCCAGGTGAGTATAAACGTCCGCGAACTATGTCCATCTAGGTGAGTATAGACGTCCGTGAACTATATCCATCCAGGTGAGTATTGACTGTCCGACGAGAAAAGCGACATTCTTTTTCCACAGGTCTATGTGAAAAAAACAATTCGAAGTTCAGTTTTCGGATGACGTGGCTCAAGATGTATCGCTATCTTTTTCAAATCTGATTTAATTTAATTATTATTATTATTCATACTATAATTATCATTATCGTATATATTCTTTTAACCATATACCTTCACATTGTTGATGTTTTATTTGTTTGCCTTTCAATTAACCCTTTCCCTCATACGACAATTCTGCAGCTGACGATGTTGAATTTATTTTGTAAAAAAAAAAAGGAAAATTTCTATATTTGAATGGATAACCTATGACTGAAAGTGGAAAACATTGTGGTAAAGGAGAAATTGCTCGTTTTGAGCAATTTCTTTTTTTGTCACTATGTTTTCAAAA
Source organism: Serripes groenlandicus (assembly GCA_031761405.1). NCBI lineage: Eukaryota > Metazoa > Mollusca > Bivalvia > Cardiida > Cardiidae > Serripes > Serripes groenlandicus. The sequence continues at coordinate 97,396,265 of JASEVX010000004.1, forward strand.
AGCCATCTGCTACAGAGGCGTCAGAAAGCGTCTATATGAGGGAAAGTGTTATGATCTAGTATTTGAATAAATCTGAATCTGCCTTATTTTAGTCTAACCCACATGCATGTTATTGGTGTTACTGGGGCGTGACTGAATTATGATAATTTAATATCGCTGAACGCTTTCAGGCGTTACAGTTACAGTACATCTGAAATATATTGTTGTGTTTATGTATAATAATGTTATATTCTATATTAAATCATAATTTGATGCAGCAATATGAGCGATGCAGCTAAATGTTGGTCACGGTTTTTTCTAATAGTCAATATGGAAGGCACACCCAAAATTTCAACCCATAATCACAATCTAAATTGATTTACCGTGTGTGCCTTTTCGGGTTTTTGTTTTGTTACCAAAGTTGAAAGCAATTTGGGAAACGTGAAATACCATATCACGAGTAATTTCTTTTTCTCCAAAGATGTAGTTAAAAACCAATAAACAAACGTGTAGAAAACCTCTATAAACGAAAGTATAATTATCAAATAATGAAAACATTGTGGCAAAAAGGAGAAATTGCTCAGTGTGAGCAATTTACCCCTTTGCTACACTGATTTTAAAAGTCGTCTGTTGCAGAAGCGTCATAAACCGTCTGTATGTGGGAAAGGGTTAATACAGACTGAGTAACAAGGTAAAGGACCAATCGTTCTAGTTAGGATGCGACGTACAGGTACATTATGTAGGGTACTGAATAACGCACAGAAAACGAAGTCCACGTCAAATAAGCTAAAATGGAATCGTTTAGCAGTTGCAGGCGAAAAAGTGTTTTTTATCTCCTTATTTTGACCAGGAATGTTTAGTTCTAGATTCCTGTTTTGACATCACATCAAGGGTGTGGGAGAGAAACAAGTGGGGCTACATTTCTAGAGTTCGTCAGAAACTCTCTCATCTAAATATAGGCGAAAGTTTGACTGTATGAATGCGTAGGTTCACCTGAGTCTACGCCAGTGCGGCAAGGCCAATTTACAATTGACATGAATCAATTACTTTACATCATATAACACCTGGGCCAAAAGTTCATATCTTCTTGTTTACGATCGGCGAGCAAAAACAGGAAAATACCAGTCTAGATTCACTCGATATTGGGTTCGAATTGAGGTGAAACTTCGTTTATATTGGATACGTTTTTGAAAAATACTGCAGACAACGGAAGGACACAAATTATTTACAGAAATTGTGTTTTCCGATCATTTGTATTTTTTCTAGAACAGTCGGGTTTGTTCCGAAATGTATCATCTGCTTTTTTTGTAAACAGTGCTTAAAATAGAACATGCCACGTATTTTCCACATTTACTGTAACTATAATTTCTAAAAATAGAACGTGGATTTTCTACTATCAATATGAAAGTAACCTTAATACACTCGAAAGATTCAGTGAATATCACCATAGGTGCTTTGTATTTCAACATATTTCTTAAACTGTCATGTCTAAATATTCCGGATATCATGAAATAACCTGACTCATAAACATTTGATTGTATTTGATTCCTAGGTTACTCTCTCTGTTCTAAATCGGGCAATATATCCCTGACGTCATGAGGTCACGCCTGCGCATGCGCAGTAAATGTTTACAATATCATTTCAGTGTTGCAATATCGGCTGGTCGATACTAATCATATCGAAGCGGCTCGATGGCGGACCAAGTGTTTATCGCGGATTATATTAAGAAAAAGCGACGGAGGAAGGTAGGATTTGTTTTATTTAATTCATTTACTATTGCTTTACCTGTATGTGATTTTTTATACTGTGACATTATGTACTTTCCCGTTAAATCCGTATTTTATGGTAGCGAGTTTTAAGTACATTACTATGATAATATGTTAATAGCACGCTCCGAGTATAACGTGGTGAAGGTCCCTCGACTCGTTCTTTCCGGCATGTTTACATGTTTATTTTATCGATGAAACGTTACTACGCAGTTAACCCTAGCAAATCCAAATTTTCGCTCGACCGCGTTTGAAATGTACGAGTTTGACATGATTTAGCCCATACATCTCGATTTCTCTCTTTCAATGAGTAAATGTATAGAAGATTTATTAACTTAATGTTTTGTTATATATAATACTTATCGTTTATATAGCGTAACAAATGGTTATTTTATTTATATAGATCTTTGGTTATATTTGTTTACAAAACAAGGGTACCTATATATACACATAATTAAACTGATGTAAAAAAAAATCTGAAGTAATATACAATTCAGCCTTTTTACATAATTGAAAAAAAATGTAGAAAAAGGAGAAATTGCTCGAAATGGGCCATGTATACTTTTTTGCCCATGTTTCATTCAATAATCGTCTGCTGCAGATCCCAACACAATCATCTATATAAGGGAAGTGTTTTACCAACATACTCGAAGTAACGCATGTTTGAATATTAAGCCGTTGACAATACATCTATTCGATGATACTGTAAGTGTGGTATATAGGCCACCGGCAGAGAGAAAGGACCCTTAGGATAAACAATTCATGACCATTTCACCTTACCATGATACAGACGATAAAACTAACCTTAATTAACAGCTGTGACAGTGTCGATTTTTGAAAATGAGAAAGTGCCCATTATTTTTCCTACAATGTTTTCAACTTTGAATCCAAATTATACGCTGACTTTTGGAGATGAAATACTGTCTCAGAGCTGACAACTATTAACGTCTGTAAGAAAAGAGGCGTCAGAAAGCGTCTATATGAGGGAAAGGGTTAACCCACTTGCTAGTTGCAGACGCAATTTGACGCATCTGCAACAGACGACATTGAAATAATGAGTAATTCCTCCTTTTGCCGCACTGTTTTCAATATGTTCTATAACGATACATTCATTCAAGTTGTAAGATGTTCACTAGTTTGCCTATATACTTTCAAAGTCATCTGCAGCATCGACTTAATGGTATCTAGACTTGTTGGTAAACAACTGTAAAAACTGGAAATAAATTTGAACTAACTTGTAACCTGTGCTGAATGTATACTTATTGATTTTACCGTACGCGTGGTATGTCATCGTACTTAGGGATCGAGTTGTTAAATATTCTAAAGGTGAGAACCAATTAGATTGTACGTTTGTGGAGACTGACCAGAGTCAACAGTGATTGCTTATGATGCTGTTTTAATTCATGTGTAGTTGGATGAGAATAAATGCATGTATCGGCCTCTCGTAGGAAATGTTTCGGGTTCGATTTCCGTTTGTGCGGGTTCTGCATTTGGAATTTTCCCGCACAAACAGCGAGAGTGATCTATTGGACCGTATTCAGGTCGTCTCCGCACACCGAGCGCTCGGATGTGTACTAGCCGAATGAACCAATCAAATCACAGCTATTGACTTGCACTTTGGTTTTGAAATACTTAGTTCGCAGTCGATGTAAAGTGAATAAGTTCAAACGAATACATGTATACATACAACTATAATTTCCGCATGTTTTACTTCAATACTTCAATTGCTACAGTGAGTGATACCTTACACAGTTATAAGAAATGTCAAGTCAGTAAACGAGTACAATTTTATATATTAATTCGCTTGATACAACATCTGGTCAATCATTGCTTCACTGAAAGAGGTCACACATGTATCTTCCTATACATGAATAAAGTCCTTATTTGACCATTTAACCTTATGTTGTGGATTCTCAAACGATTGGTTGATTGATTGGGGTTTAACGCCATTTTTAACAATTTCTCAGTCATATCACGGCGTCCAGTTCACCTACTCATGTGTTTCCTAGCTTTCTCGTACCAGTAATCCACAATAAATACTTTCCAAGCAACTGGCTGCTTTTCCACATAAACTGTTAGCCCATTTGTGATAGACGGAATTCTCAGAGAATATATTCAGAGGTCTAGGAAGGGTATACAGCTCTTCTGCCCTCAATAATTGTATTATTATTCAACCAAACACTGTTGTGGGTACTCACAAGAATCGTACATCGAATTGGTCATACATACGAAAATGGTTTCTTTAAAGAGATAAAGGCTTATATTAGCCATTCCATCGGAAATGTTACAAAGTGACTTGTGTGAACTGTTACGATCCAGATCTAGGCTGTTCACATATAGCTTACAGAAACTTCTGTCGTGTTGTGGAAATGATGATACGACAGAGCAGATGCACAGGTTTGATCTGACCTACACTTTTTAGAAATGAAAACCGGTACCTTTTCTCCTGGACGGTCTCATGCTGAACAGCTAAGCACGCTTCGAGATATCAGCTGATCAGATGAGAATATTAACAAACTGTCCTGTATAAACTTAGAGGACCAAAAAACGTAACAACAGCTGCAAAATGCGTTCGACCGTAGACAACAATGCTTTGAAAAGACGAAGTCTACATATAACAGGAATCCGCCGTTACCACGTGGTAAGCGTGGGACCGGGGTTTCCCGCACGCGACGGTCATACTAAATTGCTTAACCCTTTCCCACATACAACAAATATGCGGCAGACGATTTTGAAACCATACAGGCAAAGGTATTACAAATCTGTAAACATCTGTTAAAGTATACTTATTAAATAGAGTTTAAAACCTTGTGACAATAGCAGAAAGTGTGCAACGGTTCATTTGGGAGTTTATCGACCTCGGGGATTGTTTGTTTTCAATAAATATCGATAACGATTAGACCGCATACTCATGCAATCTGCACGTGGTCACACCGTTCTCCCGTTGATTTCATGATGTGTGTGTGTATCAGTCACTATAGACGTCGAACACGGAATGATTCAATTGACGCAAATTCCCGATTGGCGCTTTGCTAAATGACGGTTCTAATATGTATCTTGTTTAACGCCTCTGCAGCAGACGGCGTTTTGAAAACATAGTGACAAAAGAAGAAATTGCACAAAACGTGCAATTTCTCCTTTTGCCACAATGTTTTCCACTTTTTGTCATAGGTTTTCCATTCAATTATGGAGATTTTCTATGTTTTGACAAAATACGTTCAAAGTCGTCTGCTGCAGAATTGTCGTATGAGGGAAAGGGTTAAAGATGGAATTAATATGAGCCGTTCTATACCGGAAAACCAACATTGTGAACTCTGCGTAAAGTATCGAATCGGATCAGCCTAAGCATGCCGCGCAGGCTTACCCGGACAGACACTTCTCGCCTCCTGTGGATTTTCTGTTTCAGGAAGCATCCCTATATACCTCTATCCCCTGATACGGAATAAATCTGCCCGGATTAGCCTGCGCGGACTACGCGGGCTGATCTGGGTCGATAAATAACGCAGATTCATTATGTTGGTTTTCTCTTGGAACGGCTCATACGTACATTCAATAGGTACAATGGATTGTCCACTTTTCTGTTTTAGCTCGTCAGAGACAAATCCCAAGACACTTATCGAAATCTAGACTTGAATCAGTCTCTATATTGTTATAATCAAATTTAAATATCGGCAATGTATTACTAAAAGTATCCCTTTCTACAGTAGCTCTCGATTACTGAACACCATTTCGGGTTCAAAGAGATGTCTTGTTAAATTGATCGGCGCTCTGTGAAAACCTACCTTAACGTGATTGTTACAATTGGGGGGAAAGACTTGCATAATGCATCCATGATAAGAATCCAAAATGTCGTCCTATGCTGATTTACTGAAGTTTCTTGAAATCTTCTTTGACTATATATAACTGGCGAACAGTGTAGATTTAGATCAGACGGTGCGGATTCGCTGACTGATCTTAATCTACGCTGATGTGAAATAACCTACTTTTGGTTTTCATAGATCACGTAGTTCTTGTAATATAATCAGGGGCGTAGCTTTGCAATAATCAATGTGTAGGCCGTCTCGTGAGAAAATCAACATTGTGGACTCTGCGTAAAGTATCGACCCGGATCAGCCTAAGCATGCCACACAGGCCTACCCGGTATAGACACTTTTCGCCTCTTGTGGATTTTCCGATTCAGGAATAACTACTCTATACAGCTATCCCCCTAATACGGAATGTGTCGGCTGGATCCGTCTGCGCGGACAGCGCAGGCTGATCTGGTCAATACATTATGCAGATGTGTATCGCCGCAGTTGCATTTTCGGGCATTTTTAGAAAAAATGTGTAGGCACGTGCCTACAGTGCCTAAAGGGAGCTACGCCCCTGTTAATGTGTTCATGTTATTGAAACGTATTATCAGCTATAGGTTGTATACGATCGTTAACTAGTTAAACGCTATGACGTCATTCAACAATGCGTACATTCAAATTAACGGTCTTTCTTTAACCTGTAGGGAAAAAAATTAAATATATATTTAAAATTTAAACAATTTGCATAATTTATCAATTTAAGTTACATCTAACATACATGTTACCAACAAGGGGCTTAATTACATTCAATCCTTTCCCAAGCCGTAAAACCTGTCTAAGCCTGCATTACAGAGAACAGTGTAGAAAAGGGAGAAGGGAGCAATGGAAAGTTTCAACTTTCTAACAGTTGGTCGTATCTTATTTCACCAATTTGACGATTTTGCACCGTTTTCCCCCTTTGTATTTTGTTATTGAATATGGTTAACAAATCCATATCAGTTAGATTTCAAATGTTTATAAAAGTATGCAAGCTCAAGCGAATTTGACAAATAAGCCAGTCATTCGAAATAATGTAGGCCTTCGTACCTCGCTCATTTAATGTAGGCCTTCGTACCTCGCTCATCTAATACAGGCCTATTTAGCATAGGCTATTTGGTATTGAACAACACAGGGGCGTAACTCCCTTTAGGCACTGTAGGCACGTGCCTACACATTTTTTCTAAAAATGCCCCAAAATGGAGCTGCGGCGATACACATCTGCGTTATGTATCGACCAGATCAGCCTGCGCTGTCCGCGCAGACTGATCCGGCCGACACATTTCCGTCTAAGGGGGGAATAGATAGAGTAGTGATTCCTGAAACAGAAAATCCACAGGAGGCGAAAAGTGTATATCCGGGTACGCCTGTGTGGCATGCTTAGGCTGATCCGGGTCGATACTTTACACAGAGTCCACAATGTTGATTTTCTCACGAGACAGCCTACACATTGATTATTGCCAAGCTACGCCCCTGCAAGAGGTCTAGACAAGGAGCGTTTTCAATGCCCTAAAGTCCTTGAGTATATAACAAGAGAAATATTTGTCGGGAAAAGACCTGTTCACTCCCTCTTATCTAGTCCTCTTTAGTCCTCTGTAGTGAAGTAAAGTGCGTGTTGGCATTGTTTTATAACACACCAAGAAGACACTAAACCTTGATGGTGTAGCGTGAGCCTTTTCTACAATACATCCTATTTGCAGCAGATGATATTAAAACATCTGGAAATATCTTTGTAAACTATCTTTAAAGAATTTACAATTATTGAATAGAGTTGAAAATATTGCGACAATAGGATAATTGATCACGATGTCAAAAGTCGTCTGCTGCAGATGCGTCAAATATCGTCTGTAATTGGGAAAGGTTAACACTAATGATGTTTTAAATATTAAATAAAAACTAATGAACCAGCCGTGTCAGACGAAAGAGCATCTTAAAGAAGCCTTCACTTTTGATATCACATAAAGGGGAATGGGAGTGAAATCAAACGCCAGAGGACCAGATAAGAGGGAGTGAACAGGTTTTTCCCCCACAATATTTCTCTTATTACTCGACCAAATTCTATGTTGTGGGTACTCACTGAGACGATTTTTTTGAATACCCGCAGCATAGGATTTAATGCCAAATAAGGATTTTAGAACATGACAAATGCCCCTTATCTAGTGCTCTGAAAAGCATTTGTATATGCACATGTCTCCCCGAGATTTCACACAGTCAATACGACTCTCACACAGTCAATACGACTCTCATACACTCAATACGACTCTCACACAGTCAATAGTGAATACGACTCTCATACAGTCAATACGACTCTCACACAGTCAATACGACTATCTTACAGTCAATACGACTCTCACACAGTCAATACGACTCTCACACAGTCATTACGACTCTCACACAGTCAATACGACTCTCACACAGTCAATACGACTCTCACACAGTCAATACGACTCTCTTACAGTCAATACGACTCTCACACAGTCAATACGACTCTCACACAGTCAATACGACTCTCACACAGTCAATACGACTCTCTTACAGTCAATACGACTCTCACACAGTCAATACGACTCTCACACAGTCATTACGACTCTCACACAGTCAATACGACTCTCACACAGTCAATAAGCACCGAATCAGAGGTGGAAGTTATCTGCGGACCCATAACAGTGTATATGTGTTGCGTCAGGCAAGTATATGCGTACAGTGATGGCTCAAGTAAGCCTGTGTGTACGCCCGGTCTCTGTCCGCCTACAAATAGCAAAGCCGTAGATGTGACTTACCACAATACAACTCAACTTTAACCCTTTCCATCATACGACAATTCTGCAGCAGATGACTTTGAACATAATTTGTCAAAAAATAGAAAATCTCTATAATTGAATGGATAAGCTATGATTAAAAGTGGAAAACATTGTGTCAAAAGGAGAAATTGCACGTTTTGTGCAATTTCTTCTTTTGTCACTATGTTTTCAAATAGCCGTCTGCTGCAGAGGCGTCAGAAAGAAAGCGTCTATATGAGGGAAAGGGTTCGACTCTGATTTTATTCCCAGACCCGCCCTCTTTATGTGGCACCTAGTAACCAGGACTCGCTTATAGCCGTTGTGACACATCACTGTCTGACGCGTAACATAATTCAAACCGTTCATGTTGACGACTTTATTTGTTTACACGTCACACGAAAAGAGACCTTGTGTGTTTTGCGACCAAGAAGGATCCAGATCAGTCTGATTCTTCGCGCAGTCTCATCGTGATCTTCTCTGTTTGCCTGTGAATCGTGCAATCACCATCGAAGTTATGCCAATCATTACTATACACATATGTATTATTGTTTTGTAAATACCATTTAACTATTTATGTCAATATCCGTGAGGGATCCGTTGTGACCTATACGTTAAGGTCGGGGGATTTTGAACCGGGCGTCCCGGGTTCGATCCCAAGTTCCGGCGGCCATCCTGAGGGACCATGAAAAACAATTGTCGTCGCCGTGATAAAGCTTAAATTCTGCTGAAAACGGCGTAATTCTAGTACTTCACACCGTCGTATAACCCCAAACATAACTTACAATGTACCAATATAGATTCTGAGTTATGATTGCCATTAGTTATCAATACCGCGAAGGTCGGTATTCGTGTGACGTGGCTCCATCCGGGTTTAACTAGAAAAGGCTATAAAAGAGACGTGACTGTGGTTTTGAAATCGGAAAACCACAGCCCGTATCATGAACGACATGTATACGTTCAGTATGCACACTTATACGTATGTCAAGCCAATGAACTGCTTGTAACCCTTCTGTCTGATCAGGGACAATGTAATATAGTGTCACTGGTCTGATGTACTATTCTTTTACTCATAAGAAGACAAAACATTTGAAAATGCGGTAAAGAAACCCTTTCCGACAAGCAGACGCGTTCTGCAACAGGCTTCTTTTGAAAACATTGTGGCGAAAGGAGAAATTGCTCATAAGTTTGCCACGGTGTTTTCAATTCTTTCAATAATTGTACTTTCATTTAGAGATTTGTGTTTATACTTTTGACTTTATATTTTTCAAAATTGACTGGTGCAGATTTGTTTGTGGATGAAAGAAAGGAATAAACTAGAAATGTATTTCGGAATTATTTTGAGACAGGGAAAATAACTATCAGTTTCAAATTTTGGTATCATCTCTATGACAAACCGTTTCACTATTTATTCGTTTGAGAGATGTTTGTCTAATCTATCCAAATAAGAGAGATATCGCTTAAAAGACTAAATCGTAAAACGGGTTGCCATACACCTATGTTGATACTTAGAAACACGTTGGCGCAGTATTGCTAGATTTTGACCAGAAATCAAAGCTTGGCCTATATAACAACTAGAGAAATCTTATAATGATCTGTTGAAACTTTGAATGATATGCACAGACTCGCATTATTCTTCACTGTTCCGGTGAGACGGCAAATATACATGCTAAACATATCCTTGAGATTTATATGGGAAAACCACCCAGTCGTAAATTTATAAAGGTTTTATATTACCTTAAAAGGTAATTATACTAACTCGTTACATGGAGACAGTATTTAAGGACCCACTCGATTGAAACACAAGATACTATAAATAGTACATGTTTACATGTACACATGGTGTCCGCATCGGGAAGAAGAGGCCTCATAGTACACATTAACCCTTTCCTTCATACGACAATTCTGCAGCAGACGACTAGGATTTATTTTGTCAAAAGATAGAAAATCTTCATAATTGAATGGATAACCTATGACAAAAAGTGGAAAACATTGTGGCAAAAGGAGAAATTGCACGTTTTGTGCAATTTCTTCTTTTGTCACTATGTTTTCAAAACGCCGTCTGCTGCAGAGGCGTCAGAAAGCGTCTATATGAGGGAAAGGTTTAAGCAACTTGGGGCTTAAACATAGTCTGGTACCCAGCGTACTATATGTCCGGCATGAACCAACAATGGCGACTAAATGGATCGCAGCCCCGATATATCGCTATCGCCAATATAGTAAACTCGTAAACTCATTGCAGCGGACAAATACAATTTGATATTTTAAATCGATACATGAATAATGAAGCAAACTTCTTTCAGATTTGAAAGGTTAAACGCGTTACTTTTTGGCCAGTATTAGTGTATGTATGCCTGATCCTATACTGTAATGTGAGGGACAGGTATCTCTAAACTAAACACTGATAAGATGGCTTTGAATAAGAATCACTTGGTTAACCCTTTCCCACCTGTAGACGTAAAGGCAGCAGAAGGCTTTAAAAGGAAGTTGCACGATGAACAATTTATTCGTCTGCAATAATGTGTTCAAGTTGACAAAAAAGAAGTGCCTTTTTGTTTTAAAAATCGTGTTCAGATTTGTTGTATTCGAGAACGTGTTAAAAGGTTATAAATTATTCGCCTAACCTGTCACGAATTACTGTAGTATTTAACGCTGTATTGATGTATTGCACCAGCAATATGTTTACAGTTAAAAAGGACCTCATAGACATTAACCCACATATAACAAAACTACAGCAGACGATTATATGGAAACTATTTATAAATGAAAGCACATGTATTGTCATTGGATAGAGTTGAAACATTCTTGCAAAAGGAGAAATTGGTATAATGTAAGAATCAGACTGCTTGCAGGAATCAAAATGTAATTGAAAAGGCTGCGATTTGACAACAGTTTTCACTGGACGCAATTCAAATTTCGTGTCCATCAAACAACAATATCGGGCTGCATCTCTTCGCTGTCCGATCAGGGTCCATTATGTTTTCTACCCGGTTAATCAAGCGGTCTTTGAACGTTTAATTGATATGAGCATGAAATGTACACGTTGATATTTCTGAACAGATCAGTCCGAATATCCGACACATCTGCCCCCAAGATATCAGAGTCCACACACGATTTGAGATTCTTCTAACAGTATTATGTGAATAGTGTACATCTTAATCGGACTGTGTGAATACACAGCCTGATCTGTATCTCCACTGTACACACACATTAATTTGTAGTTGTCCCCATGGACGGGCTCATATGATCGTGTAAGTACAGTTAGTATTGTATATAGACGTATTGTAAACAAACTTTAAACAAGTAAAATATCTAGAAAATCGAAAGTTCAGTTAGAAACAGAACAGAAATCATTGTTGGAAAATGAGAATTCGCTCTCGTTTCGGGTAAAATGTTGTTTAACCCACGGTGTTGCAGAGGTTTAAAACTGTTTTACTGTTTTCATCGGGGGGAGGGTAACACAACATAATGACAACATAATGACCTGTCTTCATATGTCACCACACACAGATTATTACATAGACTGCGATCAGTCCCTAATGTTTAAAAGTACTATTATAACATCAGCATGGCATTACTCCTATTATAAAATCAACATAGAATTACTCCAATATCTCTTTCTATGGTTAGCTCCACGTTACTGAATATTCATTTCAGTTTCATGTTTAGATCTTTGCAGATTTTATATGATGTAAATTCAATGATTTAAATGAAGGGACTGTTTCCAGCCTAAGTATTTCATTACATTGCGGACTCCATAAAATGTGATACACTAGACTATTTTAACCCAACCCGGCAGTATATGTATACATGTGATTATACAATTGAATATATGTTAATTAGTTTGAGAAAACCATCCAGTCATACAGCATGTGGTTAACCACGACCTAAGAGAATACATTTAAAAAACCCAACATTAACCCTTTCGCTGTCAGAGACAATTAAAGGCTTTAGAAAACAATGCAGATTCAGGAGAGACAGCTCGTTACGAGCTCGTTACAAGCTGGTTCTCCTGAAATCTACATTGTTTGCTTAACCCTTTCCCTCATACGACAATTCTGCAGCAGACGACTTTGAACATATTTTGTCAAATAATAGAAAATCTCTATAATTGAATGGATAACCTATGACTAAAAGTGGAAAACATTGTGACAAAAGGAGAAATTGCACGTTTTGTGCAATTTCTTCTTTTGTCAGTATGTTTTCAAAAAGCCGTCTGCTGCAGAGGCGACAGAAAGTGTCTATATGAGGGAAAGGGATAAACGTTAAATTCTACCAACTTTCCTGTTGCATGAAAAATGGAGTTGTCCAATGTTCAACTTTAAAAAGTTGGCTTTGTGAAATTCTGCAGTGAAAGGGTTAAAACGTGTAATTATTACACATGCGGGATAAACTGCTAGCTTACGTATCCAGCGTAAAGGATGCACGTACATACGACTTTACAACAGTTTCTTTAAATCGTCTATGAACATTTGGCGAGTAGTGGAGAGCCAGACCCGACTACACTGACTGGTCTGGATCTACACAGATCGTATATGTCTTAGGGATGGTTTTCGCAGGGCGCCGTTCATATTAAGGAAGGAAAGAACACCATTAGAATGTTAGTGGTTATACGAGGTGTCCACCATTATTGGAGTCACGCGAAAACGGTCCTTCCGAGGGTTGTAATTAATGCCAATTTGTTTGATTGTATACATGGTGTATTACACTGCTTTCAACATTTGTTCAGTTATATCACGACATGCCCTGGGGGGGGTGAGTTACCAGTATTACCGGTCAATTAACCAACCCACGAGTCAGTCGTTATGCTTAGCCCCCACACTCCTGAGCGCATTGGAGGAGAGGTCATTACCCCCAATGTTAAGGTCTTTGGTTTGACCCGGCCGGGGGAATAACCCGCTACATCCCGCATCCGATGTGGACGCTATAGATACCACTACGGCAACGACATTAGACATGATATAGGCCAATACGATTCAGTGTGTGTATACCACGTGACTTTGACGTCACAAATGCTACGGTTGACAGAAATATTCCCCTCGGCTTAGAAAGTTAAAACAAAGGTAACTTTTTTATTTCTTCATCATTTTTAATGAAACATGGCGCAGTCTACGCCGCTTACAGAGCCCTATCTCCGGGTTTTCAACTGAGTTTGATTAGTGGTTTAGTTTCTTCAAACACTTCGATGAAGCTTTTCTCAAAATGTATTAATATCGCTGACAACCGGAGCATTATCAAAACTGGATTTTGAGAACAGGTTCGTCGAAGTGTTTGAAAAAAACTAGACCACCAATCAAACTCCTGTAAAAAGCAGGAGATAGGACATTGTAAGCGGCGTAGACTGCGCCATGTTTCATTAAAGAGGGTGAAGAAATAAAAAAGTTATTGTTTTTACCCTCTTATCAAGAGCAATTATTGCTGTCTGACCATGCAAATATGACGTCAAAAGTCTCGTGGTATACACACACTGCGATTATACCAGACACATATAATATCTCTATTTTCATCTCCGATTAGACATCGTTTCCGTGACCACATGCTTTAAGAGTTCGAGTGATTTATAGTTTACTATTAGAGCCGCTTTCAACATGTGTTATATCACTGCGTGTCCTGGGTTAGTTACCAGTTCTACCGGTCCATTAATCCTGACACCAGCCAGTCAGGCGTAATTCTAACACAACAATCCTGACACCAGCCAGTCAGTCGTAATTCTAACACAACAATCCTGACACCAGCCAGTCAGTCGTAATTCTAACACAACAATCCTGACACCACCCAGTCAGTCGTAATTCTAACACAACACTCCTGACACCAGTCAGTCAGTCGTAATTCTAACACAACAATCCTGATAGCCAATGAGGGAAAGCCTTTACTACCATTTAAAGTACTTCTATGTATGACCCGATTGTAGATCGAACCTGCGACTTCGCGCATCTTATGCGAATGCTCTATCGCTACACCACCGAGGCGGTCGAAATTCACGGCAAATACGGTTATACCAGAGATATGTCATATCTCTTTTAAAATTTCTGAGTATACATATGAGCTGTCCCGCGATAACACCAAAAGTGTGGACTATGCGTAAAGTATCGACCGGATCAGCATAAACAAGCCGCGCAGGCTTACCCGGATATACACTTTTCGTCTTCTGTGGATGTCCTGTTTCAGGAATCAATCTACGCTAGTTTTCTCGCGGGACGGCTCATTTTAGCATTATGGTATCCGTTACAACATGATTTCAAGAGTTTGATACATTAATACGGTTTTGGATATACCATATAAGGTAAACGATGGTACAAGGAAGCTAACAGGAGTCAGCAAAGTCAATTATATCGATTGTGTATTGCAAAGTGTATCATTTCTTTCTTTGGCCAAACTGTTTTCAAAAGGCGTCTGCTTCATATGCGTCAAATGAGTCTGCAGGGGGGAAATGGTTAAAACATATTGTTACTTCATGTTACTGTTATGCTGAAAGCTGTGTGGTGTAGACGAGATAAGACGTGCGCATAGTCCTCTTTATTCACCCTACACTTTCCAACTTGCAGAAATCTTTTGAAAACACTGTGAAAAAAGGAGAAAGAGCAATGTTTTAAACTCGATTCAATTTTTCTCCTTTCTTTGGCAAAGATCTTCCACACTATTTGCCAATATGATTTTAAAGTGATCTGTTGCAAATTTGTTGAATGCGGGAAAGGGTAAATACCTTACGTACATGTACCTTAATTAATATGTTTCATTTTAACCTTCAAATGTCTTTCAAAATAATTCTTCTTTTGGTTACGTATAGGGTA
Source organism: Serripes groenlandicus (assembly GCA_031761405.1). NCBI lineage: Eukaryota > Metazoa > Mollusca > Bivalvia > Cardiida > Cardiidae > Serripes > Serripes groenlandicus. Next base: position 97,411,405 of record JASEVX010000004.1, read on the forward strand.
AAGGGTTAACAAGAAACCGCAAAGAAATATTTAGACTTCCTCTAGTTATGTCCAATGAAAGAAGGAGGAAGTTATTGGAGAATAACCAGGGAATTCTTTAAACAGAAGGGTTAAATCGTAGTTGGCTAAATTATTAACAATGTGTTTCATTGAGCTACATTTCCCAGAGGACTAGATAAGAGGGAGTGAACAGGTCTTTTCCCCACAATATTTCTCTTATTACTCAATCAAATCCTATGTTGTGGTACTCAAATGAATCGTCTCAATTAGACGATTCTTTTGAATACCCACAACATAGGGTTTAAAGGTATAATAAGGATTTTAGAACATGATAAAGGCCCCTTATCTAGAGCTCTGATTTCCTTCAACTCTCTTAGATTCACTTAGATGCCATTTCAAGCTTTTATCATTTAAGTCATGCAGGATAATTGTGTCGCCCTTAAAGCATCTACGATTTAGAGACATTGCTTTAAAATGAGCTTTTTTACCTACACGGTTTTCATATTATTTGTCGAAGCAATCCGTATGCCATTACAGTTTTTTTTTCCCTCAAATGTATTCAAAGCAAAAGACAAAGTGTCGTACGAGGTACATCTAGCAGGGTTCCAACAACACTTTGAAAACTAGATAAACCCTTTCCCAGTTCAAACGCATTTTGATGCATCTGCATCTGAAGACGACTTTTGAGAACAAGTTGACAAATTGAGAAGTTAACTATGTTCTCCTTTTGTCACAATGTTTTCGATCATTTTCTATTTTCTGGGGGCTGTACTGTCATTCTAAAGGATACAAACGAATACTGGTTTATAGAAGTTTCTTGAAACATTCTATGACTAATTGTCGAATAGTGCTGAGCAAGATCAGACTGCACGGATGTGCTGGCTGATCTGAATCTACACTGGTCGGAAATGCATTATGATTTGTTGTTGTTATTACCGAGAGAGAGATAAGCCTCTATCAGTAAACCATATATTCTGTTACACCATTGATATATAACCTCTGAAGGTTTGCTCTTATATAATTGGTTAAACTGAGCGATTGTCTAGGGAATCCAACCGTAGCGTTATTACATAAATTCACAAACATTTACGTTTACATCCATGCTATCGGATCTAAACAGACAGCCTTTAATTTGACTAAGGTGCGAGCACTACAAAGCAAGATTTACGGGTCACAAACACACGTTATGATTGGTTTAATCAGGGGCGTAGCTTGGCATTAATCAATGTTTAGGCCGTCTCGTGAGAAAATCAACAATGTGGACTCTGCGTAAAGTATCGACCCGGATCAGCCTAAGCATGCCACACAGGCCTACCCGGATAGACACTTTTCGCCTCCTGTGGATTTTCTGTTTCAGGAATATCTACTATATACATCTATTCCCCCTAAGACGGAATGTGTCGGCCGGATCAGTCTGCGCGGACAGCGCAGGCTGATCTGGTCGATATATTACGCAGATGTCTATCGCCCCTGACAAACACAAGTTATGATTGGTTTAATACTGACGTATCATATAACTGACATATATGATTGGTTAAATAATGATGTATCATATAACTGACATATATGATTGATTAAATACTGATGTATCATATAACTGACATATATGATTGGTTTAATACTGATGTATCATATAACTGACATATATGATTGGTTGAATACTGATGTATCATATAACTGACATATACGATTGGTTTGATACGGATGTATCATATAACTGACATATACGATTGGTTGAATACTGATGTATCATATAACTGACATATGATTTGTTGAATACTGATGTATCATATAACTGTCATATTGAAATCAGCGTAAATCAAGATTACACCGTATATACTTGAGGCCGGTGGTTGGTCACATCCGTTCTCCATGGGCTTCTAGGATGCCTTTTCGGCTAGACCACGAATGGACACATCCGGATCAGACTGCACGAGGGTACATGCTGATCTATATGTACGCTTATACCAAAGGTCAGTTGGTATCATACATGATAGCGTTATTGATACACGGTGTCAGCGGTCGGGTGATGCCTTAGACTAACCAACGTTAGACGTGGCTTTCCTCCGTACAGCTTGTCTGATGTGCTGACGTCCGGATAAGCTTACTAGAAAGACCGGTGATTTACACCGGAAACGCCGTAATATGACTGAAATACTGGTGATTTACACCGGAAACGCCGTAATATGACTGAAATACTGGTGATTTACACCGGAAACGCCGTAATATGACTGAAATACTGGTGATTTACACCGGAAACGACGTATTATGATTGAAATACTGGTGATTTACACCGGAATTGCCGTAATATGACTGAAATACTGGTGATTTACACCGGAAACGCCGTAATATGACTGAAATACTGGTGATTTACACCGGAAACGCCGTAATATGACTGAAATACTGGTGATTTACACCGGAAACGCCGTAATAGGACTGAAATACTGGTGATTTACACCGGAAACAGCGTAATATGACTGAAATACTGGTGATTTACACCGGAAACGCCGTAATAGGACTGAAATACTGGTGATTTACACCGGAAACGCCGTAATGGTGATTTACACCGGAAACGCCGTAATAGGACTGAAATACTGGTGATTTACACCGGAAACGCCGTAATAGGACTGAAATACTGGTGATTTACTCCGGAAACAGCGTAATATGACTGAAATACTGGTGATTTACACCGGAAACGCCGTAATATGAAATACTGTTGAAAGCGGCGTAAAACGCCATACAAACATATAAGGAGTAAATGTACTTATTGTATCATGTAAGGAGTAAATGTACTTATTGTATCATGTAAGGAGTAAATGTACTTATTGTATCATGTAAGGAGTAAATGTACTTATTGTATCATGTAAGGAGTAAATGTACTTATTGTATCATGTAAGGAGTAAATGTACTTATTGTATCATGTAAGGAGTAAATGTACTTATTGTATCATGTAAGGAGTAAATGTACTTATTGTATCATGTAAGGAGTAAATGTACTTATTGTATCATGTAAGGAGTAAATGTACTTATTGTATCATGTAAGGAGTAAATGTACTTATTGTATCATGTAAGGAGTAAATGTACTTATTGTATCATGTAAGGAGTAAATGTACTTATTGTATCATGTAAGGAGTAAATGTACTTATTGTATCATGTAAGGAGTAAATGTACTTATTGTATCATGTAAGGAGTAAATGTACTTATTGTATCATGTAAGGAGTAAATGTACTTATTGTATCATGTAAGGAGTAAATGTACTTATTGTATCATGTAAGGAGTAAATGTACTTATTGTATCATGTAAGGAGTAAATGTAATTATTGTATCTATTTTTATTTCAGGGCCGTCGTGAATTCTTGGTGAAATGGAAAGGATATTCTTCAAAGTGAGTAGTTATTTAAATAAACCCCATTGGGGCGTGAAATAAAAGAAGAAGTTACTCTTAATGAGCAATTTCTTCCTATTTTGGTCACAGTGTTTTCAGCTCTATTCAAAATATCCTTCACTTTTATAGAGAGTTGCCATAATTGGTTATTTTAATTTTCAAAAACGTCTGCTGGATATTTGTAGTATGTGGGAAAGGGATCAAACATTGTTTATACCCCCACACACAACTGAATGAGAGAATGATGACGTCAATGAGGAATTAAACACTATGGATACAGCATGCACGAGGACTTAAACCCAATTCTTTACCGTTCGCGTGATTTAAACTTCGAGAGTCGTCTGCTTCCAAATCATCTAAGGAACATATGTCACGTGTGGACAGTTTGTGTAGTTTATTGCGAGAAAGGGAGTAGTTGTTCCATCTGATTAGTATTCCCCGGAATGTTTCCAAATGTCAGTTGGAGATGGGTTATAATTCCCACTCTATCAGGAAAAGGGAGATTAAATTGGAAAGCCTTTTTTATAACTATATCACGTAAACTCGGAAGTAAACAAGTAGAAGTGAAAACTTACATTAACCCTTTCATTGCCGAATTTCTCATATTCAACTCTTCCATGTTGATAATAGGACAACTCTTTCAACAGGAAATTTGGTAGAATTTAATGTTTAAGTGGCAAACAATGCAGAGTTCAGGAGAGACAGCTCGTTATGATATGTTTTACCTGAATCTGCATTGTTTTCAAAGGCCTTTAATTGCCCTTGTCAACGAAAGGGTTAAATATATCACGTAAACTCAGAAGTAAACAAGTAGAAGTGAAAATCAGATTAACCGCAACTCCCCCATGATTCGATATCAAACTACATGTATATCAGACGCGTATTAACCGCCTCTCCCACCTACAACAAATATGCAGCAGTCGACTTCGAAAACATCCAGACGAAAATGTGATTATACTTTATAAATGAACGAATCATACTTGATGATCGTCATGAAAAATGCGTCTGAAAGTGAGAGCGGGTTTGATTTGAGTCGCAATAGCTAAGTCGGTAACGTCAAGCTCTTTCAATCGTGGGGACATGAGTTCTGAACCTAGTATGGGCTCTGATAGTCCACGTGGGAGGGTAGCCAGTTGCCCGGGCAGATTGTTACATGGAGTAACGATGCGCGAAACCAGGGAATACATGGTTAGGTGAACAGGCCGCCGTTATATTACTGACAAAATGTTAAAAATGCGTTACACTTAAATCAATGAATTGACTTGAGGACGAAAAATTCGAATGTTCGATGCGCGTTTTCCCGCGTGGAGGCTCATTTGACAGCGATCGTTAGATTTATATTTTGATTTGACTCCCCCCATATTGCCAACAAATTATCGAATTTCTTTATTCTCTCTTTGTATAAAAATGCACCCTAATTTATACGCGTGTTTAAAGAGATTGACCCTTTGACTCTTATTTTACCCTTTCCAATATACAATCGTATTTTAACGCATCGGCAACATACTTCTGAAAATGGTGTGGTAGAAAGAGAAATTGTTGCTCATCAATGGAACATATATCCGATTTTGAAAGTACTTTAAAAATGAAACGTTTAACACATATTTTTAAAGTCGACTGCTGCATACCTGTTCTGTGTGTGTGTGTGTGTGTGTGTGTGTGTGTAAAAGGTTAAAAGCCATATATTGTCTATTAAATTAAGTAATATTGTGTTACATATATTCTGCTTACCACGCGCAGGGAAACGTTGTATTAGAATAAACGTGTTTTCTCGGTGTTCAAGTACCTAACTAATACAACAAACGACTAACGAGATGAACTGTTAAATATGTACACAAAATAACAATTGACTTTATTGCTTTTATGTCAATAAAATGGGTATGAGGAAAACAGTTCAAAGGACAGCTGACGAAGGGTATTAATTAATTTGGTATCGTCTGCTCAGATGCTGATGTACCAATATGGTAATTTTGGCGGGAAAGTTTTGTTCTGTCATGAAAGACTATTGTTTTCTAATATATCGATTTTCACTCTAGCACGAAAATTCCGATAGCGTATGGCCCTTTATACCTTTCTCACATATTGGTGGACTGTGATGCCTCTGCAGCGGACGACTTGTGCAAACACTGTGACAAAAGAAGAAATTGCTCACAAGGAGCAATTTCTCCTTTTGTCAGCATGTTTTCAACTGCTTTCAAAAATAATTCTTTAAATCACTTAACGGATTTGTCAGATTTCTGTCCAGATGGTGTACGTGAGAAAGGTTTATAGCATGCCTAGTGTCGTCTCTATATATAGTTTGATTATTCTAAATAATTTACGACGATATATATTATAACACTTATCCAACGTAAATATTCGCTCAATTGTTCTTGAAACATTGTGACGGGAGATACTTTGCTCGTGAAAGACCCTGACCCTCACAATATATTATAATATGTTTCGCATGGAAGACGAACCTGAGACTTGTCCCATATTGAGATAAAGGGTAAAATGTAATTCGATATTCAGCATCAATTATAACATATGCGCATTTAAATAGGAGCTCGTGCTTCGTACAACATAATCAAAGAACAATGGTACCAGATGACTGACGTCATTAGATTTGTTGTTTTTTGGCGGGGTTTTAACCCAACACCTGATGTAATATTTTGAAATCCTCCAAATTGAGAACGCGAAAGTTAATACTTACCCAAATATATATATATATATGTGTTGGCAGCAGACGACTTTGAACAAATAAAGAAACAATTTGAAATATATGTATATATATTAACGTTAAAACAATTAGCTAGAGTGAATACATTGTGTCTTGAATAGAAAATGCACATTGTGAGCTTTTTCTCGACTTGCCACACTGTTTGCACAAGTTGTCTGTACACAAAATATGTTTAAAGTTGTCTGCTGCAGAATTGTCGTATGAGGGAAAGGGTTAAAGGATATTTTAAATGGCTAACCTTTTCCCACACGAAGACACATTTTGACCCATCTGCAGCAGATGAGTTTTGATCAGGAGTAACTTCTCATTTTGCCTCCGTGTTTTGTCTTTAGCACTAGGCATTAATGATGCTTTAATTGTTCGAGACTTTCGTAGTATTTGCCGAGATATGAGCCGTTCCACGAAAAAAAAACACATTATGGACCCTGCGTAATGTATCGATCCAAACTGCCTGCGCAGTCCGCTCAGGCTAATCCAGACCGACACATTCCGTCTCAGGGGGATATAGGTATTAAGTAATGATTACTGAAACAGAAAATCCACAAGAGGCGAAAAGTGTCTGCCCGGGTTAGCCTGCGCGCCATGCTTAGGCTGTTCCGGGTCGATACTTTACGCCTAGTCCACAATGTTGGTTTTCTCGTGGGACGGCTCATATATTATATGTGTGTGGACGGTGAAGACTCTCGTCAAACAGCCTTTAAAGGCAATGGTAATGGTAAACTAAAGCCATTGACATAGGAACGGATTGCTATACACTTCCCACATACAACAACATCTGCAGGAGAGACGACTTTGAAAACATTTAGTCAACAATGTGGAAAATCTCTATAAATGAAAGACCACTTATTGATTAGAATTTAAATCAGTGTAGAAAAAGGAGGAATTACTCATTCGAGCGAGTTCTCCTTTTGTCTCAATCGTTCAACGATTGTCAGCTGCAGAGGCATCAGAAAGCGTCCCTATGTTGGAACATTTTAAACAACATTTAAACATTTTTTGATGTGAACTGTTCGCTAGTCATCAATCAGAAGGCCACATTTTGCCACAATGTTTTCAAAGTCGTCTTCTTCAGGGGCATCAGTGAGCGTCTGTATGTGGGAAAGGATTTAAAGTGGCTGACCGAAATATGTTCGACAATTACTAATTAATAACCGATCAATCTTATTGTTACAGGTTAAAAGTTGACTTAAAACATATTCTTGATATGATATTTGATTAACCCTTTCCCTCATATAGACGCTTTCAAAACGAGCAATTTCTCCTTTTGCCACAATGTTTTCCCATTTTAGTCATAGGTTATCCATGCAATTATAGAGATTTTCTATTTTTGACAAAATATGTTCAAAGTCGTCTGCTGCAGAATTGTCGTATGAGGGAAAGGGTTATGGGTCTGCTACTTTTAAAAACATCTGGAGTAATACAATGAGAACTTCTGAACTAGACAAGAACAAGATATATTGTTCATAGATGCATGTTTGAAAATAGTCTGTTGAGAGAAGGGATCATTCCTCGTTGCGTGCATTACCCATTTCACCACAATGTTTTCAATTTGTCGCCGCCTTCGTTTCAGAATTTATCGTTGACAATGTTGGGACAACTACATGTAACGTGTTTGACATATTGGTTGATAAATGAATTAAATTAACCTTTTCCCACATACAACAAATCTGCTGCGGACGACTTTGAAAACATCTTGACAAAAACGTGAAAATCTCAATAAATGAGAGTTTAAATATTAAATAAAGTTGAATAACAGCGCGGCGAAAGAGGCAAGCCAGGTTGATTGGTCGAACAATCTAGTCGCCAGGGGGAGGGGCATTTTTGCCTTATATGGCTATAGTGAACACTTTGAAAGTATCTTGCCGATTTCCAAATAATGTTGTCGATTCAGATTCTGTCAGCCCATGTTGGTTGATTGTCAATCATTGGTTGTGAAAAGTGACTGAAAGGGGGCTGTTTCGCCTTATATGGCTATAGTGAAAAAAGTAAAAGTTTTCTTCTAAGAAAGTATCTTGCCAAGTTCCAAATATGTTTAAAGAATTGTTCCTTGGCTGATCCTCTACGAGATTACCTCAAACCATGTTGATTAGTTAGCATGACAAATCATTATCTGGGTTGAGGATTTAAAACTTGAATAATTTTAACACCATTTCTACTTAATAAACGCCACAACAAATTCAAGAGTCGTCAGCTGTAACTGTTTCAAGAGTCGTCAGCTGTAACTGTTTCAAGAGTCGTCAGCTGTAACTGTTTCAAGAGTCGTCAGCTGTAACTGTTTTAAGAGTCGTCAGCTGTAACTGTTTTAAGAGTCGTCAGCTGTAACTGTTTTAAGAGTCGTCAGCTGTAACTGTTTCAAGAGTCGTCAGCTGTAACTGTTTCAAGAGTCGTCAGCTGCAACTGTTTCAAAAGTCGTCGGGCTGTAACTGTTTCAATAGTCGTCAGCTGTAACTGTTTCAAGAGTCGTCAGCTGTAACTGTTTCAAGAGTCGTCGGGCTGTAACTGTTTCAAAAGTCGTCAGCTGTAACTGTTTCAAGAGTCGTCGGGCTGTTACTGTTTTAAGAGTCGTCAGCTGTAACTGTTTCAAGAGTCGTCGGGCTGTAACTGTTTCAAAAGTCGTTTGAATGCTGAAAGGGTAAACAAGTCTGTGGAAGTCAACTTTTAAAACGTCTTGTCAAAACATGAAATCCAAATAAATGTGTGTTTATTTATTAAATAAAAGTTGAAAACAGTGCGACAAAAGAAGGAATTAAAACTATTTGACGCAATTTGTACTTTCGCCAGACATTGTTCAAGAGTCGTATGCTGCTACTGCTTAAAACGTTCTCTTTGAATGCTTGAAATGGTTGCTTAAACTGTTACACCGTTTACCTGAAATGACAAAGTAGTTTGCTTCAAGAATATTTGATAGAAAACAAGACTATCAAATAGAGCGTAGGTTTGATTTTGAGACGTATCATATTGTACTTATAGGAGAAAATACCAGCTCCTTATGAACTGGTCTTTTTCCTTTCCCTCACAGTGTTTTAAAATTCGTCTGCTGCCAAGGCGTCAAATGTCGTTTGTATCCCGGAGTCGGTTAATTCCTCATTTCTTGACCATTTACCACATACAACAAATCTACAGCAGAAGGCTGTGAAAACATCTAGGTTAAAACATGGATCCTCTCTTTTAATGAAAGTAAACTTATTGCATAGAGTTGAAAACATTGCGGTAAAATGAGCAAATTCACATTTTGTCTCTATAATTTTCAAAAGTAAGATCTCGTCTGAAGATGTGTCAAAGTGCGTCTGCATGTGAGAAAGGATTAACCCGCGAGTGTATCAAGGCAGGGATTAGCTGCACTGGTATATTTTTTACCTATCCAATTTGAAATCAATTGAGAACAATCAAGTCATTCATGTACATATACTTAATAATACAGAGAGGAGCACGTCATTAACGACTTCGAGAGGTTATCGTCTTTATATAACTGAAATACTCTTAAAAGTGGTGTAAAAAACATTCAATGAAACAGATCTCGGACGAGGAAAAATTGTTCATAAGGAGTTATCTTCCCTTTGTTAAAATATTTTGGCAAAAGTAGAAATTCCTCATGATGATAAAGTTCTTCTTTTACCCCAATGTTTTCAACTCTATTCAATGCTGATGCTTCAATTTATAATTATAGAGGTATTCCCCATACTTTGCCTAAATGTTGCATACTGGAAAGCGTTATTAAAAAAACATATAGACAACCACGTGCACTAAGCGTTTAATCCTTTCCCTCATACGACAAACTTTGAACTTGTTTTGTAAAAAAGTAGAAAATCTCTATAATTGAATGGATGACCTATGACTGAAAGTGGAAAAACATTGTGGCAAAAGGAGAAATTGCTCGTTTTGATAAATTTCTTCTTTTGTCGCTATGTTTTCCGTCTATATGAGGGAAAGGTTTAAAGAAAGTGCATGTACATGTTATGTGTATAGGCGGCAATGTGAGAGGCACTGTATTCCCTCACACCGCCCAAGCATTCTTGATCATCGTTACCCAGTATCCCCAAAAGACATTCCTAGACTCGCCCAAATCGGCTAATATCTAAAATACGAGTGTGAACAAATTCTATGCACACCTTTGGTGTATAAAACAATTAAGAGAATAGAACAAACTATTATTATCAATGTTGCTTTGTCACAAAATGGTTTCGAAAATGAGGCGTGAGTCACTGTCTAAAAGGGTAAACCGATTATGGACTCCCACGCCACGATGTTTTTACCCTTAACTTCCAGTTAGCGACTTTATTTTGTTTTGTGAGTTTTGTTGGTGTTTTCTGTAGCTTTTTATAACAGAATGACAGTTATATCAGGGCGTTTCCTTGGTAATTTACAAGTATTACCGGTATATTTGGTCGTGAAACCGAGTCAGTGGTCGCAATGACATCCCCGGAACCCTGAGGATGGAAGCAATTGCAAATACGGTTGATAGTATGTCTTTTGTATGACCGTCCTGGACTCGAACCCCGATCTCCCGGTCCAGAAGTGAACGTTACACATCGCAAACAGTGTGTACGACCTATAAACAATATGTCTGCTTGACAGTACGACCGGTATTATCTTGCTTTTACCAGTGATTTATTACTTACTAAAACCTTAATAGGAAATAGTCGATGAATACAAATATATACGGCCAAGGATGGACCGTGCTTTAGGGTACGAGTAAATACCATTCCTTCTGTATTTACGTCATTTTATTTGTTCGTCCTTAAAGTTCGGAATTGTATTGTGATCAGCATCTCGTGTAGGAGTTTTACATCGAATATCAAATATTTCTCAATCAATTATTTTAAGGATTTCTCTATGATATGCTGGTGGGTTTTATGTCTGGATAAAACTTTGTGGAAAACCTAATCACATCTGTAAAATTGGACGAAACATGTTTATTATTGATGACGTATGGATATTGTTTAATTAATCAAAGGCTCTTTAGCTATAATTGTCAACTATCTGATTGGTCGGAAGCAAATTCATTCTCGATATTGACCAATTACAGTCATATTTGGAACAAAGAGTTAACCCTTTCCCTCATATAGACGCTTTCTGACGCCTCTGCAGCAGACGGCGTTTTGAAAACATAGTGACAAGAGAAGAAATTGCACAAAACGTGCAATTTTTCCTTTTGCCACAATGTTTTCCTCTTTTTGTCATAGGTTAATATCCATTAAATTATGGAGATTTTCTATGTTTTGAAAAAATACGTTCAAAGTCGTCTGCTGCAGAATTGTCGTATGAGGGAAAGGGTTAACTACTGAGCACCGAGAACGTTTTCAGACGTATATAGTTCCTGAGTCTAATGTTTTTGCCATAATGTTTTCCGAGGCAGCACGCATATACAATACAATAGTATTCTTCAATTCACCCTTTGCAGACGAGTTATGACATATCTTCCACAAACGACGTTTAAAGAAACATTGTGGCATATGTTCTTTTCCCCACAATTTGTTCAACTTAATTAAAAAAATAAAATTTAATTTATTGTGATTTTGCATAAATTTGACAAAATGCAATCAATGTCTGCTGCGGATGTGTTGTATGTGATAAAGTGTTAAGGAAACTTACTACAACGGTTTCATTTATAACGACAAAGGCCCATCCTTCAACGTTTTCTGAAATAAACTGTGTCAGGCAAAACAGGGTATTGATGACCGACCATACGGACAGTGTAGACTTGGACGAGCTTGTGTTATCGAGCAGTCTCGTCGGAGCCTTCACTGTCCACTCACATGTAGCAGAGCCGTAGATGTAACTTCAGATAACAATCTAGATATGTAGTCCAAGACGTATTACGAATACATTATACCCTAGTGTACTGTCAAAACGACCCCATTACGCACGTAGCGGCTTAAATATTTTAGCACCATCATGCTGGTGTGACCAGGTTGGAATGATGGAGGCTATAACAGTGATGGAGAAGACGTCATTCGAGCCGTTACACGAGAAAACCATCATTGTGGACTCGACGTAAACTATCGATCCAGATCAGCCTAAGCGCTCCGCACAGGCTTACCTGGATAGACCATTTTCGCCTTTTGTGGATTTTCTGTTTCAGGAATCATTACTCTATACCTCTATTGCCTTAAGACGGAATGTGTCGGCCCGGATTAGCCTGTGCGGACTGCGCAGGCTGATCAGGTTCGATACATTACGCAGAATCCATAATGTGGGACGGCTCATTTGGAAACACTGATGAAAAGTTGCAATATAAATCTGTCCTCATCTCTGATATAATTTCAACTTATAATTAATCATGTTTTGAATCAAGCGCTATTTTCAAGCGTCTTATCAGATTAGTAAACGAAACTCGTGAATGACGTAAAACGGCCAATCCTACATCCGCAAATATCTGTAAGCCATGGCATGCTGGGAAATCCGATTGAAGCCTTTTTCTGGATACAGACGACTATAGACTCGTCTGGTGAGAACACATTTTGAAAACATTTTGGGAAAACAGAGAGGAAATTCTCAATTATTTAAAATATGTATCAATTTTAAACTTTTGATTTACCATATGAGCGAAGCTCTGCGAAAAACTAACCTTTTTTTTTTTACAGAAGACTATCCCTAAATGCCATGTCAAGTAAAACATGTACATGGTAACCGTTTACCAAATACCATGTTCTGTCATCTGAGAGAAAAGTATGACCTCTGCAAATAGTGTATTAGTGAATGCACATATTAACAACGTTTAAAAAGAAATATATTTAGATTTGCTCATTTCTTCCTTTTCTACCATATGATAAAGTTATCAAAATGTGTAGAGGCTTCTTTCTGCCCGTATAATGTAAAGGGTTCTGAAATATTTATTACATGTATATGTGTATCTGATTTGAAATAGTTAAAGCTGGTGTTTTAATCCAGAAATTGAATTGTATTACAAGCAGTTTTTCTCTTTCTTGCAATGTTTTAAAATATAATTTTGGCTGAGGCATCAACGTTCATATGTTACAGGAAAATGGGGGAAATTCTTCACATTTATAAATGCGATAATTCCCAGTCAATGCCATTCAATAAATATGCCAATTAATACTGATTGTTTTATTGTTTGATGTGAATTCTTAGAATTCCGAGTGATTCAAGTCTACGAAAATAGCCCATGTATTTGTGACATTCGATCCATGATATAATATAAACCTTACATTAACCCACGCTATTGTAAAACAGAAGGGAATTTGTGAACAACGAATCAAAGTTAATCAGTTAACACTTGCAGGCGTATCTAACAACATTGAGACAAAAGAAGAAACTGCTCATAATGAAAAAAATCTCCTTTTACTGCAATGTTTTCACATTTATTCCATAATTTAACTTTCAGTCATGCATATTTTCGCTTACCTGTTTTCATTGTCGTCTGCTTCAGAGTTGTTGTAGGTTAGAAAATGAAAGGTTTAAAACTTGTACACAAATCAGCCTGCAAGTTCGGAACCTTTAGAAAGATAATTACAGATTTTATCCCTTGTTCTTGGAGTTTCCTCTAACACTATGGCCCGAAACTATACAACTTTGAAAGCGTTCGCAGAGCTCAAAAATGAACTCCATGCTCCAAATAAAGCTTTTGATTGGTCACTTCCGAGAAATAACCAAATTGCTTCTCACCAAACACTTGAGCACACAGTTTTAGCATAGAGTATAGTTTTATAGTTTACCTAATGTGCCACTGTTATATAGTTCAGCCTTTTGAACATTCGAAATGTTAGGGATTTTAAGTAGTTTTAAACCTTTCCCTCTAAAGACGCTTTCTGACGCTTCTGCAGCAGATGGCCTTTTGAAAATATATCGACCAAAGAAAAAATTGCTCAAAACGAGCAATTTCTCCTTTTGTCACTATGTTTTCAACTCTATTCAATGATTGTGCTTTCATTTAAAAGTAGTTTCCAATTGTTTTCGGGTATGTCGTCTGCTGCAGATGTGTTATATTTGGAAAAGTGTTAACAATCGTCTGTTTCAAAGTGAGTTAAGAGTACATGTGCGATTAGTAGGAGCCATCGGTTTGAACATGTTTGTATCGAATCAACTACATGTAAAATGTCAAACTTGTAATCTATTACCTTAACGCGTACATTTACTTCCTCGATAGTTTAACCGTACCCAAAAAACCGGTTTACATGTTTTAAACTTTTCAAGTGGAACACCTTTGACAGAGAATACCCAGGAAACAACATGCTATAACTGAAATACTGTGGAAAGCGGTGTAAAACACCGTTCGACGAACACATACACTGGTTCAGTACTAGGTGTAGCGTTAGTTCTAGTGCATTTGACGTTTGATCTCTCCTGTTTGTTTTGACGAGTTGTCAGGATTATTTACATTAATGTGTAAATTGAAATAGGTAAAACTGCCAGATCACTATTCTTTCCTCGCTAAGAAAAAATAAACAATTTAGCCGCGCCTGTCAAAAAGGGGGTTTATTGATTCTCCATAGAAGTATCACATACACGTATTTTGCATCCCAACTAGTGGAGCTATATGCGGGTGAATTAAGATTGTTACAAAAGCGACATGTGTACACATGATCTGAGTAGATGTATACATGCACACAGTGTAGACGCAGACACTCTAGCACATTCACTGTCTATAATGTAGGACGCATCAAATAGAATTTCAGTTTTAACCAATTTTCTGAAATGTTGCCCTTAATCTGTTGAAAGACACCTGTTGAGCCCTGGTTTCTTTGACAAATATTGCGGGTCTATACACGCTTGCAATATAATATAAGTCGACCATGTCATTCTTACTTACAATTATATGTTGAAAACGGTACCATATTATTGCAATATAATCGAAGTCGACAAAATGTACTCCTTACATACAAAAACATGTTTAAACCTAAAGCACAACCATATGATAATAGGAGCTTTGCAGCCTTTAATCGCTTACAATTTAGTCTCAGTCAACAAAGTGTCATTCTTTCTTACAAATATATGTTATAAACATTACAATACAATCTAAGTCGAGACCATGTGCTCCTTACTTACACATATTTATGATACTTTGAGTGGAGTCAAGGACTTTCACTGGTTCAATCCCCGGTCGAGTCATACCAAAGATTTAAGAAACTGTAGCAATGTGTTCCTTGGAGCTCAGGGACGCGGGGATACAATTGTAGCATTTCGACGTCAGGGGCGTAGCTCCCTTTAGGCACTGCAGGCTCATGCCTACACATTTTTTCTAAAAATGCCCCAAAATGCAGCTGCGGCGATACACATCTGCGTAATGTATCGACCAGATCAGCCTGCACTGTCCGCGCAGACTGATCCGGCCGACACATTCCGTCTAATGGGGGGTAGATAGAGTAGTTATTCCTGAAACAGAAAATCCACAGGAGGCGAAAAGTATATATCCGGGTAGACCTGTGTGGCATGCTTAGGCTGATCCGGGTCGATACTTTACGCAGAGTCCACAATGTTGATTTTCTCACGAGACGGCATACACATTGATAATTGCCAAGCTACGCCCCTGGACGTGTCATGATAAATAATATCTCATAATATAAGGCTGAAAAACTGTTGAAAGCGGCGAAAACACCATTAAAAACCAACAAATCCATCGGTCCTATACTAACTAGGTGTAGAGGTAGTTCTAGTGCAAGACGTTAAATCTATCCGGTTTGTTTAGACGAGGAGTCAGCACTATTTACATTAATGTGTAAATTGAAGTAGATAAAACTGCTAGATATTCTTTACGTGTCTTTACGTGTGGTTCAAAAACAAAACAATACTTCCTGGCTTGGAAAAATAAACATCTTTAAACTGAAGATTTGAGCCGCGCCTGTCAATTTGGGGCTTATTGAATATCCGGAAAAGGATCATATACAAGTATACAACTAGTGGAGCTATACGTTTAGAGTTTTTACATTTTTTGTTATCAAAGATACATCTAGGAATAATTTCCTGTAGACGGACCGTGAAGCCTCTAGTGAGACTGTGCGGATACACATTTCCTGTAGACGGACCGTGAAGCCTCTAGTGAGACTGTGCGGATACACATACTCGTCTGTAGACGGACCGTGAAGCCTCTAGTGAGACTGTGCGGATACACATGCTCGTCTGAGTCGTCAGTTCATGCAGATGGATTAAGCTCGATTAACACGGCCCCTTTGTATCTACAGCAGCATGTAACGATGCTCAGACCTCGGAGTCTATGTGTGTATGTATTTACAGTGTAGAGACAGACACCGTACCGCAGCACATTCACTTGTTATAATGTCACGGAGTGCCAGTTTTATCTATTATCTGAAAGTAAACCTTTAATCTGTTACATCACACCGAAGGCAGTCCTCCTGGTTTCGTTGACAAATATCGCTGGTAGAGAAGCATACATGTTTGCAATCCTATCTAAGTCGACAACGTGTCATTCTTTCTTACAAGAACCCAAAACGTTATAAATTGTAGCAATGTCTATCAGGGTGCTCTGGGACGCGTGGATACACAAGTAGCAGTCCGGACTGTCATGATAAATGATACCGCTAGTACTGGTCATTTACACAGGAAACCTCATGATATAACTGAAATACTGTTGAAAGCTACATGTAAAGCACTATTCAAACAAACACACCCAACTGGTGCACTTCTAGGTGCAGGGGTAAAAGTGCCAGACGGATTGTTTGATCCTGTTTGTTTTGACGAGAAGTCTCAGGATTATTTACATTAACGTGTAAATTGAAGTAGATAAAACTGCTTGATATTTGAGACGCACCTGTCAATAAGGGATACATTGAATCATATACAAGTTAATTGCAGTTAAACTAGTGGGGGTATACTTTTAGAGGTTTCTGTTTTTACATCAAATAATCATCTACTACTTAATTACCCGTAGACGGCCAGTGAAGCCTCTAGTGAGACTATGTCCGAGTCGTCAATGTCCGCAGACGTATTTAGCCTGCAAAATCGCTCTCGCGTCTCCTTTGTTACAAAAGCGACAGGAATAAAGATGAAATGAGTGGATGTATGTATGCACGCAGTGTAGACGCAGACACCATAGCACATTCACTGTCTATAATATAAACCGCGTCAAACATAGAAGATAGTGAGAAGTGAAAGGGTATAATGCGGCCTCTCGTGCCAAAGGTCTCGGGTTCGATTCCCGTTGTGATAGAGTTTTGCATTAGGGATTGTTCCACACAAACGGCGCTAGTACTGGAATCAGAAGTCGAGTGTGATTATTACATTTAGTTGAAAGCTTGCTTCGCAATCGATGTGAAGTAAAAAGATCAAACTAAACACAATGTCAATGTTACTTACCTATTAAAGTAGGCGTTAAGCGGTTATTAGTTCTAATAGCTCTTCCCTACAAATCGATTTATTGTTAAGGACCCAGCGTACAGCTGTGAACGTGTCCGCCTAACAAGAAAAAAATATTTATTAAACGTTTCTTGAAATCTTCCGTGACTAATTATTACTGAATTTCATAAACTTGTCTTGTAATTGTACTTTTCGTTTTGGACTCTTCTATGTTTGGGTAGTAAGTGGTTGTCCAAGAATTTGCACCCGTAATCCTATAATAGACTATTCATTTGTTCGATCATTCGGTTGTGCAGGTTGATTTGGATAGGCACTTATTATTTGGTCATTGTTGATCATGGCTGAAATTCATGATGTGTTTATTGTCACAAGTGTATAATGTTTATACTGTCGCGAATGTAAAAACAAAACTATACATCTAACCCAACACACGTGTAATACATATTTAATACAAGAATGCGTGTGAACTGTTTTTTATCCTTTTCCCATCCACGACAAATCTGCAGCAGACGACTTTTAAAACATTGCAAAATATAGTAATTCTGTATAAATTCGAGTCCAATTGTTGATTATAGTTAAAAACATTGTTACAAAAAGAGACATTGCTCATGATGAGTAATTCCTCTTTTTTCAGCAATGTTTTCACACATCGGCTGATGCATTTGCATCAACATTCATCTGCATATGGGACAAGGTTTGAAAAGATCATTGTGGACTAGTTCCGGACGCAGTTTTCCTAGGCGTCTAATCAAGGTCTTCTCTAGGTACTGTTGACTAGTTGAAACAACGTGAACACGGAGCAACAGTCGTGTTTGACTTTCAGAGGGAGTTCTATTTCAGAGTATTGGTTTCAAATCAACTTAACTCAAATAGAAATGTTATGCACGTCGACACTACTTGTGCCACTGTCCATACATAATCCAAACACAATGATTGAACATGCAACAAACATGGCTACAACATATTATGGTATATTTTGATAACTATCCAGCAAACAATGCTGATTTCAGGCGAGACCGCTCATTACGAGCTGACTCATCTGAATCTGTATTGGTTTAAAACATCCTTAATATCGCTGAAAGAGTTAGCGAGAACTTTATACACTCATCGTTTATATTAACGTGTGTTTTATGCATGAACTTTAAATAACCCGAAGGACTGGCCTAAATTAAGGACGAGATACATTTTTTATTGCGTACAAATAACAATTTCCGAGATGTACAGTATAGAATTGTTCACTGGTGTATATTTTCTTCAGTTCTAGCTTTGTATATATTTTATTCAGATCGACCTTTCTCCCGATGTTCGCATGTGATTCGCATGTTGAAAGCTTTCATAGATGGGCTTATTGTGTGTATCATGCTATACAATTGTCGTTCGTTTTAAAACAATAATGGAAAAACGTGCAGTTCTCATTTTTAAGATAATTCTTTCTCAGACGTATACTTAGTGGGAAGTTCTGGTCTACCCACGTGTTAACCCCCTTGAACTATTTCCCACATACCGACGCTTTCTGACGCCTCTTCAGCAGACGGCTTTGAAAACATTGTGGCATACAGTAGAAATTCCTGAGAATGAGCAATTTATCCTTATACCTAAAGTGTTGTCAATTGTCCTCGTTCTGTTTCATGAACCGTGCCATACATGTTTTGCTCGTTGTTTATCCCATATGTCAAATACTGTCTCTGATAGTGCTTTGTTGGGTTATTTGGTGTTTTATGCCTCTTTCAACATTATGTCAGTTATATAACGGTGATTCCTGGGTCAACATTATGTCAGTTATATAACGGTGATTCCTGGGTCAACATTATGTCAGTTATATAACGGTGATTCCTGGGTCAACATTATGTCAGTTATATAACGGTGATTCCTGGGTCAACATTATGTCAGTTATATAACGGTGATTCCTGGGTCAACATTATGTCAGTTATATAACGGTGATTCCTGGGTCAACATTATGTCAGTTATATAACGGTGATTCCTGGGTCAACATTATGTCAGTTATATAACGGTGATTCCTGGGTCAACATTATGTCAGTTATATAACGGTGATTCCTGGGTCAACATTATGTCAGTTATATAACGGTGATTCCTGGGTTAACAGTACTTCTGACACCAGCGAGTCCATCGCTTTACTGACCGCACAAACCTGAGCGCCAAGGAGGGAAAGCCATGACTACCATTTAGTATGACCCGGCCGGGGATCGAACCCATGACATCCCCCCCCCCCCCGATTTCACAGTGCGGTAAGAGCTCCATGTCCGAAATCTAGTTATACTACATCTTCGTACTGGTGTAGTTAGGGCGTCGTGATGGTGTAGTTAGGGCGTCGTGATGGTGTAGTTAGGGCGTCGTGTTGGTGTAGTGTTTTCTAATTACATACACGTAATATGTTGTATAATTTGTGGTCAGTATTGGTGGATCAATACTGTTGTCTAGAGTAACCTGTCACCAGTACCATAACGTTATTGGGTCAGGCACACGCCAAGAATGGCGGCGCCTTTTGGAAATGGTTAGGCAATCAGGAATCTATAGAGACAATATTATTTGTGGACCAACATACTGTGAAGATAGTTTGAATCATTTGAGCCGTCTCGCGAGAAACCCAACATTATGGACTCTGCGTAAAGTATCGATCCGGATCAGCCTAAGCATGCCGCGCAGGCTTACCCGGACAGACAATGTTCGCCTCCTGTGGATTTTCTGTTTCAGGAATCATTACTCTATACCTCTATCCCTCTGAGACTAAATGTGTCGGTCCGGATTAGCCTGCGCGGATTGCGCAGGCTGATCTGGGTCGATACAATACGCAGAGGTCAAAATGTTGATTTTATCGTGGAACGGCTCATTTATGAATTGATTCCAAACTTCAAGTTGTAACGGTCCACTGTAGATAAGCTGTACTCGTACTATATATATGAGATAAGCTGTACTCGTACTATATATATGAGATAAGCTGTACTCGTACTATATATATGAGATACGCTGTACTCGTACTATATACATGAGATAAGCTGTACTCGTACTATATATATGAGATAAGCTGTACTCGTACTATATATATGAGATAAGCTGTACTCGTACTATATATATATATGAGATAAGCTGTACTCGTACTATATATATGAGATAATCTGTACTCGTACTATATATATGAGATAAGCTGTACTCGTACTATATATATGAGATACGCTGTACTCGTACTATATATATGAGATAAGCTGTACTCGTTCTATATATATGAGATAAGCTGTACTCGTACTATATATATGAGATAAGCTGTACTCGTACTATATTTATGAGATAAGCTGTACTTGTACTATATATATATGAGATAAGCTGTACTCGTACTATATATATATATGAGATAAGCTGTACTCGTACTATATATATGAGATAAGCTGTACTCGTACTACATATATGAGATAAGCTGTACTCGTACTATATATATGAGATAAGCTGTACTCGTACTATATATATGAGATAAGCTGTACTCGTACTATATATATGAGATAGCGATATATAAGAGAATGTAACCAATATAGTCGCCATTGTTGGTTCATGCCAGACGAACTAATTTACTAAAGTACGCTACGCATTTTGATGTATTAGCAGCAGACGACATTTAAAAAGATTACGACTTAAGCAGAAATTGCTCATTATGGTCTAGTAAAATTGTCGTCTAAGATCAGCCTTCCAATTGATCGAAGTCTGATCTTGACGTTCACTGTTTTCTCACATCTATCAAATCTTAGAAAGCTTAATTCAAATATCGGAAAAACGGATAGATCATTTGATTATATATCAAGTCTGGAAATCTGGTGTGAAAAGTGTCGGGTGATTAACTCGAGGTCAATCAAGTTTACGTAACCGTTTAACGCGCTTCCGTTATTATCACGAAAACCAAGTCCATTTAAATAACTACCAGATACCCCCTAAATAGATGGTTGGGCCGCGTCTAGCGAGATTAGAGTCTTATTGCAACTGCGAACAGTGAAGCCTCGGGTGCGCCTGTACATATGTGCATTCTCCCCTGACCCTTCACTGTTCACTGTATGTTGCATATTTTGACTACAAAAACAAGAAGTGTAGTCCCTAAAGTTGTACGCCAAAATTTAACTTTGAATGAAGTCAAACGGGAGATGTATCGCGACAACACATCTACAGGCGAAACTCAATTCACCCTTTCCCACATACAACAGGAATCCGCTGTGGTCAAGTGGTTAGCGTAGGGGATTTCGAAACTGGGTGTCCCGGGTTCGATCCCCAGTCGCGGCACTACGGTCATGGTGGAGTGCCCTTGGGCAAGGCACATTTTCTAGCCTAGTACTGGTTTGTTTACCCAGGGATCATGCATAATTAAATTTAATTGCGCGCTAAATGACCTTAGCTGTCGATGCGCCATAAAACAATATACATTCATTCATTCATTCATTCCCACATACAACACATCTGCAACAGACGACTTCGAAATTATCAAATCAAAAATATAGAAAATCTTTATAAATGATAGTATGATTTTTAAATAAAGTTGAAATCATTGTGGCAAATGGAGAAATTGCTCATCATGAGCAATTTCTCCTTTTGCCACAATGATTTCAAAAGTCGTCTTCTGCAGATGTGTCAGAAAGCGTCTATATGAGGGAAAGGGTTCATGAATCAGAATGATAACATGACAAAAGACGCCTTTCGTCGACATTCAAACACATTATGGATCCAAGTGAGACGAAATTGTTTCTAACACATGACCGCACTGTTTGACGAGGTTGATTGATGGTTTCATAGTGTTGACGTTACCGATTCACTAGTATAGTGTCAGTCCTGATCAAACATCACACCGACCGATCTCGGTCTTTACTGATTGGCATACGGTAACGTGCCTTTTCTCGAGGGAAACTTACCTTCCATATGTTACCTAGCATCGATCATATCTAAATGTCAAATGTCGTCTATTTCGTGCTGATATTGATATTTAACTTTGTCAGATGCGAATTCCATGTTCAAAATCCGGTTACATCATATTTCATGTAATAAAAGTTGTTGAATGTTTTGATTACTGAAAGGCAAACAAAGCTGTTTTTATTCATGTAGTTCATGTAGAATTAGAAACCTGATAAGTTGTTTTATGACTTATAAGCATTTATGCTTGTATTGGTCCTTTTATTATTTGTTTTCCCATTTTTGAATTATGTGATTTCTATAAATCACAGCTATTGCACAGTCTATTTAATACAAGTCTGTTTTTATTGTTAATTCTACTATTGTATGTACTTTTTTTTTATTTTGTACAGAATTTTTTTTTAATTTTTTTTACACTATACACAGTTTAATGTTTAGGTGAGACAGCTCATTACGAGCTGGTTCCCCTGAATCCGTTTTATTTGCAAATACTTCTCAATTTTACCATCGGTGCTAAAAGAATTAATATGTGGGCGGTGGTCCGATGAAACCGACATTAGCGTGTTTTATTCCAAGTTTAGATACAGATCAGAATGCGTATTCAGACAATCGTTATCTCCTATATATCTTCTATATATTGTTTGTCAGATATATATATCCTTATGTGACTAATTTACGCACAGTGCGCGACTGCCCAAGTTCATCTGGATCTACACAGAGCTTACAGTTCATCTTGAGTAAAACAATGTTTCGCCTGGCATTTCATCTGTCCGTACAATACGTATACATTAGTTGAGGGTTGGTGAAATATCGCTACGCATTACATATATCATAGCTAGAATGATCTATCAATTATTTCGTATTTGGTTTTGTTTAAGGCTTAACACCTTCTGACATGCAGACGCTTTCTGACGCCTCTGCAGCAGACGGCCTTTTGAAAACATAGTGACAAAAGAAGAAATTGCACAAAACGTGCAAGTTCTCCTTTTGCCACAATGTTTTCCACTTTTTGTCATAAGTTATCCATTCAATTGTGGAGATTTTCTATGTTTTGACAAAATACGTTCAAAGTCGTCTGCTGCAGAATTGTCGTATGAGGGAAAGGGTTAACACCTTCTCACGGGCAGACGAATTTCGACGCACGTACAGCGGACATCTTTTGAAAAACATTGGAGGAATTGCAACTCTGTCAACAATTAAAACATTCATTTGTAGAGATGTTCCATTGTTTTACCTCGATGTTTTGTTATTCGTCTGTTGTTGAATTGATGTAGATTGTGAAAGGGTTATCAGAACGTTGCCGACCTTCTGAAATATAAACGTCTCATGACGTAAATCAATTAAAGGTCATAATTATACGCGTAGGTTTCAGACCTGAATAAAGTTCCACCATTCTGAGAATGTGGTTCGAGATCGTGTCATTCGTGTCATTTACATGAAATCTAGACGTCACTGATTCTAAGGTCTTCTGTAACACTGTTGTCTACTTGTCACGCCACTGCAGCAAACGAACTTTGAACACACTTTAGAATCAATGTAACCAAATGTGCAAACTCTCAATTAATGAAAGTATAAGTGGAATTGAAATCATTATGGAAAACGGAGAAATTGGGCGAAAGGCGTCTGCTGCAGATTCGTCAAAATACTACAAAGAGATATTTAAATCTGACGATGAAATTGTTTAGACAGAATGTAGTAAAATATCTAGTATTTACGTCCCATGGTCTCACACTCGCGTCGAAGGCACCGAGATGATATAATGAGGACAATTTGAAGAGTTACTTACTATTATACACACTCGGCTGGGAATGATAGGATAAGGAGACATTTTCTCCTTTTCATTAATAATGATTTGATGTAACTCATTTCTCCATCAAACATTTTCAATGCAGAAAACCAGCATATCAGATGACAAATGAATTTCCATACATACTTGGATACATTGAAAGAAAGTGTGAATTTTCTCGCTTTGAGCAATTTCTCTATTTTCCATAACATTTTCAAACGTCGTCGGCTGCATCGTATCAGGGAAGGAGTATATTATATTCTGGAATAAGTTTATTTTATCTTGAGGGTCCGCCGTGGCCGAGGGGTTAGCGTTGATGATTTAAAGAACGGGCATCCCTAGTTCAATCCCCGTTCAAGGCGGTTATGGTGGAGAGCCCTAGGGCAAGGCACATTGTCTATCTTAATACTCGTTGGTTTTGCAAGGGATCGTGAAAACATATTAACTGTCGGCGTGATGTAACTGAAGTAATGTTGAAAATAGCGTTAAGCAATGATAAACAATAATTATACTTAATCTTGTATTTTCAGACACTGCACGTGGGAGCCCGAAGAGAACATTCTTGATTTTTCCCTCATCAAGCAGTTTGAGGAAGAGTAAGTCGTTTTTATTTTTGTTTTGTTCGGTCGGTCATCTTTTACCTCGCCATAATACAGACGACATCTAAAACGTGAGCCGTCCCTCTAGAAATCCAGTATTGTGGACTCTGCGTAAAGTATCGACATGGATCTGCCTAAGCATACCGTGCATGCAAACCCGGACAGACGAGTTTCGCCTCCTGTGGATTTTTTGTTTCAGGAAGCATTGCTCTATACCTCTAACATCCTGATACGGAATGTGTCGGCCCGGATTAGACTGCGTGGACTGCGCAGGCTGATATGGGTCGATACATTACGCAGAGGCCAGACTGTTGCTTTTCTCGTGGAACGGCTCACATTGTGTGTAAATGTGACATTGCTCAAAGTGTGTATCGTGTCTTTAGTTCATAATGCGTTCAACTCGATATCGAAATTATATTTCCATGATTGAAGAATTTATTTCTTGTTGATGCATATACAGTGAGATACTAACAGCTAGCCCGACACCCTTTCCCACCTATAGACGCTTTCTGGCGCCTCTGCAGCAGACGACTCTTGAAAACATTGTGACAAAAGAAGAAATTGCTCAAAACGAGCAATTTCTCCTTTTGCCACAAATGTTTTCAAGTCTTTGCAGTAATTATACTTTCATTTCTATAGATTGTCCGTGTTTTCATTGATGTCTTCAAAGTCGTTTGATTAAGACTGGAACGACACATTTGACCCATAGTTTGTGTTTGGTTTTCTTTACGAGATAGAAGTTCGAAAATAATAAGTCACTCCTAGACTTACAATAAACTCTAAAAATAGGATAGTGTGGTGTATTCGGACGGTTCTAGTAAACCGAACACTCGGGTATGTGCTAATTAAAAACTGCAATTAGATTGGTGGAATCGTCTTCAACCCGCCCGAGTGGAAAACATATGGAAACTATATATAAAATGGAAGTGTAATCATTGCATGAAAATATAGTCGTCTGCTGCTGTAGCGTCATATTGGGTACCGTATGTGGGAAAGGGTTAAGCTATAGTTCACTCTCTTTTTACCAATGTGTTCTCACACACAACATCTCATCTTAAAACGTTGGCTAAAGTGAGACGACACCAAGCTGTTACAGGGGTCCTCTTTAAATGATGCGGTCCGGCTAAACAGACCATGTAATGTTAGTCACGTCTATCCTGATTTCTCACTCTGTGTCATTCGATCTCCTCGATCAGGGAAGTTACAATACATTCAGATATAAATTATTGTTTTCCTCCATACAAGATCATATCGTTATTGAATCACTTGGGGTTTTATTATCATTCAGTTGGTGTAAATGATGTTTTACGCTGCTTTGAACATCATTTCAGTTATATCACGGCCATTTCCTGGGTCGATTACCAGTACTACTGGTCACATTTAAATGTCACCGTTACATCAGCCGTTATACAATCCTTCCACTTCCACTAAAACGGACTACCAATATCGAAACAGTTACTGTGGCTACGTATTATATAACATGCTATGAACCTGTAAAACAATATGATACCATTGCAACAATATTAAAGTCTTTAGTACGACCCACGACTCGGGATCAAGCCCGGGGGTCCAGCTCTCGACACGGACGCTCTGATCACTACGTTACTGGGTGTTTACTCCAGGTGTTTACTGGGTGTTCACTGGGTGTTTACTATAATAATAAACTGTATTGCGTAAAACATACACATATGTTTAAATCAACATACAGTTAAACACAAAGACATGAATTGCGTAAAGGAAAGTGCCACGTCCCCTGAAACGGACTATGTTTATCGAAACTGATGCTACTCTATGAAATAAACATGTTAACAGGATCTGTCCTTCTGAATTGAAGGATATTCAAAATCTATAAAGAGGAGAACACATTATTATGGACAAATGATTGTATAAAAGAAAAGAATAATTTTGAGAAAAGGCGATATTGCTCATAATGATCGATGTATGAAGTATCTTCATGTTGAAGGGAAAGTGTTAACAGAATAATGTATTCAGAAGGGTTCAAGGCCAAGGTTCTATGACTGTGTCTGCGGATTCGCCTCGAGTGAATCATTGCGGATATCGGAATCGTCTGAGTAATACCCGAAGTACGTTTGTGAGCATTTTACGATTCAGCCACGTCACTCGAAAACCGACCCCCGGGCCATTACGGCCAGAGAATATTCAGATCAGTTAGACTGTGCCTTTGTGTAGTCAGATTGACACCGTCTCTGTTCGCCATTTAATAAATTAATGCATCCTGAACGCCACGGTTTGGTAGTTATCACAAACAAAGACTAAAATTACAGTTCTAGGATAACAACAATATATCAAAACTTACTCTAACATGACTATTCTAGAAAATATCATTTTTTCCATAAATATTGTTAAATGATCGTAAATTCTTCTGAACAACTCTTACATTGTTAAATGATTGTAAATTCTTCTGAAAAAATCCATTTCTCCGTTTGTACTTTTTATATTTACTTTCTTTGCGACAACATATTGTTTGCTGTTTTATGCAATAAAATATATTGTATTGTATTGTATTGTAGTATACAGCTGTACAATTTGGTCAAGGTGACTAGATAGTATTCTTGTAATTTCCAACCACTATTTCTCTCATGACTCAACCAAACCGTATGTCGTGAGACGAGTCTGGGGGTTTGAGTATCAAAATAAGGGTTTTAGAAAAAAGAAATACTCGCCTTCTCTACAACTCTGTAGATATTAATCATTAGTTGGATTAAATCCTCCGAATGGGCCGATTTCGTGAGGCGTGACTCAATTATCAATCATTAACTCATCTTGAGAGGCCCTTCTGGGGGAGACGCACGGTATTAAAGGAACACTAAAGTATTATAGGGAGTAATTGCTATTGATGAGAAAAATCTCCTTTCCCCTGAAAGATTTCACAAGTGTAAACAAGTTATACATGTGTACACGTCAAATAATCTAGACATGACGTTATTTCATCAGGTTCTTCCAAACGACTATAAAATATCATACAAAGGTTATCGTCTGCATTAATAACACAATTTACCCGTCCCATGAGAAAACCAACATTCTGGCCTATGCGTAATGTTTACCCAGACCATCCTGCGCAGGCCGCGCAGACTGATCCGGGCCGACACATTCCGTCTCAGGGGGATAGAGGTATAGAGTAATGATTCCTGAAACAGAAAATCCACAGGAGGCGAAAAGTGTCTATCCGGGAAAGCCTGCGCTGCATGCTTAGGCTGATCCGGGTCGATACTTTACGCAGAGTCCACAATGTTGGTTTTCTCGCGGGCCGGCTCATATGGTTTACTGTGTCTAGAAGTGTATTATGTTAGTCTGATTTTCATATCAGACGTACTTTGTATCTCAGAATGACGTATTAGTTGCAGACGCAGTGTGACAAAACTTTCCTACTTGTAGACTTTTGATAACTTTGAGACAAAAGGAGAAATTGTTCATGATCATTGATTTCTCATTGTGCAATGTTTTTCGATTCTATAACTTGACTTTCATTAGTAATCCTGGGTGTACTTTGTACATCGACACTCCTAAATGATGTAGAACGTGGCAGACACAAATCTATTACTTTAACTCTTTCAGCGCCGAATTGTTTAAAGTAGACTCTTCCATATTCAAAATCGGGCGTCTCCATTACTCATGTAATCAAAGTTTGGACAATTTTGATAACTAAAAGGCAAACAATTCTGATTTCAGGTGAGACAGCTCGTTACGAGCTGACTCACCTAAATCAGTATTGTTTGCAAAAACCTCAATATTGCCTTTGGCGCTGAAAGGGTTCAGCACACAATATTTATCTGTGTCTGATTTTATGATCATTAGTTATTTCCAGAAAAAACCAGTAAGTGAATTCAATTTATTGTTCGTTATTATTTAAACCCTTTCCCCTGTGCAGACGCATTTGACGTATCTGCAGCAGACGACCTTTGAAAACATTGGGACAAAAGGACAACACTGTTCAAAATGAGATTTTTTTCATTTTGACACAATGTTTTCAGCTCTATTAACCCTTTCCCTAATACGACAATTCTGCAGCAGACGACTTTGAACATATTTTGTCTACAAATAGAAAATCTCTATAATTGAATGGATAACCTATGACTTAAAGTGGAAAACATTGTGACAAAAGGAGAAATTGCACGTTGTGTGCAATTTCTTCTTTTGTTACTATGTTTTCAAAAAGCCATCTGCTGCAAAGGCGTCAGAAAGCGTCTATATGAGGGAAATGGTTAAATAACTGTAGCTTTATTTATAAACAGGGATATTTCATGCTGTTGGTAGTCAAAAGCATGTGCTTCAACTTTCTTGTATGGATGTGTTGAAAACTTTTTAATGTCGAATTGTTCCTCTTTGTAGACTATCAGTATATATAAAAATGATCATGCACGCATCATATATTGATTCAATTTCAAATTTGTAACATTATGGCGTTTTGAGTGTTGATTACTTTAGATTTGAATAAGTATTTGTGGCATTTAAGAATTTCTTCTCATTAAAATCTAAGTTGTACTTTAGGGGCGTCTGTCATTGCAGGCTGATGACATATAAGTTTCACTTCCCCCATCTTTCGTCCATCATTCAGACAGTCACAACGTTACAATACAATATGTACCTACAACAAATATAATAAAATATGTACCTACAAATATATAATACAATATGTAACTACAAAAATATTTTTTGAGAAAAAATAATTCGTTAAAAATCACAATAATAGATAACATACATACTAATCTATTATTTCCGCAACTGAAAATGAATATTTGATTAAATATTTCTAGGTCAAACGAAACATTTAATTTACATAAAACAACGGCACTGCAAGAGGGGTGTCAACGCTCACAGCATTGTAAAATTAAAGGTTCAGCCATTAAATAAATCACTGTTTATGTCTCTAATGATGTAGATTAACCCTTTCCCATATACAAACGCATTGTGACAACTCTACAGCAGACGACTTTTAAAAGCATTGTGACAAAATGAGAAATTGCTCATAATGAGCAATTTCTCCTTTTGCCGCAATTTTTTCAACTCTATTAAAAAAGATAAACTCTCATTCAAAGATACTTTCCGTATTTTTTTCCAAAATGTTTTTAAAGTCGATAGCTGCAGATTTGTTGGATGTGGGAAAATGTTGATCGTGAATCACAATGAGCAATTTCTCCTTTTGCCACAATGTTTTTCAAAAGTTAACTCTCAGTAATAACTACTTTCTAATATGTGTGTATATGGGAACAGGTTGTTCATGAATCTTTCCTCGAAAAGGGTTGTAGTAGTCTGGCCACGAGAAGGTCAAGGTCGGAGGTTAGATTTACGCCATCAGCCAATGAACTTATTGCACGGACAGTGCCCTCGTACAGCGTTTATTTAATCATGAGATTGAAGGATTTACCCTTTCCCACATACAGATTCTTTATGAAGACTCTGCAGCAGACTGCTATTGAAAAAAATGTGCCAAAAGGAGAAATTGCTCACAATGTTTTCAATTATAATCGACAATTTTTCATTTATTTAAATTTTCCACATTTTTGCCCAGATGTTTTCGAAGTCGTCTGCTGCTGATTTGTTGCATGTTAAAAGCATATTAGTTCAACCCTTTCCCACATAAAAAAAGATGAAGTCATTTAGTTAAGAACATATGTAACTCTCTAAAAATGATAGAACATTTATTGAATAAATATGAAAACATTGTAGTAATGTCAACTTTGACACATTGTTTTCAAAAGTCGTTTTGCTGAAAATGTGTCAGAAAAAGTATGTATGTTGGAAAGGGGTTAAAAGTTTAATACGTATAGGTGTAAAGTTTAATACGTATAGGTGTAAAGTCGCTAGGAATATACTGTTACAACTTTTCATGAGAAACTAGTTCCAAGGCTGTTTGCATGCGGACGGTGTAGGCTATGGCAAGACTACACGCGGGTCCTCAGCATTCACCAAAGTCTTCACTGTTCGCAGGCGTTAATTATATCTGTTCAGTCTAAGCGGCTAATTTATATGTGCATACCTACACTAATGGAAGTCTGGAGTAATATGTAGTTCGAGAGAGAGATATGAATACTTTCTGCTTCAGAACAATGTTTAAGAATTAGCAATTTATTGTTTTGCATAGACAAACGTTTTCAGGAAAATTGACTTTTCGTTTTTATTTCATTTTAATTAAACTTTAAAAAGCCATTTAGAATGTCTACTCTTGAATGATTAAAGGCATATTTGAACTCTTCTTCTACTTAACAAGACTTGAACCTTTACAAACATGCAGACGCATTTACAGCAGACGATTTATTAAAACATTAAAGATAGAATCACGAATTATAAGCAGTTTCGCTTATTTATTTGCTTTAAACACTATTCAATGATTATATATGCATTAATAACACTGTGGCAAAAGGTGAAAATGCTTATAAGTATTAACTTCTCCTATTGCAACATTGTTTCCAAGACTTTTCAATAGATATATATATATTCTGAGATTTCCATATTTTTACCAAGAGGTTCTCAAAGACGTCTGCTACGAACCCGTATGTTAAAATGGGTTAAACGGCCCTTTCCAACATACATACGCTTTCTGACGCCTCTGCAGCAGACGACTCTTTGAAAACATTGTGACAAACGAAGAAATTGCTCAAAACGAGAAAGTTCTCCTCTTGCTACACTGTTTTCAACTGTTTTCAGTAAATATACCCACATGTATAGGGATTTGTGTCCCACATGTTTCCAAAGTCGTCTGCTGCAGTTTTGTTGTATGTGGGAAAGGGTAAAACAACATCAGTGAACCATATAGATCATACCATCCTAATTACACACACCCGTCATGATCAACTACTCTCGAACTATATCGTTGACTTATCGAATCGCTGACGCGGAAAAATCAGTAGATCCGCTTTCCTTGATACAAGCGACATGTTATGCCTGTACAGCATACTTAACCCTTTCCCACATATAGACGCTTTCTGACGCCTGTGCAGCTGACGACTTTTGAAAACAGTGAGGCAATTGGAGAAATTGCTCATAACGAGCAATTCCTCCATTTGCTACAATGTTTTCAAACCCATTCAATAATTACACTTTAATTAGTAGACATTGTATTCATATTTTGCTTAAATATTTTCGAAGTCGTCTGCTGCAGATTTGTTGTATGTGGGAAAGGGTTAAACTTAACAAATGAACGGTCAACCATAAGGTACTCATTCAATGTATGGAACATGATCTGTTTGCCCACCCATGCTGTGGATGCGAAATGAAAACTTTATTAAATTATGTAAAGCTTATATATTGATTATATATACGAACAGTGCAGACCAATATCGCACTGTGCGGATGCGTTTTTCGATCTTGAGCTACATTGATTGATATTTCCTTACGATTGGTTATCCGGAGAGCGCCACACATGTTTTAACCCTTTTCCTCATGTAGACGCATCTGCAGCAGACGGCTTTTTGAAAACATAGTGACAAAAGAAGAAATTGCTCAAAACGAGCAATTTCTCCTTTTTGACACAATGTTTTCCACTTTTAGTCATAGGTTATCCATTCAATTATAGAGATTTTCTATTATGAGACAAAATATGTTCAAAGTCGTCTGCTGCAGTATTGTCGTATGAGGGAAAGGGTTAATGTTCGTGCAATATGTTTAACTAGATATGAAAACGGCACCTTCAATGTTAGACATGTTAAAAAGTGTCCTATGGTGTTTTCAAAGCAGACGCCATTAAAATAAAACGTTTTTGACATTTTTGTCTTCACAAACGCTATAAGATACTGTTTGTGTCTGGAGTGTTTAACCTTCTCAACCTTAACTGCCAATCTGCAGCAGACGAGTTTGAAAACATATACATATGTATAGAGAAAACATTCGGAAATCTATATAAATACAAGTATATTTAGTGAGGAGAGTTGAAAACATTGTTGCAAGAGGAGAAGTTTGCTGAAGATTCTTCATAATACGTCTGCCAGTCGGAA
Organism: Serripes groenlandicus; assembly: GCA_031761405.1. Lineage (NCBI taxonomy): Eukaryota > Metazoa > Mollusca > Bivalvia > Cardiida > Cardiidae > Serripes > Serripes groenlandicus. The sequence goes on from JASEVX010000004.1 coordinate 97,444,014, forward strand.
AGGGTTAACGAGGTAACATTATTATCGGAGACAAGGAGAAGTTGTAACAATTGACCGAGTTTCCCCTATCGATTTCGGATTAATCATCGATATGTCTTGTTTTGTATATTAGACATTGAACTTTACCTCATTCGCTTTTGTAAGACTCGTCCCAATTTAAAAAAAAAGAAAAGAAACTTCTTCATCAAAAAATTAAATGATGCCTTGATGAACAGAAACAGTGTTTGAAAACGTGCTGGTTGGTGATGATACGTTTTCTGAGACTGTCTGATACATAGGCGTCATACTTGTCTTAGAGAAAAGTCCTTTAATTCAACTTAAGTGTATATGAACTATCAGCCAAATAAATGTCCGCTAGATGTTTTGTGACCTGTCAGTCTCGTGTTCGAATCTCAATTTCATTGATATTGTGGTGGATTTATTTGATTAGATGACATTCATTTGGTAAGTTAACGGATACTATCGAAATTACATTGATTTAGTCGGGTTTTATTTCGCTGGTACAGCATATATTCCTTGTTTTTCAGACGTAAACATGTTTACAGACTCAGGTATTTTCAGATAAGTGTATTCCCTGTTTTTCAGACGTAAACATGTTTACCGACTAAGATGTTTTCAACACTGACCCTTTAAACTTTACCCCCACTCTACGTGTCTTAAACCCTTTCCCTCATACGACAAATCTTCAGCAGACGACTTTGAACATATTTTGTAAAAAAATAGAAAATCTCTATAATTGAATGGATAACCTATGACTATAAGTGGAAAACATTGTGGCAAAAGGAGAAATTGCTCGTTTTGACTGCCTGCTGCAGAGGCGTCAGAAAGCGTCTATATGAGGGAAAGAGTTAACATGACTGTGCGTGTACCGGTTTGTGTGTGTACCGGTTTGTGTGTGTACCGGTTTGTGCGTGTGTGTGTACCGGTTTGTGTGTGTACCGGTTTGTGCGTGTGTGTGTACCGGTGTGTGTGTGTACCGGTTTGTGTGTGTACCGGTTTGTGTGTGTACCGGTTTGTGCGTGTACCGGTGTGTGTGTGTGTGTGTGTGTGTGTACCGGTGTGTGTGTGTGTGTGTGTGTGTGTACCGGTTTGTGCGTGTACCGGTTTGTGCGTGTACCGGTTTGTGCGTGTACCGGTTTGTGTGTGTACCGGTTTGTGCGTGTACCGGTGTGTGTGTGTGTGTGTGTGTACCGGTTTGTGCGTGTACCGGTTTGTGTGTGTGTGTGTGTGTACCGGTTTGTGCGTGTACCGGTTTGTGTGTGTGTGTGTGTGTGTACCGGTTTGTGCGTGTACCGGTTTATGTGTGTACCGGTTTGTGTGTGTATCGGTTTGTGCGTGTACCGGTTTATGTGTGTACCGGTTTGTGTGTGTACCGGTTTGTGCGTGTACCGGTGTGTGTGTGTGTGTGTGTGTACCGGTTTGTGCGTGTACCGGTTTGTGTGTGTGTGTGTGTGTGTACCGGTTTGTGCGTGTACCGGTTTATGTGTGTACCGGTTTGTGTGTGTATCGGTTTATGCGTGTACCGGTTTGTGCGTGTACCGGTTTGTGTGTGTACCGGTTTGTGTGTGTACCGGTTTGTGTGTGTACCGGTTTGTGTGTGTACCGGTTTGTGTGTGTATCGGTTTGTGCGTGTACCGGTTTGTGTGTGTACCGGTTTGTGCGTGTACCGGTTTGTGCGTGTACCGGTTTGTGTGTGTACCGATTTGTGTGTGTACCGGTTTGTGTGTGTACCGGTTTGTGTGTGTACCGGTTTGTGCGTGTACCGGTTTGTGCGTGTACCGGTTTGTGTGTGTACCGATTTGTGTGTGTACCGGTTTGTGTGTGTACCGGTTTGTGTGTGTACCGGTTTGTGTGTGTACCGGTTTGTGCGTGTACCGGTTTGTGTGTGTACCGGTTTGTGTGTGTACCGGTTTGTGCGTGTACCGGTTTGTGTGTGTACCGATTTGTGTGTGTACCGGTTTGTGTGTGTACCGGTTTGTGTGTGTACCGGTTTGTGCGTGTACCGGTTTGTGTGTGTACCGGTTTGTGCGTGTACCGGTTTGTGTGTGTACCGGTTTGTGTGTGTGTGTACCGGTTTGTGTGTGTACCGGTTTGTGTGTGTACCGGTTTGTGCGTGTACCGGTTTGTGTGTGTACCGGTTTGTGTGTGTGTATACCGGTTTGTGCGTGTACCGGTTTGTGTATGTACCGGTTTGTGCGTGTACCGGTTTGTGTGTGTACCGGTTTGTGTGTGTACCGGTTTGTGCGTGTACCGGTTTGTGTGTGTACCGGTTTGTGTGTGTGTGTACCGGTTTGTGTGTGTACCGGTTTGTGTGTACCGGTTTGTGCGTGTACCGGTTTGTGTGTGTACCGGTTTGTGTGTGTGTATACCGGTTTGTGCGTGTACCGGTTTGTGTATGTACCGGTTTGTGCGTGTACCGGTTTGTGTGTGTACCGGTTTGTGTGTGTACCGGTTTGTGTGTGTGTATACCGGTTTGTGCGTGTACCGGTTTGTGTATGTACCGGTTTGTGTGTGTACCGGTTTGTGTATGTACCGGTTTGTGTGTGTACCGGTTTGTGTGTGTACCTGTTTGTGTGTGTACCGGTTTGTGTATGTACCGGTTTGTGTGTGTACCTGTTTGTGTGTGTACCGGTTTGTGCGTGTACCGGTTTGTGTATGTACCGGTTTGTGTGTGTACCGGTTTGTGTATGTACCGGTTTGTGTGTGTACCGGTTTGTGTGTGTACCTGTTTGTGTGTGTACCGGTTTGTGTATGTACCGGTTTGTGTGTGTACCGGTTTGTGCGTGTACCGGTTTGTGTATGTACCGGTTTGTGTGTGTACCGGTTTGTGTATGTACCGGTTTGTGTATGTACCGGTTTGTGTGTGTACCGGTTTGTGTGTGTACCTGTTTGTGTGTGTACCGGTTTGTGTATGTACCGGTTTGTGTGTGTACCGGTTTATGTGTGTATCGGTTTATGTGTGTATCGGTTTGTGCGTGTACCGGTTTGTGTGTGTACCGGTTTATGCGTGTACCGGTTTGTGTGTGTACCGGTTTATGCGTGTACCGGTTTGTGTGTGTATCGGTTTGTGCGTGTACCGGTTTGTGTATGTACCGGTTTGTGTGTGTACCGGTTTGTGCGTGTACCGGTTTGTGTGTGTACCGGTTTATGCGTGTACCGGTTTGTGTATGTACCGGTTTGTGTGTGTACCGGTGTGTGTGTGTGTGTGTGTGTGTGTGTGTGCGTGTACCGGTTTGTGTGTGTACCGGTTTATGCGTGTACCGGTTTGTGTATGTATCGGTTTGTGTGTGTACCGGTTTATGCGTGTACCGGTTTGTGTGTGTACCGGTTTATGTGTGTATCGGTTTGTGTGTGTATCGGTTTATGTGTGTATCGGTTTATGTGTGTATCGGTTTGTGTATGTACCGGTTTGTGCGTGTACCGGTTTGTGCGTGTACCGGTTTGTGTGTGTATCGGTTTGTATAATAATTCAAGATCAGCCTACATATATGCGTTCATTCAGACTAATCTTTGCCTACACTGCTCGCTATTCGTGTATACATATGAAAAATAGATTAGTCCATGATTATGTAAGATCTTGTAGAAAATCAAGGCTGATGATGCAGGAGTTCAGAAAGCTAAGGGTTTATATCCGTGTATCATGTTTAAGTACATGTGAATGTAAACGATTTTAAAAACCGCAAAATCTGTTTCAAACACATATATATCTGAAACACTTTCTTACATACAGCAACTATGGAGTTGACGACTTTGTAAACATCTAGGCGGATGTATGAAAGTATAATGACAGAAAAGCGTTTAACCCTTTCCCTTACATAGACGCTTTCTGACGCACAATGTTTTCCACTTTTTGTCATAGGTTATCCATTCAATTATGGAGATTTTTTAATTTTTGACAAAATACGTTCAAAATCGTCTGCTGCAGAATTGCCGTTGAGGAAAAGGGTTAATACATTGTTGCAAAATGAGAAATGGTTCATTATGAGCCATATCTCCTTTTGCCACACTGTTCAAATGCTGCATATGTGGCTTTATACGTCTACAAGTGGGTGAATGTATACATGGACCTCGTTTTAAGAAAATCAACCGTCTTGAAGAACCCGGTCAGACTTCGCTTCCTCCGAGTCCGATCAAGATCATTCATGCTCGTAATCTAGTCGTAAAACATACAGAAATCACTTACAGTGTTAACCCTTCCCCTCATACGACAATTCTGCAGCAGACGACTTTGAACATCTTTTGTCAAAAAATGGAAAATCTCTATAATTGAATGGATAACCTATGACAAAACGTGGAAAACATTGTGACAAAAAGAGAAATTGCACGTTTTGTGCAATTTCTTCTTTTGTCACTATTTTTTCGAAATGGATAAATAACTAGATATGAAAGTATAAATATTGAAAAGAGTTGAATAATTTGTGATATAAGGAGAAATTGCTCATTATCAGCGATTTATTTGTGTCACATTTGTTTGTTTCAAAAGACATATGTTGTAGACGCATCTGAATGCGTCAGTATTTGGAAAGGGTTAACCCTTTTTCACAGATAAACGCTTTTTGGCGCACATGTAGCACTCACTGTTTGTAAACATTGTAGCAAAAGTAGAAATTGCTTAACATTATTGTATTTTCTTTTATTTTTGCCACATTGTTTTCAACTTGATACATTTTTTCTTTCTGGCTTTGTTTTTCTTAAATTGACTACATGTTTTCAAAGTCGTCGGCTGCAGATGATTTGTTTGTAGAAGAATATGTGTACGGTCGTGTACTGTTTTATTTGTTTATCTGTGTTCTCCACGTATTAAGTGGTATCCTATGAACTTGGGATGGATATTGTCTGATAAGCACCGTTGATTGGACTCCAAAAGAACATAACTCCCCTCTGTTACGCGATAAAGTGTCGGTTACTTGTAATTTAACCTTATACTAACAATGAAATATGCTAGCATAGTAACACCAAGGAATGAAAGAACTAATCCATCAATCAGCCCACCCATCAGTCTGTCAGTAAAACAGTCCACCACTCACAATCAATACACAATGACTGCGTATTTCAGCCGAGCCCAGTTAGCTCAGTTGGTAGCGACGCGAGCTGTCAATGTTGGGGTTGTGAGTTCAAACTCGGCCAACATTCTTTCCGACGTTTTACAAAAGTGACTGTACCAAGCGTCATTCGTCTTCCACCAATGGGCTAACAGTCTAAAGCAGCCAGTTGATTGGAAATAATGTTGTGTGGAGTACTGATGAGAAAGCTAGGAAACACATGAGTAGGTGAACTGGCCGCCGTGATATGATTGACTAATTGTTGAAAACGACGTTAAACCCCAAATGAATCAATGAATCTACCAGATGTTTTTCTCTTTTGATATATAATACAACATCAAAATAATTCAAATACAAAGATTTTTGTTTCTTATCTCAATTTTGAAATAAACCAATCAATCAATCAATCAATCAATCCATCCATCCATCCATCCATTCATCAATCCACCGACCAATCAATTAGGAATACAAAATGAAACGGTTTCAAAATATTCTGTACTGAAAATGTTGTTTTTCATCGCATGCATTCGAAAATGCGTGTATATAACACTGACTTAGTTTATTAATGGACCATGCAATGTTGTGTCTGATGTTTCCGATCCGATATGCATGTTATTCTGAGTAATATTGTCGTCTGGGTGTTTGTGATGACGCAAATTGCTTACTGATGGTTAATTTTAACTCGACCGATATCATTATGAATCATACGTTTCAAACATGCGTCTTAGCCCTGTCCAAATTCTAGGCGCAATTAAACGCATCTGCTGCAGACGAAATTGGTACACAGTGTGGTACAAGAAGCTATTGATTAAAAAGGGGCATTTGATTTCCATCACATTTCTGAATGCTTCGGGTCAGACTATTCATTTATACAAGTTGATCTGAACGCTTGTTATCTGTAAACACGCAGTATATTTACGTTTTTCACTGCCTTATGTATTTACTTATACTATGAGTGGTGCTCCAGGAAAACTAACCTTAATGTAATAAGTACATATGTAAACAAATGAACCGTCCCACGAGAAAACCAACATTGTGGACTCTGCGTAAAGTATCGACCCGCATCAGTTTAAGCATGCCGCGCAGGCTAACCCGGAAAGACACTTTTTCGCCTCTTGTGGATTTTCTGTTTCAGGAATCATTACTCTATATCTCTTTCCACCTGAGACGGAATGTGTCGGCCTGGATTAGACTGCGCTGGCTGATCTGGGTCGATACATTACGCAAAGTCCATAATGTTGAAAGGCTCAACTATCTGCTTGAGCACCAATGATATCAGACCCAAATAGAAATTGATTTCAAACATTTCTTGAAAGGCTGATCTGGATCTACCTCTGTCGCAAAATGCCTTCCGATTAGTTTTCGCATACTACCGCACACATGAGCCTGTCCACGCAACAGGAAACGACCTGGTATTTCCTAACAGTGTGGATTTAGATCACCCTAGATCATTCGGCCAGTCTGATCAAGATCTAAGCTTTTCGTAAATCACCTTTAAATGTGAGTTGTGATTTGTGAAGTGTGTGGTAACATTGAGAAGAAACAACAAGCTGGTCAGAGTTTAAGATATTTACAAAAACCAACGTGTATACGTATTTGCAGGCACGGACTCGTATATATACTTATATATTCAGCTGTAATACTCCGCTAATAGGGATATCAATAAATGCCCCCGATATAGTTTGTTTACTGTGAAAAGTAGTTTGACGTAGGAAAAACGGCCATTTGAAGGTTCAAGCACTATCGCTATATTCTTATAATATAATCAATTAGTTTACCTCTTTACTAAGGGTGGGCTTTGGTACCCTAGTAAAATAGCAGTCGTGGCTTCCCGCACACCGGTGTCCCGCATCGGTGTCCCGATACATTATACCGGTACTACTGGTAAAGGAAGCGCTATCTCATAACTCACAACTGTTGATAGCGGCGGAAAACACCACTTCAACAAACGCAATCTACAGCAGTATTGTCATGTTTCTATGATCAATATTAATGTAATTGGATTGTAAGAAAATAATTGGAAGGTTTTCTGTCCGTTGTTCTGTTGCATAAATAGTCAGTAAAACGTGATCGCAATGTATTCGTAATCTTCTGCGTATGCAACGTGATAAAAATGAACTTCGGTATGATTATGATCAATTATTTAACTCTAAATGGACGTAACTATTTATGGTTACACACTATTAGTATCACTCTTTGGAACTTATTTAACCCTTTCCCTCTGTAGACGCTTTCTGACGCCTCTGCAGCAGACGGCTTTTTGAAAACATAGTGACAAAAGAAGAAATTGCACAAAACGTGCAATTTCTCCTTTTGCCACAATGTTTTCCACTTGTTGTCATAGGTTATCCATTTAATTATGGAGATTTCCTATGTTTTGACAAAATACGTTCAAAGTCGTCTGCTGCAGAATTGTCGTATGAGGGAAAGGGTTAACGCATAAGTCTCGTATATAGCAGAAGTATTTTAAAACCTTGTGTAAATGGAGATGGGGGGAAGTTGCACTTTTGAACGTGAAATTTCTCGAATTCCAAAATTGCGTTCAACCTTGTCTATATACATTAAGCGTCGAATTTCCACAATGTTTTAATAACTTTCGTCCAACGTTTTAATGCTGGCGACAGTTGAAATATCATATGAGGTAAATAGATAAGTCGTAGACCATTAATTAAGGTAGAGATACCAATAGAAACAAATGATCACCTTGACGATTCAGTCGGCTGCTGTTTATATTTACAGTAATGACTTGTTTCAATTCTCTAGAAAAGGGGAGTATATCAAATGCCAACAAATCGTATATGCCACTCAAACCCTACGTTGGAGTACTTAACAGAATCGTCTCAATGAAACTATTATTTTGAATACCAACAACATAGAGTTTGGTTGAGTCATAAAGAGAGATATGTATTGGTGGGAAAAGACAAGCTAATTCCTCATTATCTAGTGATCTGTTTGTTTGAATGAACGTCCACTGTACAGGTTGTTAGGTGCGTGTCGCTAGGGTGAAATCAACAATACCCTGTGTTATTCAATATGTCAACAACGGGAGCCGGATAATAGACAGAGTAATCTACATGGGTTTAAACTCACATGTATATAGACGCAGACTGAGACGTCTTTTGAAGACATTGTGGGGAAAATAAATAAAATGTAATAATGAGAAGTTTCTCCTTTTGTCACAATGTTTCAACCCCATTCAATGAATATACGTTCATTTGTAGAGATAATATAATTTTGATATATTTGCCTAGATGTTTTGTTAGTGACGATTTTACGTATAATTGTGTGTGAAATGTTAACTGGCAGTATGATTTGCACTCCCGTTACACGTAATCCGACCTCGAGACATTCTCTCAACGGCGCAGTCTGATCAGGATATATATTATCTGTTTACACTCTATTTGTAAAAACCTTGTTGACAGTGTTTAGAGACTGATTATCACTATAACACTGACACTACATGTGCGCCACTTACCCTTACCTTCAAAACAAGTGCACGTCGATAGTCGCATTTAACTCTTTCCGCGCCAATGGTAGTATTTAGGATTTTGCAAACAATACAGATTCTCCTAATTTTGAATGTGGATCTCTACTTGTAGGGAATTCGGCGCTAAAAGATGTAACAGCAAGCACACTGAATATATGAAGCGTCCAATGTTTCATGAAACAGAAATATAATTCCCGTAAACCCAGTTCGTTTAAATATTTCGTCGTAAAACCGACTACGTTTGAACGAAATAGGATTCCGTGCAAACATTTGAGCCATTCCACGAGAAATTCAACGTTGTGGACTCGACCTGGATCAGCCTAAGCACGCCGCGCAGGCTAACCCGGACAGACTATTTTCGGCTCCTATGGATTTTCTGTTACTCTCAGGAATTATTACTCTATACGTCTTTCCCACTGATGAAGATCTGGGTCGATACATTACGCAGAGTCTATAATGTTGGTTTCCTCGTGGAACGGTTCAAATGTCTGCTTGCGTACCAATGATATCAGATCCAAATATAAATTGATGTTAAACGTTTCTTGAAAGGCTGATCTGGATCTACCTTGGTCGCAAATACCTTCATATTGGTTTCCGAATTCAACCGCACCCATGAGCCTGTCCTTGCGAGAGTAAACAACCTGACATATAATTACAGTGTGGTCTGCGCAGGCTGATCTGGGTCGATACATTACGTAGAGTCCACAATGTTGGTTTTCTCGTGGAACGGCTCATGTGAGAGTCTTGTGTAAATGCGTATATTTGTAAATGTTTATATTTGTAAATGTGTATATTTGTAAATGTGTATATTTGTAAATGTTTATATTTGTAAATGTGTATATTTGTGTGTAAATGTGTATATTTGTAAATGTTTATATTTGTAAATGTGTATATTTGTTTGTAAATGTGTATATTTGTAAATGTTCATATTTAATATTTTGTAAATGTGTACATTTTATATTTTGTAAATGTGTATATTTGTAAATGTGTATATTTTGTAAATGTGTATATTTGTGTAAATGTGTATATTTGTAAATGTGTATATTTGTAAATGTTTATATTTTATATTTTTCAGAGGATATGATCCACGTCGTGTTCGAAGAGTCAAAAGGAAGAAACGACGACGTAGCGAGGTAAATATAGGTTTAAATAGTTGTTCTTTTCCCAGCTACAGACAGCTTTTGAAAAGTGGTCCTCGTGTATAGAGGGAATTCCGACACACCGACGCTTTCTGACGCCTGCGCGGCAGACAACTTTTTAAAAACATTGTGGTGAAATGAAAACAGACTCGTAATAATGAGTAATTTCTCCTTTTGGCACAATGTTTTCAGCGCTATTCTATAATTATACTTTCATTTATGGAGATAACCATATTTGTGCCCAGATGTGTTCAATGTCGTCTGCTGAAGATCTGTTGTATAAGGGAAAGGGTTTAACAGAAAGAAACATCTTCCTTTCATGATGTTTTCTACTTTGTATTAATTTAAATAAATAGTTTACTGTTGTTCCTTAGTCCTCACTTATTTCAAACTAGAAGACTTATGAAATATGATATCAGGTCCAATACAGCTTAAAAGCGACTGCGAAATCGCTCCGTATTGGTGGAGAAAGAGCACTTATGGCACTCATATGCCACCATAGCTATGTTGATATGTACATGTTCGCAGTGAATCTCGGATGTGATACCGGATATGGTTTGGATCAATTGTTGCGTCATGTATATATCCTTATCCAAGTCGATATAAAAAAGCGAGCGTCATCGTAAAAGGCGTATATATTGTTTACAGATTCAGACAAACCTTTTCACACATCTAGTCTAATCATAAGTCTTCATCTTTTATCAGATGTAACAATCAATATGTACAAGCACTAAGTTGGCTTCTTCCATCTATACGTTTAGTAGTGTAGCTTTAATGTGGAATTAGGCTTTCGTCATATTAAAAGAGGAACTAATCTTTGAAAAAAGAAGACGGTTTTTTTTGGCAAGAGTTTTACATTCTATTATTGTGCAATTTATTCCTACGCACAATCTTACCATTTTCCCTTCCAACATTCAGCAAATCTGCAGCAGACGACTTTTAAGATGACGTCGTACATTGTATATACATCTGGTTTAAAATGTTGAAAACATCTCTCAATAATAATTTTAGAATAAGAGTTGAAAACATTGTGATAAAAAGAGAAATTGCTTATTATGATGAGCATTTTCTCCTTTTGTCCCAATGTGAATATGAATCCCAACTCGGTCTTTCGTCGTCTCGGGGAATACACCGTGGCCGTGGTAAGCGTAGGGGATTTGGAACCGGGTTCGATCCCCAGTCGCGACGGTCATGGTGGAATGTCCTTGGGGCAAGGCACATTGTCTAGCCTAGTACTGGTTTGTTTACCCGGGGGTCATGAATAAGTGAACTGTCGACGTCTTATAACTGGCATATGGGCTAACATGACAGTCTGTGTGGGAAGGGTGCCAAACGCACCGGAAGCGGTGGTTCGAGCGAGACAGGAAAACCATTGTTAGCTGAATCGACTGCAATGATATAAATACATTACATGTACAGTTAAACATTGGACTTTAAACCCATCCTTCACATTGATAACCTAGTGGCCTTACACATTCAAAGCATTATGTGGTAATACTTGGCTTTTTGTATGATTTAAACTGGAGATTTCACACATTCATAGGTTGAGTCGGTATCTTTAAATTTGTTTGGTTGAATTCTCTGACCAGCTGTTATTTATTAACTTTTAAGTACAAACAACATATGAGTTCCATTCAGTTATAAGAAAGCTATGATGTGTGATATAGACATATTTTCTTCTCCTTGACTGACAACGAGCCCCGGGATGTCAATCCAGGGGTTGTGAGTTCGAACCCCAGATCGCCAAACATTCTTACCGACATTTAACAAAAATCACTGTGGCAAGAAACATTCGTCTTCCACCAATTGGCTAACGTCTTAATGGGAAAAAAACAGCCAGTTGCTTGGAAAGAATGTTGTGTGGAGTACTGGTATGAGAAAGCAAGGAAACACATGAGTAGGTGAACTGGCCGCCGTGATATGACTGAAAAATGGTTGGAAACGACGTTAAACCCCCATCAATCTAGACCGCTGACCGTGATTTTAATAACTCATCCCGACTGTAACACAGGTTCAGTCACGTAACACGCAAATCGACATTTCGAGAGCTTGGCGTGAAACGGTTGTAACTAAAATTGATTTTTTTTTTACCAAGATTAATCACCTCGCCATAAAGTCTTAATAAGCGTTAAATCATTTTTACTGGTAAACAATGGGAATTTAGGGGCCATTGCTCGGTCAAAATTGCCGCTAAACAAGGGTTTTCAAAATAGATTTTTAGTTACAACCGTTTCACGCCAAGCCCTCGTGATTTGAAGGTTTTGAAATAAAAGACTAATTACGATCAAATTACCATCGTGTATTGTCGGTTTTTTGTCATACCTGTTTTTTACGCGGGCATCAAGGATGCTTGTACAACGGACTATTCGCCTGTCCACGGCGTAACGTTGGTCAATACATGGTTTCTATTGTAACAAGAAAATACAATTTGAATTATATTTCCAGATAACAGAAGCACGTCCCATTTCACACCGATTCCTTTGTGGGATAGGAGATTCGGACAGCGGTAACGACCGAGATGTTCCGAAGGATTCGACACTCAGTCCGTCAGAGTACAGTCGACTGTGGGGTCCCTATAATGACCCCGAAGCGAACAAATTCATCCTAAGTGAACCGCTTGCGAACGCATCGATTCAAAGGCATGAAGTTAACAAGACAAACGAAAGTGTAATAGACAGCGCTAAAAATGGCGGGAAGAGTTGTCACCCTAAAATGCGCGCAAAGTTTATGTTCCGTACCGGTGATTTAGAAAACTGTGACTGGGGTTATGACTGGAGCAGTTCGGACAATGACAGTCAAAAAGACAAACAAACAACAGAGGACAAACAACAACAAGTCAAACCAAACGAAAATGACATCGGACTTAAACACACCCGGTATTTCCCTCTTAAACGGCGATGGACCCATAGTTTTGACGAAGAAAGTGTGAATAGTGAATCAACAATCCCTGCAATAGATGACCTAGAAACACCGTCTAAACGTCTGAAAGCCGACCCTGGCGATGCTGATGAGGCTGAACTTTCAGACAATGAATCATGCATTACTGAAGTGAACTTTACGGACATGGACGACGGTGCGGTCTTCTATTCTAAATATAATGACATTGATGCAGTAACGGAAAACGCAAGTACAAAAGACGAATTTGAAAACAGAGTGATCATTAATTCTAAATATAATGACAGTGATGCAGTGACGGCAAAGGCTAGTACACAAGACGATATTGAAGACAGTGTGATCATTAATTCTAAATGTAATGACAATGGTGAAGAAACGACAAACGAAACTACAAAAGACGAGGAAGAAGTATTAGTCACGGAGGTTACGCATAATCTGATAACGATAACAATCCTGGAAAGTCCAACGGAAAAAGGTTTCTTCAAGGAATGGTCAGACGGTTAGAATTGTTAATGAAAGCCGTTTAATGTTTAATTTGATGACGCAGCTTTGTCCCTGATTATCTGTTCTCCATTCGGAAAACACAGTGATGTCCCCTTTTCCTTATTATTCGCCGTCCTAAGGGAAAACCGACATGATGGTCTCTGCGTAATGTATCGACCCATATCAGCCTGCGCAGTCCGCGCTGGCTAATCCGAGCCGACACATTCCGTTCAGGGAGCTAGAGGTATAGAGTAATGATTCCTAAAACAGAAAACCCATAGGAGGCGAAAACTTTATGTCCGGGTTAGCCTGCGCGGCATGCTTAGGCTGATCCGGGTTGATGCTTTACGCAGAGTCCACAATGTTGGTTTTCTCGCGGGACGGCTCAAATGCATACACTATCACAGATGAACCATCAGAAGATGTGAAACTCAAAAATGATATTACCATGCGTTTAGCAAGAATTAATATTACTCTCTGAAATCTACGATTGCCCAGTGTACTAAGGTTAGCTCTTTTCGAAGGAAAACAAGTTTTTGACACAGATACAGCAACATATTTAACTATTAGCTACAGCAACATATTTAACTCTGAGTTACAGCAACATATTTAACTCTTAATCCTCTCAATTCTCAACCGATACCTTCATCCCTGATTCTAACATATTTAACTTCTAACATATTTTCAACAAATTTCAATAATTGTTTTCTAGTCTTTGATTAATGTAATGTGCAGTTTATCTTGGTCGGCATTGACCACAATTGTGTTGTTCAGCCGTGCTTAACGGTATGCAAATATTTTGTTTTAAGTCACGTACTGCAGAATGAGGGTTCTAACTGAACGAATACAGCTACCTTTATCTTTGTTAGTATGCTTTCCTTCGAAAATAGCTACGTAGTTTTCCAATATGGTGTTATAATTATTGATTTGTTTAAACTTAAAAGTGACGCCGTAGATGTATATATGTATTAAAAAAGACAGGTTATCAGTGGAAATATTTTTGAGAAACAGAAGACAGAAAATAAGTGTCAGTGAATTCCAACTGCAAATTTGGAAGACAGTGGTGCATGCGGGAAGCGTCAGCCTCCAGTACCATAGGTCCCGGGTTCGAATCCCGTGATGAACAGGTTCTGCCTTTGGGAATTGTTCACACACATTGCGCAAGTACTGGTTAAGTCTCCAGGAAGCAGACATCAAGAGTCGAAAGCTTGTTTCGCAGTCGATGTTAAATAAATAAGTTAAAACTAACTTCAAATCATTTACCCAATATTCAATTTTAAGACGTCTGATTTAACCCTTTCCCTCATATAGACGCTTTCTGACGCCTCTGCAGCAGGTGGCTTTTTAAAAACATAGTGACAAAAGAAGAAATTGCTCAAAACGAGCAATTTCTCCTTTTGACACAATGTTTTCCACTTTTAGTCATAGGTTATCCATTCAATTATAGAGATTTTCTATTGTTTGACAAAACATGTTCAAAGTCGTCTGCTGCAGAATTGTCGTATGAGGGAAAGGGTTAAAATCACCTGAGGGGAAGCAGAAATAAATTATGTGAAACAATTGGAAGGTTTATATGAATAATTACTAGTACCGTAGTTTTAAATTGTAGAAAATGTAACCAACATGCTCTATCTGTGTAAAAAGAGGTTGAATTTAACATTCACTGTTCGCTTATAAATGGCGGACGCGTTAACCCTTTCCTACATATAGACGCCTTTTGACGCATCTGTAGCATACGGCTATTGAAAACGTCGTGGCAATAGAAAAAAATGCTCTTGATGAGCAATTTCTCATTTTGCTACAATGTTTTCAACTTTATTCCATAATTGTTTTTTTCTTTTAAAGAAAGTGTCCAACATATTGCCCAAGTGTTTTCCACGTCGTCTGCTGGAGAGTTAATGTATGTGGGAAAGGGTAAAGGAGGTTGCTGACAAACACTCAAGACATTTGGACAGATGGATTTCGTGAAGCACGTCTCGTACGTCCTTGAAACTCTCAGCAGCCTGGTTGCTGGAACGTTCTTGGACTATTGATATAATCTGTACTGACCTGTGAATAATATCTTGTTGTCTTTTATGTCTTTTCAATTAAATGTTACTTGTTATTGTTAAATGTTATGTACATGTACTTTATTTACATGACAACTGTTGTGGAGGAAATGTTTGCGTTTAGGCGTTTTTGTTACATAACAGATTAACGGGAGTTATTTAGGAAATTATTAAATAATAGTCTATGATATAAGCATATAAGGAACACACTGCAGCAGATAACACTTGTTAACATCGGCTTCTTCTATTTCTGAATACTTATTCTGATGAACACGACTGTTGACGCTCATTGAGCTAATGATGTGTCGGAAAAAGAGAACAATTTCTCACAACGAGCCTTTATACTTTTCTCAAAAGTTAAACTTGTTCAGTAGATAAACGCTTAAATCGACATTTATCGAATCATTCCCTTCATTTTGTTAGATGTATTCACTGGGACTTATCTGTTCAGTGCATATGAAGTACTGAGCCTAAGGTCGTTTTTCAAGTTCACATTCTCTAGTGTCAGTATCACCTAAGGTCAAAATACCAAAAACGATCATCTAAAACAGTTTCAGAGCATCCTATACAATACATTTAAACTATCTGATGATTAATTCGAGACAAATCAGGGTCTGTTGCCCCACATAGACTGCAGGTGTGACACTTGTTACTGTTTGGGCAATCAGATACAGAGTGACACGGGATCCGGTCCTATTTTGGCCTCTGTTGATCTTTACCAACAGGCGGGTGGACTTTTCTTGCTCATGTTTTGGGATAGTTCATTACCTGTCCAAAATAAAAGCAGGCAAACAAAGTCACACACATAGCGCATATTGTTACCGCTGTTCGCAGTCGTACCCATCCACGCTTCGAAGCTCTCCCTTACCTCGGTCAGCCCCAACCTTTTAGACATCCGGCAGCACTAAATAGTCCTGCAATATATACCAATGAATGCACAAAAATGAAACAGAAATGCAGGATCTGAAAGCAAATCAAAATACCATACCACTCTGACGTCTTATCTCAATGAAACAGTGCAGGAGAAGTGATTCTTCAACATTTAAACAGGGGCCTTTAGGGAACCAATTCCGCTGTGGTGTTACAAATTTATCCCAACAACAAACATGCGTAAAACCATGACTGATACATTTTGTTTTCAATCCTAATTGTTTATGGACAGTGAAAACACTGATAAGTATATGTGCAAACGTGCATTACGCAGCTTATTACTCCCTTCATTGTAGATACGTATCATTATTGGTTGGTTGAGACAACTCATTCCAAAATATATATTTTTAAAATTAATATGACCATACTCTATGGGGGAAGTATAAACCCTTTCAAGGCTCAATGTTAACAATGGACCTTTCCAGTTTTGAATTTTGAAGAGTCCATAGCCAATGTTATGAATGTCACATGGTGTAATATTAAGTTAAGCAGCCAACCGTACAGAGTCTGGTCAGATGGCGCAAATTAACCGGCTGATGTGGCTCTATAGGTGACGCAGGCTCGGTTCCAGCAGTTAAGGTCGAATTAAAATTCGAAGGAGAAAAATCCACAGCATACAGTATGTCATGTTTAATTTTGTATTTTTGTCACAATAAAGTCATTGCATCAAAATGCTGATAACATCCTTTTTTTCTTTCCGTTGATTTGAAAACCCCAGCCATTTGGAGAGATGGGCTCAAGCGTACAGCGCCGGCCTCGTTCGAATCCCGTGAAAGTTTGTTTGTTTGTATGGTGTTTAACGACGCTTTCAACAACAATTGTTCAATTATATCACGGCGTTACCTTGGTAAGTTACCAGTACTACAGCAGGACAGTACTACAGGTCAATTATATCACGGCGTTACCTTGGTAAGTTACCAGTACTACAGCAGGACAGTACTACAGGTCAATTATATCACGGCGTTACCTTGGTAAGTTACCAGTACTACAGCAGGACAGTACTACAGGTCAATTATATCACGGCGTTACCTTGGTAAGTTACCAGTACTACAGCAGGACAGTACTACAGGTCAATTATATCACGGCGTTACCTTGGTAAGTTACCAGTACTACAGCAGGACAGTACTACAGGTCAATTATATCACGGCGTTACCTTGACAAGTTAACAGTACTACAGCAGGACAGTACTACAGGTCAATTATATCACGGCGTTACCTTGACAAGTTACCAGTACCACAGCAGGACAGTACTACAGGTCAATTATATCACGGCGTTACCTTGACAAGTTACCAGTACTACAAGTCAATTATATCACGGCGTTACCTTGGTAAGTTACCAGTACTACAGCAGGCCAGTACTACAGGTCAATTATATCACGGCGTTACCTTGGTAAGTTACCAGTACTACAGCAGGACAGCAGGCCAGTACTACAGGTCAATTATATCACGGCGTTACCTTGACAAGTTACCAGTATTACAGCAGGACAGCAGGCCAGTACTACAGGTCAATTATATCACGGCGTTACCTTGACAAGTTACCAGTATTACAACAGGACAGCAGGCCAGTACTACAGGTCAATTATATCACGGCGTTACCTTGGTAAGTTACCAGTACTACAGCAGGACAGCAGGCCAGTACTACAGGTCAATTATATCACGGCGTTACCTTGACAAGTTACCAGTATTACAGCAGGACAGCAGGCCAGTACTACAGGTCAATTATATCACGGCGTTACCTTGACAAGTTACCAGTATTACAACAGGACAGCAGGCCAGTACTACAGGTCAATTATATCACGGCGTTACCTTGGTAAGTTACCAGTACTACAGCAGGACAGCAGGCCAGTACTACAGGTCAATTATATCACGGTGTTACCTTGACAAGTTACCAGTATTACAGCAGGACAGCAGGCCAGTACTACAGGTCAATTATATCACGGCGTTACCTTGGTAAGTTACCAGTACTACAGCAGGACAGCAGGCCAGTACTACAGGTCAATTATATCACGGTGTTACCTTGACAAGTTACCAGTATTACAGCAGGACAGTACTACAGGTCAATTATATCACGGTGTTACATTGACAAGTTACCAGTATTACAGCAGGACAGCAGGCCAGTACTACAGGTCAATTATATCACGGCGTTACCTTGGTAAGTTACCAGTACTACAGCAGGACAGCAGGCCAGTACTTCAGCAGACCAGTACTACAGCAGGACAGCAGGCCAGTACTACAGCAGACCAGTACTACAGCAGGACAGCAGACCAGCACTACAGCAGACCAATACTACAGCAGGACAGCAGACCATCACTACAGCAGACCAATACTACAGCAGGACAGCAGACCAGCACTACAGCAGACCAATACTACAGCAGGACAGCAGGCCAGTACTACAGCAGACCAGTACTACAGCAGGACAGTAGACCAGCACTACAGCAGGACAGCAGGCCAGTACTACAGCAGGACAGCAGGCCAGTACTACAGCAGACCAATACTACATCAGGACAGCAGACCAGCACTACAGCAGACCAATACTACAGCAGGACAGCAGACCAGTACTACAGCAGGACAGCAGACCAGTACTACAGCAGACCAGTACTACAGCAGGACAGCAGACCAGCACTACAGCAGACCAGTACTACAGCAGACCAGTACTACAGCAGACCAGTACTACAGCAGACCAGTACTACAGCAGGACAGCAGACCAGCACTACAGCAGACCAGTACTACAGCAGGACAGCAGACCAGTACTACAGCAGGACAGCAGGCCAGTACTACAGCAGACCAATACTACAGCAGGACAGCAGACCAGCACTACAGCAGACCAATACTACAGCAGGACAGCAGACCAGCACTACAGCAGACCAATACTACAGCAGGACAGCAGACCAATACTACAGCAGGACAGCAGACCAGTACTACAGCAGGACAGCAGACCAGTACTACAGCAGGCCAGTACTACAGCAGACCAGTACTACAGCAGACCAGTACTACAGCAGGCCAGTACTACAGCAGACCAGTACTACAGCAGACCAGTACTACAGCAGACCAGTACTACAGCAGGCCAGTACTACAGCAGACCAGTACTACAGCAGACCAGTACTACAGCAGGCCAGTACTACAGCAGACCAGTACTACAGCAGACCAGTACTACAGCAGACCAGTACTACAGCAGGCCAGTACTACAGCAGGCCAGTACTACAGCAGACCAGTACTACAGCACACCAGTACTACAGCAGACCAGTACTACAGCAGACCAGTACTACAGCAGACCAGTACTACAGCAGACCAGTACTACAGCAGACCAGTACTACAGCAGACCAGTACTACAGCAGACCAGTACTACAGCAGACCAGTACTACAGCAGGCCAGTACTACAGCAGGCCAGTACTACAGCAGACCAGTACTACAGCAGACCAGTACTACAGCAGGCCAGTACTACAGCAGACCAGTACTACAGCAGACCAGTACTACAGCAGACCAGTACTACAGCAGGCCAGTACTACAGCAGACCAGTACTACAGCAGACCAGTACTACAGCAGACCAGTACTACAGCAGACCAGTACTACAGCAGACCAGTACTACAGCAGGCCAGTACTACAGCAGACCAGTACTACAGCAGACCAGTACTACAGCAGACCAGTACTACAGCAGACCAGTACTACAGCAGGCCAGTACTACAGCAGGCCAGTACTACAGCAGACCAGTACTACAGCAGACCAGTACTACAGCACACCAGTACTACAGCAGACCAGTACTACAGCAGACCAGTACTACAGCAGACCAGTACTACAGCAGACCAGTACTACAGCAGACCAGTACTACAGCAGACCAGTACTACAGCAGGCCAGTACTACAGCAGACCAGTACTACAGCAGACCAGTACTACAGCAGACCAGTACTACAGCAGACCAGTACTACAGCAGGCCAGTACTACAGCAGACCAGTACTACAGCAGGCCAGTACTACAGCAGACCAGTACTACAGCAGACCAGTACTACAGCAGACCAGTACTACAGAAGACCAGTACTACAGCAGACCAGTACTACAGCAGACCAGTACTACAGCAGGCCAGTACTACAGCAGACCAGTACTACAGCAGGCCAGTACTACAGCAGGCCAGTACTACAGCAGGCCAGTACTACAGGTCAATGAATCATTACACCAGCGAGGTAGTCGTAATGCTAACCCCATAATCCTGAGTGCCAAGGAGATAACGCCATTACTACAGCTTTTAAAGTATTTGATAAGGTCCGGCCAGGGTTCGATCTTGCGGCCTCCCGCACCCGAGGCGGACGCTTTACCACTTCACCACCGCCGCGGTCCCCGTGAAAGCTGGATCAATCTCTGGGATGATCCAACACATTTGAGGAGGTTACTGATTGCGTTTTCTAGCAATCGGATATCGAGAGTGATCGATAAAAGGTGTATTTAATGTCGTTTTGAGCCGTTCTCAACAGTATGTTAGTTATATCACGATAGCAAGAGGTCACATATCCCTCCGCAAAGCATTCTTGCAATGCAATTGGCTATATAATTCGTAAGTACTTTATAATGTAAAATACATGAGAGTATACTTACAGACGTGCAAAGAAAAGTTATAAATAACGATTTAAATCAGTCGGAAGGAAATTGCCTCAACCCTTTCCCATTATGAGCAATTTTCTCTCTACACATTTGAAGTATATTTGAAGTATTTGGGTGTTCATTCATGCCACATTGTTCCTGTGGATAGCTAGCATTTACCGACATCGGTGTATATGACATTCAGTTAGTCCGGTACCCGACGTACTATTGTCATTAACTCTTTCAGCGCCAAAGGCAATATTGATGTTTTTGCAAACAAAGCTGATTCAGGTGAGTCAGCTCGTAACGAGCTGTCTCACCTGAAATCAGCATTGTTTGCCTTTTCGTTATCAAAATAGTCCAAAACTTATATTACATGAGAAATGAAGACGCCCGATTTTGAACATGGAATAGTCTACTTTAAACAATTCGGCGCTGAAAGGGTTAAGCATGAACCAACAATGCCGACTAGATTGATCACCTTCCTTTATATGTCGCTAGCATGTTTAGTAAATTAGTAAATATACAATTGATTTCCGTAAACTTTACAATGGACCATTACAAGTTGATCTTCGGAAATTAAAATATAAATAATAAAGCACACTACTTTTTGAAAGTTTAAACCGGTAGATCCAGATAAAAAGTTGTTTCGATATCACTTTGCTTGCTACACCATGTCTAGAGAGCACCGCCAGTATTGGAGTATGATTGACCCTATAACGTAAAGGCTTGGACAGGCAACTGAAGACTAAGCTTGTATATAAGCAAGTTCTCACCAGAGTACTGTCTGTGCCATAGGTATTACTCCTACGGAAAGCTCAAAGTATATCCCAACACTTGTCATCTCGAAGCAGGTTAATTTGGATATTTGACAAGACCGCTATTCGCCTTACCCGACTGCTTACAACTCGAACACCCAACTCATGCTTGTCCAGTTTACAACGCGCATATTCAAACAATTAAGCCCCTACCCTGATACAGTCGACCTCTAAGCGACTCTAACAAAAACATGTGTATAGCCATTATCCGTAAACAGTTGTTCTCTTAAAAAGGGATTGTGACACGCGTGGTCATGATTTAGCTCAAACCTCAAACGCTTATAAATAGTTACTGATGTTCATATATCTTCTTTCACACGTGTTAATATAAATCATAGCATCACGGATGTCATGACCACAGTTTATACGAAACTAGATCTGAGAAGTCGGAAAAAAAAATGGTATGGCATGTGACATAACTGATTCAGAGCGGGTATACATAGATAGAGTCGGCGTAGTTATCTCCCTTTTTTCGAAATCTCCGTGATCCGTCTTCGTGTATTTAACTATTTCTCACTAACAACAAATCCGCAGCAGACGACTTTTTAAACATAAAGACAAAAATATGAAAATCGTGCTTAATGAAATAACAATTATTGAATAAAATCGATAGCATTGTGGCAGATGGAGAAATTGCTCATCATCAGTAATTTCTCCTTCTGCGAGAACGTTTTTAAACGACTTCTGCAGCAGATACGTCATATTACGTCTGCACGAGGCAAATGGTTAGATATTACAAAACAGTACCGGATGTGAATAAATTACGAAATTTAATTGAATTCATAAAGTTTCTAGAACATTCTACAGTGCAAGTGTGTGAAGTTGGCAGAGCATTAGACGTTAGACAAAAAAACGAATGTCTAATTAGACATTAGACATTCGATTAGACATTCAGAAAAGTCGCAAATTTTAAATATCGAATGTCTAATTCGACATTAGACATTCGATTAGACATTCGCAAATTACAAGATCTATAACCCAAATTCGTCGGAGGTCATTGTACATTCAAAAAACGAATGTCTAATTGGTCAGTTAGACATTAGACATTCGATTAGACATTCGCAAATTAAGAGATTTAGGTACCAAATTCGTCAGAGATCAATGTACATTAAAAAAACGAATGTCTAATTGGTCAGTTAGACATTAGACATTCGATTAGACATTCGCAAATTACAAGATCTATAACCCAAATTCGTCGGAGGTCATTATACAAGCCAAAAACGAATGTCTAATTGGTCAGTTAGACATTAGACATTCGATTAGACATTCGCAAATTAAGAGATCTAGGTAACAAATCGAACATATCAATATCTCGAACTTTTCTATATTTCGGACTTTTCGATATCTCGATTTTTTTCGATATTTCGAACTTTTCGATATCTTCGAAAGGTTCGAGATATCGATATGTTCGATTTGTCAATATGTTCAAGTTAAAAACATTCGTTTTATCAATGTATTCGAGATATCGATGTGTTCGAGTTATCGGTATGTTCGAGATATCGATATGTTCGAGTTATCAATATATTCAAGACATTTGCAAATTAAGAGATCTAGGTACCAAATTCATCAGAGATCAATGTACATTAAAAAAAAAGAATGTCTAATTGGTCAGTTAGACATTAGACATTCAATTAGACATTCGCAAATTAAGAGATGTAGGTACCAAATTCGTCGGAGGTCAATCTACACGCAAAAAACGAATGTCTTATTGGTCAATTAATAACTTGAACATATTGATAACTCGAACATATCGATATCTCGAACATACCGATAACTCGAACACATCGATATCTCGAATACATTGATAAAACGAATGTTTTTAACTTGAACATATTGACAAATCGAACATATCAATATCTCGAACTTTTCTATATTTCGGACTTTTCGATATCTCGATTTTTTCGATATTTCGAACTTTTCGATATCTTCGAAAGGTTCGAGATATCGATATGTTCGATTTGTCAATATGTTCAAGTTAAAAACATTCGTTTTATCAATGTATTCGAGATATCGATGTGTTCGAGTTATCGGTATGTTCGAGATATCGATATGTTCGAGTTATCACTATATTCAAGTTATTAATTGACCAATAAGACATTCGTTTTTTGCGTGTACAATGACCTCCGACGAATTTGGTACCTAAATCTCTTAATTTGAGAATGTCTAATCGAATGTCTAATGTCTAACTGACCAATTAGACATTCGTTTTTTGCTTGTATAATGACCTCCGACGAATTTGGGTTATAGATCTTGTAATTTGCGAATGTCTAATGTCTAACTGACCAATTAGACATTCGTTTTTTTAATGTACATTGATCTCTGACGAATTTGGTACCTAAATCTCTTAATTTGCGAATGTCTAATCGAATGTCTAATGTCTAACTGACCAATTAGACATTCGTTTTTTGAATGTACAATGACCTACGACGAATTTGGGTTATAGATCTTGTAATTTGCGAATGTCTAATCGAATGTCTAATGTCTAACTGACCAATTAGACATTCTTTTTTTTAATGTACATTGATCTCTGATGAATTTGATACCTATATCTCTTAATTTGCGAATGTCTAATCGAATGTCTAATGTCTAACTGACCAATTAGACATTCGTGTTTTGCTTGTATAATGACCTCCGACGAATTTGGGTTATAGATCTTGTAATTTGCGAATGTCTAATCGAATGTCTAATGTCTAACTGACCAATTAGACATTCGTTTTTTGAATGTACAATGAACTCCGACGAATTTGGGTTATAGATCTTGTAATTTGCGAATGTCTAATGTCTAACTGACCTATTAGACATTCGTTTTTTTTAATGTACATTGATCTCTGACGAATTTGGTACCTAAATCTCTTAATTTGCGAATGTCTAATGTCTAACTGACCAATTAGACATTCGTTTTTTGAATGTACAATGACCTCCGACGAATTTGGGTTATAGATCTTGTAATTTGCGAATGTCTAATCGAATGTCTAATGTCTAACTGACCAATTAGACATTCGTTTTTTGCATGTACAATGACCTCCGACGAATTTGAGTTATAGATCTTGTAATTTGCGAATGTCTAATCGAATGTCTAATGTCTAACTGACCAATTAGACATTCGTTTTTTAATGTACATTGATCTCTGACGAATTTGGTACCTAAATCTCTTAATTTGCGAATGTCTAATCGAATGTCTAATGTCTAACTGACTAATTAGACATTCGTTATTGGAATGTACAATGACCTCCGACGAATTTGGGTTATAGATCTTGTAATTTGCGAATGTCTAATCGAATGTCTAATGTCTAACTGACCAATTAGACATTCGGTTTTTTAATGTACATTGATCTCTGACGAATTTGGTACCTAAATCTCTTAATTTGCGAATGTCTAATCGAATGTTTAATGTCTAACTGACCAATTAGACATTCGTTTTTTGAATGTACAATGACCTCCGACGAATTTGGTACCTAAATCCCTTAATTTGCGAATGTCTAATCGAATGTCTAATGTCTAACTGCCCAATTAGACATTCGTTTTTTGAATGTACAATGACCTCCGACGAATTTGGGTTATAGATCTTGTAATTTGCGAATGTCTAATCGAATGTCTAATGTCTAACTGACCAATTAGACATTCGGTTTTTTAATGTACATTGATCTCGGATGAATTTGGTACCTAAATCTCTTAATTTGCGAATGTCTAATCGAATATCTAATGTCTAACTGACCAATTAGACATTCGTTTTTTGAATGTACAATGACCTCCGACGAATTTGGTACCTAAATCCCTTAATTTGCGAATGTCTAATGTCTAACTGACCAATTAGACATTCATTTTTTGAATGTACAATGATCTCTGACGAATTTGGAACCTAAGTATAGTTATTTGCGAATGTCTAATCGAATGTCTAATGTCTAACTGACCAATTAGACATTCGTTTTTTGCATGTACAATGACCTCCGACGAATTTGAGTTATAGATCTTGTAATTTGCGAATGTCTAATCGAATGTCTAATGTCTAACTGACCAATTAGACATTCGTTTTTTTAATGTACATTGATCTCTGACGAATTTGGTACCTAAATCTCTTAATTTGCGAATGTCTAATCGAATGTCTAATGTCTAACTGACCAATTAGACATTCGGTTTTTTAATGTACAATGACCTCCGACGAAATTGGGTTATAGATCTTGTAATTTGCGAATATCCTATCGAATGTCTAATGTCGAATTAGACATTCGAAATTTAAAATTTGCGACTTTTCTGAATGTCTAATCGAATGTATAATGTCTAATTAGACATTCGATAATCAAAATGATTTTTTTTTTTTTTTTTAATTTATTTTATTTATTTTTTAATGTCTAATGTCTAACGTCTAATGCTCTGCCAACTTCACACACTTCTACAGTGCAACATTACGGTTACATAATTTGAAAGTGCTAAGCTACTCTAATCATGTTTACAGTAGGAGTTATCTCCCGTGCTTAAGAACAAACTAGTTCTCATTCACCGAACTAGTTAATGAAGGAACACGTGTATAATATTGGAGAAACACCATAACACGTCTCAATACACACACAAATCATTTGGGCTTCTCGCAGCATTTTATAAGTAAACTATTCTTTTCATAGAAATCTAAATGAGCAAACTGACCATCGAAAATGTCTTACGATATAAGTTGTATATGAGCCGTTCCACGAGAAAACCAACAGTATGGACTCTGCGTAATGTATCGACCCAGGTCAGCCTGCACAGTCTGCTTAGGCTAATCCGTGCCGATACATTCCGTCTCAGGGGGATAGAGGTATAGAATAATGATTTCTGAAACAGAAAATCCACAGGTGGCAAAAAGTGTCTGTCCGGGTAAGCCTGCGCGGCATGCTCAGGCTGATCCTGATCGATACATTACGCAGAGTCCAGACTGTTGGCTTTCTCGCGGGACGGCTCATATGATCTAACATTACGATAAGTTAAATCGTGACTAATATATGAATATATATATATATATGGGGAAACACGGAAGAGTAACGTTTATGTCGTTTTCACAGATAGCGAGAGGCGTATTGGAGGCACAGTCAAAGATCAAGTAATTTGACTTGATCAGCTCAAATTAAAATGTCTGTTTTAGTGTGTGTGACCGTCAGAGATCTAGGCTAACATCCTTTTAGTCTCAATATATCGACGTTGACTATTGCATTTCATAGGATGCGAGCAGTCAAAATATAAACTCGTATTCCGACTATAAAACCCTGGACTACCACCGTCCTTATAACCCTTTCCCACATACAACAAATCAGCAGCAGACGAATTTGTAGACATTTATTCAGGATGATAATCAAATAAAGTTGAATATTGAACAATACATCCTCTTGTCACAATATGTTATAAGTTATTATACATTTGTGCAGTGCGTCGAACGATGTTTTCTGAGAACGCGGTCATTTAATAGCTACAATATTTGAGCCGTCCCACGAGAAAACAAACATTGTATCTACCCGGATCAGCTTAAGCATTCCGCGAAAGCTAACCCGGGCAGACACTGTTCGCCTCCTGTGGATTTTCTGTTTCATGAATCATTACTCTATACCCCTACATCCTCTTGTCACAATATGTTATAAGTTATTATACATTTGTGCAGTGCGTCGAACGATGTTTTCTGAGAACGCGGTCATTTAATAGCTACAATATTTGAGCCGTCCCACGAGAAAACAAACATTGTATCGACCCGGATCAGCTTAAGCATTCCGCGAAAGCTAACCCGGGCAGACACTGTTCGCCTCCTGTGGATTTTCTGTTTCATGAATCATTACTCTATACCCCTATTCTCCCCCCCCCCCCCCCCCCCCCCCCCCCCCCCCCCCCGAGACGGAATATGTCGACTCGGTTTAGCCTGCACAAACTGCGCAGGTTGATTTGGGTCGATATATTAAGCAGAGTCCATAATGTTGGTTTTCTCGTGGAACGTCTCATATTATAATTGGCAGCATATGGATAGAGGATGGCGTTTAGTTTCCCTGTAATATCGTGACCATTCATTGTCACTAGATGGACATCAATAGCTTTATTTTCAAGAATCGCTATGCGGTTGATAGAAT
Organism: Serripes groenlandicus; assembly: GCA_031761405.1. Taxonomy (NCBI): domain Eukaryota; kingdom Metazoa; phylum Mollusca; class Bivalvia; order Cardiida; family Cardiidae; genus Serripes; species Serripes groenlandicus. Next base: position 97,471,505 of record JASEVX010000004.1, read on the forward strand.
TGATTGATCACATTGATCACATCACAAATGTCGAGAAAATGATTTACGAATATTGTTCACTTCACAGTTAATTTCGATATTTGAATATCTCCAAAGTGATGTCACTCATGTGAACGTACTATGCATACTTTTTATACTCGATCAGGGCCCTGCATTACTGACTATACCATTTGAACGTACTATGCATGCTGTGTATACTCGATCGGGGGGCCTGCATTACTGACTATACAATTTGAACGTACTATGTATACTTTGTATTACTGACTATACCATTTGAACGTACTATGCATACTGTGTATACTCGATCGGGGCCCTGCATTACTGACTATACCATTTGAACGTACTATGCATACTTTGTATATTCGATCAGGGTCCTGCATTACTGACTATACCATTTGAACGTACTATGCATACTGTGTATACTCGATCAGGGCCCTGTATTACTGACTATACCATGTGAACGTACTATGCATACTTTGTATACGCGATCGGGGCCCTGCATTACTGACTATACCGTTTGAACGTACTATGCATACTTTGTATATTCGATCAGGGTCCTGCATTACTGACTATACCATTTGAACGTGCTATGCATACTTTGTATATTCGATCAGGGTCCTGCATTACTGACTATACCATTTGAACGTACTATGCATACTTTGTATACTCGATCATGGTCCTGCATTACTGACTATACCATTTGAACGTACTATGCATACTGTGTATACTCGATCAGGGTCCTGCATTACTGACTATACAATTTGAACGTACTATGCATACTTTGTATTCTCGATCAGGGCCCTGTATTACTGACTATACCATTTAAACGTACTATGCATACTGTGTATACTCGATCAGGGTCCTGCATTACTGACTATACCGTTTGAATGTACTATGCATACTTTGTATATTCGATCAGGGCCCTGTATTACTGACTATACCATTTGAACGTAATATGCATACTTTGTATATTCGATCAGGGTCCTGCATTACTGACTATACCATTTGAACGTACTATGCATACTTTGTATATTCGATCAGGGTCCTGCATTACTAACTATACCATTTGAACGTACTATGCATACTGTGTATACTCGATCAGGGCCCTGTATTACTGACTATACCGTTTGAATGTACTATGCATACTTTGTATATTCGTTCAGGGCCATGTATTACTGACTATACCATTTGAACGTAATATGCATACTTTGTATATTCGATCAGGGTCCTGCATTACTGACTATACCATTTGAACGTACTATGCATACTTTGTATACTCGATCGGGGCCCTGCATTACTGACTATACAATTTGAACGTACTATGCATACTTTGTATACTCGATCGGGGCCCTGCATTACTGACTATACCATTTGAACGTACTATGCATACTGTGTATACTCGATCGGGGTCCTGCATTACTGACTATACCATTTGAATGTACTATGCATACTTTGTATACTCGATCAGGGTCCTGCATTACTGACTATACCATTTGAACGTACTATGCATACTTTGTATACTCGATCGGGGCCCTGCATTACTGACTATACCATTTGAACGTACTATGCATACTTTGTATATTCGATCAGGGTCCTGCATTACTAACTATACCATTTGAACGTACTATGCATACTGTGTATACTCGATCAGGGCCCTGTATTACTGACTATACCATGTGAACGTACTATGCATACTTTGTATACGCGATCGGGGCCCTGCATTACTGACTATACCGTTTGAATGTACTATGCATACTTTGTATATTCGTTCAGGGCCCTGTATTACTGACTATACCATTTGAACGTAATATGCATACTTTGTATATTCGATCAGGGTCCTGCATTACTGACTATACCATTTGAACGTGCTATGCATACTTTGTATATTCGATCAGGGTCCTGCATTACTGACTATACCATTTGAACGTACTATGCATACTTTGTATACTCGATCATGGTCCTGCATTACTGACTATACCATTTGAACGTACTATGCATACTGTGTATACTCGATCAGGGTCCTGCATTACTGACTATACAATTTGAACGTACTATGCATACTTTGTATTCTCGATCAGGGCCCTGTATTACTGACTATACCATTTAAACGTACTATGCATACTGTGTATACTCGATCAGGGTCCTGCATTACTGACTATACCGTTTGAATGTACTATGCATACTTTGTATATTCGATCAGGGCCCTGTATTACTGACTATACCATTTGAAGGTAATATGCATACTTTGTATATTCGATCAGGGTCCTGCATTACTGACTATACCATTTGAACGTACTATGCATACTTTGTATATTCGATCAGGGTCCTGCATTACTAACTATACCATTTGAACGTACTATGCATACTGTGTATACTCGATCAGGGCCCTGTATTACTGACTATACCGTTTGAATGTACTATGCATACTTTGTATATTCGTTCAGGGCCATGTATTACTGACTATACCATTTGAACGTAATATGCATACTTTGTATATTCGATCAGGGTCCTGCATTACTGACTATACCATTTGAACGTACTATGCATACTTTGTATACTCGATCGGGGCCCTGCATTACTGACTATACAATTTGAACGTACTATGCATACTTTGTATACTCGATCGGGGCCCTGCATTACTGACTATACCATTTGAACGTACTATGCATACTGTGTATACTCGATCGGGGTCCTGCATTACTGACTATACCATTTGAATGTACTATGCATACTTTGTATACTCGATCAGGGTCCTGCATTACTGACTATACCATTTGAACGTACTATGCATACTTTGTATACTCGATCGGGGTCCTGCATTACTGACTATACCATTTGAACGTACTATGCATACTTTGTATATTCGATCAGGGTCCTGCATTACTAACTATACCATTTGAACGTACTATGCATACTGTGTATACTCGATCAGGGCCCTGTATTACTGACTATACCATGTGAACGTACTATGCATACTTTGTATACGCGATCGGGGCCCTGCATTACTGACTATACCGTTTGAATGTACTATGCATACTTTGTATATTCGTTCAGGGCCCTGTATTACTGACTATACCATTTGAACGTAATATGCATACTTTGTATATTCGATCAGGGTCCTGCATTACTGACTATACCATTTGAACGTACTATGCATACTTTGTATATTCGATCAGGGTCCTGCATTACTGACTATACCATTTGAACGTACTATGCATACTTTGTATATTCGATCAGGGTCCTGCATTACTGACTATACCATTTGAACGTACTATGCATACTTTGTATATTCGATTAGGGCCCTGCATTACTGACTATACCATTTGAACGTACTATGCATACTTTGTATATTCGATCAGGGTCCTGCATTACTGACTATACCATTTGAACGTACTATGCATACTGTGTATATTCGATCAGGGTCCTGCATTACTGACTATACCATTTGAACGTACTATGCATACTTTGTATATTCCATCAGGGTCCTGCATTACTGACTATATCATTTGAACGTACTATGCATGCTTTGTATACTCGATCGGGGGGCCTGCATTACTGACTATACCTTTTGAACGTACTATGCATACTTTGTATACTCGATCAGGGCCCTGTATTACTGACTATACCATTTGAACGTAATATGCATACTGTGTATACTCGATCAGGGCCCTGTATTACTGACTATACCATTTGAACGTACTATGCATACTTTGTATATTCGATCAGGGCCCTGCATTACTGACTATACCATTTGAACGTACTATGCATACTTTGTATACTCGATCAGGGTCCTGCATTACTGACTATACCATTTGAACGTACTATGCATACTGTGTATACTCGATCAGGGTCCTGCATTACTGACTATACCATTTGAACGTACTATGCATACTTTGTATACTCGATCGGGGCCCTGCATTACTGACTATACCATTTGAACGTACATTGCATACTTTGTATACTCGATCGGGGGCCTGCATTACTGACTATACCATTTGAACATACTATGCATACTGTGTATACTCGATCAGGGCCCTGTATTACTGACTATACCGTTTGAATGTACTATGCATACTTTGTATATTCGATCAGGGCCCTGTATTACTGACATTATCATTTGAACGTAATATGCATACTTTGTATATTCGATCAGGGTCCTGCATTACTGACTATACCATTTGAACGTACTATGCATACTTTGTATATTCGATCAGGGTCCTGCATTACTGACTATACCATTTGAACGTACTATGCATACTTTGTATATTCGATCAGGGTCCTGCATTACTGACTATACCATTTGAACGTACTATGCATACTGTGTATTCTCGATCAGGGTCCTGCATTACTGACTATACCATTTGAACGTACTATGCATACTTTGTATATTCGATCAGGGTCCTGCATTACTGACTATACCATTTGAACGTACTATGCATACTTTGTATATTCGATCAGGGTCCTGCATTACTGACTATACCATTTGAACGTACTATGCATACTTTGTATATTCGATCAGGGTCCTGCATTACTGACTATACCATTTGAACGTACTATGCATACTTTGTATATTCGATCAGGGTCCTGCATTACTGACTATACCATTTGAACGTACTATGCATACTTTGTATATTCGATCAGGGGCCTGCATTACTGACTATACCATTTGAACGTACTATGCATACTTTGTATACCCGATCGGGGGCCTGCATTACTGACTATACCATGTGAACGTACTATGCATACTGTGTATACTCGATCAGGGTCCTGCATTACTGACTATACCATTTGAACGTACTATGCATACTTTGTATACTCGATCGGGGCCTGCATTACTGACTATACCATTTGAACGTAATATGCATGCTTTGTATACTCGATCGGGGCCCTGCATTACTGACTTTACCATTTGAACGTACTATGCATACTTTGTATACTCGATCGGGGCCCTGCATTACTGACTATACCATTTGAATGTTCTATGCATACTGTGTATACTCGATCAGGGTCCTGCATTACTGACTATACCATTTGAACGTAGTATGCATACTTTGTATACTCGATCGGGGCCCTGCATTACTGACTATACCATGTTAACGTACTATGCATACTGTGTATACTCGATCGGGGCCCTGCATTACTGACTATACCATTTGAACGTACTACGCATACTGTGTATACTCGATCAGGGCCCTGTATTACTGACTATACCATTTGAACGTAATATGCATACTTTGTATATTCGATCAGGGTCCTGCATTACTGACTATACCATTTGAATATTGCATCAATCTCGAGTTTACATCAAATCCAACAACTCTTCTGAATAATTTATCATAGTGAATGTGCATACGAAACAAAATTGCATTTGCACGTATCCACACTAAGCCCGACGGGCCTGTAAGTCACTTGATAATAAATCCTAACACAATGAATATATACATATACATATCATAGAAATGTAAACCACTGTTTAAATTGGGAATTATGACGAACATAATGTCATTCTTTGTCAATATAAAAACAGTACAATGTATTGCTTGATAAATATTCTATCTTATCCCTTTCCCGCATTTAACAAATCCTCAGCAGATGACTTTGAAAACATCAGGGCGAAAGCAAACATGAGGAAAATATTTCTAATTCAAAGCACAAGTATGACATAGATTTTAACAACCTTGTGGTAGTAGAAAGAAGAGATCTTCTCCTGAAGATGTGTCAAAATGCATTTGCATATAGAGAAAGATAAACAGTATGTGGACTTGCATATAGGGAAAGATAAACAGTATGCGGGTTTGCATATAGGGAAGGGTAAACTGTATGCGGGTTGGCATATAGGGAAGGGTAAATTGTAATGCGGGTTTGCATATAGGGAAGGGTAAACTGTATGCGGGTTTGCATATAGGGAAGGGTAAACTGTATGCGGGTTTGCATATAGGGAAGGGTAAACTGTATGCGGGTTTGCATATTTATATAATGTTTCTTATCCATAAATGAATACGATAACGTTAGGTATGCGTGTCTATGTATATTTATATATGTGTGTGTGTGTGTGTGTGTGTGTGTGTGAACATTTATATGTGTATGTAAGTATATGAGTATGTATAAGTATATAGGTGTGTGTATATAGTATATGAAAGTATTTATATGGGTGTACGTGTGTGTGCATGAATGAATATCAAGATATCTATGTTGAAGGCCATAGGCCAGATCAGATTATTCTTTTGTACATCAAAATACATCTTAATATGTAACCTTCATTAAATAAATATAGTAGTAGTAGTAGTAGTAGTAGTAGTAGTAGTAGTAGTAGTAGTAGTAGTAGTAGCAGTATAAGTAGTGGTAGTAGTAGTAGTAGTATGCAGTGTGTTTATAGAGATATAATCCACTGTTAGTGTTCAATAATCCACTGAAACAAGCATGATGTATACTAGAAATAAACATATTTCCAGTTTCTCTTCGTTATCACAGCATACAACTATTTATGTTGATGTCTTCAAGTTCAATAGGCCACATGGCCAGTGAGAAAACTAAATTACACAAATATTATACGTCTCAATACAGTCATTTAATTATTGTCACACGAAATTAATGTAACTTGTTTCCTCATCATCCTTTATCACGGAATTAATCAATACGAATCGATTTATGTTAACCAAATAAGACCGTACATACAGTCTAATCTTGGTCGAAATCGTTCAGAAATGTCGTTTATTTAACCCTTTCCCACTTATAGACGCATTCTGACGCATCTGCGGCAGACGACTCATTTCAATACTTTCAGATTTTCGATATTTTTGTCTTGGTTTTTTCAAAGTTGTCTGCTGCGGAATCGTCGTATGTTGGAAAGTGTTAAAGTCGTGTAAAGTGGGATAAGGGTCAACTCATTTATACACATCAATCAGAATAGCTTGAAAACCGAATTAAGAAAGACAAAGACAACTCTTTTAACCTTATGCACTTACAGTATTAAAGCCTGTAGTAGTTATTTCCCTTTAACTGAACATTTAGACAAACACGTGTACATAGTGACGAGTCGGTTCATTAATGTTATACAATAGTGACGAGTCGGTTCATTAATGGAATACAATAGTGACGAGTCGGTTCATTAATGGAATACAATAGTGACGAGTCGGTTCATTAATGGAATACAATAGTGACGAGTCGGTTCATTAATGGTATACGATACTCCCTGATCGACCATGATCGTCATAGAAGCCTCGTGTAGTTCGTCTGTCTTCATTGGCGACATGTAGGCACGTATTCTACGGTATGTATTTACCCTTTCCCACGTACAACAAATAGTATAACGTTGAAACCATTGAGGCGAAAGGATAAATTGCTTATTATGAGCAATTTCTCCTTTAGCCACGATGTTTTCAAAATACGTATAATGCAGAGGCTACATAAAGCGTCTTGGGTTAAAAGGTTAAAGATAATTAACATAATGATCTCTTGCCGGTTTGTTTCTGGCAGTGTTTCACTCCCGTGCTATATATAGACAATGGTAAATTAAGGGCCAACACTTATTTGTCTGACGTTTCATCTAGGGCTACACTAAATGTACTGTACGCATGACCTACAGCATGACCTAAACTCCCCTGGCCCGACTCAAAGACAATGTAGTCTCCACAACGAGATTCGTGTATCAGTGCAAACGAATTACGGTGATCTATATCACTGATCTAGTTTAAGTAATCTGTTTCAAGTTATCGGTGACCGAGTTTTTGCAACATTTTAAAAAAGGATACATTGATTTAATTTTAGATTATATGGTGTAAATATATGGCAAACATTCAATTAATAAATATATGTCAAACATTCAATAAACATATTTATATCATAAATGACGTCGCCGGTAGTGGGTTTTTTTTTGTTTGTTTTTATTGGGGTTTTACGCCGCTTTCAACATCATTTCAGTTATATCACGGCGCGCCGGTAGTGTAATAAAGCCATTGTATAAATTGCGTATTCAACTAGTGTAATAACAATGCTACGTAACGTCATAATGAAAAGCATTGAAAATGACCGCGCTATATAGCGACGTTATATATATTTTGCGCTAATAATCGTCGAATTGGAATTTATGATATAAATAGAATATAACATTCGTGATCATTCAATACAAAATTTTATTAAACTCGTTTAATAAAATGTCGTATTGAATGACCACTCATGTAATATCCTCTATATTAATTGCAAATTGATTGCATCACTATGTTGGATCAGATTCAAGAATTAACGACTTGGGTTACCATGTATAAATTACTTCAAAAACAGACCTGTAACCCTTTCCCACATACAACAAATATGCCGTAGACGACTTCGGAAACAATTAGGCAGAATACGGAGAAACTCTATGAATGATAGTAGAGGTGAACAAAGTATGGCCACACGATAAATAAACCATACGAGCAGTTTCTCCATTTGTCACAATGTATTCATAGTTAGTCGGCTACAAATGCTTCAAAATGTGTCTGTGCGTGGGGAAAAGTTTAAGTTCCAACTTCAACTAGAAAATTATAACAACTAATGACTTAAACACTATTAAAAGAACGAACAATATCATATAGTTAGTGCGATTTGGGCAGCAGACAACTTTCAAAAGATTTCGGTATATTCTTTACGCGTACTTGTAAATGGCCAGCGGCACTCATAATTTGCTTTTCTATGTGAATTGGTTAAGAGTTGACGACTCCAAAAATGTAATTATTGGTAGGCGGCCAATACTTAACATATGAAGGTATTTTAAATGGTACATAAGAGGTTAGTTTGTTGACATTAGAAAATAGAAAGAATAAATATTGCAGACAATGGTCATAATGATCAGGGGCGTTGCTCCCTTCAGGCACTGTAGGCATGTGCCTACACATTTTTTCTCAAAATGCAGCTGCGGCGATAGACATCTGCGTAATGTATCGACCAGATCAGCCTGCGCTGTCCGCGCAGACTGATCCGGCCGAAACATTCCGTCTTAGGGGGGATAGATGTATAGAGTAGTTATTCATGAAACAGAAAATCCACAGGAGGCGAAAAGTCTCTATCCGGGTAGGCCTGTGTGGCATGCTTAGGCTGATCCGGGTCGATACTTTACGCATGTCCACAATGTTGATTTTCTCACGAGACGGCCTACACATGTATTATTGCAAAGCTACGCCCCTGATGATCACCTCCTATCCTGTTCTACTACACTTACAGACCGTTTTGTTTTTCCATGTTCAACTAGAGTGGTAGTTTGAGCCGGGTTCAAGATAAAAACAACCTAAGAGCAATTAAGGTCAGTAAACATCCCAAAACAACCTGCATATTAATCTCACCTTTATCTGGCTCTGCAATATTCGTCAATTCGTATCAGAAGGTTTTCATAGCCATTTTTGACAAATAAAGTATATTTAAATAAGACAATAAATAGTACATAACCCTTGCCCACATACAGCAAATCTGCAGCAGACGACTTTGAAAATGTCTACTAAAATGTATAGAATATCTCATTTATCGTTTTGAGCAATTTTTCCTTTTGTTACAATGTTTTCAAAAGTCGTCTGGTGCGAAGGCGGCAGAAAGCTTCTATATGTGGGGAAAGGGTTGAACATTAATACTCGTAGACAAAGGTGCGGTTCCGTTGAGCACGGCTCGCGTGATTTCGAGTCCCCTGGACTAAGTACATTTCACAAGGACAAACGGCTTATCTTTACAAAACGGGACTTGAACTAACGACCCGCTAGTTCCAAATACACAGATAGTTCATCATATTTCACCTTTTGACCCCGGCGTTACCTTTACGAAGATAATGTTGAGACACCTATCTTATGTTTTCCATCATGATTTGAACCATTGTCTCATAAATGTAACATTAACCCGTTCCCACATATATAAACGCGTTCTGATGCTTCTGCAGCATACGACTTTTGAAAGAATTGTGACAAAAGGAAAAATTGCTCAAAGCAAGCAATTTATCCTGTTGCCGCTGTGTTTTCATTCTTTGCAGTTATCATACCTTCATTTATATATTGGTTGCAAGGTCGTCTGCTGTAGATTTGCTGTATGTGGGAAAAGAGGTAATTTTATTTCATATCACATTGTACGGGAGAGTCCATAAGGGTTATGCCTTTTCGCACTATGGCTTTACAAAATACATGTATTAACAGTTTAAAACCCTTTCCCGTTATAGCTTGACAAAATGAATGCATTAAAACCGTTAATACGTTTTAAATGTTATTCTTTCCTAAATCGAATTTAGAGGAAATATACAACTGACCTCGCAGGTTGGTTTAATGTCTTAGCTTTGATACGCGTCAATAGCTTTGATCAGGAATAAGTCAGGGATAATAGCTGGAAGCAGTAAACGATGATGATACTGGAATTACAAGCCCTGTTAAACACCTTATACATGTTCTAGTAGGACAGTGCGAAGACACTAACTGACAGTAGATTTAAGTATCCCTATACGACAATTCTGCAGCAGACGACTTTGAACATATTTTGTCAAACAATGGAAAATCTCTATAATTAAATGGATAACCTACTATAAAGTGGAAAACATTGTGTCAAAAGGAGAATTTGCTCGTTTTGAGCAATTTCTTCTTTTGTCACTATGTTTTCAAAAAGCTGTCTGCTGCAGAGGCGTCATAAAGCGTCTATATGAGGGAAAGGGTTAAGGCCCCCTTTCGTCTAACGTGACGTTTCAAAGAGTGGTCAAGCATTTCTAGAATCCCATTCAATGATGGTTTATATCGATTCCTTATTGTATAATTCATTACCCTGGATTAACCCATTGAGGGTCAAATACATAGGTTAAATTGTAAGACAGAGTCGAGCATCGTATCGTAATAAATAATAGAAATACTAATCCGTATACTTATTGAACCTTTCCCTCGTGTAGACGCTTTCTCGCGCCTCTGAAGCAGATGAATTTTGAAATCATACTGGCAAATGGAGAAATTGCTCATAGTTAGCAATTTCTCCATTTGGCACAATGATTTCAACTCTTTTCAATAATTATACTATCATTAACAGGGATTGGACTTGTTCATTTCAAAGTCGTCTGCTGCAGATTTATTGTATGTGGGGAAGGGTTTAACCAACAAGTCATTGACTTACCTGCATCAAGGTAGGTCAAAGGGCAAAAGGGCAAACGTAAGGTAAGCATTACTCCATAACATTGTAACTACGTCTTCTAACTAGATGCTGCTGTTCTAGTTGTGGGTTTTTTGGACGGTACCCCTAAGGGTACTGTCTATAGTCATGTGCATTTTGAGAAATCGTACAACAATTGGCTCCCTGATTATAAACAGTATGACAGAATAAAGCTGGGAACCAAAAATCGAAATGGCTTTTTTCATACCCTCAACAAAAAAGTAGTGTCAATTATCAGGCAATATAACTGCATTTTCGAAAACATTGGTGAATCAAGATATCTGAATTTCGAAAAAGAACTGTAAAAAGGCAGCATTAGTGGTTGAAGTATTACGTTTACAATTTTGCGTTGAAGTTTGATTTAATCTATTCATAAACAATGTATGAATATATACCATTTTTTTTTAATAATTCAATTAACGGTTTAGCATATTATTTAGTTAGTTTCGATAAAGATATGTCTGCGCTCCCATGCTATCGGATACAAATGTATACAGCGTTTTGGAATCCTCTCTTGAAAGTGCCTGTGATATACTGACGAGCAACATCAGGGGCGTAGCTCCCTTTAGGCACTGTAGGCACGTACCTACACATTTTTCTAAATATGCCCCAAAATGCAGCTGCGGCGATACACATCTGCGTAATGTATCGACCAGATCAGCCTGCGCAGACTGATCAGGCGACACATTCCGTATAATGGGGGATAGATAGAGTAGTGATTCCTGAAACAGAAAATCCACAGGAGGCGAAAAGTGTATATCCGGGTTCGCCTGTGTGGCATGCTTATGCTGATCCGGGTCGATACTTTACGCAGAGTCCACAATGTTGATTTTCTCACGAGATGGCCTACACATTGATTATTGCCAAGCTACGCCCCTGAGTGTAGATCCCCAACGAACTCGGTAGTTGGATTTCTTGCAGCGTCTCTTATTGATCGTCCTCTTAGGAGCTTAGTTTATTAAATTATTTAAAAATTTATTATTATTTTTTTCTATCTGGAAAAAATCAGACAAACAATAATGATAAGAGAAATATACTATTTGATTGTTTGTTTGTATGGTGCTTTACGGCGTTTTCGATCATTTCTGAATGATATCACGGTGTTTCCTGGGTAAGTTACCAGTACTACTGATCCACAACCCTGAGCGCCAAGAAAGGAGAGCCGTTAGTAACATTTTAAAGTCTTTGGTATGACCTTGCTGAGCATCGAACCCGCGACCTCCCGCACCTGAGTGATGTATGATATGAAATAAGAGAAACATTTATGTATTATAAGAAAGTGTATATCATATTTACTTGTCGAATGTAGAATATGTTATACAATCGGTATATATGTATGTGTATATATATAATCATAGTCTCAAATAACCCATCAGTCACTTACCAGCGATGGTTATACGTAACAACGGAATACAATAGACAACTCGAACAACTGATAACTCTCATATATCATTTGACTCGAACCAGTTTCTGAAACGGATCTGTTTTTAGTAAACAGCGTAGCAGCAGTTCTGATTACGCAGACGAGCAATCAGAGCTGCAGGTGCACTGTTTACCCGTTAGGGTTTTATCGCTGGCTTGCTTTTCTAAATCAACATTTAAGTATAATGAATTACGAAGTCGAAGATACATAACTCAATTTGGCATAAGCTAAGGGATCCCGCGAACAAGTTGATAACTCGACGTAATCAATGGGTCCGTTTCGACTTCGAGTGATCGCAAGTCAAATGTACTTTATTCAGCAGAGTGTACACTTGAATGAATCATCCGTTCGTGAAAAGAAATCTCTATGAGCGCACTCCCTGTGCAGACTAATTATGAGTCAGAAGAGTGTTTAAACAATAACGAAGTCGTTGTATACGGATACGGACGGGTCATACGGAAAGTTACGGAGGCATAGTAAACGCGAAACATGTTTCTGTTCCAGAGTTTATTGAACGCGATACAGGTATAGTAAACAGATGCAGTATTGTAGTTGCTGGCATGTCGGGACGTTCACCTTTTACCACACACAGATGTTTTCGACGCCTTTGCAGCAGACGACATTTGAAAACATTGTGACTAAAGGAGAAATTGTCTATAATGAGCAATCTTTCCATTTGTCACTATGTTTTATAATCAATAATTTTACTTTCGTATATAGAGAATTTCGATTGTTTTTCCCAGATGTGTTCAAAGTCGTCTGGTGCAGATTTATTGTATGTAGGAAAGGGTTAAACAAACTTGCGTATGACGTAGGCCAAGATCGTCCTGCACATTTGTGCTTAATCTTAGTAATCTAAATTGTTCTTTTAGAGAGAGAAGTGAACTATATTATAATATATGATATGTATGTTAAGGGTGACATGCTTATAGTAATAGAAATAGTGTCAACGGATGTCATCATCATCATTGTTATTGTTGTTATGTTAATTATGTTGAATGACTCATTGTCATGTGTTCGCTAGTGCTATACAGTAAAAACAAGCGTACAAAAAAGGTAATTGCTGTCATCAATATTGTTCGTATTATTATAATTTAGGTATTTGGGGGTGGGGGGGGGGGGGGGGGGGGGCGATTTAAGTAAACACGCAGGTTGTAGAAAGAACAAAAATTTACATATGAATAAGTTCGGAAACCTTAATTGCTATTTTACTTTTAATTATGGAGTTTTGTATATTTAAGAAGTTACTAATTGTCTCAGATCATCCGATGTTTCTGTTGTTCGCGATATAAATGAACGGTTCATAATGTTAAATGTACATGTCATAAACAAGCCAATAGTCAGACTGGCCGCGGTGGTAAGCAGTTTGTGAAATTAGACGTATGAGCCGTTCCACGAGAAAACCAACAGTATGGACTTTGAATAATGTATCGATCCCGACCAGCCCAAACATGCCGTGCAGACTAACCCGGACAGATACTTTTCGCCTCCTGTATGTTTTCTGTTTCAGGAATCATTACTCTATACCTCTCTTCCCCTGACGGAATGTGTCGACCCGGATTAGCCTGATTAGGTCGATCTGAGTCGATTCATTACGCAAAGTCCATGTTATGTTGGTTTTCTCGAGGGACGACTCATATAACACACTACAGTCACGTTAAGGGTTCGAAACCTAATCAATCTGTATGGTTTATTAAAGTGTATCTCATTCATGTTTTTCTTCATTATTTCGAAGTACAAACTTCTACATGTAATCTCATATCTTATCGTTTTTGGTCTAATTTTCCGAGAATATTGGATTCAGAATATCATTAAAATAAGTTGGTTTTAGTGCAGCGATTATGTTAACTTCAATTATTAATACGGGGATCAAATTAAAACACTGGTACGACGTCATCCATTGTTTCATCAATACTGTATTATTAATACAGGGATCAGTTCCACCAACTTAACTTACCGCTAAGTAATACTTATAAATACTTAAAAGCATATTTCGTCATTTGTGTTTCCCTAATAGTTTATCAAACATAAATGGAGGAATATATTTAGGTATATGACTAAGTTGACATAAATAAATTCCTTGCTGACTAACAATTCTTTTCAAAAAAATGAAATATTTTGGCATTTTTATGTGGGAAACAAACAAATTATATTTAAGTATTACTTAATGCTAAGTAAGGTTGGTGGAATTGGCCCCGTGACTGTTTTCAATTGGCCATAGTCCAATATTAATCATGTGAAGTCCAATATTTTTACTAATATTAGACTAAACGTGGCATGTGAATGGAAGCACATTGAAAGTGGATCTGAAAGGTAGGATCGTTTACACAATAAACGGATGCTTTGTAACATTTCATGGAATAAAATTACACGCTGTAGAAAAAAGTCATTGATCGTCACCAGTAATGTCTTCGTTTTTCGCAATGTTTATGAAAACACAAGGCATTCCAACCCATATCACGAAAATGATGAAAAAGGTTTAAATCGACCTTACCCCATTGACTGCTGGATCCGATTGTGTGAAGCCAGTGTCACCAGTATAGAGCAACACCAGCATCCACGCCATCTGACCAGGTTATATACTGCTGGCTGCTTAATTCCTAGAATTGGTTATGGACTGTTCTAAAATTTAAAGCTGTACAGACCCATTTTATAAATTCATCGTTGAAAGGGTTAACGACTTTTATGTCAAACCAATTGGCTCACTCTTCACGAGAATATTAGTTGAATGTATAGTGTATATATATTGTATACTCAAGGACAAGGGCGTAGCTTTGCAATAATCAATGTGTAGGCCGTCTCGTGAGAAAATCAACATTATGAACTCTGCGTAATGTATCGACCCGGATCAGCCTAAGCATGCCACGCAGGCCTACCCGGATAGACACTTTTCGCCTCCTGTGGATTTTCTGTTTCAGGAATCACTACTCTATACATCTATCCCCCTAAGACGGAATGTATCGGCCGGATCAGTCTGCGCGGACAGCGCAGGCTGATCTGATCGATACATTACGCAAATGCATTTTGGGGCATTTTGAGAAAAATGTGTAGGTACGTGCCTACAGTGCCTAAAGGGAGCTACGCCCCTGAAGGACTGACTTTGTCCTCTTGGTAGGTACCGAGCCCAGGTAGCTCAGTCGGTAGCGACGCGGGCTGACAATCCAGGGGTTGTAAGTTCGAACCCCAGCTCGGCCAACATTCTTTCCGACGTTTGGCAAAAGTTACTGTGACAAGCGTCATTCGTCTTTCACCAATGGGCTAACAGTCTATGTCGTAAAGCAGCCAGTTGCTTAGAAAGTATGGTGTGTGAAGTACTGGTGTGAGAAAACCAGGAAACACATGAGTAGGTGAACTAGCCACCGTGATATGAATGAACAAAATGTTGAAAACGGCGTTAAACCCGAATTAATCAACCTGTTGGTAGGTGCATTTGACGTTGTGCCGGGTTAGCTTGCGCGACGTCTATAACGATCCAAATTAGCCGTATTCTCGTTACAGACTATTATGTTGTTCCATTTAAATGACAGTCATGCCTCGCCCAACACAAAAACACGTTCTCTTATTTACTGGATTCAACAAATACTGGCAACTCTCCAGGCAATTTAGGTCAGAACAGTAACAATAAATACCAGTGTTTTTTATTCTGTGTTTTTTCGGGCTGAACGAATCTGACACGCCGAATAAAGTCAAGGCCAAGTTTTGAACTATTTGTTTATGTTTTATAGTAACATAATATTAAACAGCGTCTAGTTATTACACTCCTTTTTTACATCATTTAACCCGTTCCCTCATATATACGCTTTCTGTCGCCTCTGCAGCAGACAGCTTTTTGAAAACATGGCAACTAAAGAAGAAATTGCCAAAAACGAGCAATTTCTACTTTTGTCACCATGTTTTCAACTCTATGCAAGAATTGCTGATCATTTAAAGGGATTTTCTGTGATTTTGCCTAGACGCTTTCAAAGTTGTCTGCTGCAGATTTGTTGTATGTGGGAAAGGGTTAAGGTTATATTGACGTACTTCTAGTGGGGCTAACATTCCAGTTTTTGTCAGAAGGTGCATTTATGTTTGTGTTACATACATGCAACAGTGAAAAAGGGGGGGGGGGGGGGGGGGGGGGGGGGGGGGGTAGGGGAGTCCAAATTCCGATATGAGCCCGTCCATTGCAGAAGGTACAGTTTTTCATTGTTGAACAGTGTAGGTCAAGATCAGCATTAACTCTACCTTATCAGAATCGACATACGCTGACTCTCTCTAAACTGTTACTAAGTTTGTGTGAGTATTACATGAACAGTGGATATCTGGATCTGTGAGTAATACATGAACAGTGGATATCTGGATCTCTCTAAACTGTTACTAAGTTTGTGTGGGTAATACATGAACAGTGGATATCTGGATCTGTGAGTAATTCATGAACAGTGGATATCTGGATCTGTGAGTAATACATGAACAGTGGATATCTGGATAAACTTTTAATACATGTGTGTGAGTAATACATGAACAGTGGATATCTGGATAAACTGTTAC
Organism: Serripes groenlandicus; assembly: GCA_031761405.1. Taxonomy (NCBI): domain Eukaryota; kingdom Metazoa; phylum Mollusca; class Bivalvia; order Cardiida; family Cardiidae; genus Serripes; species Serripes groenlandicus. The sequence goes on from JASEVX010000004.1 coordinate 97,488,591, forward strand.
TAAGTTTGTGTGAGTAATACATGAACAGTGGATATCTGGATAAACTGTTACTAAGTTTGTGTGAGTAATACATGAACATTGGATATCTGGATAAACTGTTACTAAGTTTGTGTGAGTAATACATGAACAGTGGATATCTGGATAAACTGTTACTAAGTTTGTGTGAGTAATACATGAACAGTGGATATCTGGATAAACTGTTACTAAGTTTGTGTGAGTAATACATGAACAGTGGATATCTGGATAAACTGTTACTAAGTTTGTGTGAGTAATACATGAACAGTGGATATCTGGATAAACTGTTACTAAGTTTGTGTGAGTAATACATGAACAGTGGATATCTGGATAAACTGTTACTAAGTTTGTGTGAGTAATACATGAACAGTGGATATCTGGATAAACTGTTACTAAGTTTGTGTGAGTAATACATGAACAGTGGATATCTGGATAAACTGTTACTACGTTTGTGTGAGTAATACATGAACAGTGGATATCTGGATAAACTGTTACTAAGTTTGTGTGAGTAATACATGAACAGTGGATATCTGGATAAACTGTTACTAAGTTTGTGTGAGTAATACATGAACAGTGGATATCTGGGTAAACTGTTACTAAGTCTGTGTGAGTAATACATGAACAGTGGATATCTGGATAAACTGTTACTAAGTTTGTGTGAGTAATACATGAACAGTGGATATCTGGATAAACTGTTACTAAGTTTGTGTGAGTAATACATGAACAGTGGATATCTGGATAAACTGTTACTAAGTTTGTGTGAGTAATACATGAACAGTGGATATCTGGATAAACTGTTACTAAGTTTGTGTGAGTAATATATGAACAGTGGATATCTGGATCTGTGAGTAATACATGAACAGTGGATATCTGGATCTGTGAGTAATACATGAACAGTGGATATCTGGATCTGCACTGTTCATGAACGCTAAGTGGTACCTTTACCCACGGACCGGCTAATATTTGTTTTCGTCTTTATCTGGAATAGTTCTACAAGCCGACAACTCGAGAGCATAACATGTCAAATAAATAGTAAAGTAAATATAACCCTGTAGATTTCAGTAAGAGAACGACGCAATAGGCAAATAAAAAACTTAATCAGCACAAACAGGACTTGGGATTTACATCTTACACAAGTCCTGCATCAACAACCTGTCGTGTGCAAGTTTTTGTCTAATATTAAATTATACTGAATAAAATGTAAATATTTGTTCTACTATATATATGTATGTATACTTATCTGATAATTATGATAGTTTAACAATCGCCTGCTTCTAAAACATCTTTAACCTTTCCTTCTTCCAACAAATATACTGCAGACGACTATGAAAAACATCTAGACAAAAATCTCTACAAATGAAGAATAATTATTGAATCAAGTTGAAAACATTGTGGCAAAAGGAGAAGTTTAAAAGCAGAGGAAGCAGATTTATAATTATTGTCCATATGTTTGACTATATAGTTTCAGAGTGGTCTGCCGAAGATTTGTTGTAAGTGGGAAAGGGTAAACAGAGAAATGGTAATAAAATTACCCAAATGTTCTAACCCTTTCCCTCATATAGACGTGTATTGACGCCTCTGCAGCAGACGGCTTTTTGAAAACATGGCGACAAAATAAGAAATTGCTCAAAACGAGCAATTTCTTCTTTTGTCACCATGTTATCAACTCGATTCAATGATCGTACTTTCATTTAAAGGGAGTTTCCGAAAACGTTTGGATATGTTTTCAAAGTCGTCTGCTGCAGAGTTGTAGTATGTGGGAAAGTGTTAAGTGGATACTTACGGAATAATGAATAGTGTACGTAGATTTGGCAGCTGATGTAACATAACTGACAACACCAATAGCAGCATAATGGTTCGGTATTATTCTCTGTTAGTGCATCTTTAACAGTAGGAACATAAACGAACTCTTTCCAAACAAAGTTTAATGAAACATCATCGTTTCCTCTCTCAAATACCCTATTATGTTGTATATTTGAGACTTCATATAACTATATGTATGTCAATTGTAAACAAGAGCTTACTTTAAAAAATACTTTATAAATATTTGATACATTATAAACTTAAAGGTGTGTCTACCTACAAATGAATCAATGGATTGGAGCTTAGGCTAATTACTTATTTGTAAATATACGCAAGTATACGATTTAAACGACCTAACATGCTGACATTGTACTATCTTTTTAAACTTTCCGATAATACAACAAATACGCAGCAGACAACTTCGAAAACGTCTGGGCGTTAATATGAAAAATAACTCTTTCGTCGAAAATTACAATTGTAAAGGGTTTTTTTGCAAACAATACAGATGCAGGTGATTCAGCTCGTAGCGATGTATTTCACCTAAAATCAGCATTGTTAGCCTCTAAATTATTAAAATAGTCATGAACTTTTATTACATGAATAATGGAGTCGAACGATTTTAAGCAAGGAATACTATACTTTAGGGAATTCGATGCTGAAAGAGCTGAATCACAAAAGGATCATGTGATCCTGTATTGCTCACCTGGCCTGAATAGTTCGGCTGGACATCAGACCAGCATGCGCAGTTTCGGAGGAGAAGCTTGTTATTTCGTTAAAGTGCTGTCGCTTAACCCCTTTTTCTGATAACGCATGGTAGGTATGAATCAATACATAAATACTAATTGAACAAGATTTGTATAGGGTCACCTAAAAAACAATTTTTGTGATAGGGGCTTTTCGCTCCTATCCCATTCCTAGCCTGCTTTCGAAAAGTAGACTTACGGCTGCAACAAAGCTTCACTTAAGTGTATACATCCGCGAAAGTAAAGTTTTGATTGGTTTGCCATCTGGTTTACAATGATTTCATTGGTTCGACAGAATAACAAAAATCCTTCCACTTGCATTACTGAGAGAAAATAGTTCCTACGAGCAGTGAACACACTCTGAACTATGATTGACCTCAATGCCAGTCCGTCAACATGTAATCAAGTCCTAGATGTATATGTTGGTAAATAAACTAGAAATGTATTCTAAATTTTTTTTTGTCAATTAACCTTGACGATCCCGTTTCGGAGTTTAAATTAATAGCACATTCGGCTTATATGTGATAACAAATACATTACAAATTCCATATCATGTTAACCCTTCCCTAAACACAGACGTGTTTTGATGCATCCAACCAGTCTTCTGTAATCAATACTTGATGTGCTGTCACTGTCTGTAAATCCTGAATGCTACATCTGGCGTCCGGCCGGCTTTCTGCCTGAATGTGCATTCGTCTTGTCCGTCATGGTTTGCATTTATTGGTCAAAACGTTGTTTCCGTTTGGCAAATTTCATTTCAAAGTGGTCACAGCTAAACCGTGTGATCAGGAGAAAGGCAAAATACTAGGTACATAACTCTGGTCTGCTTATTTTAGTTATCTCCATTTTTCCTTATTTAGTTAAGTCACTGTCTCAATTAATTAAACTTGGTTTGTAGGTATCTTATGACCTACAGATGTGCAGTGCACCATTACTATAACTGTAGCATGCTTTGTTTGGAGTGTGTATATTTTTGGCCTTCAATGTTCTCACTTATTATATGACTTTCGCATGCAACACTTGCGTTCCGTGAAATGCCCGTGTTCGTTAGTGAGTGCTACTTTGTCCGGAGCGACTGACTGTCTGTCCGTCTTTGTTTTAATCCATCCGTCTGTCTGTCCGTTACGGTTTGCATTACTGGGTCAAAACTTAGTTTCTGTTTCGGCCATTATCTCAATAGATGTTCAATGTATCAATTTCAGACTTGGTGTATAGGAAACGTATGAGCTACAGATGTGCTGTGCACAAGAAACATGACTCTAGCATGCTTTCGATTGTCTGTCATTAACCAGCACGATTCCAATATACAGTGTGGATCTTTAGTGTTCTCTGAACTGGAAACATTATGCTTAAGGTTCGCTGGTCGGTTGTTGGTCAATATGTTGTCCTTCGTGATTTATTTTGTTTATACAAGAAAAAGGTCAAACTTCGATAAGTTAGGTATTGGCTATTGGCAGGAAAATGTTTCAAGGTTGATGTTTGATTGTTTCAACAATGTTTGTCCATATTAACTATGCCATATATTTTCACCTTACTTATGCCCCTATACCATTAGCGCTTTCAGCGCTTTGATTAACAAATTCTCTCGAGATCATACCTGCTGTTTCAGAGCAGAATCATGTTAGAGGTTTGTTATTTTACATCCTTTCTGATGCCACAGGATGGTCGTGTTTCGGATCAGGATAATTTGGAATTGTATTTTATCCTGTTAGGATAATGCCTAGCAGCCATGATTTTCGAAAATTACTCTTAGGAACATAGTCAGCAGAAGTGTCTTGAAACAATAGCAGTATTATTTCTAAAATATTTTTATCCTGTTTTTTTTATAAAGTTGTGTGGCCTTGTTTTCCAACAAATGCAGGGGCGTAGCTTGGCAATAATAAATGTGTAGGCCGTCTCATGAGAAAATCAACATTGTGGACTCTGCGTAAAGTATCGACTCGGATCAGCCTAAGCATGCCACACATGCGTACACGGATATACACTTTTTGCCTCCTGTGGATTTTCTGTTTCAGGAATCACTACTCTATCTATCCCCCCCCTTAGACGGAATGTGTTGGCCGGATCAGTCTGCGCGGACAGCGCAGGCTGATCTGGTCGATACATTACGCAGATGTGTAGGCACGTGCCTACAGTGCCTAAAGGGAGCTACGCCCCTGAAATGTATATGAATTGAGCAATATTTGTAAAGGATCACATAAGGGACTTTTCTACCAATTATCTTGAAATGAGAGCTGCAGTTTTATAGGAGAATATTTTAAAGCTCTCGTCATTTCACCCCCTTTCTGATGCAAGGAAACTATAGTTCTTTAAATAATTTAATTACTTGATCATATTTTGAGACGTTCAGTTAAAAATTGTCCTAGAGAGTAAGATAGGGTGTGTCGTTTAAAGAAATTGTTGACGATGTTTAACGGACACATGGTGATAACAATAGCTTACTTTGCGTACTTTGTGCTTAGATGAGCTGAACTATTAGTAAATCAAGTCAAAGATCATTGCTAAAGAAGATGATATTGCTCATTATGAGTAACATCTCCTTTTTGCCAAAACGATTTACCAATTACTCTACATCAACATTACTCTATTTCAATCCACAGATGAACAAGTTGAAAAACATAAACAACCTGAAAGTAACTTTTGACAAAGAGTTGAAAATATTGCAATTAAAGGTGAAATTCCTCGTTTTGAGCAATTTAAACTTTTATTTCAATGTTTTCGAAAGTCGTCTGCAACAGAGGGCGTCAAATGTCGTCAGTGTGAAGTTATGGGTTAAAACAATAGTATGTGATGTTTTCTTTCCCTTCAAACAGAGTAGGTGTCACGGCGGATATCCTGACTAGTTTTGCACGAGACCACATCTATCAGAACGGTGTTATTGTAGTCAGTCAAGGACCTTGACTATACTTAAGTGCATCTGACTAATAAATAACACAAACCATCTTGAGTAGACTTGTTGCGTAATACCTCTTTAATGTTTACGCCATATGAGATATACATATGAGCCGTTTCACTAGAAAAAAACACCCATTGTCGACTCTGCGTAAAGCATCGAACCGGATCAGCCTAAGCATGCCGCGCAGGCGAACCCGGACAGACACTTTTCGCCTACTTTGGATTTTCTGTTTTAGGGATCATTACTCAATACATCTATTCCCTTGGGACGGAATGTGACGGCCCGGATTAGCCTAAGCGGGCTGCGCATGCTGATCCGGGTCCATAATGTTGGTGTTCTCGTTGGACGGCTCATATATGTGTATGTTTACGCCGCTGAAACAGTATCCGCGTTTCCTGGGTTAATTACTAGTACTGCTGGTAAGCTTATCCTGACACCAGCGCGTCAGTCGTAATGTTATTACAGCAATTCGGATCAACACAAGGGGAAGTCATTACAACCATTTTTATTACAGCAATTCGGATCAACACAAGGGGAAGCCATTACAACCATTTTTATTACAGAAATTCGGATCAACACAAGGGGAAGCCATTACAACCATTTTTATTACAGAAATTCGGATCAACACAAGGGGAAGCCATTACAACCATTTTTATTACAGAAATTCGGATCAACACAAGGGGAAGCCATTACAACCATTTTTATTACAGAAATTCGGATCAACACAAGGGGAAGCCATTACAACCATTTTTATAATATTTTGTATGACCCGCACGGTGGACGCTCTATCCGAGCGAGGCGGTCTGATATTTAAAGAACAGTCTGCTTTTATATACAAGCGGGTCCTACTAAACACTGCAAAGACATGCAAAGACGGGTAAAAAGGTCTTTAAACTAACTTTTTTTAATAAATTATATGTGATATAAGATATATACATTAAGTAAATACAAATTTAATTTTCAATTAAAATAAAAAAAACATCTACAAAATAGCAAGGCATGCAAAGACGGTTAAAAGGGTTTTTAAACTAAACTCTTTCTTTAAATAATAGTTTATATAAGATAAATACATTAAATAAATAAAAGTAAAACCAAAAAAGTTTTGAAAATGTACTTTTAAACACTAATTTAGATATGAAAATAAAAAAAAACATCTACAAAATAGCCGCCGCCGGTATGACAAAGACATGCAAAGACGGTTAAAAAGGTTTTTAAACTAAACTTTTTCTTTAAATAATAGTTTATATCAGATAACTACACTAAATAAATAAAAACAAGGGCACCACAAAGCAGATGCATCCCCTCGGTATTTAATCATCACATCGAGTTATCTTGTGATCAAGATCAGGCTTCTAGACATTGCCATATACTTTACTGTATACCAGGTTTGGTTAAGATCAGTCAAAGGATGTTCAGTGTAGAGTGGTCACAAGGTTGTTATATGGGGAAATAGTCAAAGTCCAATTTTGACCTTGACCTTGACCGTATGACCTTGAAAATAAATAGGCTTCTAGACCTTGCCATATACTAACTGTATACCACGTTTGGTTAAGATCGGTCAAAGGATGTTCAGTGTAGAGTGGTCACAAGGTTGTTACGGACGGACGCACGGACTCACAAACGAACAAACGGACAGCCCCGTTACTATATTCCCTCTCAAACTCTGTTTGACGAGGGGATAATAAAACCAAAAAAGTTTAGAAAAAGTACTTTTTTTAACACTAATTAGTCGCCGGGCAGAAGCCCGCGACTTCTATTTTTAATAGGTTTTCGGAAATCACATGGGAGGGGGGGTTATTATTAGATTTTTTTTTTTAAATGTCTTGAACATATTACAATTGCGTTTGTTTAAAAACACTAAGTTATGACACATTTAAAATGAAATAAATATTCCGATGTTTTAAGTATGTGCAGTTTCTTTATTCTGACTTGCATTTACGTTTTTGTGTTTTATTTACGAAGACAAAACAGTCCCTATTAGCTAGACTGCGATACTTTATTTTCATAAACTATGTAATCAAAAGGCGATAACTACAAACCTTTACGTCGCACAGTCTAATTTTTTTACATACGCGCACCTGCTTGCAGAAGACTATCGATATGAAAATCACTTCGAATTCCCCTTTTAATAGATAATTATCAACATAAACTGGTAACAGAAACAAAAATAAGAAATATTTTGTGAAAATATGTCTCAAATATAAGCCTGTTTATCGGTCGTGAACGTCGAAACGCCTTTTCATTTTTGACAAAGCGAAGTAACCGGAAGTAAAATGTAAACTTAGAAAAGGGACTTGGTTATGCTGACAAAAAATGTCGCACGACGAATTGATTTCTTAAACGTCACGAAACGAGTGCATGGGTCGAATGTAGGAGAAAGAAAGATAATATAGAAATGCTTTTTTTCACTCGAATGCAGTGGAATAAAACATTCACTAAAGCTTTGCCTGATTTTTTATTCACTTTCTTCGATGTCTGACACTACGCCTCGATTTGACACACGATCGAGGGTCAACATTTCGAAAGAATGCTCAAACACCTTATAACAGATAGATAGCTAATATTACACACTTGAATGATTAAATATATGTGATATTAAATGTTTATTTGGCTTGAAACAAATTAAGAGAAGAACAAACTCTGATAAACAATATATTTAGAAATAAAGAAAATCTGCTCTTTCGCACCCAATTAATTTCATACTATGACAAAGACATGCAAAGACGGTCAAAAGGGTCTTTAAACTAAACTTTTCTTTAAATAATAGTTTATATCAGATAATTACATTAAATAAATAAAAGACCTTTTAAACCGTCTTTGCATGTCTTTGCACGTCTTTGCATGTCTTTGCAGTGTTTAGTAGGACCGTATATAAGCATCGTAGGTAAAGGAGAAACTTCTCCTTTTCAGCAAGTTCTCCGTTTTACAAAATGTCTGCCAAAAAAAATGCTTTTATTCATAAAAGGTTTCCGTGGTTTTGCGTAGATGATTTCAAAATCATATGAGCTGTCTCCCGAGAAAACTAACATTAAGGCCTCTGCGTAATGTATCGACCAGATCAACCTGCGCTATTCGCGCAGTCTGATCCGGACCGACACATTCCGTCTCAGGGGGATAGAGGTATAGAGTAATGATTCCTGAAACAGAAAATCCACAGGAGGATAAAAGTGTATATCCCGGTAAGCCTGCGCGTCGTGCTTAGGCTGATCCGGGTCGATACTTTACACAGAGTCCACAATGTTGGTTTTCTCGCGTGACGGATCATATGCTGCAGATTCGTCGTATTTGGGAATGTCGGCAACATATTTGACATGCATGATATCTTACACTCAATTATACAGTATAGGTGATAATTCAAAACAATGGAAAGTACCAATATAATGACACAAAGTAGAAAACATTAAGGGAAAACGAGTTATGCTTATAATGGCCGAACTATTATTATGTTTTCGAAATTTACGGCAAAGACAGAATAAGAAGTCTTTCGGGAAGTTGCTATGAAGTAAAACAAAAATATACATAATTTCAAATGTTTTCCTCCTTGACAGACTGGATTTTAATGCGATGCAAACAGTAAATACCAACCACGTCTTGGTGCCAAGTATTTATATTGATAAATGTCTAGTGACTCATAAGCCAATTGTATGGCTAAGTGGTACGCTCAATATCTACAACTTTGTCTTACAAATGTGAATGTTATACTGTTGTATTGATAATCTATTACGTATAACCGACCCACAATATATAATACAATAACAATCATAATAGCTAGCTGCGTATTTTATTCTATTACGCAGCATTATACCCGACCCTTCACAGTATTTGACGGTCATCAGGATTTCCCACCTAAACCGTTTATCGGATAGACCATTAACCACAACCGAAAAATATCGGTGAACAAAACATAAGGTATTCATTTCGAGGTCACATGTGCCTAACCCTTTCGCTGCCACAGGCAGCTAAACAACTGCTCGTACAGCTGTACTCGGCATTGTTTGCCACTTAGACATTCAATTTTACCAAAATTCCTGCTGAACGCAAATTGGAGTGGTCCGATTTTAAACATGGAAGAGTCGACTTTGTAAAATTCGGCAGTGAAAGAGTTAATGATATTATTCGCATTTCTTTACAATGAGGTCAAATTGACATTGATAAAATTAGGGTAATATTGTCGTACAGGTGTGTCCATTATATTGCTAATCTGTTTACCGGTCAAAGTATTAACCTTGTGATTAATTAATTTTTTGGTTAAAAACAAAAATAAAGTTTTTGGACAAATTGACATTTACTGTTGTTTCGAATTAAAAATTAAAATAAAAACATTTTCGGACAAGGAGAAATCGATAATGATGAATAATTTCAATTTTCTATAATGATATTCAAAAACTCTTATGATGATGAGTGGAAATTCGTCTGTATACCGTAACATTTTCAGCAGTCACTGGAAAAATGTGCAAGTTATTTATTTTTTTAACAATGCAGATCTAGGTCAACCCGTTTATTCGCTCGATCTTCTCAAGATCTCGACTATTCACATGCTACTTACATAAGCTTGTTAGTAGCTTCCACAAACGTGTGTATATTATGATAAGACGGAGCAGATGAACAAGCCGATACTATTTACAAATGGCAACGTGTACCTTTTCTCTTGGACCGGGCTCTAATGACGTGTTATTGATTGATTGATTGATTGGTGTTTTACGCCGCTTTCAACAAGTGTTAAGTCATATCACAGCATGTAAAGGTTTGTTACCGGTACTACTGGTCCGCTTCTCCTGACACCAGCCAGTCAGTCGTAATGCTAACCCCACAACCCTGGGAGCCCAGGGTGACAGCCATTATAACCATTTTTTTAAAAGTATTTGATTACGTGTTATTGCAAATAGATGTATTAATCTCGTTACACTTAAACCGACCTTAGTGATTAAATGACCGGCTCTCTAGATAAACAAACCCTGCCTTATTATTAGTCGCCGGGCAGAAGCTAGCCTGGCACAAGGCTCTATGTTTATAATTATATGGCTGCATTTCAACTGGTGTCCGAAACATAGATGGTCAAGTCCCAAGGACGATAATCAGAGTAATGCATAGTTTGTCTATTAGAGTTCTCCCCAATTGTAACATTGAAAAATAACCATAAGGACTGTTGCCAGTCTAGGCAGAAGCCCGCGACTTCTCAGAAGCCCGCGACTTCTATTTTGAATAGGTGTTCTGAAATCACATGGGAGGGGGGATTATTATTAGAAAGAAACACATTTAGATGTCTTGAACATATTACAATTGTGTTTGTTTAAAAACACTAAGTAATGACACATCTAAAATGAAATAAATATTCCGATGTTTTAGGTATTTTCAGTTTCTTTATTTTGACTCGCATTTATGTTTTTTTGTTTTATTTACGAAGACAAAACAGTCCCTATTAGCTAGACTGGTATACTTTATTTAACACTATATACTACATGTAATCAAATGTCGATAATTACAAACCTTTACGTCGCACAGTCTAATTAATTTGTTTACTTACGCGCACCTGCGTGACTCGCGAATACCAACTGCGTAGATCAATCTCCTTTGCAGAGAACCGCTCTTTACACTCACTTACAAATAGTAAATTATAGGTGATTTAAAATGTTTATTTGGTTCTTAATGATATGATAGATACTATCTATCTATTTATTCAAGTAATATAGGCCACTGGCCCAAAATACAAAATACAAAAATACAATTTAACAATAGAGTGACAAATATATATTGTTTTACAAATAACAAGTGCAGGAGTATTTAAACATTAAAGACAAAATAATTTACTGATCATACGACATTAAGCTCTTGTTTTCTTTTATTCATTGCATGATATAGATATTTAGCAATTGACAGAACTTCATCTGTTATTGTAGACGACATAAGGGAGTAAAATAAGTTATGAGAACTGTTTTGTAACCAATAATCTTTAAAATAGATATCTCGCATATTTTTATACAGTGGACATTCAAAGAAAAAATGGTATTCGTCTTCAATAACATATGTATTTGACTTTAAGCAGTAGAAGCAATATCTTAAGTGTCTATCAATTCCAATATGTCTACCATTTTCTATCATTAGACTATGACATGAGCAACGAAAATTTGAAATAGCTTTCCTATATTTGTATGATAAGTCTAGGCTTAAATAGCGTTCAACATTAAGTAGGGTCTTAAAGTACTTATAATGTAAGGCTTTTGTTGAAGTTTCAATATCATTATGCCAGTTTTGCGAATAGCAATCAATTAAGCGTTGCTTAAAAATATTAATAAAGTTTAAGTCATCCCCAACATCATGAGAGACCCACACGTATCCAAAACCAAATTCGGAAAAGCATATCTTTAATTCAACCTGCCCATGTTTTCCTACCAGATTCCTGTAGACGTTTTAACATTAAGTAACAATGTTTTGGATACCTGTGATCTCCCATACGTGTCAATTTTAACCAGTATTTAATACAGTTTGTCATGTAAATAGTACAAAGTGGTAGTCTCCCACATTCACCAAGAGCAAAATAATTAGCAGTGTTTTGTGACAAATTACAATATTGTTTGCAGAATTTAACTTGTACAGATTCAACTTTATCAACATATTTGTAGCCCCAGATTTCTGATGCATAACATAAAATAGGTTTAACCATAGAATCAAAAATCTTAAACATATCAATTGGATCAATATGACCAAATTGTCTTTGAAAATTAAAAATACAAGCTGATGCTTTTAAACCCTGTAGAGAAAGCGTTTCTTGAGTTTTTGACCATACTAACTTCGGTGTGAAAAATACACCTAGATATTTATAAAATGGGACAACTTCGATGGGTTCATTATTGAAGAACCATTTTTCAGTTTGTTTTAAAACACCACCATTTCTGAAAACAACTATTTTAGTTTTACTTAAATTAATCTTCATATTTACAGATTTGCAATATTCCTCAATATAGTTGATCTGGTGTTGTAGATTTATGACAGTTTCAGAAAAACTAGAAACGTCATCAGCAAACATTAGAGCAACTAAATCTTCTATGTCATTAGACACAAAAATACCTCTTTCACATTTTTCATGAAGAACATTAACTAAATCATTTATAAAAAGAGAAAAAATTATCGGACTACCGACACAGCCCTGTCTTGTTCCAGTATTACATGTAAAAAAAACTTGTGAGTTTGTCATGAACTTTAACACAGGATTTAAGTTTTGCATACATGGATTTAATGATAATTAAGAAGTTTCCGTTTATGTTATTTCTAGAAAATGCATCCCATAGTTTTTGATGCTGTATACTATCAAAAGCTTTGGCAAAATCTATATAGATACAATAGAACCTACCCCTTTTCTTTGATAAATACTTTTGAATTAATGCCATTAAACTGAAAATATTATCTGTTGTTGAATAGCCTTTTCTAAATCCTGCCTGAGACTCATCAATAACATTATAATTTTCACACCATTTAGTAAGACGAATAGTTAGTATATTAACAAATATTTTACATAATGAATCTATTAAAGAAATACCACGGTAATTATTAGGGTCTGATTTGGAACCCTTTTTATGTATTGGGGTAATAATACTTTGACTCCATTGTTCAGGAAAATCTCCATTTTCAAATATTTCATTAAATAGCTCATTTAAAAAAGGTAGAATTATATGAAAACTATGTTTATACATTTCTAAGCATACACCGTCAGGTCCAGGTGACCGGTTTGCATGTAACTTATTTATACTTTGCATAATTTCTAAGTCCGAAATCGGTATATTTAGTTCTTCACAATTAAAATTATCATGATTTACATTTACCAAGAAATTGGCATCTTCGATAACGTTATTATCAACCACAATAGGGTTTAAGAGTGATTTAAAATAGTCATGCCATTCATTACAAGTTATTAATGAACCTACTTTTTCTGTAATTTTTCCTTTTTTCAGGATGTTCCAGAATTGTTTAGCATTTTTCCTAGAATCAACTAACATCTTTCGATTAACTTTGCAATATAAATACTTTTTGTTGTTGCACAATGACTTGAATTTATTTTTTGACGTTTTATATTTCAATAAATCATGTCTATCATTTGAAACACGGAACTGTCGAAGAAAACGAGTTTTCTCCCTTTTAAGGGTTTTACACTGATTATCCCACCATGGTGGTTGAGTCGATAAGTTTTTGGTACGTTTACATTTCATATTGTCAGCGGATAATTTGAAAATATTAATAAAATCTGGTAGAAACGAAGACAAAGTTCGGTTTTCTTGACTATTACGTGTTTCATTAAAATGTTGAAATTCAGATATAAGTTTATCAACAAAAATATCTTTAAGTTCTGGCTTCCATTTATACTTAAGCCATGGTGACATATTTTCTTCACTATCAACAATATGATTATTAAGATTTGGTTGGAAACAAATGAAGAAAAGAACAAACCGAGATAAAACTGGTTTTAATGGAAAAATGACTTTGAACGAACACTCTCTGCCTATAAAGAGAGTTTCAAGAACGACACCTCTGCGAATAAGAAAGAATCGGGTCTTTCGTATAAAATTATTTCGTCCTTGACAATTTTAAATGTGTCATTTAATTCCCTAAAGGCATATTGCTTCCGATCTGCATATTGTTATGCATCATTGACACAAGGGCGCTCATCATAATATAATTTTAAAACATTAGTAGTTTGTTATTTTCATTATAAAAAAGGAAGGAAAGAATTAAATTAAATTAACATGTTGTAGGGCTAAGTTTATGTTCGAAACTAAGTTTAAATTATACAACAATTTCAATGAGATTTAACTGTTTAGTTGATATTATATTTCGAAGGTGGTCTAATTTATAAATGTTGGACTACATTTCAACATTTGTTAAAGTATGATATAATTAGGATGCCAAGCTAATATCATTTTGAGAAAAAGAGAAAACTCATGTCTTCAGCGATTTAACCCTTATCTCATTGTTTTAAAAGTAGATTGCTGCAAAGGTGTCCACTGTTGACTTTAAAAGAGGAAAGGTAAAATGACGTGCTATTGCATGCAAATCCTAAATTGTCTGTTTTGTGGTTTTATTGAAAAATAATAAAATTCAAATATTCTGACAAACATCTTGAAAAGTGTATGTGGAATTCACAAATCTTATAATTATTCCTTAATGAAAGCACTGTATACATACTAAGACTAATGATTGGCAAGATTACTCATTTCCATTACTGTTTATGATCAATAATTAGTTGGTTGTGTGTATGGTCAACCTACTTTGGAATGGAGATTGATCATAAACAATGAAAGGCTTCAATTATCATTCACTTCGTTGACAAAACAATGCAAGTTATGATACATTTTCACTTGACCCCACCCCTGATGTTCCAATATGCCCCTCAGTTGATAACTGTTTATTCAACTACTGCACTATGGATATCCGGCGACATTGATGCGTTGCATCAATTTTCTCTTGTAATCCTATCGTAATCCTAAACCTCTGATAGACATGAACTTCAACGATGTCGAGGGCTTGGTGTGAAACGGTTGTAACTAAAATCGGTATTATTTTACCAAGTTTAATTACCAGGCTATAAAGTCTTTATAAGCTTTAAATCATTTTTCTTAGTAAACAATGGAAATGTAGGTGCCATTGCTCGTTCTGAGCAATGGCACCTGAATTTGCATTGTTTACAAAGGGGTCAAAATTGCCCCTAAACCAGGGTTTTCAAAATAGGTGTTTAGTTACAACCGTTTTACGCCAAGCTCTCGATGTATACACATTATTTCGTGCTCGATCCCAAAACAATACACTTTCTTCCTTGTATTTATGTCAATGTTTAGTGGACTGAATTTCTTCCAGTGTGAGAGAGGCGATCGTTTCTTGTATTAGGTCATTTCCCTTGCTTTAAAATGATTTAGTCGACATTTTTTAATGCAATCGAATGGACGACGTTGGTACATTTGTTTTGGTAAATCCTGCAAACATGTTCCGTTTGTATTAGTAGATTTGCGATAGCAAAGATACTATAGTTACAACTTGGGTTTTGAAGTCACGTGATGTAAATGACTCGGAACAACCAAAAAACTTAGTACAAACAATTCTAGACTGTATTACAAATGCAAACATAAGCAAAGTCAAATGTGTAAAGTAAATTCCGCTTATTCTTGGAAAATTACAAGTCTCTAAATGTGTAAATATCATATTTAGGTGTAATGAAGCATCAGGGTATCACTACGCCCCCACCCATTGTGTACAACCGCCTAAACAAATTATCCATTGTAAATGGTAACCCTTTGTTTCCTCTTGTAAAAGAAAAAGTAATATAGATTTGTTTGTGATATTTGTATAGCATTTTTTTCTACTTGTAGATGCATTTGCTGCAGACAACTTTTGACAACATTGTGTCAAAAGGAGACATAAAAAGCAATGTCTCCTTTTCCTACAATTTTTTCTATGCTATTCAGGAAAAAAACCTGAGGTATCAAGCCTTACCCACATACAGACCCTTTGTGAGGCCACTGAAGCAGCCGACTTTTGGAAATATTGTGGTAAATGACAAAATTTTAAAACTACATTCTTATGAAAGTGTTCGTTTGATTTCAAGATAATTTACCAGAACTGTTCATTCAGTGACCCTCTACATGTATTAAGTCTTATTGATTGGTTAAAAGTCGTAGAAACCAGGTGGCATCTAAAATGGAGAAATTGGACGTTTAGCTTCAAATAACATATCCTTATCCACTGGACACACAATCAAGGAATATTCTTTAGGCGGTCCTTTTCTTAATTATGTTCAAAGATATGTGTTAACTCTTGTTTGTGCGGCTTCTGAGAAAGGGAGTTAAATGGCCAATATTTAAAATTCTTGTCCGATTCAAGTTATTTAGAAGAAATGTTCCTCCAGAGACTCTCTACGAAAATTGTTCAATCCATATCAGTTGGTTGAAAAAAGAGGAGCGTTTCGCATCAGAAAAAATTACAACAATCTAAAACTCTATTCTTATTAAAGTGCTTGTCTTATTTGTTCCCTCGGTGACCCCTTCATAATTAGTTGAGCCATATTGCCTTGTTGGAAGACATAGTTACCGGGCGGCATCAGAAAAGGGGTAAATTGAACGTTTACCTTCAAATGATATCCCATCCTAATCCACTAAGAAATTTCAACAAAACTTCACAGAAAGTTCCTTTGGTGGTCCTCTTTCAAATTGTTCAAGATATCAATTATAAACACCACTTTTGTAGCTGCGGCAGAAGGAAGGGAGTAAAATGCATAATTCGTAAAATTCTTCTTCTCTGAATCCGCTTGTCAGATTCCAAGATCATTTAGTATAAATGTTCCTTGTTTGACCCTCTACAAGATTTGCACAAGCTGTATTGATTGGTTGAAAAACATGGCAGCCAGACGGTATCAGAAAAGGTGCAAAATAACAACACTTAATAGTTCAATTCCTTTTTTCAAGTCTTTGTCTGATTTCGGGAAACATTCGCAATTTGTTCAAGCCATATTGATTGGTTTGGTGGTCCTCTTACAAACTATTCAAAGATTGAATATAATATCATATATCCTTTATTGATAAGTTTCATTTACAGTGTCCACTCCTAGCAGTTCCGTTCGCGCTCTTGATTTTCTCTGATATTATTAGTTACACATATGCTACATAGCTATCACTCAAGTGATCTATTTAGGGCCACGTTTTTCCCCTGTTTTGGGGATGCAAACATTAATAGATTGTATTACTAGGTTGCATACTCTGAATGCATCAGTTGGTTCATACAGTACAGCCACCATGTTTATCAACTTAAAGCACAGCAAAGGGATGATGCACCACACTTCAAGGCAATCGTGCAAAATGTAGTTGTTTTTTTCAACGAATTGCTAGAAGTCAAATGCACAGAAATAATGGCCCTGCCTTTACCGCCACACGGTATGGCACTTAAATATGTGCATTCCATGTGTGGGTCATCTGTGCGGGACTGGGATTGAAAACACACCTCAGATATTCTGAAACGTCATTCAGGTCTCTACTGGGATTGAAAACATATCTCAGATATTTTGAAATGTCATTCAGGTCTCTACTGGGATTGAAAACATATCTCAGATATTCTGAAATGTCATTCATGTCTCTACTGGGATTGAAAACATATCTCAGATATTCTGAAACGTCATTCAGGTCTCTACTGGGATTGAAAGCATACCTCAGATATTCTGAAATGTCATCCAGTTCTTGAAAACATATCTCAGATATTCTAAAACGTCATTAAGTTCCCAACTGGGATTTGGCTCAACATGCCTTAGACGCATTGGATTTTCTTTTAAAAGCTACAGATTACGTGTAAGATGGATAAATATATTAATGGGCCTGGTAGCTCAGTCGGCCATCAACCAAGGCGTCGGGAGTTCGAACAACGGTTCGGCCATTCATTCGTTCACATTAACCCAGTACACATATATGATGCGATATGAGGATATAAAACATTACATTTTTATCATTTGGTAAACCAAACTTTCCGATGATTAATAGGAGGGGTTGTGGCTAGCGTCCACACCAACAGGCATAATAGTCTATGTGAGAACGTGATATATACGAGTTAAAACAGTATCCCAGCTCTCTTCACAGCAAGACAAGCTGCCGTTTTGCACTACATAGTTTTGTTTACAGATCAGAAGAGATATGAATTTGTTTACCACGGGAGTATACTTGTAAAGAGTGTTCATATACTGGTCATGTGCGTATAATTTATAGATGCCTCAATATATAGTATACATGTTATGCAGGGGCGTAGCTTGGCAATAATCAATGTGTAGGCCGTCTCGTGAGAAAAATCAACATTGTTGACTCTGCGTAAAGTATCGACCCGGATCAGCCTAAGCATGCCACACAGGCGTACCCGGATATACACTTTTCGCCTCCTGTAGAGTTTCTGTTTCAGGAATCACTACTCTTTCTATTCCCCCCCCCCCCCCCCCCCTAAGACGGAATGTGTCGGCCAAATCAGTCTGCGCGGACAGCGCAGGCTGATCTGGTCGATACATTACGCAGATGTGTATCGCCCCAGCTGCATTTTGGGGCATTTTTAGAAAAAATGTGTAGGCACGTGCCTACAGTGCCTAAAGGGAGCTACGCCCCTGTTATGTAGCATCGACGTTCCTACCTTATTAACCCTTTCCCACATATAGGCGCGCGTCTGCTGCAGACGACTTTCGAAAACAGTGTGGCAAAAAATAGAAGTTGCACATAATGAGCAATTTCTCCTTTTGCCACAATGCTTTCATCTCTTTCCAAAAAAATATATATATTTTTAAAAGTTTTCAATATTTTTGCCTATGGTTGTTTTGCCTATATGTTTTCAATATTTTTGCCTATATGTTTTCAAAGTCGCCTGCTATAGATGTGTTGATTGTCGGAAAGGGTTAAAATCTCAGTTCATACGACCCTGACAAGCAAAGTCATATTTTTACTTGCAAGACATTTATAAGTGTACACATGATGGTCCGAGTCAGATCCCAGGAATCATCCGGTGGTTGGTTAATGATGGCACACTACTCATATGTGCAACGTGATCAAGCTGTCGATAATAACTTCGAAACATTAAATTAGGATCAGCAATCTATATGAGCCGTGCCACGAGGAAACTAACATTGTGGACTCTGCGTAAAGTATCGACCCGGGTCAGCCTAAGCATGCCGCGCAGGCTAACCCGGACATATACTTTTCGCCACCTGTGGATTTTTTGTTTCATGAATCATAACGCCATACTTCTATCACCCTGAGACGGAATGTGACGGCCCGGATTAGCCTGCGCAGGCTGATCTAGGTCGATACATTACGCAGAGTCCATCATGAATGTGGTTTTCTCGTGGAACGGCTCATAGAGAGAAAGGTCTTGTTCAACTTCGGAAGAAATACACACTGATCAGTGTTATTTACTTTTATCAGATATTCAAATATATGTCAGAAATAAAATTCGTTAATGGTTGCATTATCAAAATCATTATCTTCAGTATAAAACACAGACATAACGTACTAAAAGTGTTAAAGTGATGGCATTGAGAAGTAATCATGCTCCTCTTTCCATTTTGTTTTGATAAATGTGAAATATCACGCTTGGTTTGCCCCCAGTATATATTTTCATGTGTTGATAATGCAAGCAAAAGTGAATTTTATATTTTCATAAAGTGGTCAAATTTGTTACTGATTACATCGGACTATCGGTAAGGATCAAGGCCGGCTTACCATGCGTTCATCACGAGTGAAACGACCTTCAACCCTTCTACGATTTGTCATGACAAATACGTGCTTTCATTGACAGAAAGCTCGTGCTCAGTACGTGCGTCAATTGATCCAATAGGTAAATTTACATTACGTAAGAAAAGAGACAGGTCAATGACACGCGTTGTACACGGTTAGCAATCTAAACCCAACTGATCTCCTGCCATTCATTGACCGTTATCCTAACCCTGCAAAATGTACATGTATACAGTGAACATGTGGTTCAAACGCATTGTTTAACTCTTTCCCACATACAACAAATCTGCAGCAGACGATTGTTTAAAAATAACAATCGTGCAAAAATATGGAAAATCTCTATAAATGTTAGTATTTTTACTGAAAAAAAGTTGAAAACATTGTGTCAAAAAGTGAAATTGCTTCGTCGATTTATTTTAAATGTTGTGGGTGTTTACAAAAATTATCACCAAAAAAATATATTGCGTTTTTACCATTTAAACCTTGTCCACATTTTGACGCATCTGCAGCAGACGACTTTTGAAAACATTGGAAAAAAGTAATAATTGTTTACCATTATCAATTTGTCATTTTATGATCTCAGTGTTTTCAACTCATTTCAATAATTTTAAACCAATATTTCTAGATACATTCCCTATAGTTGACGAGTTGTTTTAAAGTCCCCCACTGTAGATGTATTGTATGTGACAATGGGGTTAGGACTGTTGTAGTGATGTCGATTGTTAGTGTGGGTGTAATATTAAATGTACAGAAAAGTTATCCAAATTAACATATTTATAGAAAAGTTCTTTTGAAATGTGAAAAGTAATGGTAAAACCAATACAGAGTTATTTGCTGATTATTTCAAAACATTTCTTCTATGAAAAATAATATAAAAGGTTCAGGTCATTTACAGTTATGAAGGTCAGTTATGTTGATCCTTATGTAACGTTCTCTTTCTCTCTTTGGTCCGTTTTCGTAAGTCTCTTAGTACTTCGCGACGCGATGTACTAATTAGATTTAATAATGAAGTCCAACAAGTCTTTGTGACTAAAACAATATTTAATATTTACTTCTCACACATCGAACAATATCAATTCGATTCGTCATTTTAGTCGCGTTCTCTTTTACCAAAATATTTATGAAATGTTCTACTAGCCCAAAATAGCCATAATCTCAAAGCGACACTTTTCCTACTACCATATCTTCCCCTATGATCACCACAGATCCGGACAGGGCGTCCCAGGTTCGATCCCCAGTCGCGGCACGACGGTCATGGTGGAGTGCCCATGGGCAAGGCACGTTTTCTAGCCTAGTACAGATTTGATTACGCAGGGTTCATGAATAAGTGAACTGTCGCCGTGATATAACTGGAATAATGTTGAAAGCGGCATAAAACCCCAATAAAACAAACAAAACGGATCTATATCTCCAGTCTCGAACAGTTGAACATGTTATTTTTATCAATGCATATAATATGCCATGTTACTTTACCTCACTTGTTGTATATAGGAATCTCACTTAATCCCCCAAACCGCCATTTTTTCTACCAATAAAAATGTCTTGAACATCTGTTGTTCAGGGTAAATTAATAAACATTTCTGCCAAATAAACTTGAAATGGATCAAGTTGGTTCAGAGGCGAATATTTTGTTTACTTTCACTTACTCTGGCAATCAGATTTCTGCATGGACTTGGAATTGTTTGAAACATTATCAAGAATGGATTCCCTAAGGACCAATCATGAAGATGAAGTGTTGTTGATGTCGGCCCATTGGTATCAGAGAATGGGTCTTTTGTAGTTTGAATGGACAAGACAGAGAGAAAGATGACCACGATGACAGACAACAATTATTCATAATGGCTCACCCTGAGCAAGTTGTGCTCAGTTAAGCTAAAGAGCACCAGTGAGCACAGACGGTGAAGGATAGTTTGCTCTTTCTTAACTGGTAACTGTAAGGATTATAAGTTGTACAACTTATATGATGTAGGTTTCGACATTTTCAACATTTTTAACAAGATAGACATGTAAAACCTTTTTAGAATATGCCACACATGTTGACACACATAACAAAAGTCAGATCTGGACTGCTTTTTACTGTGTGCTATTTTAGATAATAAAAAAAACATATGTACAAAGATTAAACGAAACTTTATTTGTTTAAAACAACGATACAAAATTCTATAAATGATACAATCATATTGCAGTAATAATTAAATAATCTTACAAAAAGATACACATTCATGGTATGATCCCTATCCCATTCCCATGGTTATCAACTTTTTCTGGTTGACAAGGGGGAGATTCATGATCTCAAAGTGGGAGATTTGGGTTTGAAGGGGGGAGATTATCCATATTGTTTTTCTTTTTCTACAATGTTTTAAAAAGTCTTCTGCTGCAGAGGTAAAAAATGTAGTACTACTCTATTTGCATGACATTCAACTCCAAATAGTCATCTTCTTTATCCCTGTCACAATACACCAAATAAATTCCTACCTTGTTTCCATGTTATCAACCAGTTTCAACCCTCAATTGTTGTGCTTTCCAAGTTTTTCTTAGTTAGAACACCGATAATCATTGAAAAGAGGTACCCCTAAACTTTAAAAAATATCCAAAACAAAATGTGGGCCGGTCATGTATTATGCTAGAAGGAATTCAACCCGCAAAGATGGATGTCGTTTTGGGACGAAATTCTGCTAATGTAACTGCACTTTCACTTTCAAACGAGGTCAAAATACTAAAATTTATCTAATCAATCATTTCCGGTGCATCCTCAACACTTTTACAATGAATTTAAACTCGATGTCATATATGCAATGCATTCTGGCGAAGTTATACGCCCATTTCTACGCAAGTTTTTTTAGGAACTATTTGGCATGGCCGCGGATGTATTTGGCGTTATTTGACCTACAATAAATCTGCAGCAGACCACTTTGAAAAGACCTAGGAATAAATATAGAAACATCTTCATAAATATAAGTACTATTATCAAATAGAGTTGAAATTATTGCGACAAGAGAAGAAATTGCTCATAGTGAGCAAAGTTTCCTTTTCGCCTAAAGTATTGCAAATGCATTCTGCTTCATAGGCATCAAAATGTGCCTACATGTGGAAAAGGGTTATCGAGGCTTATTATGACAAGTAACACATGCATCAGAAGATGTAGGAATCTGAACAAGTTAACCTTTTCCATATACTTCAAATCTTCAGCAGACAAATTTGTAATTATGAAAGTTGTCAGCAAATGAAAATATAACAACAGGGCCAAGGTGGCCCTAAATCGATCACCTTGAGTGATAATGTAGTAGCAAATGCTACTGCTAATAAAGGTAAACATTTGATCAAGGGTGGGAATGAACTGCAAATCAAACAGTTTATCAGTAAAGGGCATTTGTAATTAGGCATTAAATATATGAACTATTTGAAAGAGGACCACTACATGAACATATATGTGTGAAGTTTGATGGAAATCAGATAAGACATTTAATACAAATGGATATTTTTTATTTTTTTATTTTGCCGCTTTTCTGATGACGTCTTGGGGTCGTGTTTTTCAATCAATCAATATGGCTTGAACAATCTTTGGACAGGGTCACTCAAGGATCGTTGCTACCTAATTATAATGGAATCCGACCAGCAGATTCAGAGAAGATGAATTTTAAAGTTATGGCATTTTTCTCCCTTTCTGATGTCGCAGCAAACAAAGTTAAGCATCAAATTTATATCTTTGAACAATTTTGAAACAGGACTCCCAAAGTAACATTCCAATAAAAGGTGGGTAAAAATTGGTCCATTGGATAAGGAGATGTTATTCGAAGCTTAAAGTTAATTTTACCCCTTTTCTGATACCATCTGTAAGCTTTATCTTTCACCAATCATTGATGCCGCGCGGAAGCGTGGTGTCATTATTGAATACGATTCAATTTTGTACCATGGGGTTACGTAATCGAAAAGGGAGCATTATTAATGTAAAGAAAAACTCTGTTATATGTTTGAAACAAACAACCTCTATGAATCAATAAATTGTATTAGCTGATTTAAGAAACAAGAAGATGCAAAATACGTATGGATTCTAACGTTATTACAAACCTTAATACAAATCTTACCACCCTACCCCCCCAGGTGTCACCACACCCAACCTGTTGTGAGGGAGGCTCCCGATAGAACTCTTAATCGAAACGAAAAAATAAGAGTTCAAGAGAGACATAAGAGAGACATACCCCTATGTAAGACCCAAAACTTCACTAATCATACCTGTGAATGTGAATATGCACAAGAGGCATTAAACCTTAATATATGTTAATATTTAAGGACCTAGGTTTTTTGTTTTTTTATCTAATTGATCTAGTTAGGGCAGATTTAAAACCGTTTATTAGTCAAAAATTAAGAAATTTCAGCTTGTATGACACATTATAGTTGCAGTCAATGTTAAGCAAACTGTAAACCAAATGGTTTCAGGACTAAATTGTCACTTTACGACGGAATATTACATATATCGCAGCATATAAAACGTCTAATCGTCTAATCCCTACGTCAAAATTGACCCTTTCTGCTCTTGGCAACCTTTTATTATAGGCTATGGTAGCCACGTGAGCAATGAAGGCACATTTGTTTGTAAACACGTTATTTAAATATACTGAACTGCATCTGATTCTTTGCTTTGCATCAAAATTCGGCTTGTTATTTCTTGGAAAAGGTATGTAGAGGGTCACTGAAGGAACAGATTTAGTTCTATTCATTTATCATGAACTCAGACAAGCACTTTTCATAGAATGGACTTTTTTAAAAACTGTCATTTACCCCTTTTTTGATGACCCATGGCTGCCATGTTTTTCAACCAAATAATATGGATTGAACAAATTTTGTAGAGGATCAATCAAGGAACATTTCTATTATATTATATTGGAATTGAAAGCGGATTAAAAGGAGAAGAATTTCAAAGATTGGCCATTTCTGATGCTGCAGCAACCAAAGTTTTCATAGAATTAAAATCTTTGAATATTTTTGAAAGAGGGCGTACCAAGGAACATTCCTGTGAAGTTTGGTTTAAATTGGTCTGATGGTTTGGGAGATGTTCATTAAAACTAAAAGTTAACGACGATGACAGACGACGACGGACAGAGTGATCAGAATAGATCACCTTAAGCCTTCGGCTCAGGTGATCTAAGGAGTGAAAAGAGTTGAAAACATTGTGCTGAAAAAATAGAGTAATTTACTCTTTATAAGCATTTTTTACCTTCGGCACAATGTTTTCAAGTTGTTTGTTACAGATGCCTCTCAATGTGTCTGTAAGAAAATGTTTAAATAAGGTCCTTATTAGTTGTCCAGTTTCTCTTTGTTTACTTCTTCACCATCCTCTTCCTTATCAGGGCTTATAATGAGGAGTAACACACTAACCCATAACAACCAGTGTAGAATTGCAAGAAGTTGACAGAAAAAGGAGGAACCATAACTCATCACCTCACGTTTTCTCAAGGAGGACAATGAGTGAAGATAACCCAGTGTTCCCAACGTCAGATTTAGACATGCAGTAAAAAAGACCACTGAAAATATACAAGAACATATATCAAATCTGTACCAGACAACTTGGCAAAAATATGACAAATATCTGAAAACTAAAGTATTATAATTGAATCCAGTTGAACACATTGTGGCAAAAGGAGATATTGCTCATCATGAGCAATTTCTTCTTTTGTCAAAATGTTTTCATATGTTTTCTGCTGCAGATGCATTTAAATACATCTGTATGAGGGAAAGGGTTAATAAATTGGGAAGGTCTAGAAATGTAAGATTTGGAATGCATCAACATCTATGAATAGCAAAACCGTTTCTTGAATGAGAGATACAACATATAAAACTGACTGCCACCTAATAGTTTACAGATAACAGCATAATAATGACGTGTCATCATTCTTATATGTACTTTTAACAACAGTTCTTTCAATGTGTTGAATGTTTACTCCATTGTCACCTTCCATGTAAATAAAGGCTTTGAAAACAACCAACCATCCAAGACGTAGTGAACTATGCATACTACATAATTATGATTGTATTCACTACAGATTGCAGACAAAATTGGAACTTTGGTTAGAAACTTAGCAAGAGTGTTTCACAGAACATATGAGCCGTCCAGCTAGAAAACCAACATTATGGAATCTGCGCAATGTATCGACACAGATCAGCCTGTGCAGTCCGCGCAAACTGATCCGGGCCGACACATTCTTAGGGGGATAGAGGTAAAGAGTAATGATTCCTGAAACAGAAAATCCATATGAGGCGAAAAGTGTCTTTCCAGGTTAGCCTGCGCGGCATGCTTAGGCTGATCCGGATCGATACTTTACACAGAGTCCACAATGTTGGTTTTCTCCCAAGACGGCTCATCAATCTGACTAAAGTACACAATCTGACCAAATGTAAGATCTGATGGAGATCCATTTGAATTCATCTTCTTGTTTTATCGGATTTCCAATATCGCTATTTTTAGATCCACCAAGCTATTTCTATTTGAACCAATCAGAGGACTCGTTTCAACAAACGTTTGGCTTAACCTTCAAAATGGCGTCAATTGACGAAGTTGAGCAAATTTCAAATAGACCATTTAAAACCAGAGCAAAGAACACTTTTCGATGCTGTGTGGTCAGGGAAAGACTATCGCTGTTTTGCCTCATTTCCGCATTTGTAGCCATGTTGCGGTCGTCATAAGAACTATACACGCGTGTAAATCACTATGCGAAAATTGGGATCCCATGCTAAATATAGATGTTTTTGGTAAATATAGACTTTTACTTTCACTTTCAAAAACGTGAAAGCAAGGTTCTGATTGGCTGGTGGAAAGGTCGTCTGAACGTGACCCTCTATCGGTTGTCCTCAGATCCTATGCGTAGCGATAATAGGAGATGATTTTAATGAGATTGGACGGCTCATAATGTGTTACTTGCGAAAGGTGGATAATAACCCTTTCCCACATAGGGACATACAACAATTCTGCAGCAGACAACATAGAAAATATCTTGACAAAAATTACTTATATCTCTTTAAATGAAAGGATATTTTTTTTATAGAGTTGAAAACATTGTGATATAAGAGGAAATTGCTTGTTTTGAGTAGTATCCCCTTTTGTCACAATGTTTTCAAAAGTCGTCTGCTGCAAAGGCATCTGAAAGCATCTATATGTGGGAAAGGGTTAAGGGAGAAATTGGATGTTTCACACTCCTGGTGACAGTGTATAAGTGTTGCAATTCTGAAGTGAATCTGCCAAACAGAACAATGCCCTGGATCATTCACCTGAGTTATGCAATGTGATTTTTCATGCCAACGACAATAAGTCTTTTAATTTTTTAACCAATCACTATGGCTTGAAGTAATTTCATTGAGGATAACCAAAGGAACATTTCTATAAAATTATTTGAAAATCGGCCAGATACTTTCGTAGAAGATTTTTCACTATAGCCATATAAGGCAAAACAGCATGCCCCCTGGTGGCCATGCTCTTCGATCTGAATCAACATGGATTGAAGGAATCTGATAGGGTCTCTGCCAAGGATCATTCCTACCAAATTACAAGTAACTGGTTTGGGAGGAGAATTTTTTTAAAGTTTTTTTATTACGGTTGCCAGAATGTAAACCAGAAACAAACAACAAGCGTGACTGACAAACAAACAACAGAGAAATGATCTCTAAGTGTTGCTCTGCCTTACAGAAACGGAACACAAAAATGGATAATATCAATTCAAAAAGGTAGAATAATTGTGTTAACAAAAGTGTGCAACACAAAGAAAACTACATGATGCTCACCTTTAGAAATGACCATATTATCATTAATACTGGTAGTGTTCAATACCGTCAGTCCGGCCAATGTCATCATATAGCTGTTCCGCATCCAGGATAGATAATCTGGATACAAAATTCAAGGATTAGTGCAATCTGTCCTAAAGAAGTATGGTTGTTCACTCTTGAATTTGACTTCACTTCAAGAACCGAATCTTGCTAATCATATTGGTACCATTACCTAAGATTTGTATTCCTTTCCCACATGCAGATACATTTCTGCTACAGACAACTCTTGCCACAATGTTTTCAATCGTTTTTCCATATTGTTACCAAAATGTTTTTAAAGTCTTCTGCTGCACATTTGTTGTATGTGGAAAAGGGTTAACATAACTGTATATTTATTGAGAAGATTTTCCTAAAGATTAATAAACAGGTAACAAAAAATGGGGATCAAGATTCCAATTTGCAGACACAGTTTGACACTTCTGATTTTGTTTTTATAGGGTTTTCAACATTAGTTGACAGCTCCATTATTAACGATCCTGTGGTAATAGTATTGGGCTAGGGAATGTGCCTTGCCCAAGAGCACTCCACCATGATCACAGCACGGCGACAGGGCATCAAACCCGGGATTCCCAGGTCCAAACCCAATCAACCACAGCGGATTCCTCGACATATTTGCAACAGACTACTGCTGAACTCATTGTGGCAAAAGAAGAATTTGCTAATAATGATCAATTTTTCTTTTTCCACACAGTTTTTGCCTCTTTTCAATGATTTTACTTGCATTAATAGAGATTTTCCATGTTTTTGCTTTGATATTTTATAGAGTTGACTGCTGCATATTTACTGTATGTGTGAAATTTTTAACACTTTGTGAAGTATGAAATCAATAAGGTAATTCACCTTTTCCACTGGAAACATTTAGACAACGAAGCAGGCACATGTGCAAGACAATATAAAAGCAATGACTATCAGAAAGGAGATAAAAAGCATCAATTGTAGAACCAATGTATATTTACCCTTTCTGTACACTATATCATGTACAAAAATCTGACAGGTGCAGATAAGTTCAAGAGACAGAATAAGATACAAGGGAGTCCAGGCGCAATACCCTAACTCTTTAGAAAGGACCCCTTGGTTCTTTAACATGCTCAGGGAACCCGCTGTGGTCGAGTGGTTAGCGTTGGGGATTTGAAACCGGGTGTCCTGGGTTCGATCCCCAGTCGCAGCATGACGGTCATGGTGGAGTGCCCTTGGGCAAAGCACATATTCTAGCCTAGTACTAGTTTGTTTACCCAGGGATCATGAATAAATGAACTTTGCTGTGATATAACTGAAATAATGTAAACCCCAATAAAACTAAAATTAATATGCTCAGTGTATAACTGTGATGCACTTGAGGCCATTTTTCCTGGAAAGGACCAATACTTGATCTCTAGTTGAGTGGGAGATACTTAAAAGCACCACATAAATTTCCAGAACTCAGATCAGGATTTAGACCCCGGACCTGTAGATTGACAGTCCAGTGTGTTATACACTATACCACTAAGTATTGGACATTCTAATAGAGTTGAACACTTAGAAAACATTCTACAATAACTTGTTCTGCTTTTCCAACAATTTTTTCAAGTCTGTGGCAAAATTCTACTTCCTCTTATGAAAGTAAAAGTTATTTACCTTAACCCTTTCACACATACAACAAATCTGCAGTAGACGACTTTGAAAATATATTTGGAAACTCCCTTTAAAAAAAGAAATTGAATAGAGTTGAAAACATGGTGATAAAAAGAGCAATTTCTTCTTTTGTTGCCATGTTGCATTGGCGTCAGAAAGCGTCTACATGAGGGAAATGGTTTAATCAAGCTGTGCAAGGTCAGCACAATTATTATTATTATCTTTATTATTATTATTATTATCATTTATATTATTTTAATTCTTATACTCACCATTTTCAACTGAATGCCTCAAATTCTGAAGAAGAAAAAAAGACACAATTGAACAAAGTTTTTTTTTTTCCTTTGAAAAGTTCTTGCTTTTTATGTTTTCAGGTTGGTAGCCGTGCAGATCCAAATTGGCAACCATACCCAGTTGCTGTCTACTTTATATAGCCCTTATCCCTCTAAAAATGTGAAACATATATCCTCCATGTGATGGGACAAGTTCTTGTAAACCCATGGAATAGCTGTTGCTTAACACTTTCCCACATACAACAAATCTGCAGCAGATGACTTTGAAAACCTATATACAACAACAGCACCGCCCGCGGGTGCCTGACGCTCGTCTGATATTATCCTTTTAAGATTTATTAATTTTGTATAAAAAATCTTCAAATATGGAATGAATATTTACATATTATAATGACCGCACACAACTGCTATTTTTCAAGTATTGAAACAAGATTTGTCAATATGAATCAAGATCATAAGCGGAGTCTTGTGTATGGACAGGCAAATGAGATAAGCCGATCAATGCCTGTTGATCAATAACTATATATTTGACAAATTTATCACTCTTTTATCTAGAAACAAGAGGCCCAAGAGGGCCAGTATCGCTCCACGGCCATAAGGCAAAAATCAAATCTCCAAACAGCCCTGCCCCCTAGTGGCCATATTTTTTACCAACCACCATGGCTTAAAGGAATCTTGTAGAGTGTCACCCAAGGAATGTTTCTGCAAAATTATTTGAAAATCGGCCTGACACTTTCGGAGGAGAAGATTTTTTAAGTTTTCACAATAGCCATATAAGGCAAAATAGCCCCACCCCATGGCGGCCATATTTTTGAACCAATCAACATGGCTTGAAGGAATCTGATAGAGGGTCACCCAAAGAACATTTCTACAAAATTATTTGAAAATCTGCTCAACACTTTCGGAGAAGGAGATTTTTTAAATTTTCACTATGGTCATATAGAGCAAAATAGCCCCGCCCTCTGGCGGCCATATTTTTCGACCAATCAACATGGCTTGAAGGAATCTGATAGAGGGTTACCCAATGAACATTTCTACAAAATTATTTGAAAATCGGCTGAACACTTTCGGAGAAGAAGATTTTTTAAGTTTTTACTATGGTCATATAAGGCAAAATAGCCCCGCCCTCTGGCGACCATGTTTTTCGACCAATCAACATTTCTTGAAGGAATCTAATAAAGGGTCACCCAAGGAACTTTTCTACAAAATTATTTGAAAATCGGCCTGACACTTTCAGAGAAGAAGATTTTTTAAGTTTTCACTATTTTTTTCTTTTGGTTGCCATGGAAACCAGAATTATGGATGGATCAAAAAAAATTGAAGGAATTTAAGAGAGGACATTGAGAGGATGCTTCCTATGAAGTTTCAACCAAATTGGCCAAGTGGTTAGTGAGAAGAAGTCGTTTAAAGGAAAAAGTTTACGCACGCACGCACGCACGCACGTACGCACGACGGACAATTCGCCATGACATAAGCTCGACTGGCTTTCAGCCAGTGGAGCTAAAAATGGTTAATTCAAAATTGTAAAAACTTCTGCACAATAGTTACAGTGACCTTGACCTCCAAAACACAATCTGATTAAAAGATATTCATAATTTGTTGAAATATATTATGTTTTGATTGTTTGGGAAAACTATGAAATCAATGTTACAAACAAGAGAGCCATGATGGCCCTAGTTCGCTCACCTTAAATCATACAATGTACTGCATTGCAAAAAAGATCAAGACAATTATTCTGAATGCAACCTCCACAGTGTTAACATAAACAAGATTTTACTTCATTCGGCCTTGTGATCTATATTTTTTTACCTGATATGACCCATATTCCAACATGGACTAGCTATCATCAAGACAACATTCTGATAAAGTTTCAACTTGCTCAAAGTAAATATGCGGCCTCCGGAGTTAAAACAATATTTTCCTTTATTGACCCAATATGACCCATATTCGAACTTGACCTAGATATAATTTAGACAAAATTTCTGACAAAATTTCAAGCTGCTGAAGCAAAAAATGTGGCATCCAAAGTGTTAACAAGATTTTCCTTCAATTCGGCCTAGTGACCTAGTTTTTGACCCTACATGATCCATATTCGAACTTTGCTTAGATATCATTTAGATAAACATTCTTATTAAATGTCAAGCTGCTGTAGCAAAAAATGCGTCTTCTACAGAGTTAACAAGATGTTCCTTCAATTTTGCCTAGTGACCTAGTTTCTGACCCAATATGACTCATATTCGAACTTGACCTAGATATCTTTAAGACAAACATTGATTTTTCTGAAGCAAAAAAAAATGCGGCCTCTAGAGTATTAACAAGATTTTCCTTCAATTTGACCTAGTGACCTATTTTTTGACCCAACATGACCCTTGATCGAACTTGACTTACATATCATCAAGTATAAAGTTTCATCATGCTCAAGTTAAAAATGCAGTATCAAGATTGTTAACAAGATTACCCTTCAATTTGGCCTAGTGACCTAGTTTTTAACCCGGCATGACCCATATTCGAACTTGGCCTAGATATCATTTAGACAAACATTCTGAAATTTCAAGCTGCTTAAGCAAACAAGAGCTGTCGGAGGACAGCGCGCTCGACTATATGCTGCTTATTCACATAAAGCACTATTTCATTATATTGCACTTAAATACTATTAACCCTTTCCCTCATACGGCAATTCTGCAGCAGACGACTTTGAACGTATTTAGTAAAAACATAGAAAAATCTTCATAATTGAATGGATAACCTATGACAAAAAGTGGAAAACATTGTGGCAAAATTTTCTAAGTCATTCAAGGGCCATTACTCCATATTTAGGATACAATGGAGTTACCTAACATAATTGTACGATGGTCCTTAACAAATGTGTGAAGTATGAAGTGATTTGAATTATGAAACTTTAACGTTGAGCTAAACGCAAATGTTAAAACTGACGAAGTCCAAAAATAGCAAAACCTTAAAAGAAGGTTTATCAAATGTTTGACATCATGCAAAACCCGTTTAATATGTTGAAGAACTATATTTGATAAATGAATGATCACAATTAGAAAGGAATGTAACCAAAAATTATGTATTTATCTAAAATTCTCAAAATCAAACAAAAATCATGTTATTTATTCCCAAAAAGTCACACTCAGCATCTTCAACATACAATGTGAAGAAAGGTATTATATGTAATTATATTCCAAATATGAAAGCCCTAACACAAGTACTTATTGAGAAAAATTAAAATATTAAATGAAAATGCCAACTTGCCCTAAAACTTTTACCACCCAAAATCATGTCTTTTGCTGCAAAAAGAAGGTCACACTCAGCATCTTCAGCATACAATATGAAGACAGGTATATAAATACACGAGGTAGAGAAGCCGTGATTTACGAATGTCCCGTTTGTCTAGAATGTTTAAATGTATAGGGTCAATTTGAGACGAATGACAAATACCTTATTAGCAGGATTGGTTGACTATATATTTCTATATATATAAACATATTGTGTCATATCATTATTATGCGACAGTTATACGGACATTACTAGTATATCTTTTCCAAACACCGTAACTTACTTATAGTCTTTACAATAACTTATATTAACATCAATACCCTTGTTGTCATTGAGTATAGGGAAAGAGCATCATATTTCCTGCACGTGAACATAGTAGACGTACTGTTAACAAGTATATGTTACAGATCTTTACTTGCCCCTTATCAAATTACTTTTTTTAATTTCGTAATAGTCGTAATAAGATTATGTGATTTTTGCATGCACACTTTGTAAGCCAGCATCAGACGTCTTTTAAAAACATTGTTACAAATGGAGATATTGTACATATTGCCACAATGGTTTCAACTTTATTAAATCAGTATACTTCCGTGTTTAGACATTTTTCATATGTTTGTGGGTATTTTGTCAGAGTCGTCCGTTGCAGATTGTTTATTATTTCGGAAAGTGTTTTCTGTTGGAACGGCTCATATGGACATAAAACTAGTGGGGCTACATTTCCAGTGTTTTTCTTAGCATATATGTGGGCGAATTTGACTCTCTTGAGACTGTGCGGGCGCTCAAGCTCGCATCAATTTTCCCTCTGTACAGATGCATTAAGACCTCAAATCACTAAGAGTGGCTCACTTATTTATAACGGAGCAAACGACTTGATCTTTGAAAGCAATGACGCAAAAAGCACGATCAATTTAAATCGATTCCAATCGCCCATTTACAAATCCTTTCATCAGCTGTTTTAAAGTTTAAAGCGTCTTAAATATATATCAGGTCATAGGTAAAATGGCAATACAGGTATTTACGCAATCTCATAAAAACAAGACCTTAACTTCGCTAGCTCATATATAGATCAGCCTTGTGTTCCATAGTAAACATAAACAGTTTAAGCTATGCCTATCAAACGGAACGAAACCTACCAGCCCTGTGTTCCATAGTCACAAAACTCAAAACCTGTTTTGCGAAACCTATATAGGTTTTGTCGATATACCGTTCCTTAGTCGGTTAACCAAACATGTTCTACCAGCCTTGTGTTCCATAGTAAACACAACATAAACAGTTTAAGCTATGCCTATCAAACGGAACGAAACCTACCTGTTTTATGAATGGAAAACAGGTAGAACATGTTTGGTTAACCGACTAAGGAACGGTATATCGACAAAACCTATATAGGTTTCGCAAAACAGGTTTTGAGTTGTGTGACTATGGAACACAGGGCTGTTTTCCATTCATAAAACAGGTAGGTTTCATTCCGTTTGATAGGCATAGCTTAAACTGTTTATGTTGTGTTTACTATGGAACACACGGCTGTTTTATGAATGGAAAACAGGTAGAACATGTTTGGTTAACCGACTAAGGAACAGTATATCGACAAAACCTATATAGGCTTCGCAAAACAGGTTTTGAGTTTTGTCACTATGGAACACAGGGCTGATGACTGCCCTATACAGGTCGTCTCAGATTGACTTTTGCGTCAGCCTATCAAATATCGCTTTACCAAATATTTCGGTATAAACAGGCAAGATGTTGTCGAGTGTTCCCGACTGTATAGCACGTGCGTTTATTGCATCGTGCGATTACATTGGATATAATACCGAGCACGTGCTCATGTATATTCAATGAAGTGTATACGGTCAATTCGAGACGACCTTGTACATGTTGTATGCGGGGTAGTCAGATCCAATATATACCAACAGCGAAGTAGTTTGGTCGGATTTTAAATGAGATTGGTGTTTACGTAATCGCTCGCAATACTACGTGGATGTTAAATTGAATTTATAGTGTTTTATGTGTCATTGACAGCTAAGGTCATTTAGCGCGCACGTGCATGGTAAGTGATTACCGAAATGCTCGAATGGTCTTGGAAGGTTATACAATCCTGTCTCACTCCAAAACCGATAGTCAGAGATCGATACCAAGCCCAACCGTGACGTGTTATCAGAACAATACTCAATATGTTCCTGGTATTGTTTATTTTATAAAATGTACTCGGCCATCAAAACTATATCGCTTCCTTTTCGTATTGCTCTAGGATCGCAGGAAGGCAGCATTTTATTAAGAGAAAATGTAAAAAATTTACTACAATGTGTATGTAAGCATGCACAATATAAGTGTTGGTGTACTTTACAATTTAAATCAATTTATTAGGTCAAACTTAAACACATTTGACACATTCTTAACTCTTTCAGCGCATTAGTTCTTAGAGCAGAATCGTCCAAATTCAAAATCGGACGACTCCATTATTAATGTCATACGAGTGTTATGATAACTAGAAAGGTTGTTTTTATGAAAAAACATATGTCTCCCCATTGCAGTTTGTCAATGACTATTAAAATATTGAACAAGGGGAGATAACTTTGCAACGAAGTAGCCCAGAGTTATAATTCTTGCAAGGTGCACAACTTCACATTGCCATCTATCTATATTCCAAGTTTCAATAAATTCCTTTAAGTACTTTCTTAGTTCTGCTCTGGAGAAAGTTTACACTATTAAAATATTGAACAAGGGGAGATAAATCATAATTATTGCAAGGTGCACAACTTCACATTGCCATCTATCTAAATTCCAAGTTTCAATAAATTCCTTCAAGTAGTTTCTGAGTTCTACTCTGGACAAAGTTTACACTATTAAAATATTGAACAAGGGGGAGATAACTCATAATTATTGCAAGGTGCACAACTTCACATTGCCATCTATCTATGTTTCAAGTTTCAATAAATTCCTTTAAGTACTTTCTTAGTTCTGCTCTGGAGAAAGTTTACACTATTAAAATATTGAACAAGGGGAGATAAATCATAATTATTGCAAGGTGCACAACTTCACATTGCCATCTATCTAAATTCCAAGTTTCAATAAATTCCTTCAAGTAGTTTCTGAGTTCTACTCTGGACAAAGTTTACACTATTAAAATATTGAACAAGGGGGAGATAACTCATAATTATTGCAAGGTGCACAACTTCACATTGCCATCTATCTATGTTTCAAGTTTCAATAAATTCCTTCAAGTAGTTTCTGAGTTCTGCTATGGACAAAGTTTACACTATTAAAATATTGAACAATGGGGAGATAACTCATAATTATTGCAAGGTGCACAACTTCACATTGCCATCTATCTATATTCCAAGTTTCAATAAATTCCTTCAAGTAGTTTCTGAGTTCTGCTCTGGACAAAGTTTTCACAATTAAAATATTGAACAAGGGGAGATAACTCCGTTATGGTCGGAACATGGGTTCTGCACATCGCCTTCGTGAGGTGAACATCTGACACAAGTTTCATGAAAATCCTTCAAGCCGTTTTGGAGATATGGAGCGGACACGAAAAACAGGCTCAAACCTTTGACCTTCAAGCCTGACCTTGACCTTGAACCGGTATGGTCGGAACATGGGTTCTGCACATCGCCTTCGTGAGGTGAACATCTGACACAAGTTTCATGAAAATTCTTCAAGCCGTTTTGGAGATATGGAGCGGACACGAAATTAAGGCTCAAACCTTTGACCTTCAAGTCTGACCTTGACATTGAACCTGTATGGTCGGGACATGGGTTCTGCACATCGCCTTCATGAGGTGAACATCTGACACAAGTTTCATGAAAATCCTTCAAGCCGTCTTGGAGATATGGAGCGGACACGATTTCGGACAGACAGACAGACAGACAGACAGACAGACAGAAGGACAGACAGACAGACGCCCAGGACAAAAACAATATATCTCCCCTGTATACAGGGGGAGACATAATTAAAGGGCAAACCATACATAACCAGCTGTCTCACCTGAATTTGTACTGTTTACAAAAATCTAAATATTACAATTGCATGCTTACCAACCCTCCAGATTCAATCGTGAGTCTCACGATTTGAAGGGCGTAACCCCACCCCCACGATCGTGAGGGAGAAACTCACGATTTTCGAAAATTCGAAAATTAAAAAAAAAAAAAAAAAAAAAAATAATAAAAATATTTTAAAAATCAAATCATGAGGATAAATGTACTGAAAATTACTACAATCATTTTCTAACATCAACTTTTTGACATATTGTCACTGATAAAAGGCCCTTTCTTTCAACAAGTTCAAAACAATGTGTGTAGCTCAACTAAATGATTAATACATGTATGTATATTTCTTCTCCATGTGTCTTTATTCCATTGGTACCCGTGTTTTTCATTCAAAAGTATGTCTTTAAATTAAAATGTTGTTAATATATATTATATATTGAAAGTATTGTACATGTATCCCTGCATAGTTATCTAAATTCCGTTCTATTGTGAACATTTCTACTGTTAAATTCATGGCGCTGAAAATCTCCCCCTTCAAACCCCAATCCCCCACTTTGAGATTATGAAACTCCCCCTTGAGGATGAGAAACGGTTGGTAAGCATGCAATTGACACTGAAAGAGTTAAAGAAACATTTATATTGTGGGCCTCGTGAAAACCACATCGTTTACCAACTTAATAATAGTAAATGCTGTACTTTTGATTATTTAATAGTATTTTCTATTTTCAGAAGATGTATCGAATTACCTGGAAAACAACGAATGGACAAAATTATCACTAACATCGTCGTTCGTCAACTCTACTTTTCCTATTGGAAATTTTCGTATCGTGTCGTTTGATTTACATATCCAGCTTAATTTTTACCAATAAACGGTTTTAAATCTGCTCTTAATAGATCAATTCGATAAATAAAACATAGGTGCTGAAATATTAACAGATATTAACTTAAGGTCTAATGCCTCTAGTTATAAGTTAAGTGTGACACATTCTCCTTCCAGTTTAGCAGAAGTATGATTACAAAAATGGGAGTATATAAACCAAAAATACAAAGTAATTAAAATATGTATAGTCAACATATAGCAAGAATACAATGGTCTGAATGAACAAACTGTATGGGGGGGAACGTTTTAAGTTTAGAAATACAACATCATTTTATAAATAGGCAAACACATGCCCCAAACTTTGGGGCCGTAAACCAAACAATTAAAAAAGCGTAGCCCAGGAAGTTTGGGAAAAGTGAACTTCTTTTTAGAGCTTTGATGAACCGTGTCGTCAGGGACGTAAACCAAACTATTTAAAAAAGAGTAGCCTAGGAAGTTGGGGAAAAGTTATTAAATACAAATTAAATGTGTCCTAAGATTTGTAATAACGGTAGAAGACATACGTATTTTGCATCTTGATGTTTCTTAAATCAGTTAATACAATTAATTGATTCATATAGGTTGTCTTTTTCAAACATACTACAGAGTTTTTCTTTACAACAAAAATGTTGGTTGCTCCTTTTTCGATTAAGTCACCCCATGGTACAGAATCAAAACCCATGCAATGCTGTTTCTTAAATCATTTTATACAATTTATTTATTCATAAAGGTTGTTTTTTTTTCAAACATATAACAGAGTTTTTCTTAACAATAATAATGTTGGTTGCTCCCTTTTCGATTACGTCACCCCATGGTACAAAATTAAAACCTATACCATACTGACGCCTCGCTTCCACGCGGCGTCAATAATCCGAGAAAATAAATACATTAGGAGTTTATAAACCTAAGTTGTATTCTTATCTATATGCTAACATTATTGTGTTGTTATAGTTTGGCGGAACAAGAAATGATGCCGGGATATGACCGATTTAAGCCCCGGATAGAGAATAGTGGCAGTATCACCTATCTATTTCCTACAGTACTCAGGACAATTTGCAGGGTCAAGGTCACCTATTTTCACTTTGACGTTCAGACATGTTATTTGAGATTTGGTTCCTGGTCTCATCGAATATCAGAAATTGATTTCTTTCACGGAAATAATGAGTTGCCTGGTAAGGGTGGTAAGCTTGTTTTTGGTTTGTGTGCCCATTACAACCGCCTCGCCTCATAAATATCTTTGAGACAATTCATTCTCCGTTTCTTGAACTAACTATTGAATAAGGCAATGAAAGAGCCAGCGCATGAGAAAGGGTACAATGCGGGTTTTGCGAAAGTTATAGATCCAGATCAGCCTATATATCCGCACTGTCTCGTCATATATACACTGTTCATAGATTACTTCAACAAATGTGTAAGTAAAATTCTGTCAACGTGCGTATCTTCTGATTAGACTGATCAGGTGGACAAGATAATCTGAGCTGCTCCCTGAAGAAACCAACCAGTGTCAACTTTGGGGCTTATCAGGCTATCGATCGATCTCTTTCTCCGAGCATTACTGGTGTTTACATAAGCTGTCGCTTGGATTGATAAGCTAAAGTAATTTATGGGGGTCATAAACAGTTTTGTTTTGTTATATTCTCAGACCTACTTTTTGACCCGACATGACCCATGTTCGAACTTGACCTACATATCATCAAGACAAACATTCTGATAAAGTTTCAACATGCTCAAGTTGAAAATGTGGCCTCCAGTGTTAACAAGATTTCGCTTCAATTTGACCTAGTGACCTCGTTTTTGACCTTATATGGCCCAGTTTCGAAATTGTCCAAGATTTGATGGAGATGAATGTTCTGATACACTTTCATGAAGATTGGAAGCAAAATGTAGCCTGTAGAGTGTTAACAAGCTGAAATGTTGACGACGGACGACGGACGGACGCCGGACAAAATGTGATCACAATAGCTCA
This sequence comes from Serripes groenlandicus, assembly GCA_031761405.1. Classification (NCBI taxonomy): domain Eukaryota; kingdom Metazoa; phylum Mollusca; class Bivalvia; order Cardiida; family Cardiidae; genus Serripes; species Serripes groenlandicus. Next base: position 97,528,088 of record JASEVX010000004.1, read on the forward strand.
CCTTGCACTTCGAGACCTACATGACCCATATTCGAACTTGGTTTAGATATCATTTAGATAAACATTTTAATGAAATGTCAAGCTGCTGTAGCAAAAAAATGCGTCTTCTACAGAGTTAACAAGATTTTCCTTCAATTTGGCTTTGTGACCTAGTTCCTGTCCCAATATGACCCATATTCAAACTTGACCTAGATATCATTTAGACAAACATTCTGACAAAATTTCAAACTTCTGAAGCAAAAAAATGTGACTTCTACAGTGTTAACCAGATTTTCCTTCAATTTGACCTTGTGACCTATTTTTTGACCCAACATGACCTGTGTTTGAACTTGACTTACATATCATCAAGACAAACATTCTGATAAAGTTTCATCATGCTCAAGTTAAAAATGCAGTATCCAGAGTGTTAACAAGATTTCCCTTCAATTTGACCTAGTGACCTTATTTTTAATCTGGCATGACCCATATTCGAACGTGGTCTAGATATCATTTAGATAAACATTCTGACCAAATTTCAAGCTGCTGTAGCCAAAAAAAGCAGCTTCTACAGAGTTAACAAGACTTTCCTTCAATTCAGACCCGATATGACCCATATTCGAACTTGACCTAGACATTTTTAAGACAAAAATTTTGACTAAATTTCAAAACTGCTGAAGCTAAAATTGCGGCCTCTGGAGTGTTAATAAGATTTTCCTTCAATTTGACCTAGTGACCTACTTTTTGACCCGACATGACCCATGTTCGAACTTGACTTACATATCATCAAGACAAACATTCTGATAAAATTTCAACATGCTTAAGTTGAAAATGTGGCCTCCAGAATGTTAACAAGATTTCCCTTCAATTTGACCTTTTGACCTCATATGGCCCAGTTTCGAACTTGTCCAAGATGTAGATGAATGTTTTGATAAACTTTCATGAAGATTGGATGCAAAATGTAACCTGTAGAGTGAAAAAAACTATGGCAAATTCTCAAAATACATCAAAATTGATGTTTTTTACCAAATTCCCCCCCCCCCCCCCAAAAAAAAATACCCGCTCATCATCTTTATCATACTATGTGAAGAAGGGCATTATATGAACAAGTTTCAAAGTTATAGGTTTGATAGTTTCCATGTATGTGACCTAAATGCAAAACTTAACTAACACCACCAATTCTCTAAATCGACCAAAATACATAAAAATTTATGGTTTTTACCCCAAAAAGCATGCCACACTCAGCATCTTTAGCATACACTGTGAAGAAGGGTATTAGATAAACAAGTTTTCCGAGTTTCAAAGTAGTAATAGGTTTGATAGTTTCCATGTAAGTGACCTAACCGCAAACTTAATCAACGACGCCGCCGCCGATGAAAATCAAGTGACAATAGCTCGTCTTTTTTTTCTTCATAAAATCAAACGAGCTAAAAATGTGAAAAATCTCCATAAATGAGAGTTTAAATCTAAAAGTTAATGACAGATGGACAACGGACAGAGAGTGATCAGAATAGATAATTTTGAGCCTTCAACTCGGGTGATCTAAAAAGCATGAATAGTTAATGTTTTGTTTATTCAAAAAGTATAATCCTGAAGAAGTTAGGTTCAGTAGATTTATACTTTTCCAACAAACCTGAAACATGATTATTTGGCAAAAATATGGAAAATGTCTATAAATAAATGTACATTGTATATATAATTATTGAATAGAGTTGAAAACACTGTTGCAAAACTGTTATGAGCATATTTTCGATTTCAAAAGTTGTCTGCTGTTGATGTATAAAAATGCTCCCAATTGGCCAAAAGGAGATTGTTACATGTATTGTATACTACTTCAGTCATTTGTTTTACTTTAGATTCATTTTGATAAAAACCTTTTTGAGGCCCGATTTATTAATTGTGTGTTGTTAGCACTACACTGTTTCATTAGCCCTTTCCCATATACAACAAATCTGCAGCAGATGACTTTGAAAACATACCGACAAAAAATTGGAAACTCCCTTTAAATGAAAGTACAATAATTGAATAGAGTTGCAAAAATGGTGACAAAATGAGAAATTGACAATTTTGGAAAACATTATTCAAATTGGCGAAAGAAATGAAACGCACCAATTTCTAATTTTCCAAGTCTGTATCAAAATCTCCCCCCCCCCCCCCCCCCCCCAATTGCAACCCCCCCTCCTTTTGCAACAATTTTCAACTTTATTTGAATATCACTCTTTCATTTATAGAGATCATCCATAGTTTTGCCTAAATGTTTATAATCGTCTGCTGCAGATTTGTTGCATGTAGAAGTGTTAGATTGCATATCAGGTAAAAAGCTATTTTGTGATATAAAAGAGTACCGCGTACGGCACAGACGCTCGACTGATAGGGAGAAAACAGAAAGAAAAAAAATGAGCTAAACAAAAAACCTTAACCGGACGACCACGCCGCCGCCGCAGACAACGACGCCAGGGTCATGACAATAGCTCTCGTTTTTTTCAAAAGTCGAGCTAAAAAGGGGATAAGAAACAGAGAAGTCAACATTTTTATCACAAACAAGTGGCCCAAGAGGGCCAGTATAGCTCCACTGCAATTAGGCAAAAATCATATCTCCAAACACCCCTGCCTCCTGGTGGCCATGGTTTTTTACCAATCACAGTGGCTTGAAGGAATTTTGTAGAGTGTCACCCAAGCCAAGTTAAGGCTAACAGCCCTTCCCCCTGGCGACCATGTTTTTCGACCAATCAACATGGCTTGTAGAAATCTGATAGAGGGTCCCCCAAGGAAAGTTTCTTCAAAATTATTTGAAAATTGGCCAAAAACTCTCGGAGGAGAAGATTTTTTAAGTTTTCACTTTAGCCATATAAGGCAAAATAGCCCCGCCCCCCTGGCAGCCATGTTTTGCGACCAATCAACATGGCTTAAAGGAATCTGATAGAGGGTCACCCAAGAAACATTTCTACAAAATTATTTGAAAATCAGCCAAACACTTTCGAAGAAGATTTTTTAAGTTTTCACTATTTTGTTTCAGGTAAAATAGCCCCGCCCCTGGCTGCCATGTTTTTCTTATAGAGGGTCACCCAAGAAACATTTCCACAAAATTATTTGAAAATCGGCCTGACACTTTCGGAGGAGAAGATTTTTTAAGTTTTCACTATTTTGTTCTTTCGGTTGCCATGGAAACCAGAATTTCACATGGATCCAAAAAAGAGGACATTGAGAGGATGCCTCCTATGAAGTTTCATCCTAATTGGCCAAGTGGTTAGGGAGGAGAAGTTGTTTGAAGCAAAAAGTTGACGAACGACAGACAATATGCCATGACATAAGCTCAACTGGCTTTCAGCCAGTTGAGCTAAAAATGTCTTATTACAAACCCTTTCCCACATGAAACAAACTTCTGCAAACATTTTCTTCTTTTGCCACAATGTTTTTAAAAGTCATCTGATGCAAATGCATCAAAATATCTCTGTAAGAGGGAAATGTCCAAAATACAGCCCTATGTTGATGTACTCTAAAGAATTCATCTCAGTAAGACAATTCTTTTGAATACCCACAACATAGGATTTGCGGATCAAATAACGACATCAGAACCTGAAACATGCCTCACACCTAATCTTGAGCTCTGCAAACCTTTAATCAAATAATTATAAATCACACTAACCATTTCATCATTATTTGGTTGAACTTTTACTTGAGTATCATCATGCGGCCCAGATTTGAAGAATACAGCTTGGATTTCATATGGTTTGTTTGATGGCAAGATAAATGGTTTGCGTAAACTTGCATTCCTGTGAATAGGTCTTGAAGGGTTGAACCCACTTTGACTGTCCTTATGTGTGCTGCAGATAGAAGTACTATATATCCATCCTACAGAATGTTTTGTTATATTGCCATATAGACCTTTTACAGCATGTGTCCGCTTGAAAACAAGTAGGGATAGTTTCTTTTGCAAGGCCATATTTATATCTCTGTATTTAACTATCAAACATAGGATGTCATCAGTAACTTCATGTCAAAGCTATTTTTGAGATTATTTTGGATCCTGTCAAATAATTGGGGAGTAGCCAAGCCCACTTCAAAACATAACTATTGTTTCTGTATGCCCCGAATTCTCTATCCATTAGTCAATGACACACTGCTAGTAAACAAATACTTTTTGTAGGCACTGAAAAATATCAAGGACATGAATAGGTTAATTTGACATTCAGGAAGTTACAGTAACAAAATCCAAGGTTTGGCAGATCAATTTTGGCTCTAAGGATTGTTTATCCCTTTTCCACATCTGACATATCTGCAGAAAGACTTTTGAAAACACTTTGGCTAAATGAGAAATTGCTCATGGTAAGCAATTTCTCCATTTGCCACAACCATTTCGAGGGCTTGGTGTGAAACGGTTGTAACTAAAAACCTATTTTGAAAACCCTAGTTTAGGGGCAATTTCGACCCCTTTGTAAACAATGCAAATTTAGGTGCCATTGCTCAGAACTAGCAATGGCACTTAAATTTCCAATGTTTACCAAGAAATATGATTTAACGCTTATAAAAACTTTATGGCGAGGTGATTAACCTTCGTAAAAAAATATTGATTTTAGTTACAACTGTTTCACACCAAGCCCTCGATTATTATTTTCAACTCAACTCAATTCTGACACTTTCATTCATAGAGGTTTTCCACATGTTTTGCCTAGCTAGATGTTTTTAAAGTTGTCTGCTGCAGATTTGTTGTGTGTGGGAAAAGGTTACCAAGACCCTCATACAGATACAATACAACTTTAGAAGCTTTTACAATAGACACATTTTTAAAACATTGAGGTTTAAGGAGTAATTACCCAAAATGAAAAATTAATCCATAATGTATTCAACTCGGAATCACAATAATTCATCCAATTTTCAAGATATTAATTTTTTTTTATATTTTCAAAGCAGACAAGTCTAAAACAACAAATATGTGAGCTACTGCTCACTAGTGATACCCCCGCTCATGTTTTGAAAGACAGATCAAAAGTTGAATTGCATCATTGGGGTAAAAGTATTGAAGAGTATGAAAGGTTAGAATGAGTGAGGAAGTGTTGGTGTGTTATGATAATTTGAAGGAGTCCACAGTCTTAATATTGTGACAATGATTGCTTGTGAATATATTGAGAAATAGCCCGGAAATGAATTTAGTCATACATAGCCTGATGGTGGGGTAAAGGGCCATAACTCCGTGAAAAATCATCCAACTGGAACGCAAATACGATATGCGCATCTACACTTGGTGGTGATCCTTCCTATGAAGTTTCATAAAATTCCAAAAAGCGGTTGCAGAGAAATAGCCCGGAAATGAATTTAGTCATACATAGCCTGATGGTGGGGTAAAGGGCCATAACTCCGTGAAAAATAATCCAACCGGAACGCAAACACGATATGCGCATCTACACTTGGTGGTGATCCTTCCTATAAAGTTTCATAAAATTCCAAAAAGCGGTTGCAGAGAAATAGCCCGGAAATGAATTTAGTCATACATAGCCTGATGGTGGGGTAAAGGGCCATAACTCCGTGAAAAATAATCCAACTGGAACGCAAACACGATATGCGCATCTACACTTGGTGGTGATCCTTCCTATGAAGTTTCATCAAATTCCAAAAAGCGGTTGCAGAGAAATAGCCCGGAAATGAATTTAGTCATACATAGGGGTAAAGGGCCATAACTCCGTGAAAAATAATCCAACCGGAACGCAAACACGATATGCGCATCTACACTTGGTGGTGCTCCTTCCTATGAAGTTTCATCAAATTCCAAAAAGCGGTTGCAGAGAAATAGCCCGGAAACAAAAGTGTTACGGACGGATAGACGGACGGAAGGACGGAAGGACGGACATGGGTAAAACAGTATACCCCCCCTTTCCTTCGGAACGGGGGTATAATAAATGTATCAGTTAAATCACTAACAGGTATGGGTTAAACACACTTTTCAATAATAGATCAGTTAATACATTGTGACAAGATCACCTTTAAAAAACATTGCTGGTAAAGAAGACCGTCATTTCTCCTTTTTCCACAATGCTTCTAACACTGTATATCTGTTTAAGCCTTTCATACATTACATACAACATATCTGCAGCAGACGACTTCAAAAACAATAGAGCAAAGATATATAAAATATCAATAAATGGAAATTTAATTATTGAAAAGAGTTAAAAACATTCTGGCAAATGGAGAAATTGCTCATTATGAGCAATTTTTCCATTTGCCAGAATGTTTTCAAAAGTAGTCAGAAAGCATCTATATGTGGGAAAGGGTTAAATTATTTTTCATGCAATTTACAAAGTCATGACATCGCATCTTTTCACTCAGATGTTTTACAAAATAAAAACATTATTTCAGACAGGTAAACAAACAGTAAATGAAGAGACAAACCTGAAAATATCAAACTGTTCTCCTATCTATTTCTTCTATAGATGTATATATATATATACATTTGTAATATAAAACAAGTTACAGATCTAAGTAAGTTATCGTTGTTGAGCAACCATGCATATACAAACTATAAACTGTTTTGGTTGGATAACCACAGTAAATGCATATTTTCAGTTTCTATTCAATACTTTTATACCCCTAGGTAAACATAAATCCCATATTTTCTTAAAAGATAAATCAAGACTCAAGATTTTCTTTTTATTTAACACAAGAGATTGAATGAACATGTACAGCCTTCTAATAACTAATATCCAGTACATGTAAGCAGCAGCTAACATCTTTTGAAAACATTCTGACTAGGAAATTGCTCAAGATAAGCAAATTCACCTTTTGCCAAAAATGTTGCCAGCTCTATTCAAACTATAAATTCATTTATAGAGATTTTCCATATTAGAACTCAGATGTTTTCAAAGTCGTCCGTTACAGATTTGTTGTATGTGGGTGATCCACCCTTCATTAATAATACAATGTACTTTAATCTATATTTTTGAAACGCTTTTCAAATTGTTCCAGTAACTCAGTCGGTAGTGATGTGGGCTGTCAGTCCAGGGGTTATGAATTCGAACCCCAGCACTGCCAATATTTTTTCCGAAGTTTCATTAAAACCAATGCCACAAAGCTTCATTCGTTTGCCACCAATCATACTCGGTACCCAGACTGTTCATAAAATATATGACCATCCTACTATCCTAGGTAACCAGGCTATTCATAAAGTATACGACATCCTCGGTACCCAGGCTATTCATCAAATGATATAATTTAAGAATAGCCTGGGTACCGAGGATAGCTACCAATGGGTTAACAGTCTATGTAGAAACGAAGCCAGCTGCTAAGAAAAACTGTTGTGTGGACTACTGGTGTGAGAAAACCAGGAAACACGTGGGTAGGTGAACTGGTCGCCCTGATATGGCTGAAAAATTGTTGAAAACAGCATTAAACTTTGGCATTGGCAATTTCTTGTTTATATAAATGATTTTACAGAGCAACAGCTTTAATTTTATTAGTCGTCGGGCAGAAGCCTGTGACTTCTATTTTTAATAGCTTTTCGGAAATGACATGGGGAGGAGAGTTATCATTAGAAAAAAACAAATTTAAATGTCTTGAATATATTACAATTGCGATTGTTTAAAAAATTTAGTTATGACACATCTAAAATGAAATAAATAATCTGATGTTTTAAGTATCTGCAGTTTCTTTATTTAGACTCACATTTATGTTTATTTGTCTTATTTACGAAGACAAAAGAGTCCCTGCTGCAGACTGTTATGTGTCAATATCGAGATAAAAATCACGTCGAATTCTCCTTTCAGTAGCAATATTTTAACTTACTGAATGTTATTTTCATGTTCAAAGGGATGTCTTTATTTATGAAGAATTCATTTTATAATGTTAATCCATGAATATCTAAAATAGGAACTGTTTCTAAGCTAAATATGTTGATCGAGTGACTACCGAATACCGACTGCGTAGATAAATCTCCTTTGCAGAGAGCCGTTCTTAACAATCACTTATAAATAGTTAATTATAGGTGATCTAAAATGTTTATTTGATTCGAAACAAATGACGAAAAGAACAAACTGAGATAAAACTGGTTTTAATATAAAAATTACTTTGAATGAACACTCTCTGCCTATAAAGAAAGTGTAAAAAAAACACAATTATGCAAAGAAGAAACGAATCGGGTCTTTCATACAAAATGATTTCGTCCTTGACAATTCTATATTTGTCATTATATTACCTACAGGCATTTTGCTTGCGATCTGCATATTGTTATGCATCATTAACACAAGGGCGCTCATCATTATATCATTTTAAAACTCACTCTCTGCCTATAAAGAGAGTGTAAAGAACGACAACTATGCGAAGAAGAAACGAATCGGGTATTTCTTACACAATTATTTCGTCCTTGACAATTTTAAATGTGTTATTAGATTTCCTACACGCATTTTGCTTGCGATCTGCATATTGCTATGCATCATTGACACAAGGGCGCTCATCATTGTATAATTTTAAAACATGAGTAGACTAATGATTGGCAAGAACACTCATTTCCTGTTTATGATCAATAATTAGTTGGCTGTGTATATGGTCAACCTACCTTAGAATGGAGATTGATAATAAACAATGGAAGGCTTTAATTATATTTCAATAAAGGACATTCACCTTGTTGACAAACAAAATGCAAGTTATGATACGTTTTCACTTGACCCCACCCCTGATGTTCCAATATGCCCTTTAGTTGATAACTGGGTTTTTTCAACTACTATAATGTAAGTGTAATGCATAACTGCAGTATGGATTTCCGGCGACATTGATGCGTTGCATTAACTTTCTCTTGTATTGACTTTTACACAAATATATTATGTGTATAACAATATGTACTAGAATAAATGCATAACAGCTACTTTGCAAAAACTGTTGATGACCCGACACAAAATATAGATGAATTAGTCTCAAGATTGAACGGACATTTTAAAGAGGCGGGAAAACATTTTGAACAAATAAAACACACACAGAAAAGAGCGAACCCCTTTTGGTTCGATCGTGACTACATCAAGGCAAAACAGCTTAAGTATAGCCTATTACGTAATTATAGAAATAACAAATGTGACGATAATTTAATGCTGTTTATAGAACAGCGAAAAAAATTCAAAAATATGTGCAATACAAAGCAACAGAGCTATAAAAAGAAACAATTAAATGATATAACCGCAAACATAAACGATCCCAAATCATTTTGGTCAAAACTTAGAAATATGACCCATACAAAGCCAAGAAAAACAAATAATATAACCACAGAGCAGTGGATGAATCATTTCGAAGGATTATTAAATCCGTCTGCTGCCGATTTCGAAAACCTTGCTGATGTCGATGTCGACTGCAGCGTCGGCGAACTAGACAACGACATTGACGACTATATTTTCAATTCAGACATTTCTGAGGATGAAATCCGTCTGGCTATTAAACATTTAAAAAATGGGAAAAAGCCCGGACCCGACCAATTAATACCAGAATTTTTCATATACGGATGCGAGTTAATCTTACCTATACTTATTAAACTTTTTAACAGACTTTTTAAAAACGGAGAATACCCAGAAATCTGGACTGAATCGATAATTGTCACAATACATAACAAGAGTTGTCGGAGGACAATATAGCTCGCCTATCAGGGATATCGTCTATCAGGGCCTACTTCAGAACAGTTATAGCATGGGTATAAAGTCCAAAATCCAAAAGTGGAATAATTTAAATTGAATTTACAAAAGAAAGACAAGAATTACGCGTAATTAAATGTCTCACTGTGTCCCCTGCTTTGACTATCAAGGCAAGTGTAAAAGACAAAAAGTAAACAAAACTCTAACATTGAGCTAAACACAATTATTTTTAAACAAGAAATAATAAAAAAAAAAAAAAAAAAATACAAGAAATTAAAAAAAAAAAAATTGAGCTGAACACAAAGTTCCAAAATTCAAGAAAAAAAATAAAAAATAAAAAAATAATGCTCAAAGTTAAAAAATACAAGAAAATTAAAAAAAAAAAAATGAAATTAATCCAACAAAATATGAAGAAGCTATGCCCAATTTTCAAAATCCAGCAAAAACAAATGTTTTACCCCAAAAAATATGAAAGCCCTAGAACCAGTACTTATTGAGAAAAAAAAAAAATCGAAACTTTAACGTTGAGCTAAACGCAAAATTGAAAAATACAAGAAAAGGAAAAGAAAAAAATCCAAATGTTTGAAAAAATCCATTCCAGAGTTATGGGACTTGACATACAAGGTCCCCTAATGACCCTGAATAAGTGTGTGAAGTTTGAAAGCAACAGCATACACAGTGTCTGAGAAAAGGCCTTGCACGCAAAGGTTTGACCAAATTTCTAAGTCCAAAAAGGGGCACAATTCAGTCAAAATCCATTCCAGAGTTATGGGACTTGACATACAAGGTCCCCTAATGATCCTGAATAAGTGTGTGAAGTTTCAAAGCAACAGCATACACAGTGTCTGAGAAAAGGCCTTGCACGCAAAGGTTTGACCAAAATTCTAAGTCGAAAAAGGGGCACAATTCAGTCAAAATCAATTCCAGAGTTATGGGACTTGACATACAAGGTCCCCTAATGACCCTGAATAAGTGTGTGAAGTTTGAAAGCAACAGCATACACAGTGTCTGAGAAAAGGCCTTGCATGCAAAGGTTTGACCAAATTTCTAAGTCCAAAAAGGGGCACAATTCAGTCAAAATCCATTCCAGAGTTATGGGACTTGACATACAAGGTCCCCTAATGATCCTGAATAAGTGTGTGAAGTTTCAAAGCAACAGCATACACAGTGTCTGAGAAAAGGCCTTGCACGCAAAGGTTTGACCAAGCTGGCAACGCGGACGCCAACGCCAACACCAACGCCAACGCCAACGCCAACGCAAACGCCGGGGTGATAACATAAGCTCCCCTATTTCTTCGAATAGGCGAGCTAAAAAGGGGGATATTAATAATGTTGATAACTACCGCGGTATTAGTCTACAGAATATTTTGAGCAAGGTTTATTGTGGTGTATTAGTTGCTCGAATGAATTTTTATGCACAAATGTACAGTAAAATCTCTGAAAACCAACACGGATTTAAGTCTGGTTTTTCCACAGTAGACAGTGCGTTTATTCTGAAATCTGTCATCGATAGGATGCTGCAACGAAAACGCGGCAAAATATTTGTTGCGTTTGTCGACTTTGAAAAATGTTTCGATACTATAAATAGATCTCGTCTGTGGAATATACTAAAAGATAATGGTATCAAAGGAAACTTATTTAGAGCATTAAAAAGTATGTATTTATCTGTCAAATCATGTATTAGATGTAATGGTGGTACAATAAGCAACCCAATCCATAGCCAGATCGGATTGAAACAAGGATGTCTTGCGAGTCCGATCCTGTTCACATTTTTCATTGATGAACTTGAAAAAAAGCTTAGAGAGAGTAATATAAAAGGCATTCAGCTTCATCCTGATATTGTTCAATTATTTCTGTTAATGTTTGCAGATGATCTTGCCTTAATAGCAGACACAATTATAGAACTTCAAAGGCAGTTGAACGTACTGTCAGACTTTTGTCATGAATATAAACTTAAAGTAAATGAACGTAAAACAAAAATAGTCGTATTTAAAAAGGGTGGTTTATTAGCTAAAAATGAGACATGGCATTATAGGAATAGTAAACTAGAGGTAGTCAATAAGTTTTGCTATCTTGGTATTCTGTTTACTAGACAAGTGTCTATGAATGCTATGGTACATGAACAGTGTATGAAAGGTAAACGTGTTTTAATCTCAATATTAAAGTCCTTATATGACTCTGGTCAATTATCGAAAACTTTATTTTTCAAAATTTTTGATGTCAAAATCACACCTTTATTGCTGTACGGCTCCGAGATTTGGGGTACAGACAACTATGGAGAACTAGAGCGAACACAATACTATGCATGTAAGCGCTTTATGTGCGCTAAGCAGAAAGCATCAAATTTTGCCATTTTAGGAGATTGTGCTCGTTACCCTATGTATATTATTTTATAACATCACGAAAACGTTGTATAAACTATTGGTTAAAAGTAATAAGGATGCCACAATCACGATTTGTAAAGAAATGCTATGATATGATGTTAAATGACGATCTAAACGGCCTTACTAATTGGGCAACAAGCATAAGATTAATATTACAGAGAAACGGTTTTGGGATAGTATGGCAAAAACAAATGGTCGCATCAGAACCTTTATTCTTAAAAAATTTTGAGAGCAGACTAAAAGATTGTTTCCTCCAAGAGTGGAACGCCTCAATAAACTCGAACCCTAAATTAGATAGTTACCACATGTACAAAAATGAATTCAGTTACGAAAAATATCTTGAAGTGCTTGACATACGGAAATTTCGATATATTTATGTAAATTTTAGAGTTGAAGCACATGAACTTGAAATTGAAAGAGTTCGTTATCAAAATATTCCTAGAAGAAATAGGATTTGTAAATTATGTAACACGAATGTCATTGAAAATGAGTACCATTTCTTGCTTTGTTGTGACTTTTATGACGACATTAGAAAGTCATACATTCCTAGTAAATATTACACCAACCTAGTATACACAAGTTTAATATTGTAATGTCATCGCAAAATGAAAAACTAATTAAATGCACATCTTCTTATTTATTCTATGCTTTCAAACGAAGAAACAGTTTCATTAAACAAATTGAAAGTGGTTAGATATATTGTTTATAGGATTTATGTGAGTGTATATATATATGTATGTATGTGTGTATGTGTATATATATATATATGTATAGGTATATATATATGTATATATATATATATATGTGTGTGTATGTGTATATAAATATATATATATGTGTGTAATCATTTCAAACGCCAATATCAGTGTTATGTCTGTTGGTATATATATCTGAATATGTGTGACAAGCGTGCGGTACGCTGACGGATGTTGTATTATTTGTTATACATGTTGTTATGGGTCGATGGCCTTAAATCAATAAACTATTTGTCATTGTCATTGTCATTGTTGTACATCCCAATTTTGCATTAAAACAAGAGGGCTATGAGGGCCCTGGATCCCTCACCTAAGTAATGCCAACCCTATAGTCAATCATAATAACTCATTTTGTGGTCTGACAAGATTTCCCTTCAATTAGGCCTAGTGATCTTGTTTTTGAACCGACATCACCCATATTAGCTCAGCCTATATATCATCAAGACAATCAATCTGACAAAGAAAAAATAAATCGACTATAGACTGCATATTTGTGTTACATGCTCTTATCTCAAAAACGTTATATAATAAAAAGAAATTATTCGTCGCTTTCCTAGACTGGGAAAAGATGTTTGACAAAATTGACTGTTTACTTTTATGGCAGAAGTTATTAAATAACAATGTCAGCTCAAAATTTGTCTTAGCATTAAGATCGATGTATACAACTGTAAAATCAACTGTTCAATACCAAAATGTTAAATCTGAATCTTTTAATTCATATATCGGTGTAAAACAAGGCGATCCGTGTAGTAGTTTGTTATGTTTATATTTTCTGAATGATATTTTGCAACACATCAAAAGTGATATTGAAGGTATTTTTAACAGTTGATGATCATGACACATGATCCAAAATCATTACAGTCAATTTTTAAACGACATTGAAAATTATTGCAATAAGTACAAACTTAAGATCAACGTCAACAAGACTAAGATCATGATATGCGAAAATGGAAGTCACACTTCTTACGATTTTTATCTATATAATACAAAGATTGAACTTGTTAAATCATTTAAATACTTAGGAGTACACTTATTTAAAAATGGCAAGTGGACACAGACTCAAAAACGCACAGCCCAACATGCTTCATTCGCGCTACATAACCTATTTACGTTATTTAATCAAATAGAACTGCCTATTACAGAACGACTTCAGTTATTCGATGCACTTGTTTCTCCAACTTTGAACTACGGGGCCCAGATTTGGGGAATGCATAAATCACCTGATGGAGAAACTATGCATTCCAAATTTTGTAGAAAGATGTTATGTGTTAAAAAATCAACCAACCTCGAAGCTCTATACGGAGAACTAGGAACTATACCAATGTACATTCAAAGAAAAATAATAATGAAAAAATATGAGATGAAAATATTATCTCTTAATGAAAATAGTATTCTATTTAAAATGTACAAAATGTTAAAAACAGATGCCGAAAATGGACATATATATAACAATCATAACTGGGCTTACAGCATTAAGCAAATTTTAGATGAATCAGGGTTATTATTATTATGGGAAAATCAATCAAATATAAAAATTGAATTGCAGCCAATCAAGTATTATATTATAAAAACATATTATGCGAAATGGTATAGAACTATAAATAACTCACCAAGGTTAGAGTCATACTGCCTATTCAAACATTAGGTAGCTCTTGAAAAATACTTACAAGTGATTAAAGTACCAAAATATAGAACAGCATTAGCAAGATTTAGAACGTCATCGCATACTTTAGCTATAGAACAAGGAAGATTTACGAATAATCCTCGTAGCACTCGAATCTGTAAAAATTGTCATTTTAATCAAATAGAATCAGAATATCATTTCCTTCTTATATGTCCAAAATACATAGACTTAAGAGTGAAAAATTTGAAAAGGTATTATTTCACATGGCCAACGACACAAAAATTTATCAATCTCATGTCTGAAACATCTAAAACAACTTAAAATTTATCCACCTACAATCACCACTACTTTGCTCTTCCGAAAAATTGTATGTTTTCCTTTACGAAATTCATGTCTTTGTGTTAAACTGTATTTGCTTTAAACATGTATGTATGTTTTATGCAATAAAGCTTAATAATAAAAGATGCAATTGTTGAAGACACACGGATAATATGTGATCACAATAGCTCACCTTATGCATTTCATACTCAGGTGAGCTAAAAAAAACAATATATTTTCCAATCATTAGATTTATCATGTGGCCAAATACATTTTGGTAGAATTGCAAAGCAAGGAAGGCTCCCATAGCTATAGGTGCAATTTCGAATCACATGATGTAAATGACCGAAGACACCACCAAATAGTTCAAAACATTTTTGATTGAATTACTAAATTAAATGCAAACATAACCAAAAGTCTAAGTAAAAATAATCCCCTTACCCTAGGTAGCCAAATAAAATTACAAGTCTCTGAATTTGTATATTATCATAGTTAATGGTTATAAATTAAGGATATCACACAGGGCCCTTTCAATTGTGAAAATAGTGACATGTAAAATGTGGTGTAAGGCAGATTTTGTGTAATTTAGGCCTACTTTTGAGGAAAAAAAAGAGTAGTCTTTTGTTTCTGAAATGGGGCCCAATTTCGACCTGAATTTGAGTTAAGAAAAAAAAAACTGAGACATACGGAAATGTTTCTATAGTGACCCGCACTACTTAATATGTTCAAGCCAAATTGATTGGTTTGAAAAGATAGCTACCATGCTGCATAAGAATAGGGGTAAAATGAACTTTAAGCTTAAAACAAAATCTCTTCCTGAACCATTGGACTCATATCAATGAAACTTCATGGGAATGCTACTTTGGTGATCCTCTTACAAACTGTTCAAAGATTTAATATCATAACTAATGTCCAATATTGAAAAGTTTTATTTACAGTTTCATTCACGCTCTTGATTAAATTTTTACCCATATTAATTAGCAGTTACACATATGCTACACAGCTATAACTCAGGTGACCAATTCAGGGTCACGCTTGTGGAGATGCAAAACTCTTTTGTACATTATTACATTGCTTTTGGTTTAGGCCTTTTTATGTTAACCCTTTCCCACATCAGGGTTGTCAAAATGTTTTGTTGTAACAGATCAAATGAGAAAAGTAACCGATCCAGCTTGGGGTCATGTCAAGGGCAAATCCCTGGTAGGTGGCCCAGAGGAGCAAAACTAACAGATAATTTTGATTGGCAATCGGTTAATTTTGAAAACTCTGCACATACAATAAATCTGCAGCAGACGACTTTGAAAACATTCCCCAACAAAATTGGAAACTCCCTTTAAATGAAAGAACTGTAATTGAATCGAGTTGAAAACATGGTGAAAAAGGAGAAATTACTTGTTTAGAGCAATTTCTTCTTCTGCCGCCAAGTTTTCAAACAGCCATCTGCCGACGAGGCGTCAGAAAGTGTCTATAATATATGAGGGAAAGAGTTAATCTGTTCATTTTTATACACATTTTCTGTCAAAAACTACCACTTCTGAATGGGATAGACCACCATTTCCCTCATATAGACGCTTTCTGACGCCTCTGCAGCAGACAGCTTTTTGAAAACATAGTGACAAAAGAAGAAATTGCTCAAATTGAGCAATTTCTCCTTTGAGCAATTTCTCCTTTTGCCACAATGTTTTCCACTTTTAGTCATAGGTTATCCATTCAATTATAGAGATTTTTTAATTTTTTGACAAATTATGTTCAAAGTCGTCTGCGGCTGAATTGTCGTATGATGGAAAGTGTTAAGGTGAACAATTCTGACATGTATTAAAAATGTCTGGTTAACAGCAGGTATATGACAAATTAAACCAAATATTTACCTTAAATTTCACCTTAACCCTTTCCCTCATACGACAATTCTGCAGCAGACGACTTTGAACATATTTTGTCAAATAATGGAAAATCTCTATAATTGAATGGATATCCTATGACTAAAAGTGGAAAACATTGTGACAAAAGGAGAAATTGCACGTTTTGTGCAATTTCTTCTTTTGTTACTATGTTTTCAAAAAGCTGTCTGCTGCAGAGGCGTCAGAAAGCGTCTATATGAGGGAAAGGGTTAAAGAGTGACATTAAGTTTCGAGATATAACCTGGTTCTTCCATTAGACAAATTGTCTTTTCACAGTTGACATTTTGCCAAAATATTTGAAAACATGTCTCACAATGGCAGAGAAATAGCCTGGACTTAGTAGGCAGGGGTTTCAAAATGACCCGATATCCCGGTAAATTACCAGACTACTTAAACCCCTTTACCCGGCTAATTCAAACAGAATTTCCTTTACCCCTACTGGGGGAGGACCCCCTGACCCCCACCTACTTTCAATTATTATCCTGCTACTCTGAGTCTGAAACAAAATGAAACCCCTGAGTAGGTATTAATTTAGCACATTTCTTACAATTAAAAAAACCCTTGAAAGGTGACCTGAAAGCCTTTTAGGCCATACACCTGAAATTTAAATGCAGTGTTCACATCTTCTTAATTAAACATTTCACACATAATTTGTTTACAGCAGACAACATTTATAACATCTTGGCAAGACAACATTTATAACATCTTGGCAAGACAACATTTATAACATATTGGCAAAAACATGGACATCCTACATCTATAAAAGAAAGCATAATTACTCAAAAGGAGTTATTTCTCCAGGTCAGGGGACTAAAGGAGGAATAGTCTGGTCTTAGTTAAAAATATTTCTTATCATTATTACACATAAAATAACATGAACACCCTATCTAGAGATCTAGCACCACCTTAAAGCTTTTGAACATTTCCAAGTTGGCTGATGTCAACAAACTGATGCCCCACGAAAACTCATAACAATTATGTTTTTCAAATTTATAACATAATTCATCAGGTTCTTTCCGGCTTTAAGAGTAAATAAATCAGCTAGAGAGTGTTATATAATTGAACCAATAAAACCTCTTTGTATAAATAATATAGAACGGTATATCTGTAAACTTACACTTCAATTTTCAGTCTCAATTGACAGACGCTTTTTATGTAAAGTAGACGCTTGAAAGCGCTTGGGATTGTTTTACTTTTTAGCTCACCTGCGACCACTCACATTACGGCGGACGTTTAAATGGTCTTCTCTTTTCCAATTTGAGTGTAATGTCGCAGATATATTCTCTAGGTGAACAAAATGTTCAATTCAATGTTGTAGTTTGGTTGCTGCGGCATTAATAGGGGAAAATTAAAAAACTTTAATATGTTAATAGGCAAAGCCTAGGTCGTGTGAAAGCAAGAACAAATTAATTAAGCACTGTCTGTCCCCCAACAAGAAACAAATTAATACCCAAATTGTAGAAAGTTACAACTTTAATATGTTAATAGGCAAAGCCTAGGTCGTGTGAAAGCAAGAACAATTAATTAAGCACTGTCTGTCCCCCAACAAGAAACAAATTAATAGGCAAATTGTAGAAATTTAAGTTACAAAAACAGAATTTGAAAAACATATTGAAAAAAACGAAACTTAGCATGCATTTAAGTTTAATTTGTACATATATATCTGTTTTATTTTTTATTAGGTCAGGATTGTAATAGACTGTAAGATTTCCAAGGATGTTGATGGAAAACAACACTAGAAGGCATTGAAGAATGTTCTGATTTATTTTTACAAATGCCAGTTATTTGTAAACTAGTAATACATATAATTGAAAACTGACTCTTACCATGGTTGATTGAATGACTTGCGCTTAACATTACTCCACACAACAATCTTACAAGGCAGATGGCTAACTTTGCATGATCTGGCTGAATGTATAATCTTGAGACAATTTAAGATGACTGAGAAAAATGTAATTTTTGACAAATATTTTCAAAAGTCCCATTTATAATGATGTATGTTGGAAAGGTTAAAGTTTAGCCGGCCTTGTCTGATGTAAATTACTGATTACTTGATTTCTGTGACTAATCCGAATACATTGTCGGAATGGTGTAATTGATCCAAAATGAACATATCCAAAATGAACAATATGTTCCTATTCAACAACATTTTCACTTTGAACACCTATCTCCTTTTCTGGTTTTTAATTTGTAAAACATGAAAACAGCATCAGATTATTTGTTAATAAGTACCAGACTTAGTGTCAACAACAGTTACTGAATATATATACATGTATCTGAAATATGTTGTTTGAAAAAAAAATGGATAAAATAAGATCTGATCAATATATTCAATATACATTTTATTGCATAAAACAATAAACAGTATGTTTATAGCAAATAAAGAAATTATAAAAAGTACAAACAGAGAAATGGATTTTCCAGAAGAATTTGCAATAATTTAACATTGTTAGTGATCATGTTAAAATTGCTCTATTATAAAAATATGATGTATAAATTTCGTTAAAACTTTGATATTAGAACGGTTATCAAAGCTGGATCAATCCTTGAACATGTACAGATTCTCAGAGTTATCAATGTTGATAACCATTCCTTTTTTTAATTGTTATTGCTCAATTATAAAAGCTTTTGAAAAGGGTACAGGGAGTAAACTATTTTCACTAGAAGCCTGGATAAAAATGTAATAAGTGTTTAAGTAAGACAACTCCCCACAACATAATTGTTTCATGTATACATTGTTAAGTTTAGTTGCCTCTTTCAAAACATGTACCTGCTGAGATTTGATCTTAGAACTCTTGTTAGACCAGGTGTTTTACCATTAAACTACAGTATAGGTTTTTATTTTGAGCAGCAGTTCATGAAAATATGTGTACTTTTATTACCAGTAAAGTATAAGAATTTTTTTGTTACAATGAATGTATACCAATTTAAATTTTACCATTTCTATTGTATAGATTATGCAATTTCACACAGAAAAATGGATTTCACAATAAATTACATAGAAAACAGATACATTTCTGTGGTATTTCAGTTATATCAGAGGACAGAACACTTATGTGAGGTCACTGGGTGACTAACATAACTGACATTAATTATGAACTGCCTTATAGCCTTTTTCTGTTGAAAAACAGATTACGTTTTCTTTATTGTTCAACCAAAATGTTTATACAAATTTATTTGAATAAAAAGTATTTTGAGTGTTTGTTGAATTTAAAAAGAGATTGATCCTCTTTATCTACAGATTTCAATGCTCAGTTTGTTTTTACCTTATTTGAGTTTGATATAGTTAGTGTACATTGCCCTGTTTCATAGACGGACCTAAATCGGTGACCGTAAAAGGCTTTTATTTTGCATTTGCTCTTCAATTTGAAGAGTTCTATGACATCATTGGTTGTTGTGCTCCCAAGTATGAAAATAGTGCTGTCAATAGATGTTGAATCTTTTTCAAATATTGTTTTAATACATACATGCAGAGTATTTAAAATAACCTAGTGAAAATAATGTTTAAATTCTTAGTACCAAGTTTGTCCAATCTGATCAATAAACACATTTTGGATATAAAAAAAAAGAAGGAAACTACTAGAAATTCAGCCTGTTGAAAGAAAAGTAAAGTGTTTTACTGATAGCCCCCATATGACATCATTTCTTTTAAACAATCATGACTCATTTGAGTTTGATCAATAAACACATTTTGGTTAAAAAAAAGATGAATCTACTAGAAATGCAGCCTGTTGAAAGACAAGTAATGTGTTTTACTGATAGTCCACATATATATGACATCATTTCTTTAAAACAATGGACTCATTTGAGTTTGATCAATAAACACATTTTGGATAAAAAAAAAGATAAATCTACTAGAAATTCAGCCTGATGAAAGAAAAGTAATGTGTTTTATTGATAGCCCACATATGACATCATTCCTTTAAAACAATGGACTCATTTGAGTTTGATCAATAAACAAATTTTGGATAAAAAAAAATATGAAACTACTAGAAATTCAGCCTATTGAAAGAAAATATATGTGTTTTACTGATAGTCCACATATAACATCATTTCTTTAAAACAATAGACTCATTTGAAGGCATGAAAGTGTTTTCCTCTCTTTCAGGTTGGAGGATATAGACATTTAGACATTAAGACATTTACTATGTATACCCCAAAATCAGGGTGAACTGATTCTGGTCATACTTTCATGATTTGACAAAGACTAGGTCATAGACATAAACTGTTAAACTGTACAATGTAAAAAAATAATGTAAATTGAAGGCAAATAATTTGAAATTGACTGTAGTTTTGTTTGTTTGCTACATTTACTGCAATAAATAGATAAACGTCTTAAAGTCAATACAACTAGACAGTCGAAGATATGATAGTTTTAATAGCTATTTTCTTGAGTGGAGTCAACATTTGACAAGACGGCTTCGGCTTCAAATGACAGATACAGTCATAAACGATACACACCATGTGACGTCACGCGATGTGACGAAAGCATCGTGGATCGTTCCCAACAGATATAACAAATAATTTAGAAATGAAGTTATATTTTTAAGCAAATTATTGATATAATAAATAGCTTACCTTGAAATGAAGCTATGCCGATACAGAAACAGAATTGTTCGTCCTTTTCAGTTAAAATAATATCCGAGGCCAGTGTAACGAACGATAACTTCCGTTGAAATTATTTACAATCATTTTCAAGTGTTTATTGCTTCTCTATATTGCAAAGATATAAAATCCATGAAATAATGATGACAGGTACAAAAGAATAGTCGACTTAGCCTTCATAAAGTCCTTCCAGTGAATGAAATCTATTTGTGACGAGTCAAACTATCTTTTCCTACCATTCCTGTCGTTTTCCTTTTGTTATTTATTTATTACTTGCCTTACAATGACGTTACTTTTCGTTGCAATGACGTCACATTTGGCAATCTCTATTACATAGGCGCTCTCACTCTCTATTACATAGGCGCTCTACATTCACCAGTAAGACCGGAAGCAAAATGGCCGAAAAAAAGTGCTATGGGGTTGAGATTTGATATGTGAAAAACAGTAAGATTGTACTGAATTCTCGTTGTTTTGATCTCGTATGATGTGTTCGTACGTGTAACCTATAGGCGTGCTTCGCTCGAGTCTTCGGCTCAAGCTTTCACACGTATAAATGCTCTTGTCAGAAGTTCTAGCCCGATTTGAAAATGATTAGGCGCAAATGTTCCTTTGGTGACACCAGGGTCTTTCAAATAGCTAGTATGGTACTATTTGAAAGACCCTGGTGACACTCTACCAATATAGATACCCTTAAGAAAAACATTCTGATTAAGTTCATCATTCTAGATTGATTGATAAATTAAATTTATGCCTCTGGAGTTGCTACAAGATATTTCTTAAAATTAGCCTAGTTACCTAGTTTTTGATCCGACATTACCCACATTCAAACTTAGCCTAGATTACATGAAGAAAAACATTCTGACAAAGTTTCATAATTCTTTATTACAGCATGATGATGCCTCAATCTAGAGTGGCTACAAGTTATTTCTAAAAATTAGCATTGTATAGTAGTTAATATATGTAAATGCTAATATTGGGGACAATTTGATAAATAATGCGAATGAAACTGCAAGAAGTTGACACTGTAGATGAATTAGCTTATCTGTAAAGGACATTTATAATAAGGCACTTAATCTTTAATTAAACAATTTGAATGAGGATCACCTAAGGAACATTCTAGGGACATTTAGTTGATATCGGTCCAATGGTTTAGGAATGTCGGTTGAAGTTATAAGTTAATTTATCTCTCTTTTTTGATATCGCATAGCTGCTATCATTTTCAAAGAACAAATGATGTAGAATGTCGCTTAAGGAATATTTTTGCCAAATCATACTTGAAATAAGACGATAACTTTAAAAACAATGAAAGTATAAAGTTTTGTCATTTTTACCCTTTTCTGCTTTGTTTTTATCCGAGCAATAAGGTTTGAACAATTTGTGTAGAGGATCACTCAATGAACATTTCATTGGAATCAGCCAAGCAGAATTTCGAGGAGAAGAATCCAAAACATTTGTTATTTGTTTCCCTTTCTGATGCCGCAGCAACCAAAGTTCTACAGAATGTATATCTCTAAACAATTTTGAGTACCAACACACAAAGTGAAGTTAAGTCGAATTGATCCAGTTGATTTGCAGTTTTCATTTGAAGCTAAAAGTTAATTTAACCCCCTTTGTGATGAAGCCTGGTTGATATAATTGTGTAACCAATTAATATGGCTTGACCAAATTAAGTAAAGGGTCGCTGAAGCAAGACTTTGTCTTCAAAAATCTTATTATCAGATAAGCACTTTCAATCAAATTCTAAATTTTGTCATGTTGCACCTTTTCTGAATCCATCTTCTTTCAATTAATCCGTATGGCTTGCACAAGTTTTGCAGAGGGTCAAACAAGGATCATTTTTACTAAATGTTATTGGAATCAGACAGGCAGATTCAGAGCAGAAGAATTATGAAGATTGGCCATTTTCTGACCTTCTGAATCCGCAGCAACCAAACTTCTCCGAATATTTAAAGAGGACCACACAATGAACATTCCTATGAAGTTGGATTGAAATTGGTCCATTGATTTAGTAGAAGATGTCGTTTAAAGCTAAAAGTTAACAACGAACGACGGGGAAAGAGATTGATCAGAATAAATCACCTTTAGCTTTCAGTTCAGGTGATCTAAAAAAAATCAGGCACTAGAGTTACGCGGTTCTTCTCAAATCCGGCCAAGAGACCAGTGATGGCACAAACTCAAAATTAGCATCGATATTATCTTGAAACAAATTCTGATAAAGTTCAACAAGCTCAAGTTAAAAGGGAGGCATCTCCGGATTGCTAACAAGCTTTTTCTTTAATATGGCCTAGTGACCAAGTTTTTTATCCTATATGATCCATATTCGAACTTGACCTACATATCATTAAAATAATCAAACTGAAAATGGTCCATGTAGATTGGATGAAAAAATATTAACAAATCAATTTTGACGACAGACACTGACAAAAGGCTATCACAGTTGCTCACATTGATTACTTCGTACTCAAGAGAGCTAAACATGTGTTCATAGTGACATTTCTTTGACACAGAAACTTTTTGCGGAACACAATTTTTCGAAAACATCACAATAAAAAACATCTTATTTTCTATTTCTGTTTTGTTTATCAAAAGAAAAGATCTTCCAATTTTCAAAATGTTACATTATTCCACCATAGGTTTTCAAGGCAGCTTTAGACCGCGTGATGACACGAAACGGTCATCATCTTCTTTGGTAGCTGAAGACCCCTGTGTCGATATCTTAGTTTTATGTACAGCAACCCGGATGTACCTGTTTACAGATAACCTTGGTTCATTTGTTTGTTGAGAAATTTCCGCTTGTAATCCTCAATCTTTATAATGGAAATGGCAAGATACCATTGCGTTAAGTTGGGAAAAGAAACTCGAATTGTCATATTAACGTGCAACTAACAAGGGTTTAAAAAATCAACATCCTTTATGTCGGACAGACTATTTACGAGGGCTGTCCGACTAAATCATAGACTTGACTTATTTCTCAAAATAATTCTACAAATTTCTCGTATTTCCTAAAATGTCCTTACAAGATGTAGTTACAACTGTTTCGCGTTAGTCTGTGATAGTATCTCGAAGGCTCTGCGTTACGGATTGTGTTGTGTAGCCCATTTTAAGCATGTGATAGTATCTAGAAGGCTTTCAGCGTTACGGATTGTGTTGTGTAGCCCACTATTAGCCTGTGATAGTATCTCGAAGGCTCTGCGTTACGAGTTGTGTTGTGTAGCCCACTATTAGCCTGTGATAGTATCTCGAAGGCTTTCTGCGTTACGAGTTGTGTTGTGTAGCCCCCTATTAGCCTGTGATAACATCTCGAAGGCTCTGCGTTACGGATTGTGTTGTGTAGCCCACTATTAGCCTGTGAAAGTATCTCGAAGGCTTTCTGCGTTACGGATTGTGTTGTGTAGCCCACTATTAGCCTGTGATAGTATCTCGAAGGCTCTGCGTTACGGATTGTGTTGTGTAGCCCACTATTAGCCTGTGATAACATCTCGAAGGCTTTCTGCGTTACGAGTTGTGTTGTGTAGCCCACTATTAGCCTGTGATAGTATCTCGAAGGCTCTGCGTTACGAATTGTGTTGTGTAGCCCACTATTAGCCTGTGATAGTATCTCTAAGGCTCTGCGTTACGGATTGTGTTGTGTAGCCCACTATTAGCCTGTGATAGTATCTCGAAGGCTCTGCGTTACGGATTGTGTTGTGTAGCCCCCTATTAGCCTGTGATAACATCTCGAAGGCTCTGCGTTACGGATTGTGTTGGGTAGCCCACTATTAGCCTGTGGTAACATCTCGAAGGCTCTGCGTTACGAGTTGTGTTGTGTAGCCCACTATTAGCCTGTGATAGTATCTCGAAGGCTCTGCGTTACGGATTGTGTTGTGTAGCCCACTATTAGCCTGTGATAACATCTCGAAGGCTCTGCGTTACGAGTTGTGTTGTGTAGCCCACTATTAGCCTGTGATAGTATCTCGAAGGCTCTGCGTTACGGATTGTGTTGTGTAGCCCACTATTAGCCTGTGATAACATCTCGAAGGCTCTGCGTTACGGATTGTGTTGTGTAGCCCACTATTAGCCTGTGATAGTATCTCGAAGGCTCTGCGTTACGGGTTGTGTTGTGTAGCCCGCGATTAGCCTGTGACAGTAACTCGAAGGCTCTGTGTTACGGGTTTTGTTGTGTAGCTCACGATTAGCATGTGGTAGTATTTCGACGGCCTTGCGTTGCGGGTTTTGCTGTGTAGCCCACGATTTGCATGTGATAGTATCTCGAAGGCTCTGCGTTACGGGTTGTGTTGTGTAGCCCGCGATTAGCCTGTGACAGTAACTCGAAGGCTCTGTGTTACGGGTTTTGTTGTGTAGCTCACGATTAGCATGTGATAGTATTTCGACGGCCTTGCGTTGCGGGTTTTGCTGTGTAGCCCACGATTTGCATGTGATAGTATCTCGAAGGCTCTGCGTTACGGATTGTGTTGTGTAGCCCACTATTAGCCTGTGATAACATCTCGAAGGCTCTGCGTTACGGATTGTGTTGTGTAGCCCACTATTAGCCTGTGATAACATCTCGAAGGCTCTGCGTTACGAGTTGTGTTGTGTAGCCCACTATTAGCCTGTGATAGTATCTCGAAGGCTCTGCGTTACGGATTGTGTTGTGTAGCCCACTATTAGCCTGTGATAACATCTCGAAGGCTCTGCGTTATGGGTTGTGTTGTGTAGCCCGCGATTAGCCTGTGACAGTAACTCGAAGGCTCTGTGTTACGGGTTTTGTTGTGTAGCTCACGATTAGCATGTGATAGTATTTCGACGGCCTTGCGTTGCGGGTTTTGCTGTGTATCCCACGATTTGCATGTGATAGTATCTCGAAGGCTCTGCGTTACGGATTGTGTTGTGTAGCCCACTATTAGCCTGTGATAACATCTCGAAGGCTCTGCGTTACGGATTGTGTTGGGTAGCCCACTATTAGCCTGTGATAGTATCTCGAAGGCTCTGCGTTACGGGTTGTGTTGTGTAGCCCGCGATTAGCCTGTGACAGTAACTCGAAGGCTCTGTGTTACGGGTTTTGTTGCGTAGCTCACGATTAGCATGTGATAGTATTTCGACGGACTTGCGTTGCGGGTTTTGCTGTGTAGCCCACGATTTGCATGTGATAGTATCTCGAAGGCTCTGCGTTACGGATTGTGTTGTGTAGCCCACTATTAGCCTGTGATAACATCTCGAAGGCTCTGCGTTACGGATTGTGTTGTGTAGCCCACTATTAGCCTGTGATAACATCTCGAAGGCTCTGCGTTACGAGTTGTTTTGTGTAGCCCACTATTAGCCTGTGATAGTATCTCGAAGGCTCTGCGTTACGGATTGTGTTGTGTAGCCCACTATTAGCCTGTGATAGTATCTCGACGGCTCTGCGTTACGGATTGTGTTGTGTAGCCCACTATTAGCCTGTGATAACATCTCGAAGGCTCTGCGTTACGAGTTGTGTTGTGTAGCCCACTATTAGCCTGTGATAGTATCTCGAAGGCTCTGCGTTACGGATTGTGTTGTGTAGCCCACTATTAGCCTGTGATAACATCTCGAAGGCTCTGCGTTACGGATTGTGTTGTGTAGCCCACTATTAGCCTTTGATAGTATCTCGAAGGCTCTGCGTTACGGGTTGTGTTGTGTAGCCCGCGATTAGCCTGTGACAGTAACTCGAAGGCTCTGTGTTACGGGTTTTGTTGTGTAGCTCACGATTAGCATGTGATAGTATTTCGACGGCCTTGCGTTGCGGGTTTTGCTGTGTAGCCCACGATTTGCATGTGATAGTATCTCGAAGGTTTTGCGTTACGGGTTAATTGTGTTGTGTAGCCCACGATTAGCCTATGATAGTATCCCGAATGTGTGGAGTTACGGGTTGTGCTGTGTAGCCCACGATTGGCCTGTGATAGTATCCCGAAGGCGTTGAGTTACGAGTTTTGTTGTGTAACCTACGATTAGCCTGTGATAGTATCCTGAAGGCGTGGAGTTACGGGTTTTGTTGTGTAGCCTAAGATTAGCCTGTGATAGTATCCCGAAGGCTCTACGTTACGGGTTTTGTTGTGTAGCCCATGATTAGCCTCTGATAGTATCTCAGAGGTTTGACGTTACGGGTTTTGTTGTGTAGCCTGTGATAGTATCCCGAAGGTGTGGAGTAACGGGTTTTGTTGTGTAGCCCACTATTAGCCTGTGATAGTATCCAGAAGGCGTGAAATTACGTGTTTTGTTGTGTAGCCTAAGATTAGCCTGTGATAGTATCCCGAAGGCTCTACGTTACGGGTTTTGTTGTGTAGCCCACGATTAGCCTCTGATATTATCTCAGAGGTTTGACGTTACGGGTTTTGTTGTGTAGCCTGTGATAGTATCCCGAAGGTGTGGAGTAACGGGTTTTGTTGTGTAGCCCACTATTAGCCTGTGATAGTATCCCGAAGGCGTGGAATTACGTGTTTTGTTGTGTAGCCTAAGATCAGCCTCTGATAGTATCCCGAAGGCTCTACGTTACGGGTTTTGTTGTGTAGCCCACGATTAGCCTCTGATAGTATCTCAGAGGTTTGACGTTACGGGTTTTGTTGTGTAGCCTGTGATAGTATCCCGAAGGTGTGGAGTAACGGGTTTTGTTGTGTAGCCCACTATTAGCCTGTGATAGTATCCCGAAGGCGTGGAATTACGTGTTTTGTTGTGTAGCCTAAGATTAGCCTGTGATAGTATCCCGAAGGCTCTACGTTACGGGTTTTGTTGTGTAGCCCACGATTAGCCTATGATATTATCTCAGAGGTTTGACGTTACGGGTTTTGTTGTGTAGCCTGTGATAGTATCCCGAAGGTGTGGAGTAACGGGTTTTGTTGTGTAGCCCACTATTAGCCTGTGATAGTATCCCGAAGGCGTGGAATTACGTGTTTTGTTGTGTAGCCCACGATTAGCCTGTGATAGTATCTCGAAGGCTCGGTGTTACGTGTTTTGTTGTGTAGCCCACGATTAGCCTGTGATAGTATCTCAGAGGATTGGCTTTACTGGTTTTTGTTTTGTTGTCACAGACGCCTAATCAGGTTCTGAACAGTATCAAATGTTTTATTAACTATACTATGCTTCAAGATTCTTTCACGTATGACAAGAGGAGCTCCTTCATATCTAACAAAGTGGCGGGCATATTATAGTTTATAAAAGGGGCTCGATATGACTAAATCGATCATCATCCGAGTTATGTATGTATAGGCTGGCAATAGCTCCTCTCACCAAAGCAATGATTTAATGTACATTTATGCCACGAGCGCAGCTATCTTCGTGTCTTACAAAGCGTCAGGGAAGTCATCTTTTATATAAAATCAAAGTACTGAAATGCGGGGGATGTTGGCTCTAGAGTGTTAACAAGATTTTCCTTCAATTTGACCTAGTGACCTACTTTTTGACCCATGTTAGAACTTGACCTAGATATCATCAAGAAAAACATTCTGATAAAGTACCAACATGCTCAAGCTAAATATGCAGTATCCAGAGTATTAACAAGATTTTCCTTAAGTTTGGTCTAGTGATTAAGTTTTTAACCGGCATGACACATATTCAAACTTGACCTAGATATCATTTAGATAGAATTCTGACAAAATTTCAAACTGCTGAAGCAAAAAGTGCGGCCTCTAGAGTGTTAACAACATTCTCCTTCAATTTGACCTGACCTAGTTTTTGACCCGACATGACTCATGTTCGAACTTGACTTACATCATCAAGACCAACATTCTGATAAAGTTTCAACATGCTCAAGTTGAAAATGTGGCCTCTGGAGTGTTAACAAGATTAACCTTCAATTTGACTTAAATTTCTAAATTATGTATACAACTTCATGGATTAAAACTTTACATTGTGTACGTTTACTTTGTATAATGTGCATACTGTTTAGCTTGTTGTGAAACGTATTTAACTGATCCCTGGACAATCAAGAAAAATTGTCCAATTTGAAAAAACAGATGGCAGCACAAAAAAAATACAAATTTACTTTTCCTGAAAGCTGGGCACGACAATATACGGAGGTTTTCAGCATAGCTGAATCCCCGCATAAAACCCACACATTTGAACCTGGTCGAGTCACTATGTGATTTGTCATTCCAAGAACAACTAGAACTATCACTGAAGATGATAAATACCCCCAAAACAGCACCTTGACTCAAAATATGGCTTCCGACCGACCAACAAAATACACCGCACTTCCTCTCAATGTGTTGTATCATCCTATGAAGTTTTATTAAATTCCAACAATTTGTTTTAAAGTTATGCTCTGGACAAGACTCTACGAATAAGAAAAAGTAACAAAGGGCAATAACTCTGTAATTATGTAAATTAGAGTTATGGTTCTTGTACACTGCACTTCCTCTGATTATGCTCTACCATTGTATGCAGTTTTATTAGATTCCATCTGTTAGTTATTAAGTAATTCTCCGGACAAGAAAAAGTAACAAAGGATAATAACTCTGTATTTAGATTAAATAGAGTTATGGTTCCTGTACACTGCACTTCCTCTCAATGTGTTGTATCATCCTATGAAGTTTTATTAAATTCCAACGATTAGTTTTAAAGTTATGCTCCGGACAAGACTCTACGAATAAGAAAAAGTAACAAAGGGCAATAACTCTGTAATTATGTAAAGTAGAGTTATATTTCTTGTACACTGCACTTCCTCTGATTATGCTCTACCATTATATGTAGTTTTATTAGATTCCATTTATTAGTTATTAAGTAATTCTACGGACAAGAAAAAGTAACAAAGGGCAATAACTCTGTATTTATATAAAATAGAGTTATGGTTCCAGTACACCGCACTTCCTCTCAATGTGTTGTATCATCCTATGAAGTTTT
The DNA here is from genome assembly GCA_031761405.1 of Serripes groenlandicus. NCBI lineage: Eukaryota > Metazoa > Mollusca > Bivalvia > Cardiida > Cardiidae > Serripes > Serripes groenlandicus. The sequence continues at coordinate 97,558,079 of JASEVX010000004.1, forward strand.
ATTAAATTCCAACAATTTGTTTTAAAGTTATGCTCTGGACAAGACTCTACGAATAAGAAAAAGTAACAAAGGGCAATAACTCTGTAATTATGTAAATTAGAGTTATGGTTCTTGTACACTGCACTTTCTCTGATTATGCTCTACCATTGTATGCAGTTTTATTAGATTCCATCTGTTAGTTATTAAGTTATTCTCCGGACAAGAAAAAGTAACAAAGGGCAATTACTCTGTATTTAGATTAAATAGAGTTATGGTTCCTGAACACTGCACTTCCTCTTAATGTGTTGTATCATCCTATGCAGTTTTATTAAATTCCAACAATTTGTTTTAAAGTTATGCTCCGGACAAGACTCTACGAATAAGAAAAAGTAACAAAGGGCAATAACTCTGTAATTATGTAAATTAGAGTTATGGTTCTTGTACACTGCAATTCCTCTCATTATGCTCTACCATTGTATGCAGTTTTATTAGATTCCATCTGTTAGTTATTAAGTAATTCTCCGGACAAGAAAAAGTAACAAAGGTTAATAACACTGTATTTAGATAAAATAGAGTTATGGTTCCTGTACACCGCACTTCCTCTCAATGTGTTGTATCATCCTATGAAGTTTTAATAAATTCCAAGAGTTAGTTTTAAAGTTATGCTCCGGACAAGACTCTACGAACAAGAAAAAGTAACAAAGGGCAATAACTCTGTAAATATGTAAATTAGAGTTATGGTTCTTGTACACTGCACTTCCTCTGAGTATGCTCTACCATTGTATGCAGTTTTATTAGATTCCATCTGTTAGTTATTAAGTAATTCTCCGGACAAGAAAAAGTAACAAAGGGCAATAACTCTGTATTTAGATAAAATAGAGTTATGGTTCCTGTACACCACACTTCCTCTCAATGTGTTGTATCATCCTATGAAGTTTTATTAAATTCCAACAATTTGTTTTAAAGTTATGCTCTGGACAAGACTCTACGAATAAGAAAAAGTAACAAAGGGCAATAACTCTGTAAGTATGTAAATTAGAGTTATGGTTCTTGTACACTGCACTTCCTCTGATTATGCTCTACCATTGTATGCAGTTTTATTAGATTCCATCTGTTAGTTATTAAGAAATTCTCCGGACAAGAAAAAGTAACAAAGGGCAATAACTCTGTAATTATGTAAAGTAGAGTTATGTTTCTTGTACACTGCACTTCCTCTGATTATGCTCTACCATTGTATGTAGTGTTATTAGATTCCATCTGTTAGTTATTAAGTAATTCTCCGGACAAGAAAAATTAACAAAGGGCAATAAATCTGTATTTAGGTTAAATAGAGTTATGGTTCTTGTACACCGCACTTCCTCTCAATGTGTTGTATCATCCTATGATGTTTTATTAAATTCCAACAATTAGCTTTAAAGTTATGCTCCAGACAAGACTCTACGAACAAGAAAAAGTAAGAAAGGGCAGCAACTATGTAATTATGTAAATTAGAGTTATGGTTCTTGTACACTGCACTTCCTCTCAATGTGTTGTATCATCCTATGAAGTTTCGTTCAAATCCTATGTTGCATTGTTAAGATATGGTCCGGACAAAATATGGCTTCCGACCGACCGACCGACCGACACAGTGACTCCTATATACCCCCCCCAAAACTTTGTTTTTTGGGGGTATAATAATTCTTTTTTTCTTTACCAATAAACATGGCTTAAAATCATCTCATATTGGATCACCCAAGGATTATTTTAACATATTTTTTTTAGAAATTGGCCACATACTTTCGGAGTCACCCAAGGAACGTTTCTACAAAATCATTTGGAAATTGGCCAAATACTTTCGGAGATTTGTTTGTAAAAAGTTTTCACTATAGCCATATAATGCAAAACCGACTGTACCGCTGGCGGCCAAGTTTTTCGATTTATCATTATGGCTTGAAGAAATCTCAGAGGGTCAAGAGAGCAACATCCCTACAAATTAATTTGGAAATCCGCAAACAACTTTGTGAGAAAAAGATTAAAGTTTCAAATTAGCCATATAAGGCAAAACAGCCCTACATTTTTGACCAATCAATATTCAAAATAATTTGAAATTTGGCTAACTGTTCTTTTTGATTGTTTTCTTTCGGTTGCCGTGGAAACCTGAATTCTGAAAGGATCAACAAAATTTGAAGGAATTTTATGGTGAAGACAATTGAGAGAAGACTTTCTTTGAAGTTTCATCCAAATTGACCCACTGTTTACAGAGATGTTGACGCACGGTGGTCAAAAGGTGATCACAATAACTCACCATGAGCACAGCGTGCTCAGGTGAGCTAAACATTATTACACAATTATTTTACAGCTTTCAACAATTGTTGAGCTATTTCCTGTTGAAGTTACCAATTATTGCGCGGGCGCATATATTGGTTGTTTTTAGAACTATCTCAAGCGCAGACAAATGTTTACAATAAATTTGGGAGATCGAGGTCAACACGTTGGGAAAAGGTATTTTTGTTTTCGTTTTATGTATTTAACTAAAACAAGAGGGCCATGATGGCCCTGGATCGCTCACCTTAATTATACAATGTACTGCAATGCAAAACACATCAAGACAATTATTCTGAATGCAACCTCCACAGTGTTAACAATATTTTCCTTCATTTGGCCTAGTGATCTGTATTTTTTTTACCTGATATGAGCCATATTCCAACATGGACTAGATATCATAAAGACAACATTCTGACAAAGTTTCAACTTGCTCAAAGTAAAAATGCGGCCTCCGGAGTTTGAACAATATTTTCCTTTATTGACCTAGTTTCTGATCCAATATGACCCCTATTCGAACTTGACCTAGATATAATTCAGACAAACACTCTGACCAAATTTCAAGCTGCTGAAGCAAAACATGTGGCATCCAAAGTATTCACAAGATTTTTCTTCAATTTGATCTAGTGACCTAGTTTATGACCCAGCATGACCCATATTCTAACTTGGCCTACATATCATCAAGAAAAATATTCTGATAAAGTTTCATCATGCTGAAATTAAAAGTGCAGTATCCAGAGTGTTAACAAGATTACCCTTCAATTTGGCCTAGTGACCTAGTTTTTAACCCGGCATGACCCATATCCGAACTTGGCCTAGATATCATTCAGACAAACATTCTGACTAAATTTCAAGCTGCTGAAGCAAAAATAAGGCATCCAAAGTGTTAACAAGATTTTACTTCAATTTGACCTAGTGACCTAGTTGTTGACCCGGCATGACCCATATTCTAACTTAGCCTACATATCATTTAGCTCAACATTCTGACCAAATTTCAAGCCGCTGAAGCAAAACATGCGGCTCCTACAGAGTTAACAAGATTTTCCCTCAATTTGGCCTAGTGACCTAGTTTCTGATCCAATATGACCCATATTTAAACTTGACCTAGATATCTTTAAGACAAACATTCTGACAAAATTTCAAACTGCTGAAGCAAAAATTGCTATGATTTTATGGAGATGAACGTTCTGATAAACTTTCATGAAGATTGGATGCAAAATGTAGCCTGTAGAGTGTTAACAAGCTCAAATGTTGACGACGCACGACGCACGGACGCCGGACAAAATGTGATCCCAATAGCTCACCTTGCACTTCGTGCATAGGTGAGCTAAAAATTGTTATCATATATTTAAAGCGGGTTTCGAATCAAACAGTATTTCTTAAGCCATGAAATGCTGATTCCTGCACTAACATTCAATTGCTACATCTTGCAGCAACTCTTGCAAGTACTACTGGTCCTGTTATCCTGACACCAACTAGTCCGTCATAACGTAACACTAACCCAACAATCCTGAGCGTGAAAGAGGGAAAGCCATTACAAACCTTTTTTTTCTTCAAAATATTGTGTATGACCCAGCTGGGCATGAGACCATCGACCACCCTCGACGCTCTGCTACTACACCATTGACGCGTAAGAAAAGATAAAATACCATTCAATATTAACGGTTTTTAATGTACATCATATCGAAATGTTCAAATTCTGATGACATAATAATAAAAGACATAAAGACAATATAAACGACATATAATGAAAAATATTTTAGGATCTGACATCTTGATTATTTGGTCTGAATGCCCTGTTATCATGATAATAGATGTATGTTGAAAAGATCAAAGACGTAAATCTTCAACAAGATATGATAATGATTTTTCTTTTCAACATTGGACCATTTTCTGATTTAACAAATATATTATGGGTGTAATCTGACCATTTCAATCCTTATTTTTTCTTCATTGATTTTCCAATGAATGTAGAAAAATATATACAAAGACAGGTTTGAATGCAAAAACATTCTTACAGGGGGCCAGTTGACACAATCAAAATAGCAATAGAACTCCAGTTATCATTTGAAAAGGCAACATTTAACTAGCACTCATTTTAAGCTGGATACGAAACTCTTTCATACGACAGGTTCTTAACAAGAACAAGAGGGGAAAATATTCAGGTATTTTAGCATTTAAAATTGATAAACTGAAATTAAAGCCCAAAGTTTTGTAACGTAGTTTGTTTTGAGAAGGTTCAAGCAAAACATTCACACAATTAAACAGAGCAAAAAATATTTCACCAGACTTTGGGGATAAAAATATTACAGCAGAAATAAAACAGCAATAATAGCGAACACACAGGTTTCAAGGAATTGATAATTTGACTGCCAAAACTAAGCGTTTTTCTCACACTGTAAACATTTATCATAGGGAATTAACCAACATAGTAGAAGAGATCTTAAACATATAAAAGGAGTGTTCCATGTCATCTGACAATAGCTCTTTTGTTTCTTGGTAAAAATAAAACAATTTCAAAACTACCCAGAATCTTTTAAATCATATCAACATGTCAATTACATATGCAAACCTTAAACTTGGATAGAAATAAAGAACAAGATCTGATAGTACTTCAGCCAAGTCTGGTTTGTATCTTCCGAACTTGTCCTTCAAGCGGGACCAATCCCCCAAAGACTGATTGTGGCCATAAGTCTTATTCAACTATTGAATTGACTTGGCTTATATCTTACATAGTCATTTCAAGCTTTGCATAATGTCAATATTCTGGAATTTTTTTTAATATTGCAGGAAAATTGGAAAACATGAGAAATCTTTTTCGAGCAACTTTTAGTTTTTCCTCCATACTTTAAAAAATGATCTGATTAAAAAAAATCAAATCACTTGCCCACATCACAAAGGTAGTAATTGTTATATTCCACATATTCCACATATGCCTAGAAATAACTATAAAAACCTATGTTTGTAGATAGTTGCAACTGAAAATAATTGGCGGTCATAATACATGAGCAAATTACATACAACTTGATAAATAAAACAAACATTAAATGAGAATTCATTTAAAATATGAATGCAGCATAGTTCAAAGTCTATAAAAAGAACCATGAAATAAAATACAAGTAAGTAAATAGATCGCCCCTCTTCCATTCATCAGTATGTATGTTAGTACGTGGAATTAATGTTTATTCACTGTCCTTATGAATTTCAGACTCAAGTCCTTTCACACTTATACACTTGTCTTCATTCATGACATGAATTACACTTAACACACACACTGCCGAATATTGTTCTGGTTTTAATATAGGGTCATTCACACATAACACTGTATCAGATTGGTTTTTTTTTTTATTCATCAGGTGTTCTCGAAACAGGTGGACAATTCTCCAATTGTTGGTCTGATGCACACTACTTTCTATGGAATCACTTCAATCCACAGGACTTCGATACCTGGAATCAAACATATATAAGATGTGACAATAATTGACATTATGCTTCAATTTATAGCTTACAAACACTATACTTAAAGCAAAGAAATATAATTGGTGATAAGAAAAATTCAAAAGCTGTTTTGCAAACTATTTTTACCAAAGTTGTTTGTAGTGGCACATTAAGTGTCACCTGCCAAAAATGACGCATGACAGACAAAATGTGATCTCAATAGCTAACCTTGAGCACTTTGTTTACATTATTTCCTAGACTATATATGACATTTAACATTTTTGCTGAAAATAAATTAGACAAGAGTTGTCGGAGGACAATATAGCTCGCCTATCAGGGATATCGTCTATCAGGGCCTACTTCAGAACAGTTATAGCATGGGTATAAAGTCCAAAATCCAAAAGTGGAATAATTCAGTTGAAATTGAATTTACAAAAGAAAGACAAGAATTACGCGTAATTAAATGTCTCACTGTGTCCCCTGCTTTGACTATCAAGGCAAGTGTAAAAGACAAAAAGTAAACAAAACTCTAACATTGAGCTAAACACAATTATTTTTAAACAAGAAATAATAAAAAAAAAAAAAAAAAAAATACAAGAAATTTAAAAAAAAAAATTGAGCTGAACACAAAGTTCTAAAATTCAAGAAAAAAAATAAAAAATAAAAAAATAATGCTCAAAGTTCAAAAATACAAGAAAATTAAAAAAACAAGAGCTGTCGGAGGACAGCGCGCTCGACTATTCCACCGCTTATTTAAGTTACCGAGATAATGGACTCTAATGTAGTTGCATGCAAAACATTAACCACAATTTCTTAGTGGGTGATAATTTGCATTATATGCAGGATAGTGTTATTTAACATGATTATTTTCATAGGTTTGATGGTAAGATAGGGTTGTATAACCTTTCAATGGAATGCATCAAGTAGTTACTAAGATATGGACTCTTAATGTATTTGCACGCAAACCTTTAACCATAATTTCTAAGTAAAAAAAGGGCAACAATTTGCACCATATACAGGATAGAGTTATCTTAATTGGTTGTGTTTATAGTTGTACAATTGGGAAAGGTTGTATAAAGTTTCAATACAATTGTTCAAGTTGTTACTGAGATTACACTCTAAATGTAGTTGCAAAACTTTAACCAGAATTTCTAAGTCCAAAAAGGTCCATAACTTGCATAAAATGCTGGTTGGTAAGGGCTGTATAACGTTTCAATGCAATGCATCAAGTAGTTACTAAGAGATGGTCTCTTTATGTAGTTGCATGCAAAACTTTAACCAGAATTTATAAGTCCAAAAAGGCCATAACTTGCATAAAATGCAGGATAGAGTTATCATACTTGATAATCTACATAGGTGTGATAGTTGGGTAGGGTTGTATAAAGGTTCAATGCAATGCATCAAGTATATACTGAGACGTGGACTCTTAATTTAGTTGCACGCAAAACTTTAACCAGTATTTCTATGTAAAAAAAGGGCCATAACTTGCATAAAATGCAGAATAGAGCTATCATACTTGATAATCTACACAGGTGTAATAGTTGGGTAGGGTTGTAGAAAGTTTCAATGCAATGCAGCAAGTAAATACTGAGATATGGACTCTTAATTTAGTAGCACGCAAAACTTTAACCAGAATTTCTAAGTAAAAAAAAGTGCCATAACTTGCCTAAAATGCAGGATAGAGTTATCTAACTTGTTAATCTACATAGGTGTAATAGTTGGGTAGGGTTGTATAAAGGTTCAATGCAATGCATCAAGTATATACTGAGATATGGACTCTTAATTTAGTTGCATGCAAAACTTTAACCAGAATTTCTAAGTAAAAAAAGGGCCATAACTTGCATAAAATGCAGGATAGAGTTATCTTAGATGATAATCTACACAGGTGTGATAGTTGGGTAGGGTTGTAGAAAGTTTCAATGCAATGCATCAAGTAAATACTGAGATATGGACTCTTAATTTAGTTGCACGCAAAACTTTAACCAGAATTTCTAAGTAAAAAAAGGGCCATAACTTGCATAAAATGCAGGATAGAGTTATCTAACTTGATAATCTACATAGGTGTGATAGTTGGGTAGTGCTGTATAAAGTTTCAATGCAATGCATCAATTAAATACTGAGATATGGACTCTTACTTTAGTTGCACGCAAAACTTTAACCAGAATTTCTAAGTAAAAAAGGGCCATAACTTGCATAAAATGCAGGATAGAGTTATCTAACTTGATAATCTACATTGGTGTGATAGTTTGGTAGGGTTGTAGAAAGTTTCAATGCAATACATGTAGTATTTAAGAACTTGCATGCAAAACCTTAACCAAAGTGTGACGTGGACGCCGACGCCGACGCCGACGCCAGGGTGAGTAGTATAGCTCTCATATTCTTCGAATAGTCGAGCTAAAAATGAAATTAATCCAACAAAATATGAAGAAGCTATGCCCAATTTTCAAAATCCAGCAAAAAACAAATGTTTTACCCCAAAAAATATGAAAGCCCTAGAACCAGTACTTATTGAGAAAAAAAAATCGAAACTTTAACGTTGAGCTAAACGCAAAATTGAAAAATACAAGAAAAGAAAAAGAAAAAAATCCAAATGTTTGAAAAAAATCCATTCCAGAGTTATGGGACTTGACATACAAGGTCCCCTAATGACCCTTAATAAGTGTGTGAAGTTTGAAAGCAACAGCATACACAGTGTCTGAGAAAAGGCCTTGCACGCAAAGGTTTGACCAAATTTCTAAGTCCAAAAAGGGGCACAATTCAGTCAAAATCCATTCCAGAGTTATGGGACTTGACATACAAGGTCCCCTAATGATCCTGAATAAGTGTGTGAAGTTTCAAAGCAACAGCATACACAGTGTCTGAGGAAAGGCCTTGCACGCAAAGGTTTGACCAAAATTCTAAGTCGAAAAAGGGGCACAATTCAGTCAAAATCCATTCCAGAGTTATGGGACTTGACATACAAGGTCCCATAATGACCCTGAATAAGTGTGTGAAGTTTGAAAGCAACAGCATACACAGTGTCTGAGAAAAGGCCTTGCACGCAAAGGTTTGACCAAATTTCTAAGTCCAAAAAGGGGCACAATTCAGTCAAAATCCATTCCAGAGTTATGGGACTTGACATACAAGGTCCCCTAATGATCCTGAATAAGTGTGTGAAGTTTCAAAGCAACAGCATACACAGTGTCTGAGAAAAGGCCTTGCACGCAAAGGTTTGACCAAAATTCTAAGTCCAAAAAGGGGGCACAATTCAGTCAAAATTCATTCCAGAGTTATGGGACTTGACATACAAGGTCCCCTAATGACCCTGAATAAGTGTGTGAAGTTTGAAAGCAACAGCATACACAGTGTCTGAGAAAAGGCCTTGCATGCAAAGGTTTGACCAAATTTCTAAGTCCAAAAAGGGGCACAATTCAGTCAAAATCCATTCCAGAGTTATGGGACTTGACATACAAGGTCCACTAATGATCCTGAATAAGTGTGTGAAGTTTCAAAGCAACAGCATACACAGTGTCTGAGAAAAGGCCTTGCACGCAAAGGTTTGACCAAGCTGGCAACGCGGACGCCAACGCCAAGGTGATAACATAAGCTCCCCTATTTCTTCGAATAGGCGAGCTAATAAGGAGAAAAACTCATAACAAGTGATAACACCTTTTCGGACAAAGTTTTCAACTCAAAATTTCTACATTTCACAGTGGAACGGTAAAAATACACAAGTTTTGTTAAAGGGCCACATCCTTTGAAAACCATTAAGAACATGAGGGCCAACATGGCCCTAAATCGATCACCTGAGAGAAAGTTTACTAGCAAACTGCTTATAAAAGGGATAAATTTATAAAGAGTGGTTATGAAAAAGCTTATTTGTAAAGGACATTTGTTATGAGGCATAAACTCTTTGAAAATTTGAAAGGTGACCACTACAGGAACATTCCTGTGAAGTTTGGTGGATATCAGTAGATTGGTTTATTTTACCCCTTTTCTGATGCTGCTTGGCAGCAATCTTTTTCAAACAATCAATATGGCATGATTAAATTTTGGAGTGTCAATGAAGGATCATTTCCGCTAAACCATATTGAAAACAGACAGGAAACTTTACAAGTATAGAATTTTAAAGTTTTGACATTTTGCCCCTTTTATGCTGCTGAATGGTGGCCATATTTTTCAACAAATCAATATAGCTTGAAAAATTTGTGTAGAGGGTCACTCAAGGACCATTTCTACTAAATTATCTTGGAATAAGGAAAGTGGATTCAGAGAAGAAGAAGAAGAATCTGAAGTTATGACATTTTTCTCCCTTTCTGATGCCGCAGCAACCAAAGTTCTGTATAAACGTTATATCTTTGAACAATTTTAAAGGAGGACCCCTAAAGTAAGATTCCTTTTAAGTTTGCATGAAATTGGTCCATTGGATAAGGAGATGTCATTCGAGGCTTAAAATTAATTTTACCCCCTTTCTGATGCCACCTGTAAGCTGTCTTTCAATACATCACTACTGATTGTTAAATATATGTAGCGTGTCACTGAAGGAACATTTCTACCCATTTATCTCGAAATCGGACAAGCACTTTTATCAGCATGGAGTTAAAATAAATGGTCATTTTGCCCCTTTTCTAATCCCGTCTGGCTGCCATGTTTCTTAGCTAAATTATAGCTTGAACAAATTTTGTAGAGGGTTAACTCCAGGAACATTTCTGTCAAATTATATTGGAATCCAAAAAGTGGTTTCAGAAGAAGAATTATAAAGATTGGCTATTCCCACCTTTTTGATGCTGCCGAAACTTCACAAGTTTAAATTGATCCAGTGGTGTGTTTAAATTTAAAAGTTAATGACTGACAGAGAGTGATCAGAATAGATCACCATGAGTATTCAACTCCGGTGATCTAATAAAAGAAGAAGATCCCTGTCTTCTTGTACAGGCATCCTTGCAGCCTCAGACGAACTGATCGGCTCTATTCAAGTTTGTAATTTGATTTGACCAAAATATTATTCTTATCCCTCAAGGTTTACGGTTACCTCTTCATATACTGTCCATGCGAGGGCAGCCATTAATGTCCGTCTGATTGTCCTGGGAACAATACCACGCCAAAATCCTTCAATACCGTCTCTCTGAAACACAAAAATGAACATATATAAACATTGGTGTGTAGGGTTTCTATCTATCAATGAAAATGTACACATATGAATATTGGATACATTAACTGCAAATGGGAAACTATTTGCTAAGATGACATGACACAAGTTTATTAAATGCGAGAGATTTTTAATTTCAGCTGAATGAACATCTTTCATAAGAAGGCAGTTAATGCCGAATGCCTGATTTTGCTATCAAATTGTCATTCAGCTTACTGCCTTATTTATAATGGTTTTATTACATATTTAAAAAAAAAAATCTACCTGATAGACAAATACCACAGCATTTCTGATCGTTTTGTATTTCTTTGGATAGAGTTGCATATGAGTTTTAACAACATCTGCAGGCTGTGTTATCATAGATGCCATCATACCGGCTGTAACACCACATGTGAAGTGGAACATGGGTAAACCCGAGTCAGGTACACCTACAACAGTAAAGAAAAATCGGCTAATATTGAAGTTAATTCTTACAATTATTCATGTATCTTTTGTCTACCATTTTATAAATAAATTCAACCTGTTCAATTATATATTTTCTGTTTTTATTACATAAATGCAAATCTTAATTTCCTTTTCATTAAGTTATTCTAGTTTGTATTACAATGAACAGATAGACAGCTAGGCATGATTATTTAATAATCTTCTCAAGCTTCAGAAAGAACTTCTACTAAAGATGAGAAATGAAAGCACTGTTTGGTAATATCATTGAGAGACTATATATTAATCAGACAGGACACTACATTTTAATTTTTCTTTTTACAGCTGAAACAATGCAAGACATTATGTGTTGTAATTTAACTTCAGATAATAAACTGATCCTGATAAAGAAGAACCATTCATCTGGAATTGACATAAGGCCATCACTTGAAGCAATTCTTGACCTACATATATTTGAAAAACTTTGAGATTAATCTTACATGAATATAAGGGAACTTAATGCAACAGATCTATTAATTAAGCTGAAACTTCTGCATAAAATAAGCACAGGCATCATTAAATTATCCTGCAAAATCATTATAACTTTTTTTCAGATGTTTTTTTCCAATGGCCTTTAAACCAATCAAAAACAGATAATAATTGCAACCTTTTCCTTAAATTATGGAATATCTTCTGGATAAGCTATGATTTTATCAACTAACAACCAATTCATTAAAAACGAATTGCTTGTAGTATATGTGTGTTACAGTTTAATCTAATAAGATATGTGCCGATTTAACAAAATATTTTACAGCATTTAAATCACATCACAACTAAACTGATTTCTCAAATCAACTACACATTAGGCATCTAAGCTGAAAAACCCATGAAATTGAGTAAAAATATTTTTTCACTAGATTTTATAACAGGACTGCCGATTAGCACCTGTTATGTTCTTGCAATTGTGTCAAAAATATTTTTACATGGTTATTGAAGGGTTTTAACAGATAGAAGACTGTTTTGTGACATTAACCCTTTCCCACATACAACAATTCTGCAGCAGACGATATTGAAAACATCTAAACAAAAATATGGAAAGTCTCTAAATGAACGTAGAAATATTAAATATACTGGTAGTTGAAAACATTATGGCATAAGGAGAAATTGCTCATCATGAGCAATTTCCCCTTTTGCCATAATGTTTTAAAGTCGTCTCTTGGAGATGCTTCAAAATGTGTCTGCAAGAGGGAGAGGGTTAAAGAAGTGCTATAACTCATTTCCTAACTAAACATCCTCATATAGATATATATATATAAAGAAAGAAAGCAGCAAAATCTTATTTCTTTTTCAATGTTTTTCAACACAAACTTTATTGTTTCATCAACATATACATGGAAGTAAAACAAATATTTTAAGTAAACAAAGCTAGTTTAACTCAGTACTGGCATTTTTATATAATTAAGATATATTCTATTTAATCAGGAAATGAGTTATAAATTCTTTTTCATATAATTTCCACATGTGGTAAATTTATTAGTTTCCACCTCTTTTGATCATAACTTATTTATCGGTTGTCTATTAAGTAACTTACGCTGTTTATAATTACCTCACACACATAGTTGACAACCAGGCAAGCTGCAGGAAGGAAGCTCTATAAATTTATACAGAAAAAGAAATACTACTATTAGTGCCCTACCACCAGGCAATATTGGAAGATGTGGCAGGTTCCATGGAAGATATGGGTTATTTCAGATTGGTGTTAGTTTAAAATTACTGGCATACAAAAAGTATAAAAAAAAATCTTTACAAAAAAAATAGTGTATCATAAATAATTATAATGATTTAGCAGGAGTAAGTATTGACATATTTATTTTGTAACTGTATTGTAATAACAAAAGATAAAGTGAAAAGGAGCAAAAAAATTCTTAACATAAAAAAATTGTTTATTAACATGTAAATTAAAGTGAATTGTGTAGAATTAAGAGAAGTATAATGAAACAAAGAATATTTTTAAATTATATTGGTATTGAAAAAAAAATCTATCTTGACAAACTTTGAAGTTCCTATTTTTGATAGTCTATTATCAACGGTGTTCTTGTTTAAAAAAATAAAATAATTGTGCCACATTATCCAAGCAGCTGATTACAATATCTTATAAATTAATTAAAGCAACACCTAACAATCTGATTTCCGATGCCTAACTTAATATTTACAGTGATCAACTAATATGTTGATAAAACTTGGGCAAAGCTTCCAATATTTGAGGATTTTAAACCATAATGTGAAAAACTTATAAAGCAATTCACATCATTTCCCCTGAAAATTTGAAAATGCAAAGACAAATTAATTAATCATTGATAATACATCTTTAACCTATTGATCGGAGACCCAGGTCTCAAAAACACAGTAGCTGACATTTTTGTATATATATATATTCACATACTAATAAAATTAATTTTCATTACTTTTTTAATATCTTCCATCTAAAATTAATATATCAGTCCATAAACCATAATTGTATTTTTAACTTTGTTTCCCTTTCTTCAGGTGTTTTCAATTTGCAAAGAGAGGAAAAATGACAGATCAAGTAGTGAATTTGGAATGGAATCATCAATCAATAACATTAAAGATGTGACAGTTCGCAAATCGTATTGCAGAGGCTGAAATCATCACAGAAAGACAGATTGTTAGTGTTGTACTTAACTCTCTTCATACCATAATGTGATTTATTTTATCTTATTAAGCCTGACCAAGTTCTTTCGAAACTATCAATCTACCTTTTAAGAAGTAAAATCTTCCAAATTTAAAAGAACAGACTTTGCTGTTTATATTCCATGAGGTATGGCATTATTTGACTTTTGTCATATTAGTACAACATAACCAAAAGTTTTATTCCTCATATAATTTGACTGGATAATCTTATTTTGTTAACCATAGTCAAACAGATTAACAAAAATATGTACAGGATTTGACTGTATCACAAGTTCATCATCTAGAAAATGGAATGAAGAGAGCTAATTATCCTATTTACACCACAGACTGCAGTGTTTCTATTTACATTTATTCATGTTAGACAAATAATCTGGTAAATAATAGCATGGTACACAGGAAGGCATAAACAAAGATTTTAACTTACCACATTTTAATTCTTTCAAGTTGGAGTAGAACATAAAGTAAAGCCCTGAAAAGGGCACATCTCGAAGCAGTGTTGCTGTTATACCACTGAATAGTCCTTTCATCCCCTCTATGTTGTAAATAGCTGCCAAACTTCTCCCCATACCACGATACAAGTATTCTCCACTCTGAAGCAGAAAAAATGCCATTTGAAAGAAGTGAAATCTTAAACCTTTCCAATGCATAAGTTATTAAAATTGACTTGTCCAGCTCTGCATTCAAAAGGAGTCCATGATGATGACCAATTCTAGGAATATCAAGATAAATATGATGAGTTGAGTAGCCAGCAAACAGCCTAGAGCCTGGACTGATGGCATATTATACACAGGCTGGCCTGGCTCTATACAGGTGGCACATGCCTCACACAATCAGCTCCAGTAGTACAAGGCTCATAGTTAGTATGATACAAGACAATCAATCTTTTATCCAAATTAAATGTCAAGCTCCTTTAGCAAACATAAACAAGACTAGTCCACCTTTCATCACAAATCAAGAATTGCAATTTGAAATCATTTATTATCAAAATAAACAAGAGGCCCATGAGGGCATATGCTCTAATGGGATGGGATTTCAAGGGCCATAATCCAGTCTTACATGGGCGGATCTAGCTGGTTTGCAAAAAAATTGATGAAATTGTGTAATAATATATTTCTATTGCAACAACAGTTAAAATTGAGACGGCTTTTTCAATATCCCATAAAAATCAAGTCTAATATGATGGTTTAACTTTGGTTACCTCGTATCTTGTTTTCAACACTGTAAATGGTAGCATGGTTACAACAGCTACAGATCTGGCAGATCCTCCTACAAGCATCGTCTCTAGTGGAGATTTAGGTTGGAATTTACCCTTCAGGTAGTGAATAGTGGAAAAGTAGAGTCCAATACCTGGAACACATCTTGACATAGACTGAAAGAAGAAACAAATCATAATAATCAGTTTCATCATTTATTCTTACCCATTCCCTCATAGCCAAACGAGATATCTGCAGCAGTCAGCTTTGAATACAAGTTGGAATAAGGGTTTCATTTTGGAATCACATATATATCTTATTACTAGTTGTTCAGTGTATGATTCTACAATTTGATTCATGTGCAATTAAACACATTTTTTGGCAAGAAATTGATATATAGTATCATCAGCAGGACCGAGTAACAGTGAGTTTGTAGACTAGTATCATGGACAGATATGAACAGAGTTTTATATTCTTCTATCTTGTCTTTGATCATTTCAAACTAAGTTACTGTATCTACAATTTGTCAACGAAATTAAGTTTTATGTCAATATTTTTTTCTCAATCATATTTGCATGTTTTGATATCTTGTAAAAACAATATTCAAAATTGGGACAGAAGATGCAAATTTAAGTTGAGAAATTAAGTAAAGACTCATTTTGTTTAATTATTTTAACTTACTGGCACAAGACCTTTCCATAAACCGACAATTTTCTCCTGTTGTACAACATTGGCAACCACAGCTACCATGCCTGCTGGGCGAGCCCTGAAATATGTGTGCAGAAAATATCATATCATATGATCTTACTTGGTGTAATAAAAATAAATCCCCAAAATAAGACACCATATTTTTATATATTGCTACAATAAAGGGCATTTTTTTCATCAAAATACACAAGATAGGTTTTGTCTTGCCGATGATTATATTTCTACTTAAAATATTAGCATTTCATTAAATAAATGTAAAAGTTTGCAGAAAATTGTGCTTATAACCCCTCTGGTGTTTTTTTAATATGACATGTATTAACCCTTACCCGGGTAAGTTACCCCACATGCCAACGCCTCTTGGTGCATTTGCAGCCGACGACTTTTCTTGAAAACATTGTGGCAAAAGGGGCAAATTGATTATCAAGAGCTATTTCTCCTTTAGCCACAAAGTGCTTACTACGTTACAATACTTATAGTTATACTCATCATCATGTATAGACATTTTCCATATTTTGGCTAGATTGGCTTCAAAAATGTTTACATTTTAAACTAAAGAAGACCATTGCATACCCATTGATGGAGATAGATGATTGTACCCTGGTCTTGACAAGGTCAAGTGGTTGAAAAAGGAGTGTAGAGCATGTTCCACTCAAAGATCCTGCTAAGAATGACTTCACCACAGGTGACTGAAATAAAAGAAAGTTCAATTGAGTATTCTGGCATAGATCTGTCCCTCGATATATCGTAGACCATTCTTACTTTGTGATCTCTTAGTTCACCACCTCATTTTTATCAACCTTTTCTCCAGTAACATTGTACTAGCAGTCAACTTAGATGTCTTTGAAATATGTTCTGATGTCTAGTGATTCAAATAGTCATATGCAGTATATTTCTTTGAATGATGAAATCAACAAACTTAGGAGACCCGAGTGTATATCTTGGATCGCCCATTTATTTACGGTTTACTTAAAAACAAGATGTGACAAAACAATGATTTATGAAATACCAACGGACTCAACCATTCATTAACCTTGAAATGGATTACAAATATAATATTGTATCACTTACATTAACGGAGACATTCGTCGTTTGTTCCAATACATCCATTTATTAGTCTAATGTCATGTTTCCTGTATATATACGAGTTTACAACTCACTTATATGGCCATTCGGATACTTTAAAAAAACATGATGTTTCATTCCACTGATCATGTCATATGATGTTGCATAATAAGTCAAGTTGAATTACAGGGAGATAACCGTTGTGTTTACAAAATACGTACTATTGCATCACATGAAAAAATTACGATGGGAAGAAAATCAATACTCACTGTTAAAGCGGATTCCATAATTATGTTGTTAATTGTTATAAATCTGCATACAGTAAACTTTTAAACACGATGGAATGGTTTTAAATTTATCACAAATAGTCCATTCAACCCGCAGAAGAATCGGACAGAGGGCTCCAACCCCCGGAAGCTCGGTTAAAACATGATAAAGTCCGAAATAAAACACAACAGCCAAATCGCCGCGTGCTTCCCCTTCACAATCCAATTGTTGATCAAAAAATAACTAAAAGGGCTCAGCTTAATAGCTGGCCAGACGTTTTATGAAACTCTAGAAGCGTTCGTTCGTGTTGGTTGCTATCGTTGTACTGATATGAAATCGTTCGAGTTTTAGTCTATAGCACAGAAACAACTCGAGATTGTCGGACCGTACTGGTTCTAACTGGTTTCCTGACCCAGTTCTAACCTAGTACGTCACCTAGGTTCTTAAAATAGACACATGTACCGATTTGTGTACATGTTCGTTTTACAGAATGTATAAAATGCATCGTGCACTTATAATCGGGGATGCAAACGTTTGTTTACTTTATTTGTCAATAGTGTTGGTTTTTGACATGAATCTACCAGTATTCCCACGAACCCAGATAAATGGTAAGAGGTTCGAGAACCGGTATGTCCAAGCTAGATGATCTTATGGGATTTTCGAATAACTTCTATAATGAAGATGAGGGTTCATTGACCGAGTTTTGATATCAAAAGCTTGATATATTCAACTTAGGACTGCATTTAATTATTGATAACCTCTTTTGAAAAATTGAAGGCTATCTCAGCTTTGTTGTCATAACATTTTGTAGATTTCCAGGTTTTAGGATCTACACATGCTGACATATGCGACATATCCCTTGCCAAGGTTATCTTTATTTCCATAGGACTTAATCAGTTCCCATGTATGTAGACGCTTTCTGACAATTGACAACTTTTGAAAACATTGTGAAAAAAGAAGAATTTGCAATAATGAATTACTCCTGTTGTGACTGCTGCAGATGTATTGTATCTGGGAATGGGTAAACACACGAGAACAGTACATAGAGGTCAAAAACTTATCCTTATACTTGATATGGTATTAACAGTATCTGGGACGTAGATTATCTACATCCCTACGTAGATTATCTACATCCCTACGTAGATTATCTACATCCCTACGTAGATTATCTACGTCCCTGACAGTATGCAAAACACCTGCAGACCAACTTGTAATATTATGATTATTATCAATTAAGGCTTGCTCTTTTTGAGTAGTTTCTGAAAGGTCGGCAGTCGTATCGTCGTCTGTATTAGTTAAACGGCTAAGACCACAAGGTTATCCGAAGGGCAATTATGAAACAAATATCTTGATAGCAACATAACCATTTTAAAATGTTTACCATTTCCCACGTCTGAAGCAGACGACCTTGGACAAATCTAGGCAAACAATGTAAAAACCCTATAAATAAAGGTATATCCATAGCACAGAGTTGTTAGCATTTTTGGCAAAAGGAGAAATTTCCTCTTTTGCCACAATGTTTTCAAATATCGTCAGGTGCGTCAAAATGGGTCTGTATGTGGGAAAGGGTTAAAAGTTAAAACTATAAAACATATCCAAATGTTACTCAAGTTGTACAAAGTTTTACAACAGTTACCACAGGGGACCCTTACCACAGCTATCCTATATTGACCCGGCGCATGATCAATATACTACGATGGCAAGTTCGCATGCCCTCGTGTTTCACGAGTTTCTCGCATCCGCCGCGCCGACGATTCAATCTATAGCACTACAAATGATAACCCTTTTTGCGGAAGGCCAATGAAGTTAGTCATACTGGATATGAACTTACGATTCGCTTCTCTACCGACCAAGTTATTGCGGCTCGACGTTTTGGGCTAGACTTATTTCAATTAATCTCTGGGTCTGTATAGATTCATTCCTATAACCTTGTCCTGAAAGTATCGGATTTTAAAACTAGGATACTCGAACATACCCACGGTTCAGGTCCAAAAAGGCCAAATGCCAAAAAGGCCAATTACCAAAAAGGCCAAATGCCAAAAAGGCCAAATCATTACAAAGTACAACGAAGATAATTAATTGATTGTTTATGAACACTTTTTATAATGGAGAATTTACATATTATTTTTTTGATTTACGTGTAATTGTATCTCAGAGTGCTTATGAATAAATCATGTCTGATAAAATCGTTTGTCCGTGGATATATATATATATACATAGTTGCGATTATGAAAGGTGTATGCGTTGTTGTATATTTTCCTATTTAAGAGTTGAGAGTGTTTAGTTGCACACAAAACATATGTATAAAGTTAATATACACATATATTTATACATATGCATCCAGACCACACCGCGATCGAGGAGGCGCGTTCATCTGACCTGTCGGTACCTAGTTCAATATGAATTTATAATTAAATAAAAAATACCATATAGAAATAGATCGGTTGTTTCAGATCGCCACATAAATAGTCTGCTCACCGGAATATGCCTATTTTCTATAATGTGAAAATATTCCATTATTTGGTTTAAACTATTTACCGCTTGTCATCGGATTCGAATCCGCTTTATTCATGAAAATATCCTTTATTTCCCTAAAATTATCAATTTAAACTATACCTGTTTACGAATATCATGTATCCGCATATCGTCAATGACCGTCTCTTCGGTATACAAATTCCCAATATATTTAAACAGAAATGTTTTTATAAAACCACAAACACAGAATGTACAATGTCACAAATTCCAGAATATAAAAAAAATATTATTACTTCTTAAACAGACAGATTTAATAAACTCACAAACTATTAATGCAGTAAAGTATTATAGTCAAACAGCATGAGATTAAATCTAATGCAGTTATAAATTATTGTAAGAATTAATTTATACAATACTGGCCTTTTTATACTGATAAATTAAATTAACGGCAATTATGTTCTCAAAATTTTCAATAATCTAATTCAATAAATTAACGTCAATTACGTTCTCAAACTATCTCATTAAGGAAGTTTAAATAAACATTAAAAGCAAACTGTTATCAATTATAACACAGATTAATTAATAATCTACACCAAACAAACATGTATACAAACCTAAATACCAAATATTTACACCTTTAAACTGTTTTCCTTCAAAAGGTGGTCCTTCCTCAGAATTGGCCTTTTTGGACCATAAATTTTAGAAAATTGGCCTTTCTGGACCGATAATTGGCCTTTTTGGACTGGCATTTGGCCTTTATGGACCTATACCCTTGCCACGAGGAAACGAAATACAGGAACTGATCAGGACACATAGTTTCGTAAGCTGATGAAGCGAGCAGCTCCACTTGGCACGTAATCTTCAATTAAGTCCTGTCAGTCGTTGCTTATAAATAACCCAGACACGAACAGTTACAATTTACTAATTAAATAATTAATAAACTGCCAAAGAAATGAATCCTTTAATGCAAGGGAAATAATTGATTTTGTCCTTAAAAATAAACATACCAAAGTTACCTACCGTGTGTTAAGCGCCGTTTGCAGAGAAACACGGATTCAAAATAAAGGGCAAACAGTGAATCAACTCAAGACTGAGCATTTCCAGTATCTTGAGAGTCACTGAACAGTCTCAGTGTCTATTGATCTATTGATCGGTGTCAGTCACAAAGAGTTTACATACAATTTCAAATGCATGATTATTCGAAACCTTTTTTGATTAACACTTTCTTGTCTATAACTCTTTATGAATGTAGAATTATTGAATATAGTTCAAAACATTATGTCAAAATGTGATTCTTCTCTTTTTTCTAGCACTTTCTCATTTGCCACAACGTTTAATTCTTCAAAACTCGGCTGCAGCAGATGCGTTAAATTCCGTCTGCATGGGGAAAGGCAGAGACATATGTCTCTATGAAAGGGGACTCAGGTTCCTTAAGATAGTTCAAATGAAGATCCAACCGGTGTCACTAAATCCTGGTAGAGTCTGGTCGTCAATTATCCCATTATATCACTGTTGTGTTGTGTTTTTGTATTGAAATGAATGAAATAACGTGTTATTGTATCATATAAATAAAAATAGAAATGTATTTGCCTATTTTAGTTCATTTTCGAGTGAATATATAGAACTATTATATGCGTGAACACGGACACTGGTAGAGTGGTAGCCAGAAGAACCGACCCCACGCGAAATCGACCCCACTTTTACTCAGAACAAACGACCCCAGTTTTAGTCTACCCCATTATCGGTTTTAACAGGTGTGAATGGATGATGATCACTACATTTTAAGAATGTATTTTAACATTGTAATAAAATGTAGATGAATAAAATTTAGAATGTATTTTAACATTGTAATAAAATGTAGATGAATAAAATGTAGAATGTATTTTAACATTGTAATAAAAATGTATGTTAACATTGTAATAAAAATGTGTTAACATTGTAATAAAAATGTATGTTAACATTGTAATAAAAATGTATGTTAACATTGTAATAAAAATGTATGTTAACATTGTAATAAAAATGTATGTTAACATTGTAATAAAAATGTATGTTATTAGAAATGTACGTTAACATTAATTGCGCTAAAATTAAACAAGGTTTCATCTTTTCAATGTTTGTGTTTATCAGGTTCAGGTGCTACTAACAAAGTTAAAGAAACACATTAATGATTGCGATTATATTAAGCTTATATTAAGCAATTATTTTTGTTAGTAGCACCTGATACACACAAAAGATTAAAAGATGAAACCTTGCTTAATTTCAGCGCATTTAACGATGAGTTCAACTTTCTTAGTAACACCTGATACGCACAAAAGATGTGTGTTTGTACTTACTTTTGATGTTTTTCGTAAATTGTGTTTGTTTTATTGATACTGTTGTAATGATATAATTATTTTAATTGCTCAATTTGAAAAATATATATATATATGTATGTGTATGTATAACTGCCTATCACATATTCATTAAACTTGATGATAATTTCGTGAAACTCTGTTCAGAATTGTTAAATTTATTATTTGTTACTTGTGACTTTAATAATTTGGATTAATTTGTTGTTACTTTTGACTTTAATAAATTAGATTTTATTGTTACTTGTGACTTGTGTGAGTGTGAAAATGGCTGATTTGTGTATTGAGTGTCTTGACCCCGTTCGTCCACTACAACATGGCATAACGTGCGATGTATGTGATAGATGGCAGCATCGAATATGCAATACCGGTAAGTACCATTACAAAATATATTTTATGCCATATATTAATATTAACAATGTTTTCTTAGTTAGCCTTCTAAGATGTTTTCAATTTATGCGGCCTACCTATCCTTTAAAAATCCCCCTTTTCTCACCATATATGTACACATGTCCACCTTTCTCACAATGTTTTCTCAAGTTTGTTTGCCACGAAGATTTCAAATTATGGTTTTCCATTTCAAAGTATGTTTGATAGAGGACATTTCTCCTTCTTTGCAATGTTACTAAATTATCCAATATGCCGAAGTTTTGTAATAGTGTTTGATAGAGGACATTTCTCCTTTTCTCACAATCTTACTAAATTATCCAATATCATGCTTTCAAAGTATACACCATATATGTACACATGTCCACATTTCTTACAATGTTTTTCAAGTTTATTTGCCACGAAGATTTCAAATTATGGTTTTCCATTTCAAAGTATGTTTGATAGAGGACATTTCTCCTTCTTTGCAATGTTACTAAATTATCCATTCTGCCGAGGACATATCTTCTTTTCTCACAATGTTACTAAATTATCCAATATGCCGAAGTTGTTTGTTTGATAGAGGACATATCTCCTTTTTTCACAATGTTACTAAATTATCCAATATGCCGAAGTTGTTTGATAGAGGACATATCTCCTTTTTTCACAATGTTACTATGTTTACTAATGTTTGATAGAGGACATATCTCCTTTTTTCACAATGTTACTAAATTATCCAAAATGCCGAAGTTGTTTAATAGTGTTTGATAGAGGACATATCTCCTTTTTTCACAATGTTACTAAATTATCCAAAATGCCGAAGTTGTTTAATAGTGTTTGATAGAGGATATATCTCCTTTTCTCACAATGTTACTAAATTATCCAAAATGCCGAAGTTTTTTAATAGTGTTTGATAGAGGACATATCTCCTTTTTTCACAATGTTACGATGTTTACTAATGTTTGATAGAGGACATATCTCCTTTTTTCACAATGTTACTAAATTATCCAATATGCCGAAGTTGTTTAATAGTGTTTGATAGAGGACATATCTCCTTTTTTCACAATGTTACTATGTTTACTAATGTTTGATAGAGGACATATCTCCTTTTTTCACAATGTTACTAAATTATCCAAAATGCCGAAGTTGTTTAATAGTGTTTGATAGAGGACATATCTCCTTTTTTCACAATGTTACTAAATTATCCAAAATGCCGAAGTTGTTTAATAGTGTTTGATAGAGGACATATCTCCTTTTTTCACAATGTTACTAAATTATCCAAAATGCCGAAGTTGTTTAATAGTGTTTGATAGAGGACATATCTCCTTTTTTCACAATGTTACTAAATTATCCAAAATGCCGAAGTTGTTTAATAGTGTTTGATAGAGGACATATCTCCTTTTCTCACAATGTTACTAAATTATCCAAAATGCCGAAGTTTTTTAATAGTGTTTGATAGAGGACATATCTCCTTTTTTCACAATGTTACGATGTTTACTAATGTTTGATAGAGGACATATCTCCTTTTTTCACAATGTTACTAAATTATCCAATATGCCGAAGTTGTTTAATAGTGTTTGATAGAGGACATATCTCCTTTTTTCACAATGTTACTATGTTTACTAATGTTTGATAGAGGACATATCTCCTTTTTTCACAATGTTACTAAATTATCCAAAATGCCGAAGTTGTTTAATAGTGTTTGATAGAGGACATATCTCCTTTTTTCACAATGTTACTAAATTATCCAAAATGCCGAAGTTGTTTAATAGTGTTTGATAGAGGACATATCTCCTTTTCTCACAGTGTTACTAAATTATCCAAAATGCCGAAGTTTTTTAATAGTGTTTGATAGAGGACATATCTCCTTTTTTCACAATGTTACGATGTTTACTAATGTTTGATAGAGGACATATCTCCTTTTTTTCACAATGTTACTAAATTATCCAATATGCCGAAGTTGTTTAATAGTGTTTGATAGAGGACATATCTCCTTTTTTCACAATGTTACTATGTTTACTAATGTTTGATAGAGGACATATCTCCTTTTTTCACAATGTTACTAAATTATCCAAAATGCCGAAGTTGTTTAATAGTGTTTGATAGAGGACATATCTCCTTTTTTCACAATGTTACTAAATTATCCAAAATGCCGAAGTTGTTTAATAGTGTTTGATAGAGGACATATCTCCTTTTTTCACAATGTTACTAAATTATCCAAAATGCCGAAGTTGTTTAATAGTGTTTGATAGAGGACATATCTCCTTTTTTCACAATGTTACTAAATTATCCAAAATGCCGAAGTTGTTTAATAGTGTTTGATAGAGGACATATCTCCTTTTCTCACAATGTTACTAAATTATCCAAAATGCCGAAGTTTTTTAATAGTGTTTGATAGAGGACATATCTCCTTTTTTCACAATGTTACGATGTTTACTAATGTTTGATAGAGGACATATCTCCTTTTTTCACAATGTTACTAAATTATCCAATATGCCGAAGTTGTTTAATAGTGTTTGATAGAGGACATATCTCCTTTTTTCACAATGTTACTATGTTTACTAATGTTTGATAGAGGACATATCTCCTTTTTTCACAATGTTACTAAATTATCCAAAATGCCGAAGTTGTTTAATAGTGTTTGATAGAGGACATATCTCCTTTTTTCACAATGTTACTAAATTATCCAAAATGCCGAAGTTGTTTAATAGTGTTTGATAGAGGACATATCTCCTTTTCTCACAGTGTTACTCAATTATCCAAAATGCCGAAGTTTTTTAATAGTGTTTGATAGAGGACATATCTCCTTTTTTCACAATGTTACGATGTTTACTAATGTTTGATAGAGGACATATCTCCTTTTTTTCACAATGTTACTAAATTATCCAATATGCCGAAGTTGTTTAATAGTGTTTGATAGAGGACATATCTCCTTTTTTCACAATGTTACTATGTTTACTAATGTTTGATAGAGGACATATCTCCTTTTTTCACAATGTTACTAAATTATCCAATATGCCGAAGTTTTTTAATAGTGTTTGATAGAGGACATATCTCCTTTTTTTCACAATGTTACTAAATTATCCAATATGCCGAAGTTGTTTAATAGTGTTTGATAGAGGACATATCTCCTTTTTTTCACAATGTTACTAAATTATCCAATATGCCGAAGTTGTTTAATAGTGTTTGATAGAGGACATATCTCCTTTTTTCACAATGTTACTATGTTTACTAATGTTTGATAGAGGACATATCTCCTTTTTTCACAATGTTACTAAATTATCCAAAATGCCGAAGTTTTTTAATAGTGTTTGATAGAAGACATATCTCCTTTTTTCACAATGTTACGATGTTTACTAATGTTTGATAGAGGACATATCTCCTTTTTTCACAATGTTACTAAATTATCCAATATGCCGAAGTTGTTTAATAGTGTTTGATAGAGGACATATCTCCTTTTTTCACAATGTTACTATGTTTACTAATGTTTGATAGAGGACATATCTCCTTTTTTCACAATGTTACTAAATTATCCAAAATGCCGAAGTTGTTTAATAGTGTTTGATAGAGGACATATCTCCTTTTTTCACAATGTTACTAAATTATCCAAAATGCCGAAGTTGTTTAATAGTGTTTGATAGAGGACATATCTCCTTTTCTCACAGTGTTACTAAATTATCCAAAATGCCGAAGTTTTTTAATAGTGTTTGATAGAGGACATATCTCCTTTTTTCACAATGTTACGATGTTTACTAATGTTTGATAGAGGACATATCTCCTTTTTTTCACAATGTTACTAAATTATCCAATATGCCGAAGTTGTTTAATAGTGTTTGATAGAGGACATATCTCCTTTTTTCACAATGTTACTATGTTTACTAATGTTTGATAGAGGACATATCTCCTTTTTTCACAATGTTACTAAATTATCCAAAATGCCGAAGTTTTTTAATAGTGTTTGATAGAGGACATATCTCCTTTTTTCACAATGTTACGATGTTTACTAATGTTTGATAGAGGACATATCTCCTTTTTTCACAATGTTACTAAATTATCCAATATGCCGAAGTTGTTTAATAGTGTTTGATAGAGGACATATCTCCTTTTTTCACAATGTTACTAAATTATCCAAAATGCCGAAGTTTTTTAATAGTGTTTGATAGAGGACATATCTCCTTTTTTCACAATGTTACGATGTTTTCTAATGTTTGATAGAGGACATATCTCCTTTTTTCACAATGTTACTAAATTATCCAATATGCCGAAGTTGTTTAATAGTGTTTGATAGAGGATATATCTCCTTTTTTCACAATGTTACTAAATTATCCAAAATGCCGAAGTTTTTTAATAGTGTTTGATAGAGGACATATCTCCTTTTTTCACAATGTTACGATGTTTACTAATGTTTGATAGAGGACATATCTCCTTTTTTCACAATGTTACTAAATTATCCAATATGCCGAAGTTGTTTAATAGTGTTTGATAGAGGACATATCTCCTTTTTTCACAATGTTACTAAATTATCCAAAATGCCGAAGTTTTTTAATAGTGTTTGATAGAGGACATATCTCCTTTTTTCACAATGTTACGATGTTTACTAATGTTTGATAGAGGACATATCTCCTTTTTTCACAATGTTACTAAATTATCCAATATGCCGAAGTTGTTTAATAGTGTTTGATAGAGGACATATCTCCTTTTTTCACAATGTTACTAAATTATCCAAAATGCCGAAGTTTTTTAATAGTGTTTGATAGAGGACATATCTCCTTTTTTCACAATGTTAACGCGTACTGCGTTAAGGTAGGAACATCTCTTATGTTCAGCCCTATTTGCCACAATGTTAACTTTGCGTCATGATGTATCTCCAAGTGAGAACGGGTCAGTTAACTGTATTTCCCAATATTGTATTTCAGAGACAAACGAGCCTCAGTGTCCACTGGAGGTGCAGTGTCCGTTCGAAGAAGCTCATATACTACGCAAACGTGACCCAACGGGGCGATATTTTCACAGAAGGAGAAGCCATTCACCAACACCAACCAGATCCACTCATGAAGAAACGGGTGATACTCAAACGTGATGTAAGTATCCTTAAAGTGTTCATTATATACGAGAAATATATCTCAAACATGAAGGGTCCACTATTACGATTGTATAACACATATTATAATCAAAGCGCCAATGGCACTGTAGTGGCGATCGTATGGAAAATCCTGCAAAGTAACAAGCAGTATATCGGTGTAGGGCTTGCGATGACTCTGGTGCGGGTATATTTGAGAATGTATCAACCCTGCATCTTTTGACAGTAGAATAATGTTAGTTTGCCAGAATGTTGTCTTGGTGATTATTTAGTTACGTTCTGAAATTGGTCATGATGTGTTCAAAATTAGGCCATTCCAAAGTTATGAAAAATCTAGTTGGTATTCGATAGACTACCGTTTTAGCTCATTAGAATGACTATTTGTAATCTAAATTGTTTGGGTAATCACATGTTTATCACCAGGTCGTTAGGCCATATTAAGATAAAATATATTTTACACTTTAGAAATGACTAAAGAAAGGAGAGAAAACAGTATCCATTAGTTTGGTGTTTGTTTCAATTATGTCCGATATTAAACAGGTCTGTTCAATTTAGTCCCTTCACATTGCATGATTGAGGGTTGTCACAGTGTATTTATATGTCTCTGAGGTTGTTAAACTGCTTCGAATAATGTGAGTGCAAAAACAAACACAAAACATGCTCCAAAAGCACAATTTCACTATTTGCCAAACTGTTTAATTTATGAAAATATAGGCATATATTATAATGCTAGATCTTCAAACTCAATTAGGCTACACTGTCAGCATTGATTGCTAATTGACTCTAGAACGTGCAGACGTGTATACATAACGTGTGTACACACTGCCATCGTGTGTCCTTTAAACCTTTGTAAACCAGTCTTATTATCTAGACGCTTTCATATATTTAAACAAGTACAAAATAAAGCGTTTATAATATTGAGATTTACAAGCTTTTCTGGTTTTTGGTCTCGCGAGCTATTTATAGAACCTTTTGGAATTTCCAGATTTGAGTATCACCAGAGTTGTCGTTATTTGCAAGGCAGAACGCGCAATGATATTTATTATCTGCCAAATCATGACGAAGATAATCAGAGTACAACCAACTCCTGCCGAATCAGGTTAAAGGTCAAAAGGTTACGGTTGACTACAGTAAAAATAAAACGAGGCACAGGAGTATCATGATACTCTGCATAGCGTACCCAAGACGCCCGATGATATTTATTATCTGCCCAAACATGAAGAAAGATAATATGTAAATAGTTTAACTCTATTTAGATATTTTCTCGATAAATCTCAAATATTAGTACCAATCCGGTATCAAAGTAGCACTAACATTATCATTATTAATCGTGTGCCTGCATCACTGATGGAACTATATATATATATGGCGGTTTAACGGAAGTGAGTAAATTGCCTTTGCAGAAATATCCAACCGATTGTTCAAATACGACTATATAATTTTTTTTTCGTTGTTGTTGTTTTGGTAGCACTGTGGCGATTGTCAACCAATCGCCACAAAAACCATTTTTTTTTTATTCAGATGCGGAAAGAAGCAATCAGAGATGTCTTCGCCCCTGCCGGTCGGGTGGTAGATGATCTGATGTTAGCTGCCTTCGATCCTACAGACTTCAACCTCCCACGTCCTACGACACTGGTCCGAATTATGAACTACGCGAGACAGAATACAAGACCGAAAGAACCGACATCACTAGATTTCGAGGTAAGTTGGCACTTAATACTATACTAAGCAAAGAGTGAAAACATAATTGAAGGAAAACTCATGATTAAACAGTAAATGTCAACTATTAATATAAGATGTTAATATTTTAAGGTCAACACAAACTTTATCGGAGAGCAGTTTTTAGTTGGCGATGTGAAAGTTGGCGACGAGCGACACCTGATGTTTGCGACGACAGAACAGCTTCAACTACTTCAGAGAACAATCAAGTGGTACCTGGACGGTACATTCAGAGTCGTGAAGAAACCATTCACCCAGCTTTGGTCGGTTCATGCATTCATAAGACAGGGGGAGGATATGAAGCAGGTTCCACTCTTGTTTGTGTTGATGTCGCGTGGGTATAATAATAATTACATATACGTAGAATATGAAATAAACCGATAATGCTGTTTAATAAAAAAAATTACTTTATAACTTTAAAGGTCCTACAGGAGTTGAACACCATCCTTGATGAGACGCCAGTAGTTGAATCCTTTACGATGGACTTAGAGTCTGGTCATTATTAAGCAATAAATACAACATTTTATACGATTTTTTTAAGTTATAAAACGTTTAATTTGATTTATATGTGTCATATTATATATTTATTTCTTATATTATTTCAGCTAATAATCGGGAAAATAGTGGAAGATTGAGGATTTTTAACGATAACATTGTGTTTCGTAAATCAAAATGGCTGACTTAAAATTTCCGTTTATAATGCGGCAATATTGCACTTCCTGAACGAGTAATACCCTAAATTCTCTCTCTCTTATGCGTCAACTAATTGATTAGGTGTGATCAGGGTCTTTCAAATACTATTTGAAAGACCCTGGTGTGATCAACAGATTATAGTTATTAGTCGCCGGGCAGAAGCCCGCGACTTCTATTTTTAATAGCTTTTCGGAAATCACATGGGAGGGCGGCTTATTATTAGAAAGAAACAAATCTAGATGATTTGAACATATTACAATTGTGGTTGTTTACGAACACTAATAAATGACACATCTAAAATGAAATAAATATTCCGATTTTTTAATGTTTGCATTTTTTTTTTATTTCACTCGCATTTAAGTTTTTTGTCTTATTTACGAAGACAAAAGTGGTCCCTTCAAGACGTGAACCAACACCCCCTAATGCAGACTCTTATGTGTCATCATTGAGGTCAATTTCGGATTCTCCTTTTAATAGCAATTTTAACTTACTAAATGTTGTTTTCATGTTCAAAGAGATGTCTTGATTTGTGTAGAATTCATTTAATAATGTTAATCCATGAATATCTAAAGTAGGAACTGTTTCTAAGCTAAATATAGACCCTATTCTGTTGTGTAGGTTCGTGACCTTTAACATCGATTTTCGCGCATGCGCATTTCGATATGAAAAAGCGAGTGATATTATTTTATTTTAGACAAGTACAAGACGAATGTTTGACGCAAAGCGTCAAAGAGAAGCCGCAATATTTCGTTGTACATGTAGAAATAAGAAAAAAAGAACATTTTTAAATCCACAAACAATAGAACAATTTAAACTGTAGACGGTAATGCTGATATATTTCTCCTTTTGAAGACTTTTGTTTTCTTCAAATTACCTCCCTTTAAAGCAATACCAGGATATTTACCTTGTGATTCGAATAAGATTGACAAACATTGCAATTATATGAATGAATACTATTATTTAAATAAGTAACAACAGCAAAATTAAATTTAAGCCAAGATAAATGTGTACACATTTCGTTAATTTTTTATAGATACCCTAATGTATAGGTGAATATAAAATTTATAAGCAAATATTTTCATTTCCACATTCCTAATGTTTGAATAGACTAAGGAAAGTCAAGAATACATAAATAAATCAATGCAGTCTTTTCCGGCGACATTGATGCCTTGCATCAACTTTCTCTTGTAATTATATTATAACAATACCAAGATTTTAAATGTATGAAAACTACTAGATTGGAATAATTTTATGTTTTATATGTCGTGTAAGCAGCCATAAATTTCCTTAACTGGTTGATGCGATATAACTTAAATAAGGTTGAAAAAGGCGTTAAACTCGGACATGTATATCAATTAAATGATGACTGACATTAGTACAGCTGTAGAGTCGATGTTAATAAGGGACTGACATTAGTACAGCTGTAGAGTCGATGTTAATAAGGGACTGACATTAGTACAGCTGTAGAGTCGATGTTAATAAGGGACTGACATTAGTACAGCTGTAGAGTCGATGTTAATAAGGGACTGACATTAGTTCAGCTCTAGAGTCGATGTTAATAAGGGACTGACATTAGTACAGCTGTAGAGTCGATGTTAATAAGGGACTGGCATTAGTACAGCTGTAGAGTCGATGTTAATAAGGGACTGACATTAGTACAGATCTAGAGTCGATGTTAATAAGGGACTGACATTAGTACAGATCTAGAGTCGATGTTAGTAAGGGACTGACATTAGTACAGATCTAGAGTCGATGTTAATAAGGGACTGACATTAGTACAGATCTAGAGTCGATGTTAATAAGGGACTGACATTAGTACAGCTGTAGAGTCGATGTTAATAAGGGACTGACATTAGTACAGCTGTAGAGTCGATGTTAATAAGGGACTGACATTAGTACAGCTGTAGAGACGATGTTAATAAGGGACTGACATTAGTACAACTGTAGAGTCGATGTTAATAAGGGACTGACATTAGTACAGCTGTAGAGTCGATGTTAATAAGGGACTGACATTAGTACAGCTGTAGAGTCGATGTTAATAAGGTACTGACATTAGTACAGCTCTAGAGTCGATGTTAATAAGGGACTGACATTAGTACAGCTCTAGAGTCGATGTTAATAAGGGACTGACATTAGTACAGCTCTAGAGTCGATGTTACTAAGGGACTGACCTTAGTACAGCTCTAGATTCGATGTTAATAAGGGACTGACCTTAGTACAGCTCTAGAGTCGATGTTAATAAAGGACTGACATTAGTACAGCTCTAGAGTCGATGTTAATAAGGGACTGACATTAGTACAGCTCTAGAGTCGATGCTAATAAGGGACTGACATTAGTACAGCTCTAGAGTCGATGTTAATAAAGGACTGACATTAGTACAGCTGTAGAGACGATGTTAATAAGGGACTGACATTAGTACAGCTCTAGAGTCGATGTTAATAAGGGACTGACATTAGTACAGCTCTAGAGTCGATGTTAATAAGGGACTGACCTTAGTACAGCTCTAGAGTCGATGTTAATAAAGGACTGACATTAGTACAGCTCTAGAGTCGATGTTAATAAGGGACTGACATTAGTACAGCTCTAGAGTCGATGTTGATAAGGGACTGACATTAGTACAGCTCTAGAGTCGATGTTGATAAGGGACTGACATTAGTACAGCTGTAGAGTCGATGTTAATAAGGGACTGACATTAGTACAGCTGTAGAGTCGATGTTAATAAGGGACTGACATTAGTACAGCTGTAGAGTCGATGTTAATAAGGGACTGACATTAGTTCAGCTCTAGAGTCGATGTTAATAAGGGACTGACATTAGTACAGCTGTAGAGTCGATGTTAATAAGGGACTGGCATTAGTACAGCTGTAGAGTCGATGTTAATAAGGGACTGACATTAGTACAGATCTAGAGTCGATGTTAATAAGGGACTGACATTAGTACAGATCTAGAGTCGATGTTAGTAAGGGACTGACATTAGTACAGATCTAGAGTCGATGTTAATAAGGGACTGACATTAGTACAGATCTAGAGTCGATGTTAATAAGGGACTGACATTAGTACAGCTGTAGAGTCGATGTTAATAAGGGACTGACATTAGTACAGCTGTAGAGTCGATGTTAATAAGGGACTGACATTAGTACAGCTGTAGAGACGATGTTAATAAGGGACTGACATTAGTACAACTGTAGAGTCGATGTTAATAAGGGACTGACATTAGTACAGCTGTAGAGTCGATGTTAATAAGGGACTGACATTAGTACAGCTGTAGAGTCGATGTTAATAAGGTACTGACATTAGTACAGCTCTAGAGTCGATGTTAATAAGGGACTGACATTAGTACAGCTCTAGAGTCGATGTTAATAAGGGACTGACATTAGTACAGCTCTAGAGTCGATGTTACTAAGGGACTGACCTTAGTACAGCTCTAGATTCGATGTTAATAAGGGACTGACCTTAGTACAGCTCTAGAGTCGATGTTAATAAAGGACTGACATTAGTACAGCTCTAGAGTCGATGTTAATAAGGGACTGACATTAGTACAGCTCTAGAGTCGATGCTAATAAGGGACTGACATTAGTACAGCTCTAGAGTCGATGTTAATAAAGGACTGACATTAGTACAGCTGTAGAGACGATGTTAATAAGGGACTGACATTAGTACAGCTCTAGAGTCGATGTTAATAAGGGACTGACATTAGTACAGCTCTAGAGTCGATGTTAATAAGGGACTGACCTTAGTACAGCTCTAGAGTCGATGTTAATAAAGGACTGACATTAGTACAGCTCTAGAGTCGATGTTAATAAGGGACTGACATTAGTACAGCTCTAGAGTCGATGTTGATAAGGGACTGACATTAGTACAGCTCTAGAGTCGATGTTGATAAGGGACTGACATTAGTACAGCTCTAGAGTCGATGTTAATAAGGGACTGACCCAGGTTTGCAGCAATTACGATTGCTTTAGATTATTAACCCTTTCCCAAATACAACAAATCTGCAGCAGACAATTTGAAAACATAGTTACAAAAACCTGAAAAATCTCCATAAAAGATAGCTTAATTGTTAAATAAAGTCAAACATATTGTGGCCAAAGGAGAAATTGCTCATCATGAGCAATTTCAGCTTTTGCCACAGTTTTCAAAAGCCGTCTGCTATTATTGCGTCAAAATGCGTCTGCAGGTGGTAAAGGTGGTAAAGGTGGTAAAGGGTTAACGAAAACTGCAACAATGACAGAGATGAGTTCTGTATACTTATGTAACCATTCAAATACCCAGGCTAATATTCGTATACATTTAGTTCATAAACGTATTGTTCTACTCATAAATATTTCGAGATACAGAGAGAGCATTTTTAAGGAATGTCCGTGCCATTTTTGCAACAGAATAAGCAAAAGGAAGACTTTCGTAAATTTGAAAAATTAATATTAGATCCATCTCCATAGACGTCATATGGGTTTGAGTGTTTAACTGCAACATAACTAGTTTATAAACAACAATATGGAACACAGTTCAGCAGGCATCTATATTCACTGATTGATTAACCCTTTACAACATACAGACACTTTCTGACGCCTTTGTAGCAGATGACTACGTGAAGTCGTCTGTTGCAGAATTCTTGAATTATGCAAAGGGTTAAGGTGGAAACAATCTTCCTTCCAAAGTACCGCGACTCCGAAGGTTAAAACCGATTAAAAATGGCAACGTCATTGATGTACGAAAGCTGACAGTCAGGACTTTGAAACGATGTGCAAGAACCAGATCAGGGTATTCTATGTTTGCCATCTTGTTAAGCAGGTATTTTTAAGTCTCTAAACGGTTATGATTAAAAGTTAACAAAGTTCATGAATGTAAAATTGATTTTAATTGTCATTACTTTCTAAATCTTAGAGGGTCGATTTTCGGGTGAGGCAGTCAATTTACAGTTAAAGTTGATAATTTAAGAAAGTGTCTGTACAAGGGAAAGGAATTGAAATGAATTGGTCAAAAGAAACCTTCGTTATCAAACAATCCAATCACGCGTGTGTTTCCCTCATTGTCTCATGCAGGCCGTCTCTGTTGTGTAGTGGTTAGAGCGTCCAACGTGTGAACCCGAAAACAGGATTGGAGCACCCGAATGGGTCACACCAAATACTTTAATATGGTCACGTAGTAACAGATTATGTCGGGAGTCCAGGGTTCCGAGAATATGGAATCAGCATCACTGTAGTTTAGACTTTCTTGATCTCGATCCTCTTCCCAACGACAATCAGGAGGTGCGCTACTCTTTCGTCAGCGACGATGCATTCGGCCTACGACCCAATGTGATGAAGCCGTACAGCCTCCGGAGTATGACGCGATCTGAAACTACCGGCTTTCCCGAGCCATGAGGGTCGTAGAAAATGCCTTCGGCATCCTGGCCAACCGGTTCCAAGTTCTCCTGTGCATGATACAGCAGCAGCCCGAGACCGTCAAGCTCACTGTCACAGCATGCATGATCCTCTTCAACCTGATGAGGACCCGGTATCCAGAACCAGTATGTGCGTTATGTATACGCCCTGTTTACGTGCAGCGCGCTAGCGACACGCTGTGTCAACTCGCTTGCTCCTCCTGAATCCCGACAAAAGTTGGGTGCACAACGACGCACTGATCTCATTTTCTTTTGTTTAATTAATGTTCAATACGTCGCGTATGTGTGACCGAGCCATTAACCCGTTTTCATATACAAACATTACCGGAGCCGTCCCGCGAAAAAAAAAACATTATTGACTGCGTAATGTATTGACTAAGATCAGCCTGCGCAGGCCAATCCGGGTCGACTCATTCCGTCTTAGGTGATTATGGGTATAGAGTAATGATTCATAAAATAGAAAATCCACAGGTGTCCGGGTTAGCCTGCGCAGCATGCTTAGGCTGATACGGGTCGATACTTCCGCATAGTCCCATGTGGCACTATTTCTGAAGATTTGCAGGTATTGCGTCCCTTTTCCAGGCCCGCGATTAAGTCTAAAATCGATAATTGAGTTATGGCCCTTTGGTAACGGTTCTATAATCTGTATATAACGATTATTTGTAAACAGGTTTATTGGCGTATTCGATTTCATACTATGCCAACTTGAAAATAGTAAAAATTGTGTAAAGCTTTTAGATGATTTGACTACTGTTAACCTTAAATTTTCAATATGAATCACATACGTATTCCTAATTAACCCTTTCCGACTTAGACGATTATGAAAACATTTAGTCTAAGATAATAAGTATTTTTTTTAAATGAAAGAACAATGATTGTAAATTTGAAAAATTGTTGCAAAAAGATAAATTGCTCCTTCAAGGTAAAGAGTACATTTCTTACTCTTTTAACTATCACACAAAATTATGAACTTTAAAAACTTTTAGTTTGTAAAATTATATACTGCTGAAGCAGCTGTTTTTTTGTTAAGAATTTTTTTTATAAAAAATCTATAAAATAGAAAATATTGGGGCAAAAGGAGAACAAGTGAGCAATTTCTCCTTTGCAACAAGGCTTTCAAAAGTCCTTGATGCAGAACCGACAAAAAGCATTAATACAAGAGAATGAAATAACTTGATTGTTAAACGTACTATAAAGTAAAAGTTAAATTTGCACTACTGTGATATAAACAATAGACAGTTTACCCCTTATCAGCGGGGAGTCCAAATCCACTTTTGTTAAATTTCGTTTCCTTATATGTAAAGTAGACTGTAAAATTTGAAATCTATTAACAAATACAACTGATCAACTTAATTTTGATTTTAGAATTAATTTCGGTTTTCGTCTTCATATACCATATTTATACTTTATGGCAGTCATTTCCTGTGTGTATGTTCAGTGTGATGTTTTTCTAAGTTCGAGGTATTGTTGAAAGGCGTTAACATTATGTAATCGGTTATAAAAGATAAGCACCTCTGATTCAGTTAAAGAAATAAATTGAAACTTGCGAATTGCTAATGAACAAACTGGGTTAGGAAAGATAGGAGAATCTACGCAATTAAATATTTTTAGCACATGTAAAAACTTAAATTAAGTATATTTATATGATTTTAACCTTTTATGATAATAGATAGTTATTGAACACCAATTTTAGCTGTACCATATATCATTATGCGACACCGAATGACGTCATTTATATTCCCGTAATATTGATAATTATATATAAAGAGTTGATGGAAAAGAAGCCGTCGCTCGTTAGTAATATTAATAGTTATAGAGAAATCAACACATGCATGGGAAAACTAAATATTGACTATGTCCAGATCAGCCTATGCATCCACACAGTCTGTTCAAAAGCAATATTGTTGACATATAACTAACCAGACACATATAAACACATATGTATCTGAACTAACCAACTGTCAACTATGACTACTGATAACCTTTAGTGAAAGGACAGATTGATTAAACTCTTGGTTTTGGTTTCATTAAATCGTGGAACTAATAACGTAGAACAAGTCCTAAACATTTCGTGGGCAATGCAAATTATATTGTATTTATATAATGTTATTCACTTCTTTGTTTGCTATTCTTTCAATTTATACTACTAGTAGGGTCAATATAGCACCTGACCCCCCAAAAAATGCAAGCAAACGTTTAATGGTGTTCTCCTGTAGTACATGTATTGGGTATTCTGAACAACATATCAAAAGTTTAGGAAAATTTAGGCCACAGAAAGGGTCAAAATGTGACGTCATAAACAAGATGGCCGTCAAATCATAATATTGGCTATATCTCGCTTAATATTTGACATAAGTTGACCATATTTGTGTCTAGATATAGGTTTTAGGGATCAAGGAATCCAGTTTATTCGTGAGGTTGTAGGGGAATTGCATCATGGGAAATCCAAGATGGCCGCCACGACGGCCCCAAATTATGTCATTGGCCATAACTCGGTTGATATTTAACATAGGATAACAATGTTGGTGTCTATCCATAGGTTTCAGTGGTCAAGTAATCCTTTAAGGCTATTAATAAGATTGTGTGGGAATAGCATCATGGGAATTCCAAGATGACTGCCATGATGTGCCACAAGTTTGGCATATATTTCATGTAAACAACAATAACATTCATGGTGTCGAACCAAAGTTGTAGAAATAACCTGTCAGTTCGGCTTTCACACATACTATCTCATTGCTCTTCGTCATCGTCACCGTCTTCATCTAGTATTGGCTCCAGTGTCATGTTGTCACATTTCCCTTCTTGACAAGGTCCGCATGCATTTGTACAATCAAGCCCATGCTTTTTACATGTACATTTTAGTGTATTACAACCAGCGGAACAGTTGCAGTGGATCATTTTGAGGAGAACCTCGGGAGCAGGGTCCTTATCCATCATGATCGGAATGAGTTTAGAGTAATGATTCATAAAATAGAAAATCCACAGGTGTCCGGGTTAGCCTGCGCAGCATGCTTAGGCTGATACGGGTCGATACTTCCGC
The DNA here is from genome assembly GCA_031761405.1 of Serripes groenlandicus. NCBI lineage: Eukaryota > Metazoa > Mollusca > Bivalvia > Cardiida > Cardiidae > Serripes > Serripes groenlandicus. The sequence continues at coordinate 97,596,390 of JASEVX010000004.1, forward strand.
ATAGTCCGGGCACAATGTTGGTTTTTCTCGCGGGACGGCTCAGGTCCTAGTGATGCGCAGTCTCGCCGCTTCCACGGTTTATCATTCCTAATTGCTATTCCAAAAGAGTGCTCGAGTGCCCGGGAAGGAAGCCACACGTTTTGTATCATTTTCAGTATTCCGCTGATCATTGTTTGATAGTAGTAAGAGTCCACTGCTTTGAAAAACTCATTTAATAATATGATAAAATACGGAAACTTGTAGAGACAGTCTTGACACATATATGAAAACGTTGTTCGTTTTGAGAACTGCATCTCTTTAAACACGTGTTTGCAAAAGTCGCCTGGTTGACAATGTCGCTCGATTGTTACAAGAAAGGAGATACGACTCGACCTGCAGGGCTAGAAAGTTCCATCTCCTATACCTACGATGTAGACATTGTACAAAATAAATCGGTCGATTTTTACCAAAACAACCAGAGCATGGTGTTATTTTACAATGTATTTTATTCATGAATTACAAAACGTTTTTTATGTATGAAAATTCATCGGACAATAATAATTCTTAAATAGTTAGTAGTTTAAATAAAGTTAGTATTTAGCCAGATTTAAGTTTCACTAGGTCCCTGAAAAATATATAACCAAGTTATTGATTTAACACAAATCACTGGTATATAATATCTCCGGATTACAAATGGAATTCTATAGAAAACAATAGAAAACTCCACTTCACCAGAAAGTATAAAGCTGTATTTTTCATGAAGAGCAATTCATCCTTTTGCCACAATGTTTTCAAAAGTTGTCTGTTGTACACTAGTCAGAATTTGTCTGTGAGTGGGAAAGGGTTATTTCACTTGCCCGGGATGTATATATGGAAAGTGTAACACTAACACAACCCTTTCCCTATTACGACAATACTGCAGTAGTTGACTTTGAACATATTTTATAAAAAAAATAGAAAAATCTCTATAATTGAATGTATAACCTATGACTAAAAGTGGAAAACATTGTGGAAGAAGGAGAAATTGCTTGTTTTGAGCAATTTCTTATTTTGTCAATAGGTTTTCAAAAAGACGTCTGCTGCAGAGGCGTCAGAAAGCGTCTATATGAGGGAAAGGGTTAACAATCAAGTAACAGTAACAGCCTCTATCTAATAAAATCAGTCATTATTATCACTGTGTTTGTCACTTCAGCATTTTAACCCTTTTCAACATACAACAAATCTGCAGCAGACGACTTTGAAAACATGTAGACAAAAATATAGAAACTCTCTTTACATGTCATTATGAAGGTTTGATTACTGAAATAAGGTTGAAAAGATTGTGAGGTAAAAGGAGAACTTGCTCGTTTTGAGCACTTTCTCTTTTTGTCACAATGTTTTCAAAAGACGTCTGATGCAGAGGCGTCAAAAAGCGTCGTTATGTCTATATGTCGTAAAGGGTTAACTGGATAAGCCATTTGTAGATTCTTCCAGATTCAAACTGCCAGTTTAAAGAGACAGTACAGCCTTCCGAGACCTACACAATGAGGGATATGCTTGCTATTGTCCAACACTAACTCTCTAACTGATTAACCCTTTCCCACATGTAGACAAATTTCGAAATTTTTGCAGCAGACGACTTCTGAAAACATTTTGATAAAGGGAGAAATTGTTCATAATGAGCAATTCCTCCTTTTTCCACAATGTTATTAACTCTATTCAATTATCATACTTTTACTTACAGAGGTTTTTCAAGATGTTTTCAAGTTGTCCACTGCAGATTTGTTTTATGAGGTAAAAGGTTAAAACACTGCATTAAATGACTTATAAAACATCTATGAAAAAGTATGGAAAATATCTTCTAATTAAAGCATAATAATTGAATATCCTCTTTATATGAAAAGATATTAATTCATTGAATCATCAGCAATCACAGCATACCATAATTATACACACCTTATCTGGAGCTCTGTTTATCAAGAGCAAGATGGTATCAATTGAGCTAAGAGTTCAAACATTGTGAAAAAGCGTGAAATTACTCACCACAAGCAAAGAGTTCTTTGCTCACACTTATTTTCACATGTTGTCATCGGAAAGACTGTCAGTAACATCAGGAAATGGATAGAATTAAACAATAAAATGTCAATGCAAAACAATTGTAACTTTTGTTTGCTGCAAATCAAAGTTACTGTTTAACAATTAGTAAAGAAACAACTAACATATTTTATATTGTTTGGATTGATTGATTTATTTGTTTTGTAGAAAACCTTTACAATATGTATTTATGATTATCTTTATTCCTTTTCCTAATGCAAATGATGGGTGACACCTCGGATTGATTGGTTGGTCAACCAAGGTGTTTAACCCTTTCCCTCATACGACAATTCTGCAGCAGACGACTTTGAACATATTTTGTCAAAAAATAGAAAATCTCTACAATTGAATTGATAATCTAAATATGACTAAAAGTGGAAAACATTGTGGCAAAAGGAGAAATTGCTCGTTTTGAGCATTTTTTTTCGTTTGTCACTATGTTTTCAAAAAGCCGTCTGCTGCAGAGGCGTCAGAAAGCGTCTATATGAGGGAAAGAGTTAATGTCGTTTTCAACGATTTCTTAGTCATGTCACGGTGGCCAGTTCAACTACTCATGTGTTTCCTGGTTTTCTCCCACCAGTACTCCTCACAAACATTTTTTCCAAGCAACTGGTAGCCTTTCCACATAGACTGTTAGCCCATTGGCGGAAGACGAATGTCACAGTGACTCTTGTCAAAAGTCGGAAAGAATGTTGGCCCAGCTGGGGTTCAATATCACAACCCCAGTATTGACAGCCTGCATCGCTACCGACTGAGCTACTGGGGCTCTGCTTGACACCCTTGAAGAAGACAACATTACTTACTTCATATCAACTTCTCCTCTTCCCTTAATGATTTAAATTTAACAAAATTATGATTGAGGTTTTTCAAGATAATACTGCTTCCCCCATTAAATATTCTGAAAGTAGCCAACTGATGTTCCTCATGCAGACATATACTATCGTGTCTGTACAACAGTTGACCTCTTTGCCCCCAACACAACAAATCTGCATATTGAAAATTCATCTGCTGCATTTGCCTCAGAATGTGTCTGCAGATGGGAAAGGGAGTTAACCCTTTCCCTCATACGACAATTCTGCAGCAGTCAAACTTAAAACATATTTTGTCTAAACATAGAAAATCGCTATAATTGAATGGATTACCTATGACTAAAAGTGGAAAACATTGTGTCAAAAGGAGAAATTGCTTGTTTTGAGCAATTTCTTCTTTTGTCACTATCTTTTCAAAAAGCCGTCTGCTGCAGAGGCGTCAGAAAGCGTCTATATGAGGGAAAGGGAGGTAACTCTTTTCCCTCTAAAGAATTTTAATTTATTATGCATCATCAGCTGCAGCAAATATTCAGAAGTGTTTTCTTTTCCACAGAGATTCCAAATTACACATTTACATAAGCTTGTCTATATTTTTCCAATTCCTTTGCCACAATATTTTCCACTGTATTCAATAATAATACTTTTATTTAACGAGATTCTCATTTAAAAGATGTCAGCTCATATTTGTTATATGTGGAAAAGGGTAGAGAAACATTATCATATCCAATTATTCATCATGTTTTATTGTGACTTTTCCAAAATTAAATCAGCACATTCAGGACAGAAATGTGACCTAAATGCAAGCATCCTTTTGAAATAGTGGAAAAGAAATGCGGAAAAAAAAGGAAGTTTTACTTTTGGTCTTTCTTCAGGAGCATATATTACAGTTTTTGAAGGGAATGTGGACATTTGGAGCAACAGGATAGACATTCAGAAAAACAGACAAAGAAATGTTAAATTGCACTACTAATCATGAACACAATAATAAATTAGTCTTGTTAAAGGTATGTACAAATCATTAACAAATAACAATCGATCTCATAATAAAACACTAACAATCACACTCTCAAAACATACTTTTTGGAGGATTAATGCAAATTGGTTGTAACTACATCTTGTTACAAGATGCAGTCATGATTGTTTTGCATGGAACCTGGGATTACTTAGTAGTCCCAGATGGAAACAATGATTTGTCTGATATTTTTCTATGATGAAAAGTAAAAATAATGTTTTCACATTTATGTTTATATTTTTGGTCACAAGACAGCACGTAGCCTCATTATTGTGGAAAATTAACTTTTCCTCAGGCTAAAAAACGATACAAGTCACACATAAGGTAAACCAATCATAGAGCATTTTATTTCTTTCCCACTCAAAACAAATCTGCTGCAGAGGACACAGAAACTCTCATAGCAGAAAGAACAATTATTAAATAAAGTGTAAAATATTGTGACAAAAGGAGAAATTATTTATTATCAGCAGTTTCTGCTTTTGCCACATTTTTTTTAAAAATTCGTTCGCTGCAGAGGCCTTTGAAAGTGCCTTTATGTAGGCGAAAGAAATTCGAGATAAACCAGCCCATGCACACCTTGACCTGAACTGGTTGCCAAAAAAGTCATGGAACATTTCAAACAGCTTCAGACGATTAGTAACATGTGGATCAGAAAGCATGGATGCCCAGACAGATCTGGATCTACACTCTTCACTAATAGTCAATGGTTAGTTTCCCTGGATCCTAGCTTATATGTATATATGAGCTATGTGTTTCATATAGATGACTGTTGAGAACATTGTAGGAAAAGTAGAAATTGCTCAAAGTAATTTGAACAATCTTGAACATTTGTTCAAAATAAGTTTTAAATTAGGCCTAAATGGTGATTGGACAAGGAGATTTTAAAGTTGTCACTACATAAACATGTAAGGATATTTATACGCCACAGGTAGCCATGTTTTCAATGGATCTAAATGATTTTAATAATTTTGGGAGAGGGTGACCCAAGGAATATTTGTGCAAAATAATTCTTAAATTCTCAAATTAGGCAAATACTTTAGAAAAAAATATTTTTTCTTTCTTTAACCTCTCTTTCTGATCAGCCAGCAGCCAGCAACCAGCAAGTTCTAACTGGAATTTAATTATTTGAACTATTATTTAAAGAGGACTGCCTAAAGAACATTCCTGTGTCATTATTTTGAAATCAGACATGTAGTTTTTACAGAAGAAGATTTGAATGTACATTGGACAATGGACAGTAAGTGATCACAATATAGCTCGTCTTGAGCACTGCATGCTCAGGTGAGCTCAAACATGAAGTACTTAAAATCAATTAAAACCTAACAGAAAAACCATGTAGGTCGTAAGCATGTCTGACAGGACAAAAAAAAGAGATGAAATGCCATTTATCAAAAACAACAAGAGGGCCATGATGGACCTCTCACCTGATTTTTTTTTTCACTTTAGCCATATAACCCCCTCTGGCAGCCATAATTTTCGACCAAGCAACATGGCTTGAAGGAATCTGATCGAGGGTCACCCTAGGTTTATTTCTACAGGAGAAGATTTTTTAAGTTTTCACTAAATCCATATAAGGCAAAATAGCCCCGCCCTGTGGCGGCCATGTTTTTTGACCAATCAACATGGCTTTAAGGAATCTGATAGAGGGGCATCCAAGAAACATTTCTACAAAATTATTTGAAAATCTGCCAGCCAGTTTTAGAGAAGAAGTCTTTTTCGTTTTGTTGCCATGAAAACTAGAATTCTGCATGGATCCCATAAATTTGAAGGAATTCTGGTTAGGTCATTGAGAGGATGCTTTCTGTGAAGTTTCATCCCAATTGACCCACTAGTTACTGAGGAGAAGAAGTTGACGGACGCCGCACAATGCACACCGTACAACGGACAAAAGGCGATCACAATAACTCACCTTGAGCACTTCGTGCTCAGGTGAGCTAAAAAGTGGAAAAGATTCCCTGAAAATGAGATTTGAAAAAAAAAAAAAATTCTTCTTTTATTTGATACAGGTAAATGCATAAAACTGAGAGAAATGGGTTCTTCATTTTCCAAAAAAGCCCAATTTTAACCCTTTCACATTTGCAGGTATGTTTTGAAAACATTTAGGAATTTTAGGACAAATTGCTCAAAATTACCAATTAGTCCTTTTGCATGTTTTTCAACTCTTTACAATCATTCAATTTTATAGACGTTTTCGAAGCTGTCTGCTGCTGATTTGTATGTTTATGTGGGAAAGAGTTAAGGACTCCTCTGCAGTAGAAATCTTTAAAAAACAATTGTGATTAAGGAGCACTTGGCTACAATAATCACATTCTTCTTATTCTACAATCAGAGCAATTAATTCTAGAACACATAATTTTATTTATTAGATTTTCAATTTTTTACTACAGTTGGATGTTTTGAATTTGGAAGTCTTTAAAAAAAGGAGAAAATGATTAACTCTTTCCTACATACAGACCCTTTCTATCGCATTTTGCTACAATATTTTCAACTCTAGTCAATGATTGTTACCCTATTTCACTTAATATAGACTTTCAATATTTTGTCGTCTGTTGCAGATTTGTTGTATGAGGGAAAGTGTTAAAAATAATTCAGACTGCTGTAGCCTGACCCTGTTGTATAGCTGCTAGTAAATTGTTCCTCATGCGGACATATAATCGTCCTTTAGTCCATGGGTTCTGTAATTGTAATGGATGATAATCGTCACGCATGATTCTCTCCCTTGCTCCTATCACCGCAACGAGACAGAATTCTGTAAAATGTTCTACATTATATACTGGCCCCGATTTCCCCTTATTAATCACTGCTTGATTCAAGTTTTGTACCACTAGGTTAATCACTTCCCTTGCTGTAGTTTGTGGTGTCACATGGAGCTTTACACTGGTTCCCCTAGCAAGGCCCGTTTCATAGGCTGCGTATACACGTAATATCCCTGAATGATTTTCAGTTTGACTAGGTTCTTCCGACTCACTTTTCGTAGACAGATGACTGGTTTCTTGAGACACATCCTCCATAGGGTCATAAAACTTGGCAATTTTTCTGTTGTCTTTACCAACACTAATCTCATTAGAATCACATGAACTGGAATCACAATTTTGCGAGTTATTGTTGTCGAGAATTTTGCTCTTGTTTTCAAAGTGTGTAGATAAAGAGGGTCCCTCATTAATTGTTAACAAAGAGCTAATTGGAATACCACCGCGGAATGTTCGTGACCGTGCATAATTAATGATGTCCATTATCCATCGCATGCCCTTCCATGCTTTGTCAAGGTCATTCTGAAGTTTTATAAATTGATGGACACGATCTTTGGCCACATTTAACTCCTCTTTAGAAAATGCCTGTTGTAAAAATGAAAGAAAATATAAATTTATTTCAAATATTCTAGGTAAACTTGTCATTAACCCTTTCCCTCATACAACAATTCGGCAGCAGACGACTTTGAACATACTTTGTCAAAATATAGAAAATCTCTATAATTAAATGGATAACCTATGACTAAAAGTGGAAAACATTGTGTCAAAAGGAGAAATTATTCATTTTGAGCAATTTCTTCTTTTGTCACTATGTTTTCCAAAAAGCCGTCTGCTGCAGAGGCGTCAGAAAGCGTCTATATGAGGGAAAAGGTTAAAGCTAAACTGCAGCAGACAATTTTTTAAACATCAAGGGGAACCCTTGGTAAATCTCTATAAATGAAAGTATACTTATTGAATCGAGTTGAAAACATTGTGGGAAAAGGATAAATTGCTCATGTTAAGCAATAAATCATTTTTCCCAAAATGTTTTCAAAAGTCCTCTGTTGCAGATGTGTCTGCAAGTGGTAAAGGGAAGGTTAAAATATTGTATTATAAATCAACATGAACTTCTAATACCTTATGCAGTGAAAGATTTTGATTTAATTTTGTTAAGGCAGAAATTGCTCAAAATAAACCATTGCTCCTTTATCCACAATGTTTTCATCTCTGGTCTTTAGGCTTATTAGAAGAAGTTGTTTATAGGAAAATATTAACAGACAACCCCCCCCCCCCCCCGACAGACATTGATTCATCTTGATAGCTCACACGTCATGCTCAGGTGAACTTATAATAAACAACAAGATATGGATTAGACAATTTTAGGAAAATTAAACCCCGAGCCTGGTTGCCATGTTTTTCTAACGTTTTTAATTTGAACAACTTAGTAGAGCATCACACAAGGACCATCTGTGCCCCAAAATATTTTGAAATCCAGCCAGCAGTTTTTTGGAGAAATTAAGTCAAAAGTAAAACCTTAGGTTCCATATTATCGGTTTATTATAATAGCCCTAGTTTATACTGATGATAGAAGACTCGCCCCCTGATTCTAGAACTTTGCCCATCCATTCTTTTAGAGTATTTATGCAAGTCGACTGCTAATTGGAAGATTACGCTTCAATCACCTCAAAGGTGTGTGTAATTCTTTGACAGATGCACTCTGGTGAATAAGATCAAGTCATGACTTCTACCCTCACAGACAGAGCCATATAAATAATGGGTCATTATTTTAGTTTTAAACAAGAAGCTTTTTAAGCTATAGACATACAAGGAAAACTTCTCAACTCCTAGCAACCATGATTTCTAATGGATTCAAAATAGTTGAGCAGTCTTGATAGAGGGTCATCAAAGGAACAATTGTGCCAAATTTTCAAATCTTAAAATAAGGTTTAGGAAAAATATTAAGACATAAAAACGAAATGGCTTACCTCTCTTTGAAGTTGTTGAGCCAGAAGTGTGTCCATTTCTAGAAGTGATGAAAGACGTGAGTACCGACTGATGAACCTGGACTGATATGTACACATGTGAACTGAAATATAAAATTATATTATTGTATTTCCTGAACAACTATGTTTATATTGTACAGTACTGCAAGTGATACTGCTGTCATTCTTTGGGAAATAATCAATTATTTCCTCCCTCTATAGAAACATTGGGGTTCATTTTTTTCTTCTAAATAAGAGTGTTAAAAGGAACACACCTTGCCTGCAAATAGGTTAGAAAGTGATCAAGATCTTCAGAAAATAGCAGACCATCAAGGCAGGCACTACTAAAAAAAGGCCTATTCATTTGTTTAGCCATCTAGACAAAAATATGAAATATAATGAAAGCATGATTTTTGAATAGAAATGAAAACATTGTGGTTAAACGGTAAATTGCACATTTTGAGCATTTTCTGACTTTGCTTAAAGGTTTTCAAAAGTTAACTGCTGTAATTGTTTCAGAAAACATCTGCAAGTTGGATAGGTTAAAAACAGGTGCTTGTGTTGTATAATAATGCAGTAAAGACTTAAAATCCAATACATAGATAATTTCTAACCTTGGTTTAAAACAAGAGTACCGCAAACGGTACATAATACGCCCGTCAGGAACTTCTTTGTAAGTTTCCTCTTTGTTTTGATATATTGTTTGTTTGTAAAAAGTTAATAAAGTCGTTCAGGAATAAGTTGTTAAAGAATAATGGGAAACTATGAAAAATGCATAACTCATGCAGAAATTGACAAATATTCTAAGTCCAAAAAGGGGCATAACTCATTCAAAAATTGACGAAATCCGAGGAAATGTGAACTTGATCTGTGACACATGAGTACAAAGCCATATACAAAATTTCAGGTCAATAGTTCAAAGTATGTAAGAAAAAAGTGCGGAAAACCAATATTCTAAGTCCAAAAAGGGGCATAACTCATTCAAAAATCGACGAAATTCAAGGAAATGTGAACTTGATCTGTGACACTTGATTACAAAGCCATATACATAATTTCAGCTCAATACATCAAAGCATGTAGAAAAAAAGTGCGGAAAACAAATATTCTAAGTCCAAAAAGGGGCATAACTCATTCAAAAATTGTCGAAATCCCAGGAAATATGAACTTGATCTGTGACACATCACTACAAAGCCTATAATACACAATTTCAGGTCAATAGCTCAAAGTATGTAAGAAAAAAGTGCGGAAAACCAATATTCTAAGTCCAAAAAGGGGCATGACTCATTCAAAAATTGACGAAATCCGAGGAAACGTAACCTTGATCTGTGACTCATGATTACAAAGCCATATACAAAATTTCAGGTCAATAGCTCAAAGTATGTAGGAAAAAAGTGCGGAAAACAAATATTCTAAGTCAAAAAAGGGGCATAACTCATTTAAAAATTGACGAAATTCGAGGAAATGTGAACTTGATCTGTGACACTTGATTAGAAAGCTATATACATAATTTCAGCTCAATACATCAAAGCATGTAGAAAAAAAGTGCGGAAAACCAATATTCTAAGTCCAAAAAGGGGCATAACTCATTCAAAAATTGACGAATTTCGAGGAAATGTGAACTTGATCTGTGACACTTGATTACAAAGTCATATACATAATTTCAGCTCAATACATCAAAGCATGTAGAAAAAAAGTGCGGAAAACAAATATTCTAAGTCCAAAAAGGGGCATAACTCATTCAAAAATTGCCGAAATCCCAGGAAATATGAACTTGATCTGTGACACATCACTACAAAGCTGTATACAAAATTTCAGCTCAATAGGTCAAAGCATGTAGGAAAAAAGTGCGGAAAACCCGAACGGACGGACGAAGGGACGGACGGACGGACATGACCATACCATAATACGGACCGTTTTTAAGAAACGGTCGTATAAAAATTGCTCTGCTTGAATAGCACAATGACAAACACAGTACATCCTGATCAGACTCGTTTGAATTGCAGGCTGAATGTGACCTTCATGAATGTGAATACCTTAGCTTGTTTTTAAAGTGGAGAAAACAAAATTGAGAAAACTTACTCATTTCAAACACTTGTACAGGTAATAACATGAAGTCGTCCCTCTCGGCTATTTCATCATTCTGACCTGGTATAATACACAAGTCTTCCGCAGGGGGCAGTACCAGTATAAAGGAAACCTGTGGACTGAGCTCTATCACCTCTATATCATAGAGTCGATGGGCAAATGACAAGTCATCAGGAATACCTGTTGTTGAAAGCAAAATGATAGTCATGAATTTGATTTTAAAGAACATTTGCATGAAGTTATTATGCATTCATACCTGCAGTAACTGTTACAGAGAAGAAGATTTTCAATTTAAGATTTCCTTTCCATCTCTTGTTTATGCCGTTTCAACCATATTTCTGAATTCTTTGAAAACATTTGATCAAGGACCATACAAACAACATTCCTGTGATGTTTGGTTGAAATTGACCCTGTAATAAAGGAGGAGAATGATGTTGCTTATTAACCCTTTCCCTCATATAGATGCTTTCTGACGCCTCTGCAGCTGACGGCTTTTTGAAAACATAGTAACAAAAGAAGAAATTGCACAAAACGTGCAATTTCTCCTTTTGTCACAATGTTTTCCTCTTTTAGTCATAGGTTATCCATTCAATTATAGAGATTTTCCATCATTTGACAAAATATGTTCAGTCGTCTGCTGCAGAATTGTCGTATGAGGGAAAGGGTTAACAACATTTTGATAAGTATAGGTTAAGCTTGTAAAATATTGCAGCAATTATTTAGCAATCATTCCTCCTTTTTTCATTTTTTTTTGTTAACCCTTTCCCTCATATAGACGCTTTCTGACGCCTCTGCAGCAGACGGCTTTCTGAAAACATAGTGACAAAAGAAGAAATTGCACAAAACGTGCAATTTCTCCTTTTGCCACAATGTTTTCCACTTTTAGTCGTAGGTTATCCATTCAAATAAGGAGATTTTCTATGTTTTGACAAAATACAATCAAAGTCGTCTGCTGCAGAGTTGCTGTATGTGGGAAAGGGTTAACATTTTTTTTAAATTTATTGCATATACTTTGGACTTGAATATCAATAGAAAATAGAAATTAATTATGTTCTGTGTCTTATATTTTTTAAAACTCCCAATCAATGTTTTCATGAAATTTTAAACGGTTCAACACATTGTGGAGCAAGTGGACACATTGTTTCCAACGGTTTATAGCATGAGGTATTGACTTATTCCTTCTTTATTCGAAGAGGCAGATCTAGGACACATAGGACATAATTATATGACTCACCCAGTTTTTGGAAGAGTTTTCCAGCAGCCTTTTGTATGTGACTGTGAAACATGGTCTGAACTGTGGTATGTTGTGAACTCTTGTTGTTTCCAGATAAAGCCTTCAGGTACTGCCACTCATCTCTGTGTTAATAAATGTACATACACTTTAACCCTTTTCCTCATACAACAATTCTGCAGCAGACGACTTTGAACATATTTTGTTAAAATATAGAAAATCTCTAAAATTGAATGGATAACCTTATAATGACCAAAAGTGGAAAACATTGTGGCAAAAGGAGAAATTGCTCGTTTTGAGCAATTTCTTCTTTTGTCACTATGTTTTCAAAAAGCTGTCTGCTGCAGAGGCGTCAGAAAGCGTCTATATGAGGGAAAGGGTTAAACCCTGGTACTGACACAAACAGCTTATCCCTTTCCCAAATACAATAATTACACAGCAGACGACTTTGAAAACATCATGGTAATACTAATAGAAACTCTCTATAAATGAAATAATAATTATTGAATACATTTGAACAATGTTTTCAAGTCGTGTTCCCCAGAGGTCTAATAAAGCGTCTTTATGTGGGAGAGGGATAAGATGCTTCTACGATATATACAACTTTAGAGAACATCGTTGGAAAAGGTGTAATAGCTCTAAACAGGTTATGTCTCAAGTTTCTACAATGTTTTCAATTCCGTTTCTTATTGTTACTTTAAACTTCACAGATGTAACAAAGGTTTTCAAAAACCACCAACACTGTTCATCAACAGGGGAACAAAATAATCCTGTAAAATATTACATTTTTTTTAATAGAACAAGTTTTGAAGGGGCACATGTGTCGCCAGCTTATATGTCAGTTTGTAAGCATGTAACTCATGATGGAGTGACAAACTGACAGACGACTGCAGTGATCCCTTTGTGTCGCCTTGCCAAAGCTGGTGACATATAAAACTTATTTTTAAACAGTAAAGATTATGAAAATCCTATTACCTGCTCTACTTATTTGTCAAAACTAAAATTTGGATTAAACCTTTCACAAACAGCAGGTGATATTGAACATTTGTAGGCAAACATATAGAAAATCTTCAGAAGTAAAAGTATAATTATTAAATTGAGTTTAAAAATATTGTTCATTATGAGCCATTTCATAATGGTTTCAAAAGTCTTCTACAAGTGGGAATTGGTCAAAGAAACATAAAATGTAAATAGGTCTAACAATACTTACAGAGAGACATTTGAACAGTCCCGCACTTTTACATTGGGTAAAACATTGGGCGCCATCTGTGAGACAAGTACCCGTATCAGGTCAACAGATGCATGGAGTTTGAGATAACCCAGGTACAGACCAGGTGCCAGTGATAAAGAACTTGTCTGATGATATATAGTCATTTCCTGAAAAACAAAAAACACATACCATAATTATGCTATTCCAACATTCTTTTTCAAAAATAGAAGAGCTGCTGTTGCAGGATAGTACAGCTTCATTGTCAAATATAGACTTAAACTATGGCCATTTCTTTTGACCAACATGGCTTTAAGGAATCTGATAGTGGGTCACCCAATGAACATTTCTATAAAATTATTTTGAAATCTGAAGCATACTTTCGGAGAAAAAGAATTTTACTTTAGCCCATATGAGGCAGAACAGCTGCGACTGATGGCCATGCTTTTGACAACATGGCTTGCAGGAATCTGATAGAGGGTCAGCCATTTTTACAAAATTATTTGGAAATCGGCCAAATACCTTTAGGAGAAGATTTTTAAAGTTTTCACTATAGCCAGATAACAGCCCCGCACAAATCAACATGGCTTGCTGGAATTGGAGTATGCTTAGAGGAGAAGGGACCAGGTGTCCCAGAACCAACTGTGAATATGAGAGGGACTAGGTGTCCCAGAACTGACTGTGACTATGCACATAGGGGAAGGGACACCTCTCGGAACAGATTGTGAGTATGAGTATGAGTATAGCCTATAGGGGAAGAACAAGGTGTCCCAGAACCAACTGTGGGCATCAGTATAGGGAAAGTGACCAAGTGTCCCAGAACTGACTGTGTGTATGAGTATAGGTAAAGGGACCAGGTGTCCCAGAACCAACTGTGAGAAAGAGTATAGGGGAAGGGACCAGGTGTCCCAGAACTGACTGTGTGTATGAGTATAGGTAAAGGGACCAGATGTCCCAGAACCAACTGTGAGAAAGAGTATAGGGGAAGGGACCAGGTGTCCCAGAACTGACTGTGTGTATGAGTATAGGTAAAAGGACCAGGTGTCCCAGAACCAACTGTGAGAATGAGTTATAGGGGAAGGGACCAGGTGTCCCAGAACTGACTGTGTGTATGAGTATAGGTAAAGGGACCAGATGTCCCAGAACCAACTGTGAGAATGAGTTATAGGGGAAGGGACCAGGTGTCCCAGAACTGACCGTGTGTATGAGTATAGGTAAAGGGACCAGATGTCCCAGAACCAACTGTGAGAAAGAGTATAGGGGAAGGGACCAGGTGTCCCAGAACTGACTGTGTGTATGAGTATAGGTAAAAGGACCAGGTGTCCCAGAACCAACTGTGAGAAAGAGTATAGGGGAAGGGACCAGGTGTCCCAGAACGGACTGTGTGTATGAGTATAGGTAAAGGGACCAGATGTCCCAGAACCAACTGTGAGAATGAGTTATAGGGGAAGGGACCAGGTGTCCCTGAACGGACTGTGTGTATGAGTATAGGTAAAGGGACCAGATGTCCCAGAACCAACTGTGAGTATGAGTAGAGGGGAAAAGACCAGGTTTCCCAGAATCGAGCATAGAGGAGAAGGGACCAGGTGTCCCAGAACCGACTGATATCCAAGGAACAGTTCTGCAAAATGATTTGAAATTGTCATTTTTTTTTATTTTGGTTGCCATAGAAACCAGAATTCTGAATTCTGAATTGATCCAAACCATTTGAAGGAATTTTTGTGATGTTTTTAAGAGGATGCTTGCTGTGAAGTTTCAGCAATCAAAAGGTAAACTTACACAATTAGCTAATGCCACAGGGAGTTACTAGGGCAACTTTAAAATATATCTAGGCACAAATAGGGACACTTTGTTTAAATGAAAGTATCATTATTGAACAGAGCTGAAACATTGTGAAAAAAGGAGAAGTTGCTCCTTTTGACATGATTTCAATAATCGTTTGATGAAGATGTGCAAAAATATTTCTGTTTGTGGGAAAGGGTTAAACATTATGCTGTAGGTCTTTAACCCTTTCCCTCATACGACAATTCTGCAGCAGACGACTTTGAACGTATTTTGTCAAAACATATAATCTCCATAATTGAATGGATAACCTATGACAAAAAGTGGAAAACATTGTGGCAAAAGGAGAAATTGCATGTTTTGTGCATTTTCTTCTTTTGTCACTATGTTTTCAAAATGCCGTCTGCTGCAGAGGCGTCAGAAAGCGTCTATATGAGGGAAAGGGTTAAACATTATGCTGTAGGTCTTTAACTCTTTCCCACTAACAGTTGCATTTTGACACATCTGCAGCAGACCCCTTTTTAAATGAGAAATTTCATTTATTCAAAATATCAGTCAGTGTAAACCCTTTCCCTCATATAGACACTTTCTGACGCCTCTGTAGTAGACAGCCTTTTGAAAACATAGTGACAAAAGAAGAAATTACTCAAAACAAGCAATTTCTCCTTTTGCCACAATGTTTTCCACGTTTAGTCATAGGTTATCCATTCAATTATAGATATTTTCTATTTTTTGACAAAATATGTTCAAAGTCGTCTGCTGCAGAATTGTCGTATGAGGGAAAGGGTTAATATTCAAAAGACTAAACTTACACTAATGGCAGACACTAGACAATCTTGCATGTCGAGGAGTTCGCCTATAGGTACTGATTGTCGTCGATGTAATCGCGATAATGGAATCCATTTTCCCGATCCAAACGCAAGAACCTTCGGATCTTTTATAAAATTAACTGTTGACAATACAATACTACCATTGGAGTCCCGTATTGGTTTGTGGTAAAATTTACCCAGGTCGTGAGTCCCTAGGGCATGCTGAAAATATACAAACATAATTATAAATGTAAATGTTAAATTTAACCTTTTCCCTATTACAGCAACTCTGCAGCAGACGACTTTAAGAACATCTTGTTAAAACTATGGGATATCTATATAATTGAACAGATTTATAAACATTCTGGCACAAGGAGAAGTATCCCGCAGAAAGCTTTAAAAACAAAAACATCTAGGTTATAATAGGAAAAACTCTAATAAATTTAAGTATGATAATTTAATTAAGTTGAAAACATTGTGGTAAAATGAGAAATTGCTAATTTTTAACAATAATTTCTTGTGGCATACTGTTTTCAAAAGTCGTCTGCACAGATGTGTGCGTCAAAATGTTTCTGAATGTGGGAAAGGGGGCTATGGCAGATGACCCGAAAATAAAAGAATCTGTACTTAAATGGGCAGGTTGAATTTATCGCGGTCTGTTTGTTATCCTATCAAAATTAAGTGGTTGATTACGGATCATAGCAAATAGTTTACCTGTAGAACAGATATGGCTTGTAAAAGTTTTCCTCTAAAATGGACTTTCCCCTCCGCTGTGCTTCGTTCCATGTCCTGTCTTAATGACCTGACATCGTCCCATGTACACGCAACCTATAAAATCATATAATAATATGTTACAATATGTTATAGAAGTATATTGGCTCGAAAATATTCATAATTCCTAGTTGGGTACAACATCCATTGGGTAACACCTGTTGACTACATAATATGAAATTATTTATCATCACAATTCAGTCAATATTTGGGCCATGAAAACACTATAAACAAGCTATATTTCAGATTCATCATCATAACTCAGTCAATATTTAGACCATGAAAACACTATAAACACAGCTATATTTATCTTATGTTCAGAATATACTTCCCAATTTTCCATGTCCATGTTAAAAAGAAATTACTGATGTATGCAAAGCAGAACTATTAAGAATGAAAATATCATATCTAGTCGCAGCCCTTTCCTACATGAGGACACTTTTTGATGCATGTCCAGCAGTCAACTTAAAAAATACATTGCCACGAAATAAAATTTGCACAAAATAATACTGTTTTCAGCTCTTTTCCATACTGTTTGCTTTTTCAATTATGGTGATGTACCAACTGTTTGCCTTGATGTTTTCAAAGTCGCCTGATGCAGATTTGTTGTATATGGGAAAGGGTTAAAGTGGAGAATGACACAAACCTTCATTAACCAATACAGGTCCATGTGTAGAGAAGGACCAGCAAAGTTTTCATCTACTTCCACGATTGGCAGTTGTTCTTCTGAGGTGACTAGTACTTTATCCTCACACCGGAAATAACAGGCAAGATATACACCACTGAAATTAGAGAACATAGCTTTTACTGCAAGTCTTACAAGTATGCCTACAACAATAACTGATGTTTTGAAATTGGTATAAGGCACTTGTATGGACCTTAAACCCTTTCCCAAATACAACATAACTGTAGAAGATGTCCTTGAAAACATTTCATTAAAATGGGAAAACTCTGTTTAAAGGAAACTCTAATAATTGAATATTTGCAACAATGTATTCAAAAGTCACCAGCTGCAGAGGCGTCAGAAACCTTCTGAATGTGGGAAAGGATTAGGCAAATAAAAATATTGTCATTGTCATTGAAACCATTAAAGTCCTCTGAGTAAATTGAGACATCATTTGAGATGATTTTTTAACCATGATTCAGAAATTAATATATTGTAGGTTTGTTCTATATTTAACCCTTTCCCTCATATAGACGCTTTCTGACACCTATGCAGCAGAAGACTTTTTGAAAACATAGTGACAAAAGAAGAAATTGCAATTTCTCCTTTTGCCACAATGTTTTCTACTTTTTGTCATAGGTTATCCATTCAATTATGGAGATTTTCTATGTTTTGACAAAATACGTTCAAAGTCGTCTGCTGCAGAATTGTCTTATGAGGGAAAGGGTTAAGGAATCATTCCTTTTTCTTCAATGTTCCCAAAATTATCCACTTCAAACTAAATCTATAAACTAAATTTTCTGTTATTTATTTATCAAAATATGCTTTTTAAACCAAACTTTTACACTTACCGTTTAAGCGTTTTGTGGAACTTTGGTGCGGATGAAAAGAGATTCTTAAAGCCTTTCTTCTTGCGTACAGGAGAGGACGAGCCAGGTGAATCTGTAAAACAAAGAAGAACTGATATAAAATGTGTTTGTCTAGGTTGAACGGCTTCAACAGTATTTTCCGTCATATCATTCCTTTCTCTGCATGACCCTCTCCCACAAACAAAAAGTTTGCAGCACCTAACTGAGAAAATATCTTGGCAAAAATATGGAAAATCAAAACTAATATATTAATTATTGAAAATATTTAAAAACATTGTGGCAAAAGGAGAAGTTATTCATTATGAGCAATTTCTTCTTTTGTCACAATGTTTTTCAAAGGTCGTCTGCTGCAGAGGCATCAAAACGTGTGTATATTTTGGAAGGTGATAAATTACTATGGCCATGTTTATCATGTCACCAGCGCATCAGTAGTCGTGCGAACACACTAACCAGTACAACACTGAGCTGGGGAAATTAAAATGTAAATGGCATAACAATTTTGGAAAGATTCTATTGTACACAAATTACTCACTCAAGAATGTTCATGAAAATAACCAGAGTATATAACATTAAGTTTTGCACTTGCAGACACATTTTGATGCATTTGCAGCAGATAACATTCGAAAACATTTTTGCAAAAGAAGAAATTGCTTCTTATGAGCAATTTTCCTTTTGCCACAATGTTCTCAACTTTATTTAATGATCATATTTCCGTGTTCAGAGATTTTCCATATTTTTTTTTCCTAGCTGTTTTCAAAGACTGCAATAGATTTGTTTTATGTACATGCATCTTTATGATTATATTGTGAAAGAGTATTAATAAAATTTAACTAGAGATTGCTTTTTTGAAAAAGCGTTTGTCTACCCATTTGTGTGGTCGTAGGGGAGGAAAAGAAATGATGGAGATGAATTTTGTAGTTTTGGACTGGAGATGAAGTAACTGTGAATTTGAAGTTTGGCCTATTAACCTGTAGACAATAGTGGACATGTATAACTAGAGATTGCTTTTTTGAAAAAGCGTTTGTCTACCCATTTGTGTGGTCGTAGGGGAGGAAAAGAAATGATGGAGATGAATTTTGTAGTTTTGGACTGGAGATGAAGTAACTGTGAATTTGAAGTTTGGCCTATTAACCTGTAGACAATGGTGGACATGTATTGCATAAGATGCACAAGATTAGTGGTTATTTATTTTAAGAATTATTGAGCGTATACCAAGTATGAAGTTCCTGGGCTCAAGCAGTCTTCAGTTATTGAGCGGAAACCATTTTTCAGCCCAATGTCATTGTGACCTAGACCACTGTGACCTTGACCTTTGACATAGTGACCTCAAAATCAATAAGGGTCATTTGCTGACCAACCTGCACACCAAGTATGAAGTTCCTGGGCCCAGGCATTCTTCAGTTATTGAGCGGAAACCATTTTTCAGCCAAAGGTCACCATGACCTTGACCTTTGACCTACTGACATCAAAAATCAATAGGGGTCATCTACAGGTTAGGAACAACCTGCACACCAAGTATAAAGTTACTGGGCATAAGCGTTCTTGAGTTATTGAGTAAAAAACATTTTTCAGCTGGAGGTTACCGTGACCTTGTGACCTCAAAATCAAACAAAATCAATAAGGGTCATCTACTTATTAGGACCAATCTGCACACCAGGTGTGAAGTTCCTTGACATAAGCATTCTTTAGTTATTGAGCGGAAACCATTTTTCAGCTGAAAGTTACCATGACCTTGACCTTTGACCTAGTGACCACAAAATGGGTCATCTGTTGGTGGTGACCAACCTTCACACCAAGTATTAACTTCCATGGCCAGCTCATTGTCACCGTGACCTTTCAGCTCAAGGTCACTGTGAGGTCACTGTGACCTTGACTTTAGATGTACTGACCCCAAAATCAATAGGGGGTCTTCTACTGGGCATGGCCAACCTGCATTCCACGTTTGGAGTTCCTCGGCCCAAGCGTTCTTCAGTTATTGAGCAGAAACCATTTTTTACCTCACAAGGTCACCATGACCTTGACCTTTAACCTTCTGACATCAAAATCAATAGGGGTCATCTACTGCATACCAAGTATGAAGTTCCTACGCCCAAGCGTTCTTCAGTTAATGAGCGGAAACAAGTGTGACGGACATGACCTTGATCTTTGACCTAGTGACCTCAAAATCAATAGGGGTCATTTGCTGGTGGTGCCCAACCTGCACACCAATGAAGTTCCTGGGCCCAAGCAAAAACAATTTTCAGCTCATTGTCACCGTGATCTTTCAGCTCAAGGTCACTGTGACCTTGACTTTAGACATACTGACCTCAAAATCAATAGGGGTCTTCTGCTGGGCATGGCCAACCTGCATACAAAGTATATAGTTCCTCGGCCCAAGCGTTCTTCAGTTATTGAGCTGCAACCATTTTTTACCTCACAAGGTCACCATGACCTTGACCTTTGACCTTCTGACATCAAATTCAATAGGGGTCAGCTACTGGTCATGACCAACCTGCATACCAAGTATGAAGTTCCTAAGTTATTGAGCGGAAACAAGTGTGACAGACGGAAGGACGGAACGGGCAAAAACAATTTGTCACCCCCACGTATGGGGGAGACATAATAAAATATTGTTAAGACTAATATTTTAAATTAGTCCTTACCTTTGATGGTAGGAGCATCAGCTGGTCTTAATGATTTAACTTGCGTAAACAACTCTTCCAGGATTTTAAGTTTCCCTTGCGACCTTGGCATAGTCTGATCTAAATCCCGCCAACCTAAAGATAAACATAAACAAACATCATTAATAATAGTAAAATGACATACCATGTTTTTTAAAATTTGAAGCCTTTCAAAGTAATAGCTTGCATGTTTAAGCAACTGCATCAAAGTTTTTATATAGAGTTTAATTAACATTGTTTTCATGATATAGGATTTAAATCCCAAATGGAAGAGTTTCTTGCGATATAAAAACGAGTGCGCCATAGCGCACAAGTTTTTATATGCAAGAATCTCTTTCACGAGGGATTTAATTCCCAAATCATGAAAACAATGTTTATTAAACTATATATTATATACTCGGCGATAATTTTCGTTTTTAAACGACAATACCCCTGTGCAGCTCATTTATTTTTAGCTCAGAAGTGGCGAGATCTGAATGACGTAATCTGCCAGTTTTGCAGTGACGTCACTATATATATATACGTGACGTCACCGACAATGTGTACATTGATTGAAATAAACTTGTGTCATGTCGATTCAAGCTCTTATTTGCGGATTTAAAAGTGCAATTGTGGATTATTTAACGGTTCATTATGGAAATAAAGTGTTAAGTAGTGAAAACGGAACTTAAGTGTTTAAAAGAGATTTAAACAAGATGTGTTTGTGAAACATTGATGCCCCCCGAATGCCAACATCTAGGTCAAAGGTCAACGTCGCCAGGTCAAAAATGTTGGTACTGACAGAAAGGTCATGTCACAAGGAATACACATGTGAAATATGGTAGCCGTACCTGTTATTGGATCAAAAGTAGTGGTCAAGGTTAAAGTTTTTTTCGAGAATGGCAACATCTAGGTCAAAGGTCAAGGTCGCAAGGTGAACAATTTTGGTACTGTCAGAAAGGTCATGTCACAAGGTATACACATGTGAAATATGGTAGCCGTATCTGTTATGGTTCAAAAGAAGTGGTCAAGGTTAAAGGTTTTTTTGAGAATGGCAACATCTAGGTCAAAGGTCAAGGTCGCAAGGTCAAAAATGTTGGTACTGACAGAAAGGTCATGTCACAAGGTATAAACATGTGAAATATGGAAGCCTTACCTGTTATGGTTCAAAAGTAGTGGTCAAGGTTAATTTTTTTTTTCGAGAATGGCAACATCTAGGTCAAAGGTCAAGGTCGCAAGGTCAAAAAAAAATTCACACCTGCAGCAGACGTCTTTTGAATACATTGTTGCAAAAGAAGAAATCAGTCATAGATAGCTTTTCAACTCTTCTAAATAACTCTCCTTCATTTACAAGGATTCTTTATACTTTTGCCCAGAATTTTCAAATTTGTTTGATGCAATTGGGTTAAATCTAAATATAGGTTAAATAATTTTTGTTTTTTAACCTTCAGCTAAGTGGATCTTATAGCACCACATATTTTCACACAAAATATCTTTTTTCACAGATGTTTTGAAAGCAGACAACACTTCAGATGTCATATGAAGTAAATGACTTACTTGAGGGAACACCGTAAGGAGGACTAGATGTGGCAAAAGAACTGAACCCCTTCATGTTCATGGCAGCTACCCGTATGTAATATGGCGTTCCCTTTGACAGGCTTCTAACATCTATCTCAAGATTTCGTACGTCATCCAAAAACGACTCACCCACAACTCGGGAAAAGTTTTCATCTTTGCTCCATTCAACTGTAATTTAGAAAAGAAAAATGTTTACTCTATTTACTCAACACTTTCCCGTAATACAAAAGGTGTAGCAGGCAGCACAAAAAAATGTAGGAAAAGAAAATAAACTCCACAAATTGAGTATACATATGTGTATTATACTTTGTATATGAATATATTTGTAAATGTTTTAGCAGAGGCTAACGGGAAGACTTGGCATGCTCAACTCTGTAGCGTCTATAATTAAACTCTTTATTATTATTATTATTATAATTTGATTTTTGTAGGCAATTAACCGATCAATTGCATCATTTTGTTTATGACACTTTATTTTTTTCCAGAAATTTCTTATAAAATTTGATAACACATTTAAGATCACATCAGGTATGACTTCTGAAGCCACATCCCATAAAATATGTAACAATAATTTAACAACAATTTAACAATCATCTAGGCAAAAATATAGATGTCCTGAATCGCTCCCCTGATTTTTATGCCAACAACATAGTCAATCACAATAACTCATTTTGTGGTCAGGTAACCTTATACTAGTGTTAACAAGATTTCCATTCAATTCTAGCCTAGCGACCTAGTTTTTTTACCCAACATGACCATTTTCAAATTTGACCTAGATATCATCAAAACAATTGTTTTGACAACATTTCAACATGCTCAAGTTAAAATATCGCTTCCAGAGTGTTAACACGATTTTCCTTTAATTTGGCCTAGTGACCTAGTTCTTGACCGGACATGACCGATATTCAACCTTAGGCTATATATCATCAAAACACCCATGACAAAAGTTTCAACATGCTCAAGATAAAATACGGCTTCGGGAATAATAACAAAATTGTCTTTCAATTTGGCCGAGTGACCTAGTTCTAAAACCGACATTACCCATATTCAAACTTGGCCTAGATATCATCAAGATAATCATTCTTACAAGGCTTCAAGCTGTTGAAGCAAAACATGTCGTTGATCTCTTGAGTTTAAACAAGATTTGTCTTCAATTTAGCCTAGTGAGCTTTTTTTACTTGACATGACCTATATTCGAACTTGGCCTAATTATTTCAAGAGTTGTCTGCTCCAGAGTAGTCAGAAAGCGAGTGTATGTGGTAAAGGGTTTAAGCCCATCAATCAATCAATCATGGTGCAATGAGGCTCTTCTTTGCCTCTTGTGTCTGGGTTAGATTAACATTGTTTTTACAGAATTCAGGTCATGGCATACCTTTATACTTTGTGACCACTGCCCCATTTCTGTTAAGTGGTTCCCCAAATTTGACATGCAAGGAAGAACTACTGGAAACGTTCAATGAAATGTTGGTGGGTGGGTCTGGACATCCTGAAATAAACCAATCACAACATTGTAAAGTATTTCCCTAATTGTATTGTTTTGATCCTTGCTCACTTGCAGACGCTGGAGTATCTGCTGCAGAGGACATTTGAAAATGATGTTGCAAAAGGAGAAATTGCTCCAGATGAATAACTTTTCCTTTTGCAACACTGCTTTTTTTTTCATCAGTAAGTATGGAATCATTTAAGAGATTTTAAAATACTTTTGCCTAGATGTTTTCAAAGTTGTCTGTGGTAGATTTGTAGTATGGGGGGAAACGGTTAACCAGTTACATGTTAAGACATTTTAACCCTTTCCCACATTCAACAAATCTGTAGCAGAAGACTTTGATAATATGGACTATCTCTACAAATGAAAGTAGTATTACTGAAAGAAGTTGAAAACAGTGTGGCTAAAGGAGAAATTTCTTCTTTTGCCACAATGTTTTCAAAAAGGCGGCATTAAGTGTCTGTACAAATGGGTTAAGAGACATTTTCTATGAAAACATCTGATGGAAAAAAATGTACCATCTGGAAAATTTAAAGTGTATTTTTTTAATACATAGCTAAAAAAAATGTTGAAAAAGAGAAATTACACATATTGAGAAATTTCTGTTTTTCCCACAATTCTTTTCAAAAGATTTAGGCTACAGTTAAACAAAAAATCCAGCTTAAAATTAATTATTTTCCATTGATTGTGAAGGAAAAGTACTGTTAATAACTCATCATTTCTTATTCGATGAACCTCTACCAGTACTTATGGCGATAAGATGCTAACATACAAATAAGCAATTTCTCCTTTTCTAGGATTGTATTTCTATTGTCAATCAAATTAAAACAACCAGTTCTTCCAGTGGTGACATTTTTTAATCATTTCCCACTTCCAGTTGCATTCTTACGCATCTGCAGCAGACAAATTTGAAAACATCGTGGCAAAGTGACACATTGCTCAAAATTGCTCACAATGAGCAATTTTTCTTTAACCACACATTGTTTTAACCCTTTCCCTCATATAGACGCTTTCTGACACCTCTGCAGCAGACGGATTTTTGAAAACATAGTGACAAAAGAAACAAGAGGCCAGTATCGCTTCACGGCCATAAGGCAAAAATAAAATCTCCAAACAGCCCTGCCCCCTGGTGGCCATGTTTTTTACCAACCACCATGGCTTAAAGGAATCATGTACATCACCCAAGGAATGTTTCTTCAAAATTATTTGAAAATTGGCCCGACACTTTCGGAGGAGAGGATATTATAAGTTTTAACTAAAGCCATATAAGGCAAAATAGCCCCACCCCCTGGTAGCCATATTTTTCAACCAATCAACATGGCTTGAAGGAATCTGATAGAGGGTCAGTCAGCCTAGGAACATTTCTACAAAATTATTTGAATATCAGCCAGACACTTTCGGAGAAGAAGATTTTTTAAGTTTTCTCTTTAGCCATATAAGGCAAAAAAGCCATAGAGATTTTCTGTTTTTTGACAAAATATGTTAAAAGTCGTCTGCTGCAGAATTGTTGTATGAGGGAAAGGGTTAATTCAGTAATATAGACATTTTGCATGTTTTTGCTAAGAAATGTTCAGATTTGGTGCATGTGGGAAAGGGTTTAGATTTATCAAGTAAAGGGTTCATAAAATTTAACACTTTCCCACATTTAGACGCCTTTGCAGCAGACGACTTTCGAAAACACTGTGACAAAAGGAGAAATTGCTCAAAACTTTTGTACAGATTTTTCATACTTTCAAAGTCGTCTCCGGCAGATTTGTTGGATGTGGGAAAGGGTAAAAAGATATGAATTTGGGATATCAAAAATTGCTGGTTAACATCTGAACCTAACTGCTAGCTGTATTTGGACTTACTTGCGTGATCATATCCTGCCTTCATTCGTTTTAAAAGTTTATGCCGGAACTCCCAGTGACTCAACTGTCTTTCGTTCTCTTTTTGTTGGGATGACGAAGTCACACTGTTACCAGCATTACCGTTCAAAACTGCTGCCGTCAGATCAACTACCCGTCTCTCTGCCTCCGACACCAGATTATCCAGGCGTATTGATCTATCCCCTTTTTGAACTGAAAAACAAAAACAGAATTATTCCTGTCCCTTTAAATATGATGTAGCAGAACATTTTCTAAAACATAATAGGCAAAGCAGTCCTTTTTTTTTTTTAGCAATTTCTCCTTTTCAAACAATGTTTTTTGCTTTGTTTTTAAATTGTTATTTCAAACTTTGAAATTTTACAATTTGATCATTAAGTATTTTAAAAGCCTTATCTGGTAATGGAGATGAATAATTGTCCTTATTTCATGGTAATTATAACTCTTCTAGACAGTGATGCTGGACAATATTAATAAATGTTAACCCTTTCCTGTTAACCCTTTCCCACCTGTAGATGCATTTTGACTCATCTGCAGCAGACGACTTATGACTTTTGCTCAAAACAAGCAATTTCTCCTTTTGTCAACGTTTTTTCCACTTCTTTCAATAATCATACTATCATTATAAGAGATCTTCTATATTTTGGACTTGTTTAGTTTAAAGTCGTCTGCTGCAGATTTTCTGTATGTTGGAAAGGGATAAAAATATGACGAGGAAAATATCATACCAAAAGCAATACAGCCTTTTCTAAAATGTCCTGTCCCTTTTATACAAATATCTTATTCCTTTTATAGAAATGTCTTATTCCTTATTCCTTTTATAGAAATGTATTACAGTCAAACTTGTGTGAGCGGTCACCGGCGTTAAACGGTCACTTTAAATCCCTCCCAACCAATTATACTCTATAAACTGCCTTGATCAGCGGTTCCCTTTGAAACGCGGCCAGCGGCCACACTAATTGGTCGAGATTAACTGTAATCTTACTGTGTTCAACGGTCAATCAACACACGACTTGGATTCGCAAGGTGTTAAATTATCGGTGTTTGATATATACAGGTAATAAAGCATACTGTGACAATCACATTAACGGGTTTTTTCATGCGCGTAAGCTGTTTACATGTTAGATCTAGGGTATCGAAAACAGCCGACGTGTGCCAAATGATAATTTCATGAATCTTCATCAACAAGAAGTTGCGAATTTTTTTCTTCTGTTTATGATGTCGGGCAAAATTTATAAATTGAAAAAGATATTTATGAGCGTTTTAGACCGAAAGACAGTACATTTATATGTTAAAATGAAAGTTAATGTCCACTTTGAAGCCCCAAGTCAACTTATATTCCCATTTCCATTTTAAATCTAAAGATTATCGAGTACAATTTTGTTCAAGATGTAGACGTAGATTCGGACGCTATTTTTTCCTGATACGTTAATCGGCGAATTTGAAAGTGAAATAAAAAAATATTTGATAGTCAAGTTAGTTGTAAACGTCGGTTTAAACTAAAGAATAGATAGCACAATGAAATATTTGATAGAAAAAAGCTACAAATCTTCATAACAATGTTAAAATACAAGTTTATAAAGACAATTTACTTTTTGTAATGTAATGACTATTCCTAACAGTTACATGTAATATTATTTGAACAGACAAAACTTGAACAAATCCGACCAAGTCATGAAATTTGTGATCAGCAGCCACCTGTCTTAAGCAGCCAGTTTTATCATGTCCCTTGGGTGGCTGCTGATCACAAGTTTGACTGTATGTCTTTTTAAAAATGTTTTATTCCTTTTATAAAAATGTTTTATGTCTTTCTTTATTTGTCTACATTTTTTTTTGAAAGTCATACACCGCAGACACATATTAAATCCTCTGTATCTAGCACAGTTATAATAAAATCACTTGCAGAATACAAAACACATACACAAAGGACTTTCTCTTGCTCCATGGACCAGCAGCATCCTCGCCATTGGTATATTATTTGTCATGATTGCCACATCAAGGGGCGTCAGGAATTCACTGTTCACACTGAAACAAAAAAATATATCAACTCTTTTTATAGTACATGTGATTTTTGTAAACACTTGTCTCAATCTAACCTTATTGGAGACAATTTTCCTTTTTCTCATACATCAGCATTTTTCCTTCCAATGTTCTTGGAGCAGAAAGTCACCTCAGATAAACAGATAACATTATCAAGTACTGTTTTATATCAGGTAAACAGATATCGTCATCAAGTAGTTTTATTTCAGGTAAACAGATAACATCATCAAGTACTGTTTTATTTCAGGTAAAGAGTAGGACTGAATGCTGCAGAGACAATTTTGTTTACATACATAAGACATCATAATAAAACATTAGAGGAAATGGAGCAACAAAAGTTAGCAATTTGTTATCATAACATATTTCTGGCCTGTTAAAATCTAAATTCAACTGTTATCGTTATAACCATTTCAATGCTGAATTTTAAAATGGACTTGTCAAGCTTTGCATTTTGGAGGGTTCATATTTAATTTTAGGAATACCAAGATAAAAATGTTGGCTGGCTTAAATATACTGATATGGCACTTCAGCATTATTGTAGTATCGATTTCATCTATTAATGACTTATTAATACTGTGAATTGTGCATAATTCATAAAATATCAAATCTATTAAAATTTACTACAATTATTTTCAAATTAGATTTTGAATAGTGAAACAAATAATTATCAAAATACTTACATATAACAATTAATATATATATCATTAAAATTCCTTGAATATCTAACTATTGCTTAAATTCTGTATGTTTAAATGTTTTCAAAATCGTCTGCTGCAGATTTGCTGTATGTGGGAAAAGAGTTAAAACCCTCTCCTAGCATGTACAACATTTAACAACAAATCTGCAGCAGACAACTTTGAAAATATCATCGTAAAAAAAAAAGGAAAATCTCTATCAATGACACAAAAGTTATTTAATATAGTTGAAAACATTGTTGCAAAAGTCGTCTGCAGGTGAGAAATGGTTATCGCAATAGACCACTTTTTAAAACATGAACGATGATTGGTGAATAAGTTGAATTTCTCCTTTTCTGTCAATATTTTCTAATCCAGTATGCATGAAACAAACGTCTTCCCCCTTTTTGGTAAGATTTTTGTTCTTGAGGAAAGGTATTTCTTTTAAATGAGTGAATTTCACCTGGTATTTTATTTATAGTCATGATTGGTGTTTTGATAAAAAATCCACATTGATGCGGGATTAGTTAATCACAAAGTCACATGGCTGCCTACCTGTTGATGTCAAGGCCATTGGTTTCCAAAATCTCCTTGACAACATCCAAGTTCTGATGTTCCACAGCATCAAACAAAGCTGAAATATTGAAAACAAAGTTTGAATTAAATGTATATGACAACCCATTTCCATTAGGGTTTACTTGATGCCCTACCATTAAATCCTTTCCCACACACAATAAATGTACATGTAGCAAGACAACTTTCTTTGAAAATATCAGCTTAAAAATATTAAAATTCACTGTAAATGAAAGTAGGCTGATTTGAACACAATGAGGCAAAAGAAGAAATGGCTCATAAAAGATGTTCACAGTATTTACACAAGTTGTCTTCTGCAGATGCAACAATGTGCATAGATCTGTGATAATGCCAACGGTTAAATTCCTTCTTTTTATAGTCTGTTAAGAATCTTTTATCATCTAATAAAATTTGCATTTTCTCTCTATTTCTGTGTATTTCTTATGTACCTACATCATGCCATGACTTGCAGAGGACAAGATAAGAGGGAGGAGTGAACAGGTATTTCCCCCCACAATATTTCTCTTATTATTCAACAAAATCCTATGTTGTGGGTACTCAAAAGAATCATCTCACTGAGACGATTCTTTTGAGTACCCACAACATAAGGTTTGGATGTCAAATAAGGATTTAAGAACATGAAAAATGTCCCTTATCTAGAGCTCTGATGACTTTAATGTATCGTAAAGCCATTACTTCAAAACTTCAAAACATTTTATGGACACAATAATCTCAACCATGAGTCATTCAACATGCATCTAATATTGGAGCATTCGATCATTGTTCTGTCAAAAATGCAACAAGTTCAAAATTCTGACTCAGAATAACCCATTGTGCCCTTTCCCACATATGCAGCAGATGACTTTCAAATCATCTTAAAGAAATAATTTAAAATCTCTGTAAATGGAGTTATAATGTCTTAAAACGGTTGGAAACATTATGGCAAAAGTAGAAATTGCTTGTTTTGAGCAATTTCCCCTTTTGACACAATGTTTTCAAAAGTCGTCTGCTGTAGAGGGGTCAGAAAGCGTCTTTATGTTGGAAAGGGTTAAGATGTTATAGAATGCTTCCAAATTAAATATATCTAATGAAAAGAGGGTACAGGCCAGGTAAATGATAGAATACTTTTGAGACATAGCGGGAAAAAGAGAAATTTGCTTATATAACTGAAGCAATCCGTTTTACGGTACAGTTCTGCATTCAATTGTACAACCATGCATCCCTTTGCCAATATGACCCATTGTTTTCTTTAGACTTCTACAATACTGCAGACAGTATTATAAATGGATTTGATGAATCATACAAAACGATAAGGAAAAGTTTCAAACTAGTGAATAACTCATGGCACGCTAGCGGCGGGTTTTGTCAACCGTTGATGACATTTGCAAACAGTTTGGATCCAGATCAGTCCCCACAAAACGTGGGGACTGATCTGTGATCCAAACTGTTTGTCACTCCGATTCAATTTCAGTTAATATTCGGGGAAAATAAATATCTTTTTAAAAATTTGCAGACGACAATATAGTAGAGGAAAATAATTTAGCATGCAAAGAGATAAACATGGTCGGCCACTCAATCTTACCTCTCCTTAATCTAGTAAGGGTTAACATTTTAAAGTTATCCTTTGGTTAAAGCACATGTCAAATTTAAGTACCTAAACATTTCTACACTGATATTATATACTAAACTTAACCATCCAATATCACTGTTTTGAAAAAGGTTACCGCATTTCATACTCTTTTACAAGTAAATATACTATAATAAACTTGTATGAAATCAATATGTTAAGGACATTATCACATCTTTATTCCTTAATTCCTTTCGTTCTTGAGTTTAAAGTCACAATAACACTAGAAATCAATCTATAGAATTTACAAAATTCCCTCAAATTGCAAAGTTTAAATCAAACATTTAACAACCGTATCTTTTCTCCATCGGTTAACTAACCACAAATAATCCATTAAAACATTTGAAAGGGTTTGTTTCCCCTTTATGTCAGTTAATTTGAATTTAAAACAAAAGGATCCCATTTCACAGGTAAAATGCACGAATTACACACAAACACACACTCATCGGTGTACCTCATATCGCCCTATCAAACTCCATTCACAAAAATAAAAATCAATCACTCCCGTTATTTTACGTTTTTTATCTTTTTGATAACTCATGTTCACCCTAGCTATGCTTAACAACTTTAAACAAAACCCACATGACTCATTACATACATTCACCCCTAATAAGGGTTTCATTCAGTCAAAATAAGGGATCCATTATTGTTACGGCCCATTTCCTCTTTACACAATGATAAGGGATCAAAATGTCAGCTGTTAAACCCTTAACTTGCAGAAACCGTGAATAGCAAATATCATAACATTTTGTTATTTCATTCTAATCTTATTAAAAAGCATGACCAGTAATTGGGGGGAGAAAAGTGAAAATGTGACTTTAAGCTTTATCATTTTATGTTAGAAGCAAGAAAACAAGAATGAGCTTTACAACTGTCAAGAGTTTAATATCATTTTCTTTCTGAAAAGAGGATAACTTCAAACCCTGGAGGATTTTAGAAATTCTGTACAGCATAAGACTTGAAAACATTGTAAAAAAGCAGAAATTGCTATTTTTTTTTAAAAGCCATCTGCTGCAGATGCGTCCAAAAGCGTCTATATGTGGGATAGGGTTAACCGCTGACATATGAGTGGTCAAAACAGATCTAAAAAACCTCGAATGTGTGATTTGAGACAGCCAACAGATTGACAAGAAGGGGAGAGGGACTAGACACCTGACTGATGACATAATTAACCAGGTATGTCTAATGGCCTTCACCCTTTCCCATAATACAACAAACCTACAGCAGATGACTTTTAGACATCCAGGCAAAATTGCTCATTAAGAGCAACATCTCCTTTTGCCACAATGTTTACAAAAGTCGTCTGCTGCGGAGTTATCAAATTGTGTCTATAATTGTCGGAAGGGGTTAACCGTTTACCTGATATCATATTTCAGTGTTGTCTGCTTTGAAAATAGCTCACTGAAATGTTACTTCATGTGCAAGTTCTCCTTTTGCTACAATGTTTTTTAAAAGTTGTCTACTGCAGATGCTCCAAAATGTGTATGCATGTTAGAAGGAGTTAAGGAAGGACAATGAGAGAAAGCAGTTATCCCAAAATTATGCTCATTTTAATATAAGGTGAATACAAGAGAAAGTTGATGCAACGCATCAATGTCGCCGGATATCCATAGTGCAGTAACTGTTATGCATAACACTAACATTATAGTAGTTGAATAAACAGTTATCAACTGAGGGGCATATTGGAACATCAGGGGTGGGGTCAATTGAAAATGTATCATAACTTGCATTGTTTTGTCAACGAAGTGAATGATAATTGAAGCCTTTCATTGTTTATGATCAATCTCCATTCCAAAGTAGGTTGACCATACACACAACCAACTAATTATTGATCATAAACAGTAATGGAAATGAGTAATCTTGCCAATCATTAGTCTTAGTATGTATACAGTGCTTTCATTAAGGAATAATTAAAAGATTTGTGAATTCCACATACATTTTTCAAGATGTTTGTCAGAATATTTGAATTTTATTATTTTTCAATAAAACCACAAAACAGACAATTTAGGATGTGCATGCAATAGCACGTCATTTTACCTTTCCTCTTTTAAAGTCAACAGTGGACACTTTTGCAGCAATCTACTTTTAAAACAATGAGATAAGGGTTAAATCGCTGAAGACGCGAGTTTTCTCTTTTTCTCAAAATGATATTAGCTTAGCATCCTAATTATATCATACTTTAACAAATGTTGAAATGTAGTCCAATATTTATAAATTAGACCACCTTCGAAATATAATATCAACTAAACAGTTAAATCTCATTGAAATTGTTGTATAATTTAAACTTAATTTCGAACATAAACTTAGCCCTACAACATGTTAATTTATTTTAATTCTTTCCTTCCTTTTTTATAATGAAAACAACAAACTACTCATGTTTTAAAATTATATTATGATGAGCGCCCTTGTGTCAATGATGCATAACAATATGCAGATCGGAAGCAATATGCCTTTAGGGAATTAAATGACACATTTAAAATTGTCAAGGACGAAATAATTTTGTACGAAAGACCCGATTCTTTCTTATTCGCAGAGGTGTCGTTCTTGAATCTCTCTTTATAGGCAGAGAGTGTTCGTTCAAAGTCATTTTTCCATTAAAACCAGTTTTATCTCGGTTTGTTCTTTTCTTCATTTGTTTTGAACCAAATAAACATTTTAAATCACCTATAATTTACTATTTGTAAGTGAGTATAAAAAGCGGCTCTCTGCAAAGGAGATTGATCTACGCAGTTGGTATTCGCGAGTCAGGCAGGTGCGCGTAAGTAAACAAATTAGACTGCGACGTAAAAGTTTGTTGTAATATGTTCAAGACATCTAAATGTGTTTCTTTCTAATAATAATCCCCCCTCCCATGTGATTTCAGAAAACCTATTAAAAATAGAAGTCGCGGACATCTGCCCGGCGACTTATTAAAGTGGAAATGTTGAACTTTATCTTGTAGACTATACACTTTGTATACGTTTGGGAAAACAGCTTCATGAATAAAGTGTCTGTGACATAATCCAACATTAACCCTTTCCCTCATATAGACGCTTTCTGACGCCTCTGCAGCAGACGGCTTTTTGAAAACATAGTGACAAAAGAAGAAATTGCACAAAACGTGCAATTTCTCCTTTTGCCACAATGTTTTCCACTTTTTGTCATAGGTTATCCACTCAATTATGGAGATTTTCTATGTTTTGACAAAAACCGTTCAAAGTCGTCTGCTGCAGAATTGTCGTATGAGGGAAAGGGTTAAAGAGGACAAGGCAAATCAGTAACAATTATACTTTGCCAAATTCAAAGCCAATGACCCAAGCAGAAGCCAGTACACATAAATGAAATATAGAACTTAATCAATATGAGTGAGGAATAACTTACTATTTGTTATCATTTGAGACCTAAAAGGAAGGATATGTGGGAAAGGTTCTACCTCTATTCTGGTAGACAATGTATTATGATTTCTTCAAAAACATTGTCAATCAAAGAAGAAATTGCTAAAAAATGAGCAACTTCTCTATTTTACACAATACTTTCAACTCCATATACAAATTTGTGGGCATGAACGAGCCAGAGCGAACAATTTCCCCTTGTGTGTTACTTAACCCTTTTCCTCATACGACAATTCTGCAGCAGACGACATATTTTGTCAAAACATCTCTTTAATTGAATGGATAACCTATTACTAAAAGTGGAAAACATTGTGGCAAAAAGAGAAATTGCATGTTTTGTGCAATTTCTTCTTTTGTCACTATGTTTTCAAAAAGCCGTCTGCTGTAGAGGCGTCAGAAAGCGTCTATATGAGGGAAAGGGTTAAAAATTAACCTTTTTTTCCCACATGCAGACATATTCTGATATCTCTGCAGCTCGAGACTTTTGAAAACATTGTGGAGTATGGAGATAATGCTCATAAGGAGCAATTTCTCTTTTTGCCAAAATGTTTTCAACTAAAATAAAAGGCCTCAATGAAAAGGGTTGAAACCAGCCATGACAGGTACAGGTAAACTAGCTCAAGTGAACAAGTGTGGTCTGTGCCCCCAAGGGACTACTGCTATAAATTATTGATTTCTAGATTGAAAACTGATAATGATCACAAACAGATTTTATTTTATCAGGACCATCTCAATGTATTTATGGTGAATTATGGAATTCTAATACATACTTTCTCTCTCTAATGTATCGTCCACTTTCTCTCAATCCCTGTTGTCCTTCTATTCCTTAATGTTATCCAAACCATTAACCCTTCCCCCTCTTTTCAATAATTATGCATTCATTTATAAAGATGTTCGATATTTTAACCAAGATGTGTTCAGATTGTTTGCTGCAGATTTGTTGAATGTAGAAAAGGGTAAAAAACAAGTTTATTTCCGAACTTGACATTTAAGATTTTTAGTTGGCAATAGAACTTCTTTTACAAAAGAGTGCAGTTAAAGAGCCATATATTACAACCAATCAATTTTTTCCTCCATGTTTTTATATCCAAGTTACAGGAAGTATAAATTAAATGTTGAAAGTTATGAAAATGGCATTTCATTGGCATTACTCAGTTAACCCTTTCCCTCATACGGCAATTCTGCGGCAGACGACTTTGAATGTTTTTTGTCAAAAAATAGAAAATCTCCATAATTGAATGGATAACCTATGACAAAAAGTGGAAAACATTGTGGCAAAAGGAGAAATTGCACGTTTTGTGCAATTTCTTCTTTTGTCACTATGTTTTCAAAAAGCCGTCTGCTGCAGAGGCGTCAGAAAGCGTCCATATGAGGGAAAGGGTTAAGGCAATTTCTCCTTCCCCCTCGCCTTTTTTATCCGATTGTAACATTCTGCAAATGTATCAAAAAGTGTCTATATGTTTATAGTGAAATGTTAATGGCAGTAAACTGTTACACTTTTCGTCCTGTTTTCAGTCGGTGCAAGTGAAACAATATGAGTCGAGGAAAGTGACTTAACCCTTTCCCTCATACGACTATTCTGCAGCAGACGACTTTGAACAAACTTTGTCAAAAAATAGAAAATCTCTATAATTGAATGGATAACCCATGAATAAAAGTGAAAAACATTGTGGCAAAAGGAGAAATAGCTTGTTTTGAGCAATTTCTTGTTTTGTCACTATGTTTTCAAAACGCCGTCTGCTGCAGAGGCGTCAGAAAGTGTCTATATGAGGAAAAGGGGGGTTAATGACACTGCTTTGACATCACCTAAAGTAACTGAGATTTTCAACATTTTTTTAATAGTCGTCTGCTGCAGATTATAATTATATGTAGAAAAGGACAAAGAACGCTGGATGCAATCACCAACCCACCTAAGATGTCGTAACTTTTACACTCTTTGCTCATCCTTTTTCTATCAAACTTGCCAGGCGAGGAGCTGTCGGTGTCTGTACTACTTATAGAGGCCCGCTTCTTCGGAGTTGCTGCAATAAATAAAAAATAATAATACAGTATGCATAACACCATTTTAGTTACATTCTGGATAATTGAAGTTGTACCTGCCATTACATTCTCGGATAACACCGACAGATGAATGGAAACTCTTCTTTGTTTATGTCATATTACATAGTTATTTCTTCATCAAGGAATAAAGTTACATCTTTTATAAAGCCCTGGAAATGAAAGTTCACAAAGTAAACTACAAAAGAAAACCAATCCTTTTAATGTTTTGGTGCCCTTTTGACATTTGTAGCAAGCAAAAGGTTATAGACAACAACCTTTTGTTGAACAAACCCATTAAACCTTTCAAACTCTGAAAGTAGTTTGTTTCACTATTTATGTAAAAATTCCAAACATCAAGTTGTTTTGGTTCATTGCAGAGGTTACTAAAATCAATCTGTACATCAAATCTAACCCTAACCCTAACCCTACTCTTTTACTATATACACTAATATCCATTGTAGGTTCATGCCAGACATAATACTTTACTATAGTATGCAGGTTACCAGACTACATTGTAGGTTCATGCCAGACATACTAATTTACTATAGTATGCAGGGAACCAGACTAGGCACACTAGACCCATAGTTCTTGTGCATGGCACAACTGGCACACTAGAGCTATAGTTATTGTGCATGGCACAACTGCAGGTCACAAGCTATCTAAAAACCAAAGTACTTCAAGAGTCAGGCAATCAGGTCACATTTTTTCAGGTTTGTGAAATTGCTTTATAGAGGATATTTCATGAGTGTTTATTTATTATCACTTTATCACGTTTAATAAGATGATATACCATGCATTTTTAATCACATAACATTTTTACAAGACTGATGAAATTTGCCGGTTATAGCGCCAAAGTGACTAAATTAATATAAAGTCAAACCGCTGATGTGATGTCATTTTCATAGTTAAGTTTATGAATGTAACAAAGACTTGAGGGCAATGACTGGAAACCAAACTAGTTGTGTTATATGATATTTAAGTAATTGGATTTTGAGGGATTTATGTGATAAAAAGTATTAATCAAAAACTTTTAACCTAAGTATGGCTTCGATACAAAGCAGCTAAAACTAATTTCATCCATCTTCTGAAGCCAAACTGTATTGAAATTTATTGACATTGTTGTAAATCTGTATTGTTTTTAGTTAGTTTGAACTGGTTACCATTTTAAATGCTTTTAAAATATCTTGTATTGTCATATTAACAGAATGGCTTAACCAGAAGCAAAACCCGGGAGAATCCCCACCCTGTTTGTAAGCTTTTAGATATTGCTTTAAAACTGTATAGTTTCATTCAAATATAAATACATTATATTGTGTAAAGTTCAACCGCTTGTGTTGTTTTGTTTTGTTTTTTGACAAACTGTACTTAATAAATTTACTCAATATCTGTTCACAATTTGGATAAGGATGGTTGGTATTAACAATTTAATTCTTTCCCAAAAACAACAAATCTGCAGCAGACCACTTAAAAATTATCCAGGCAAAATTGAAAACAGCTACAAATGTGTCAAAAAACACATCTGCAAAGGGAAAGGGTTAATCACAAATTAAACTAGAAATACTGTGAGCAAAGCTCACTAAAGAATACCCCCCGCTCCCCTCCCAAAGCATCGGATACATTGGTAAAGTTTCTACTTTGCTTATCTTCCCTTGGAAGAATCTGAGGAGAAAAATCTTCCTTCATGCATATCTACATATAATGTGTAGCCTTCATATACAGTTTGACTCAGTAGTGCTTACAAGAAATGTAGAGGTATGTGCACAGGAGTCCCTCGCAGGCAACCTCTAAGTTGAATTATCTGCCCTTGGAAGAATCCGAGGCGTATGATCTTCCTTCATGCATATCTACATATGATGTGTAACCTTCATGTAAAGTTTGAACCAAATCC
Source organism: Serripes groenlandicus (assembly GCA_031761405.1). NCBI lineage: Eukaryota > Metazoa > Mollusca > Bivalvia > Cardiida > Cardiidae > Serripes > Serripes groenlandicus. The sequence goes on from JASEVX010000004.1 coordinate 97,634,173, forward strand.
ATTGAGCCGTTTAGGAGGAGTAGTGCTTACAAGAAATGTGGAGGTATGTGCACAGGAGTCCCTCGCAGGTAACCTCTAAGTTGAATTATCTGCCCTTGGAAGAATCCGATACATATGATCTTCCTTCATGCATATCTACATATGATGTGTAACCTTCATGTAAAGTTTGACCCAAATCCATTGAGCCATTTAGGAGGAGTAGTGCTTACAAGAGATGTGGAGGTATGTGCACAGGAGTCCCTCGCAGGTAACCTCTAAGTTGAATTATCTGCCCTTGGAAGAATCCGAGGCGTATGATCTTCCTTCATGCATATCTACATATGATGTGTAACCTTCATGTAAAGTTTGAACCAAATCCATTGAGCCGTTTAGGAGGAGTAGTGCTTACAAGAAATGTGGAGGTATGTGCACAGGAGTCCCTCGCAGGTAACCTCTAAGTTAAATTATCTGCCCTTGGAAGAATCCGAGGCGTATGATCTTCCTTCATGCATATCTACATATGATGTGTAACCTTCATGTAAAGTTTGAACCAAATCCATTGAGACGTTTAGGAGGAGTAGTGCTTACAAGAAATGTGGAGGTATGTGCACAGGAGTCCCTCGCAGGTAACCTCTAAGTTGAATTATCTGCCCTTGGAAGAATCCGAGGCATATGATCTTCCTTTATGCATATCTACATATGATGTGTAACCTTCATGTAAAGTTTGACCCAAATCCATTGAGCCGTTTAGGAGGAGTAGTGCTTACAAGAAATGTGGAGGTATGTGCACAGGAGTCCCTCGCAGGTAACCTCTAAGTTGAATTATCTGCCCTTGGAAGAATCCGAGGCATATGATCTTCCTTCATGCATATCTACATATGATGTGTAACCTTCATGTAAAGTTTGAACCGAATCCATTGAGCCGTTTAGGAGGAGTAGTGCTTACAAGAAATGTGGAGGTATGTGCACAGGAGTCCCTCGCAGATAACCTCTAAGTTAAATTATCTCCCCTTGGAAGAGTCCGAGGCGTGTGATCTTCCTTCATGCATATCTACATATGATGTGTAACCTTCATGTAAAGTTTGAACCAAATCCATTGAGCCGTTTAGGAGGAGTAGTGCTTACAAGAAATGTGGACATACGGACAGACGGACAGACAGGGTGATTCCTATATACCCCCCCAAACTTTGTTTGCCGGGGGGTATAATAACACATAGTTTTAATTCATCTCCCCATGTAGAGACTGCTGTATTAATTGTAACTTCTTCTCTCAAGTTTTAAATTTCATCAGATAGTAAAATGGGTTAAACAATGTACGGTACCACAATCGAACCCTGGGATCTGAACCCAGATCGGCTATAATTGAAAAAGGGAATTTTAATGTATCAAGTTTTGAATACTCTCCCAAATTTTGTGACGTTATTCGCAATGACAGTGATGCATGTCTGAATGGTACTTTATTTTAAGTTCAACAGTATTTCAGTTATATCACAGTATGTCAGAATTTGTGCACAGGTATCTGATTGGTCAGAAGTAAATTCGGCCTCCAAATTGACCAATCAGAAACCTTATTTGGAGCATGGAGTTCTATCTGAGCACTGAGAAAGTTGTATAGATTTGGACCCTGGTCTTCTGCTCCCAAGAAGGACACTATAACCACTACACCATTGAGACCCTTCCTACAGTGATGTAGTTCTGCGTCAATTCTACCCCAAATAAATTTGCTTCATGATGGCCGTTTAGGATTACATCTGCATCACATATCAGTTTACAAGTTAACTACCCATATTCATGAATGTCGTCCAAGATCTAAATCATTTTACCACTGTTGTTTTGAGCTATCTCTCTTTTTTTTCCTCTCAATGTTTTCAAAAGTAGACTACAGCTGAGGCATTTGATGCTTTGGACTGCTGAAACAAGTTTTTTGAAGCCTGTGCAACTAGAATAGTCATGTGAGATGGTGTAAACTTGGCCTTTTCACCAGGCTCTATTCTGTTGGCTGCTTAACTTATCATTTTTATCTTCATATTCCTTAAATTGGCTAAGGACTATTCCAAATCTCAAAGTTGGACAAGTCCATTTTAAAACTTGAGCATTGAATGGGCAAGAGTTGGCTATAAGAGGGGATAACTTACATAGTGGAGTTTTAGGTGGTCTGCCTGGAGATGGGTACCCATTGCGTAACAGTGTACCAGGGTCACTGGGTGATGTTTTAATGGTGTGTCTGTTTCGCTGTATGTTCTGTAGATTGTCAGATTCAGAGGTAAACATTTTCATCACACGCCCATCACCACTGAAATGAGAATATATCTAATGTAAATATACAGATTTATTTGTAAATGGAGTCAAAAATATTTAAGCTCTATAACTAAAACAACTAATTTACTAATGATTTCTAGGTGTTATAAAATGTGACTAAACATTCTCTCATCACTTGACCATCACCACTGAAATGAACAGATATGGTCCATAATTATTTCTTGTGCTTAAACAGTTGATGATAATCATGTTTACTATAATTCTCATTAAAACGTCTTAACCCTTTCCCATAACCACCAAATCTGCAGCAGACGACATTCAAAATATCTAGGAAAAGCTATGGAAAATCTCTATAAATGAAAGTATCTTTATGGAATAGTGTTGAAAACATTCAGAAAAAAGGAGAAATTGTTGATTATGAGCAATTTCATCATCTGTAGATGCATCAAAATGTGTCTAAAAGTTGGAAAGGGTTAAATATTGAAGAAGTAGTTTCCACCTCCCACTGTTATGCTTTCAGAATTGATGTGCTGTAAAAAGGCATCAAATGTCTTCAGTTTCTGGGAAAGGTTTGATATTATATTTTTAAAGAAGTTAATTTTTTTCTTGGGGCTTTATACCCTTGATTTAGAGGACATATTGAAGGATACCATTGATAGATAAATAGGAAAGACTTTTTTGGTTTCACTTTCTGATGGAAATTATTACTGGAAATGAAAGTTCACAGAGTCAAGTACAGAAAAAAACAATCCTTTTTATGTTTTATGTTATGAATAAATAGACAAGTTCACAAGTTACGACAGTAAATTTTAAGTCCGGTTCAATTGAAACGTTTTTAACGGATGTTGACCTTACAGCCGCCCCAAAAAACTGTGCGCATTGTAAAATAGTTCAGAAATTCTTATTGAATACTCAAAATAGACAAATGTCATGTCTGAATTTCTTCTTAATTACACAGTTACTGTTGAAAACATGCCTCTGGAAACAGAAATATTTATTGTTTTGATTCAGAAGATAATTTTGCATGTTAAAGGAAATTAAGTTTCTTCCGTGCGATGGCCGGAGACACCTGAGTCACATACATGTAATCATGCTGGTAAGTATTGGCGGAAAGATCTAATAACAAGCCTTGCTTTTACTTAACCTTTTGGATTAATAAATATCCTGCCGAAAGTCCAATATATTGTTTTTTGTGGCGATTGGTTTGACAATCGCCACAATGCTAACAGAAACAACAACAACGAAAAATATTTACATAGTCGGTTTTGAACAATCGGTTGATATTTTTTTTCCTTACTGCAAACTAATTTACTCACATCCATTATAGTTCCATCATTGATGCAGAGACGTGATTAATAATAATCATGTCAGTGCTACTTTGGTACCGGATTGTTACTAATATTTGAGTTTTATCGAGACATTATCTACATAGAGTTAAAATATGTAAATATTATCTTCGTCATGATTGGGCAGATAATAAATATCATTGCGCGTTCTGCCTTGCAAATAACGGCAAATAACTCTCATGATACTCAAATCTGGAAATTCCAAAAGGTTCTATAAATAGCTTGCGAGACCAAAAACCAGAAGAGCTTGTAATCTCAATATTATAAATGCTTTATTTTGTAATTGTTTAATTATATGAAAGCGTCTAGATGATAAGACTGGTTTACAAAGGTTTAAAGGACACACGATGTCAGTGTGTACACACGTTATGTATACATGTCTGCACGTTCTAGAGTCAATTAGCAATCAATGCTGAAAGTGTAGCCTAATTTAGTTTGGAGATTGAGATATGCCTATATTTTTATAAATTGAACAGTTTGGCAAATAGTGAAATTGCGCTTTTTGAGCATGTTTTGTGTTTCTTTTTGCACTCACATTATTCAAAGCAGTTTAACAACCTCAGAGACATATAAATACACTGTGTTTATATGTCTCTGACAACCCTCAATCATGCAATGTGAAGGGACTAAATTGAACAGACCTGTTTAATATGGGACATCATTGAAACAAACACCAAACTAATGGATACTGTTTTCTCTCCTTTCTTGATAATTTAGTTATTTCTAAAGTGTAAAATATATTTTATCTTAATATGGCCTAGCGACCTGGTAATAAACATGTGATTACCTGAACAATTTAGATTACAAATAACCATTCTAATGAGCTAAAACGGTAGTCTATCGAATACCAACTAGATTTTTCATAACTTTGGAATGGCCTAATTTTGAACACATCATGACCAATTTCAGAACGTAACTAAAAAATCACCAAGACAACAGTATGGCAAACTAACATTATTCTACTGTCAAAAGATGCAGGGTTGATACATTCTCAAATATACCCGCACCAGAGTCATCGCAAGCCCTACACCGATATACTGCTTGTTACTTTGCAGGATTTTCCATACGATCGCCACTACAGTGCCATTGGCGCTTTGATTTTACAAAGGAATACAAGTAACATTTATGCAGGCACTCAAATTTGTTATTCATGCAGCCGAGTAAAGCAATATCGACTTTCTTCTATGCAAGGTTTTTAGTCGTATGAAAAGTTTAAACACATAAACATTATTGTGTAAAGTGTCCAGTTTGAGGTCAATTGGAGATGATACTTTGGCGCATTTTCTATTTTCTGATTTGAAGATTTGTATTCTGAAAACCCAAATCAAATTTAATATATACATATCTATTATTAAAAGAAGTTTCTTTTTTATGTTATATGCAGTAAGTGTATACCAGAATCACTTGTTGTAACTCTTCGCACACCGCTATCTGTGTTTTCTTTGTAAAGGTGTGATTCTTCCAACATCTTATAATTCATTTAAGGTGACTTCAAAATGTCTCTATCATCATAGGGATGATCTGATTTTCACATAACATACAATAGAGATAATTGAAGAACTTTATAAATGATCTCAAGCTATTATTATTTAACCCTTTCCCTCATTCAACAATTCTGCAGCAGACGACTTTGAACATATTTTGTCAAAAAATAGAAAATCTCTATCATTGAATGGAAAAGCTTAGTATTATGAAGAAAAGTGGAAAACATTGTGACAAAAGAAGAAATTGCATGTTTTGAGCAATTTCTTCTTTTTTCACTATGTTTTCAAAAAGCCGTCTTTTGCAACAATGTTTTCAACTCTGTTTTAGTAATATCACTTTAATTTGAAGAGATTTGCCATATTTTTGCCGAAATGTTTTCAAATTTGTCTGATGCAGATTTGTTGTATGTGGGAAAAGGTTAAATATAAACTAGAACTATCACTGAAGATGATAAATACCCCATAAACAGCACCTTGACCTACACCATAACTTAATAAGTAAAAGGGCCATAACTCTGTAAAATAACATGCAATTGTAACCCCTTTAGGATATGCACATCTCCTCTTGGTATAGAAGCTTCCTGTAAAAATTTATTGATTTCCACCCAGTGGTTTGTAAGAAATAGGGCGGATAAAATGTGGCTTCCGGCCGACCGACCAACAGACAGCCCGACACAGTGACTCCTACAGTGACTCTTCGAAGGGGGCATAATTATTGCAAAACAAGTGGGGTCACTTTTGGTTTTTGTCGGATACTTATTTATTAATACATTACGTGCATCACAACAAAAAGGGCTGTACAAAATAGTGTTAGTCTTGTCTGGGTCTTCACTATTACTAGATTTAACCCTTTCAAGACTGGGCCAAGTCGATAGGTAAGTCAGTAGCAACGCAGGCTATCAATCCAGAGTTTGGTAGTAATTAAACCCCAGCTTGCTCAATTTATTCTCCGACGTTTGACAGAAGTCAATGTGACAAAGCTTCATTCATCTTCCACCAATGGGCTTACAGTCTATGTGGGAAAGCAGCCAGTTGCTTGGACAAAATTGTTGAGTGGATTACTTACTTTATCATTTTCCCTACAAGTTTTCAACTCTATTCATCAATAAAACCTTCATTCAAAGAGATTTTCCATATTTGAGCCTAGATGTTCAAAATTGTCTGATGCACTGAGGTTCATTGTATGTGACATGATCGAGAAAGGGTGAAAGCCCCAATAAATGTAATAATTCAACTAATTCAATAATTATAACCATAATTTGAGCATCCAGGTCTTTTTTATTGCGATTGCATCTATTTAAGATTAACTCCCTTTTCCAACATAAAGTCAGTTTTGAAGCATCTGCAACAGACGACTTTTGAAAATAGTCTGGCTAAGGGCGAAATTGCTAATAATGAGCACTATAATAATCTACTTTTGCCACAATTTTCTCAGCTTTTACAAATTATGATACCTTGATTGTTAGAGAGTTTCCATAGTTTTGACTTGATATTTTTATTGTTGTTAAAGCTTTATAAATTTACCGTAAAGATGAACTCCAACTCCAAAATATCCTGTATTTTTTTGAACATTTCATTTCCATTTAGTTTTACAAACATTTGATAATCAATCACAAAGGCTTATAATCAAAACACTTTGAATTAAACCGTTTCATTTTCTAAGTTCCTTGTCTTCATCAAACTATGAATTCTTTTGTATAATTAAAATTTATGAAACTATAAATTAAATAACTCTAATTCTTTCAAATATTTAGAAGACATGATAAAGCATGTAATGGGATGAGTTTCGATAACGTTATTGGTTGGGGCATCAAGCTATAATACACAAATCTTCTGTTTACAATCTTCTCTTAGGCTAAATGTTTGTTTAGAACACTAAAGTGTCACTTTTGAAATGGCTATCCCACAAGAGAAATAGTCTTTATTAACCCTTTCCCTCATACGACAATTCTGCAGCAGACGACTTTGAACATATTTTGTCAAAAAATAGAAAATCTCTATAATTGAATGGATAACATGACTTAAAGTGGAAAATATTGTGGCAAAAGGAGAAATTGCTTGTTTTGAGCAATTTCTACTTTTGTCACTATGGTTTCAAAAAGCCGTCTGCTGCAGAGGCATCAGAAAGCGTCTATATGAGGGAAAGGGTCAAGGAGAAATTGCTCATATTGAGCTATTTCTCCTTGAATTTGCCACAACATTTTTAATTCAATATATAATTCAACTTTCATTCATAGAAATTTCTTATGACTTTTGCCTATTATTCTTTTAAAGTTGTCTGCTACGGATTTGTTGTATGTTGGAAAGGGATACTAATATCCAAAACCTAAAAAAGGGTTCAAATGAGTAGAAGACAAATATTTACAAAGTAGCTGCACCAGGTGAAAACCAACCTTCAAACATTTGGATATTAACCCTTTTCCACTTAAAGATGCCTTTTGATGCATCTGCAGCAGATATGAAAACATTGTGACAAAAGAAGAAATTGCTCATGATGAGGAATGTCTCCTTTTGACCTGATGTTTTGAATTTTATTCAATAATATTGTTCTCTTGTTTATAGACATTTTCCATAGTTTTGACTACTCAATATTCATTTCATCATTTATAGACATTTTCCACCTAGATGTTTTCAAAGGTGCCTGCTGTAGACTTGTTGTATGTGAGAAAGGGTTAATAAAATTGTTTTATTTAAGTTGTAACCTTTCTCTGGAGTTTTCCAGGAGCTACTGCAACTTGACCAGACAGAGGGTGATGCAGGCTGACCTGGATCTTTGCTTGTCACAAAGTCCCAATATAGGGTCAGTTTTCATGTGTTGAGGCCCGAATTCCTAAACAGCATTGAGGGGGGACACTAAGAGACACTAAGAGACATGATAAATTACTCACTCATTGACAGGTTAACCCCCTCCATGATTCATATGACATGGAAAATAGGTTAAATGTATGTAAATGATAAATTAACCCTAACCCACATACAACATATCTACAGTCTACAGTTGACGACCTTGAATACGACTCGGGAAAACATATGGAAATCATCTGTTTATCAATGTATTAGTATTGAAAAAGTTGAAATCATTGTGACAAAAGGAGAATTTGAACATTATGAGCATTTTTTCCTGTAATGTTTTCAAAAGTCATCTGCTGCAGATGCTTGGAAATTATGTGTCTGCACGTGGGAGATGATAAAATGGATGGAAAACTTATTTGTTCCAATTAGACATAATTGATGAAATTTTTGTAAAGCCACCGAAGACTTTTGGAAACTAGGACATCACACCAAACAAAACTTGGGAAAAATAAGACAGATGTTGATTGAAGCTAAAACTAAATGACGGACAGAGATACAGAGTCCAATAGATCACATTAAGCATCATCAGCTAAGGTGCAATTTTCTTTCTGGCATCAACTTACTAAAAACTTAATAGTTTAACCCAAAATATTGTGGAATCAAAAAATTGGATCTTCTCAAGTTGCAGGTAAATGATAATATATTTCTGACAAACAATCAACAACAAGAGAGGCCCAAGAGGACCAGTATCGCTCCACTGCCATTAGGCAAAAATTAAATCTCCAAACAGCCCTCACCCGTACCCCTAGTGGCCATGTTTTTTTTATCAATCACCATGGCTTGAAGGAATCTCATAGAGTGTCACCCAAGGAACATTTCTGCAAAAGTTAAGGAGCAGAAGTCGTTTGAAGCAAACAGTTGACGCACGACGGACAATTCGCCATGACATAAGCTTGATTGGCTTTCAGCCATTGGAGCTTAAATCAAAACTCAATGCCTTACCAGTCTAAACTAATGGATCGTTGGCGTGAATTTAACTGTGATGGATCAGAGCTGAAATGGCTTGATTGCCGAACATTCCTGAAATTAAACAGAACCAAATATTACTAATAAACAATTACAACAAGATTTTCCCATTACTTGTTTGAATATCATACCTAAAATAAGCTATATGATAAGCCTCTGTATTAAGATATTTGTTTTGAAATTATCACAAGACTTTCTTTGTCTTAACCCTTTCCCTCATATAGACACTTTCTGACACCTCTGCAGCAGACGGCCTTTTGAAAACATAGTGACAAAAGAAGAAATTGCACAAAACGTGCAATTTCTCCATAGGTTATCCATTAAATTATGGAGATTTTCTATGTTTTGACAAAATACGTTCAAAGTCGTCTGCTGCAGAATTGTCGTATGAGGGAAAGGTTTAACTTATGTATATTTACTCACTATTTTTCCGATAACTATACAGTATGGTAAATTCACATGCAGAATTTGGAAATAAGTTCAGGCATTATTACAGGCAGGGTTATAATCTTCATATTTTGTTCAGAAATCATCTAAGTGTCAAGATAATCTTTCAAGGAGGGGATCAGAGTCACACTAATCATAAAGAATTAACTCTTTCCCACTTCAAATAAATTTGCAGCAGGCGACTTTAACCCTTTCCCTCATACAGCAATTCTGCAGCAGACGACTTTGAACGTATTTTGTCAAAGGATAGAAAATATCTATAATTGAATGGATAACCTATGACAAAAAGTGGAAAACATTGTGGCAAAAGGAGAAATTGCACGTTTTGTGCAATTTCTTCTTTTGTCACTATGTTTTCAAAAAGCCGTCTGCTGCAGAGGCGTCAGAAAGCGTCTATATGAGGGAAAGGGTTAAAATATCTAGGTAAACATTTTGAAAATCTCTATAAATGAGAAATTCTAAAATAGTAAATAGATTAGCGTTGAAAGTTGCTGCTTGAGATTTGTCAAAATAAATCTGTAATTGGAAACGGGTCAAGCCTTTTTATAGCAGACATTTTTTGAAGAACTTTTGTAAACATTGATATAACTAGAAAGTTCACCTTTATTTCCATAGGAGTCAAATGTTTAAATAATTTGCAACCACACTTTTGCTCTGATTGTCTCTAATGCAAGCTCTTTGCAATGTTTGAACAATCTTTTACATTGACGCAGTATTTTATTAACCCTTTCCCATATATAGACATATGTTCATGCATCTGCAGCAGACGACTTTTGAAACCATTGTGACATTATAGGTGAAATTGCTCCAAACAAGCAATTTCTCCTTTTGTCACAATGTTTTCATATTTTTTTCAGTAATCAAACCTTCATTTCTAGAGATTTTTCATGTCTTGAGCAGAAGTTTTCAAAGTCGTCTGCTGCATATGTGTTGTATGTGGGTGAGGGTTAATATCGTCACATATACATATTAGATACAAAAAGGATAGAGCATTATGTATATTGTGATACATGTAGATGTGGAAGTCGATTCATAATCTTGTAATTACCATTTGAAGAGCAAGTCTTCCAGGTAACTATAACTTTCATTCAACGGTGGTAAATAACCAGAAAAAGCCATCACATTAACCAGTAATCCAGATTCATCTATCAGAACAAATTACACTTCTCATAACATTCAATTTGCCACTACAATTAATCCTTCTATTTAAACACATCTTTCATAATTTTTTTTTTTTTTTTTCAAAGGTATACAACTTAATTAACCAAAGAAACCTTCCTTATCCAAATGATCCTTAATATAAGCATCTATAAGATTACTATCGTTTGCCATGTTAGTTGATCTTCTAAGATTTTATAACAGCTTACATTAGAGTTCGGGCGCTGGGCATTACATTATAAAGTGGAGGACAGCATAATATAACCCTTTCCCTCATACGACAATTCTGCAGCAGACGACATTGAACGTATTTTGTCAAAACATAGAAAATCTCCATAGTTGAATGGATAACCTATGACAAAAAGTGGAAAACATTGTGGCAAAAGAAGAAATTGCACGTTTTGTGCAATTCCTTCTTTTGTCACTAATTGTTTTCAAAAAGCCGTCTCCTGCAGAGGCGTCAGAAAGCGTCTATATGAGGGAAAGGGTTAACCCCCCCATTCCACCATACAACAAATCTGCAGCAGCAGACTTTGAAAAATCAATGCAAACGCATGGACCTGCAGTTAATTCAATAATTGAAAGTATTAATACTCAAAAAAATTGAAAACATTGTGACAATAGGAGAAATTGCATATGAGCAATTTCTACATTTGTTACTACTTTTTCTCAAGTCGTCTGCTGCAAATTTATCTGTAGGTGGGAAAGGACACCAACAACATTAACCCATTCTACCATCTATTCAATTTGAAATATTTAATTACATAATACATTATGTATTATTATACATTATTATATACTTTATACCTTTGGCTATAAAAATGTCACCAATCATTTTCAAATTTAAGTATGAGATGTAATAGAAATTATGAAAATTCTGATGTATTGATATAGAAGAATGTGTGGACTATTATTAGTAAAGGGGAACTTTCTAGTTAGGAGCAATATCTCCTTTTCCTTCAATGTTTCAGAAGCCATCTGCAACTGAAGTATGGTAGATTCTGCATCAAAGAACATATTGAGAGTGTAATTATTGAGTCGAGTAGAAACACTGTGGCAAATGAAGAAATTGCTCACTGTGAGCAGAAAACTTATTAGCCCTTTCCCTCATACGACAATTCTGCAGCAGACGACTTTGGACATAATTTGTCAAAAAATAGAAAATACCTATGACTAAAAATGGAAAACATTGTGGCAAAAGGAGAAATCGCTTGTTTTGAGCAATTTCTTCTTTTTCACTGTTTTCAAAAAGCTGTCTACTGCAGAGGCATCAGAAAGCGTCTATATGAGGGAAAGGGTTAATTTGTCACAGATCCAATGCTCATCCCTTTCTTACATACAACAATTCTGCAGGAGACAAATATCTAAGCAAAAATGTGGAAAATCTCTATAAATTAAGGTATATGATTGAATTAGAGTTGTTGCGAAAGGGAAAATTGCTCATTATGAGTATTTCCCAATTTTGTAACAATGTTTTCAAAAGTTGTCTCCTTTAGATGCATCAAAATGCATCTTCATATGGAAAAGGATTAATAAACAAGAGCTGTCGGAGGACAGCGCGCTCGACTATATGCTGCTTATTCACATAAAGCACTATTTCATTTTATTGCACTTAAGTACTATTAACCCTTTCCCTCATACGCCAATTCTGCAGCAGACGACTTTGAACGTATTTTGTCAAAACATAGAAAATCTCCATAATTGAATGGATAACCTATGACAAAAAGTGGAAAACATTGTGGCAAAATTTTTTAAGTAATTCAAGGGCCATTACTCCATATTAAGGATACAATGGAGTTATCTAACCTATTTGTACGATGGTCCTTAACAAATGTATGAAGTATGAAGTGATTTGAATTATGAAACTTTAGCGTTGAGCTAAACGCAAATGTTAAAACTGACCGAGTCCAAAAATAGCAAAACCTTGAAAAAAGGTTTACCAAATGTTTGACATCATGCAAAACCCATTTGATATGTTGAAGAATTATATTTGATAAATGAATGATCACAATTAGAAAGGAATGTAACCAAAAATTATGAATTTATCTAAAATTCTCAAAATCAAACAAAAATCATGTTATTTATTCCCAAAAAGTCTCACTCAGCATCTTCAACATACAATGTGAAGAAAGGTATTATATATTCCAAATATGAAAGCCCTAACACAAGCACTTATTGAGAAAAATTAAAAAATTAAATGAAAATTTCCAACTTGCCCTAAAACTTTAACCACACAAAATCATGTTTTTTACCCCAAAAAGAAGGTCACACTCGGCATCTTCAGCATTCAAATTAAAGAAAGGTATAAGATGTAACTACATTCCAAATATTAAAGCTGAAGCACAAATACTTATTGAGAAAAATTAAAAAATTAAATGAAAATGCCAACTTGCCCTAAAACTTTAACCACCCAAAATCACCTCTTTTACCCCGAAAAGAAGGTCACACTCAGAATCTTCAGCATACAATATGAAGACAGGTATTAGATGTAATTATATTCCAAATATAAAAGCCCTAGCATAAGTACTTATTAAGAAAAAAAAAAATCCAACTTGCCCTAAAACTTTAACCACCAAAAATCAGGTTTTTTACCCCAAAAAGAAGGTCACACTCAGCATCTTCAGCATTTAATGTGAAGAAAGGTATGAGATGTAACTACATTCCAAGTATTAAAGCCGTAGCACAAATACTTATTCAGAAAAAAAAAAATAAAAAAAAAAATTCCAACTTGCCCTAAAACTTTAACCACTGAAAATCATGTTTTTTACCCCAAAAAGAAGGTCACACTCAGAATCTTCAGCATACAATATGAAGACAGGTATTAGATGTAATTATATTCCAAATATAAAAGCCCTAGCCTAAGTTATTATTGAGACAAAAAAAAAAAAAAAAAAAAAATCCAACTTGCCCTAAAACTTTAACCACCGAAAATCAGGTTTTTTACCCCAAAAAGAAGGTCACACTCAGTACCTTTAACATTCAATGTGAAGAAAGGTATAAGATGTAACTATATTCCAAATATTAAAGCCCTAGCACAAATACTTATGAATGAAAATGCCAACTTGCCCTAAAACTTTAACCGGACGCCGACGCCGACGCCGGGGCGAGTAGTAAAGCTCTCATATTCTTCGAATAGTTGAGCTAATAAAGCAGAAATTCTTCTTGATATTCAGGAAAATTTCTTATTGTCAAGTTACAAATATTGATAATAAGAAATGCATGTGTTTGAGATAAATGTTCCGACTTGCATACACACCACTGTAAGGCTATGGTATGCTAAGGGACATAACTCTGGTGTTATTTTGGGATCCAGGTCCATAATCTTTAAACAATTATTGCATCAAAACTTGTGCAATTTTTATGAAGGTAATTAATTCATTTAAATTTGAAGATTTAATGCAATCCTTAAGTTGTAGTTGCAAGACCATGAACAATTTCTCCTTTTGTCACTTGTTATGCTTTCAACTCTATGCAATGTATCATACCTTCATTTATAAAGATTATCTATATTTTGCCAAGATGTTTTGAAAGTCGTCCGCAGCAGATTTTGTTGTATGTTGGAAAGGGGGGTTAATATCTCGGGTCAAAACTGGTATTATTAAATTGATCCCCAATGAGATTGGAGAAAAAATTGTACCTTTCACAATCTTGACAATACTAATAACGAAATATCTTTTGACATGTCACATTGACATTCTTGAAGATAAACTGAGTTCAAACATAATAAATGAAGTTTATACCTTCCCCAGTTATGTAATCAACACATCTACAGTAGACAACTTTTAAAAACATCGTGACAAAAGGAAAAAGTATTCATAACAAGCAATATCTCCTTTTTCCACAAAATGTTCAAGTCTTTTCAATAACAAATTTGTTTTCTGCAGATTTATTGTATCTGGGAAAGGGTTAAAAATCCCTCTTATTGAGTTACAATACAGAATATAAATTATGAAAACATGTTGGGAAACAGCACATAACTTAACAATCAAAAGCTATAATCCCCATTTATTCCATTACAAAACCACCATTAAATTTGAAGAGATTAACCCTTTACTACATTTAGACACTTTCTGATGTCTTTGCAACTTTAGAAAATATTCTGGCAAATGGGGAAATTGCTCATGATGAGCAATTTCTCCATTTGCCAGAATGTTTTCAACTCTTATTTACTAATTATGCTTTTTTTAAAAGAATACTCCCATAATTTTGGCGGTATGTTTTCAATGTCGTCTGCTGCAGAAATGATGTATGCGGGAAAGGTTTAAAAGTTTACCGTTTGACAGTGGGCGTTGTTGGAACTGTAGACACTACAATGGCTGCACTGCCTGCAGCGCCCATTCTATCATTAATCCACACTCATCCACATATATGTGTTCACTGTTATAGTCCCATAAATCCAGAAATGAAACTGTCACATACTGATATCTTAAATTGTATTTTACAGCACTTTACATAAGATTACAGTTATTATTTGTCTCTACAAACAAATCAAATTGAATATAAGAATAGGAGAATAGAAGAGCACAAACAAATGCAATTGTTATTGTACAGATGTATCACACAATCAACAGAATGATCTCCAGTTTATAGTACAGGTTACTACAAACAAATCATATTTTCCATGTTTAACACATTTTGTAAAGCTTGTTTATAGGTTTACATAGTCAATTAGGAATGACTGATTGATTTGAGTTTAATTATATTTCAACAATTTGTCCGTACATATTACATACAGCATCAGGTTCACCCACTCTTTCCAAGCAACTGGCTGCTTTTTTTCACATAGACTGTTAGCCCAAATTGGTTGAAGACGAAGTGACTTTTGTCAAGACATCTGAAAGAATGTTGGCCGAGCTTGGGTTGGAACTTAAGTCAATTAGGAACAAATTGTATCAGAAACCTTTTAAAATAAACTTATGATTCATTTTTATTTACTTCTAAATATAATGTCCATTATATGCTGATAATTATTGCTTGAAAGTTAATTTAAGACACTTGAAAAGAAAACAGTTGTCTGCTGCTGATTTGCTGTATGTGGGAAAGGGTGAACAAATATTATGTTGCTGGAGGAGAAACTGCTCATTATGATTTTCAAAAGGCATAATTACACTGCAGATCTAATAATTTTAAGCTTGGGAAAAATTGTGAATGGTATCATATATCACATCGGTTATTGTAATAATCATTCCATACAAACTCTATAAAGATTTTAAATCTTCAAAAATCCATTAAAGTGAATATATATTGATATTTTACACTCACAGATAAATTTACAAGTCAAGTTTCTAATTGACATAAGAAATCATGCTCTAATGCTTGAATGAACTTAATTATGCTTCAATGTTAAAAATCCATCCATCTTAAGTGTACCGTTCTGTATTATAATCTGAGGAACAGCGATCACATTATTCAGTCTTCGACAGATTAATTCAAATCAAATAAATCTTCTTGCTAATGTTCAAATCAACATAAAACAGTTTACCGTACTTGATATTTAGACGCTTTCTGACTCCTCTGCAGCAGACGTCTTTTTGAAAACATAGTGACGAAAGAAGAAATTGCTCAAAACGAGCAATTTCTCCTTTTGCCACAATGTTTTCCACTTTTAGTCTTTCAGGTTATCCATTCAATTATAGAGATTTTCTATTTTTTGACAAAATATGTCCATAGTCGTCTGCTGCAGAATTGTTGTATGAGGAAAAGGGTTCAGTGGACTCTGGTTTAAAAATATCTGAGAAAAAAATAGTTAATATCTTGTAAAGTGTGTATATGATTTGTTTAAGAAGTTGAAATTTATTTGGGAAAAGTAGATATTTATTGCTTTGTGTAATTTATCCTTTTCCAACAATGTTTTCGTAGGTAATTTGTTGCCAATTTGGAGTCAATAAAAGATGGTTGTATCAGAGAAAGGGTAAATCCAACCTCTGATCTGATGACATTCTTGCCAATCACTGTAAATCACCAGGACCTACCATGCTATCTAATCTGTATCTACACTGTTGAATATTAATTCAACCATTGTCTAATTGAAACTACCCAGTCGCGGCAATTCGGTCATGGTGGAGTGCCCTTGGGCAAGGCACATTTTCTAACCCAGGGAACATGAATAATAAAATTTAAATGCGCGCTAAATGACCTTAGCTGTCGATGCGCCATAAAACAATATACATTCATTCTAATTGAAACTAAGTCACGCAATCAAAGATCACCAAATTATAAAGACATTCCTTACATCATGGATCAGTTTTTTGTTGTTTTTGTTTAGAATCAAATATCTCAGCCCCAGATATTTGAATGGGTGAAGCACTGAGGATGGCTTTCATTATTATTAATATCCACATTTATTCATAATTTGATCATCAAGTTCAAGTTCATCAGATTTTATTGAGAAATCCATTAACCCTTTCCCTCATACGACGATTCTACAGCAGACGAATTTGAACGTATTTTGTCAAAACATAGAAAATCTCCATAATTGAATAGATAACCTATGACAAAAAGTGGAAAATTAACATTGTGGCAAAAGGAGAAATTGCACGTTCTGTGCAATTTCTTCTTTTGTCACTATGTTTTCAAAAAGCCGTCTGCTGCAGAGGCGTCAGAAAGCGTCTATATTCATAATTTGATCATCAAGTTCACCAGATTTTATTGAGAAATCCATTAAAACATGCCTGAACCGAGGTTAATTTTTAGTACTGACATGTAAAGTCGATTTTAATTTTCAAGAAAGCAATCAGACTTTTGATGAGCCAGAGTCATTAACTGATCACAATAACCCGTTCCAACATACATAATACATTCTGCAGCAGACGACTTTGAAAACATACTTACAAAAGCATGAAAAATGTCTGTAAACGAAAGCAAAATTAATGATTCAATTATATGTCATACTATATGTAGCACTTTGGGCTAGAAGCC
The DNA here is from genome assembly GCA_031761405.1 of Serripes groenlandicus. Lineage (NCBI taxonomy): Eukaryota > Metazoa > Mollusca > Bivalvia > Cardiida > Cardiidae > Serripes > Serripes groenlandicus. Next base: position 97,651,583 of record JASEVX010000004.1, read on the forward strand.
TCTATTTTCAAAAATGTCAACTACAGATGCGTCAAAATGTGTCTGCATGTGGAAAAACATTTGGGTCTAGTTTTGTTTGCTCAATATAGACTGTTATATTTTGCACAATAAAAAGACAAGTTAACAATTGGTATCGCAGAAGTTTGCCTAAAATGTATATATATTTTTGAATGTCCAGCAAAAAAAAAAAGAAGCATTACAAACGAAATGAGCATTTTTTAATATTAAATGTATCAAAACTGTTCATTTAAATCCCTAAGTTGACAATTAAAAGTCACTTATAATAGCATAACAATTCAAACATTAATTATACCAATAAACTCTTTTATCACAAAACGTTTCACAAAATCATAATTAATAAATCCATTTTGATGTAGTTCTACAATAGAATGCCGACAATGATGTGACTCACGAATCTACACCATTTTGACCAGCACATTCAAAACTACCTTTTGGTGAACCTGATAAGGCCAGACTTGTGACTTCAAGATTAAACTCGTAATGTTACCTTAATCCTTTCCCACATACACCACTTCTATGGCAAAGAACTTCACAAACATCCGAGCAAAACATATGGTAAATCTCAACATATGTAAATTAACTAAATGGAAAGAGAATAAAACATTGTGACAAAAGGCGAAAATCATCATCATGAGCAATTTCTCTTATTGCCACAAATGTTAAATATTTCGTCAACTGCAGATACATAAAAATGTCTATACATCGGAAAAGGGTTTACTCAGCCCTTTCCAACACATTATACCTTAGGGAATAGGCGTGACCAAGATCAATCTGCCTAATTTAACCTGTGTGGACTAATCCTAGTTTACACTAAAAATCTGTGTACATATCCAATAACTTAAAGCTACTCTAACTTTCAATTTTGTAGAGAAAGAACTGGTCCAAAAGTCCATTGTCTCTTCCCCACCTGCAGAAGCATTCGGTCGCATTTGCAGCAGGCATTTGCAGCAGACGACTTTTGAAAACATTGTGACAAAAGGAGAAATGACTCATGAGTCATTTCTCCTTTTGCAACAATGTGTTCAACTCTACTCAAGAGTTAGATCTATACTTTTATTTATAGAGAATTAATCCGTACTTTTGCCAACAAGTTTTCAACGTCTGCCGATTTGTTGTATGTGGGAAAGGGTAAAACCTGTCAAAGAAATAACAATACACATTAGGAGATGCATACAATATCGTGACTTTATAATCGAAGTTAAATGAATCCACTATGGAATATTTGAATAATTGATTTGACATCTAAATGTTGATGATCCTAAATTAATCATTTAACCCTTTCCCGCATACAATAAATCTGCAGCAGACAGTTTTGAAAACATCTAGGAAAAAACATGGAAACTCCTTATAAAGGCAACTTAAATTACTAAAAAGAGTTGAAAACATTGTGGCAAAAGGAGAAATTGCTCATTTTGAGCAATTTCTCCTTTTGTCAGAATGTTTTCAAAAAGTGCTATGCTGCAGATGCGTCAGAAAGCGTCTATATGTGGAAATGGGTTAATTCAAGATATAAGACAAATAAACCACAGGCACAAATCAGCCTGTACTTGTACACACAAATATACATGGAGTTTGATTTTAACCTATACTGTTATCAAAGGACATCTATCCTATATATTCACTATTAGTCTGAAGGGTCAATGACAAAATACAATAATCTTTAATAAACCATGCTAACATTGTAAGGTATGACTAAAACATTAGGGTAGGTATTGATCTCAACCCTGATTGATTATTGGAGGGAATAAGAGATTTATAAATCCTTTCCCACATATAGACGCTGTATGATGCCTCTGCAGCAATAATTACGACTATTGAAAACATTGTGTCAAAAGTAGAAATTGCTCAAAGCGAGCAATTTCTTCTTTTGCCACATTGTTTTCAACTATTTTTTAGTAATTATATCTACATTTATATAGCCTTTCCACGTTTTTTTCCTGGATGTTTCCAAAGTCGTCTGCTGCAGATGTGTTGTATGTGGGAAAAGGTTAACTCTATCCCACCCATCAACACTTCTGTCAGTGGTAATCAGATTTATTATAATTTTTTAGTTCAACATGTGAAACAGTTGTAAGTAACGTTTTGATGTAACAAAGTTTCAAGAATAAAATATCTTTTTTTGAGCAAATAATTACTCCTTTTCCAGCTTTATTTTCAAAACTGTGTGTGCTGCAAAGGCATCAAAGGTTATCTGTATCAGGTAATGAATTAATACCACAGAGTTCTAGCGCGCTTGCCCAATCATAATTCTTTCCCACAAACACACGCTTACTGACGCCTCTGCAGCAGACTACTTTTCAAAACATTGTGGAAAAAGGAGAAATTCGCAGCTTTATAATGAGCAATTTCTCCTTTTGTCACAATGTTTTCCGACATACAACTTTGGAAACATTTAGTCAAAGCTATAGAAACTCTCTATAAATGAAAGAACAATCAATGATTAAAAGTGTAAACATTATGGCAAAAGGAGAAATAATTTGTCGTTTGACCATATTATGTTTTCACAAGTCGTTTTCAACTCTATACAATATATAATAATACCTTAATTTGTTCAGTAATTCCTCTTTCTTGCCTACATGCATGTTTACCAAGCTGTCTGCTGAAGATTTGTTGTAAAAGGGTTAAATTGAAATGGCAAATTTTTCTAAACTACTTAAAAAAAAATGTCATACTGCATCATATGACATTGAATAGAGGTATTTTTGCCAGTAAATTTTTCTCTACTTAAGCTTATATATAAATATAAAGTAGAAGTTGAATAATCCTTTTCTTAAGCAATGATTCAACACCTTTCCCACTATTTGTACAAAGTTGTTATCATGATTGGTGTCTACCTTACACTTCTATTTACCTTAATGAAATGAAAATAAGATGGCCATTGGGCTGTCACCTATAAACATGTCACTGATCTACCGTGACCAACGATCGAAACAAGTCACTGGAAAAGCACAATGTTGGGGTTCTAGTTTAATGACAATTCAGATTGAATTGCATACCTCGCAGCACAACAATAGTTGTGACCCCTTCTGGCATACAAAAACTTTGAAAACATCTCAACAGAAATACAGAAAATATCAGAAAATATCAATGTTTGATTTTTTTTTTTTTTAATAGAGTTCAGAAAATCTCAATATATGAAAGAATCATTGCTGAATAGATCCAAGTTGAAAGCAGTATGGTAAAAGGAAAAATTTCTCATGATATTCAGTTTCACCTTTTGCCACAATGTTTTTGTGAGTTAACTGCTTGCTACAGATGCTTAACAATGCATCTGTAGGTGGGAAGGGTTAATAACATTTCCTTTGTAGGAATTTTGAACATCTTGATGAGCAAGTTCTCCTTTTGCCATTATATTTAAACTCAATTATTGTTTTTTCATGTAAGTGGGAATTTTAGGATTTAATAGTTTTGTTTGACTGGACTGTGATCAGACTGGCATGACACAAATGCAAATCAATAGCTGCACTTTCATAGTCAAAACATTCCAAATACTAGTGTTCCTGTAATAACTTGGAACCTTTTCCCATATACAACAAATCTGCAGCAGACGACTTTGAAAACAAATCTCTATTAATGTAAATAAAACAATTGTACAGAGTTGAAAACATAGTAGCAAAAGGGAGAAATTGATCATTATGAAACATTTCTCATTTTGCCACAATGTTTTCAAAATTATTATGCTGCAGATGCATCTACAAGAGAGAAAGGGCCCAATGATGATAGATATACAATGCAAGCAATACAAATCGTCTTCTTATGGTCCTGATTAAATGGGTGAAGTTCTTGAGTTGTAGACATGAAATTGCGGACCAAAATCTTCAAGTCGGACCTTGGGAGTAAGTGGCTGGTTATTGTGCATGACACATCATCTTGTGTGAAGTTATATCAAAATCCATTCAAGCATGTGGAAGATGCAGCCCTGATAGTCGGAAAAGCCTGAGAATGTTTTAGCCTTATCTGTGACCTTGACCTTTGGAGTAGGTAGCTGGGTGATGTGCATGACACATCATCTTTTTAGGAAGAATAATTGTGGGAAGTAATATCAAAATCCATTCAAGAATGTGCAAGAAACAGCGCCCATACACAAAATTGTAGACAGACAATGTGTGAGCCCATACTGCGACCTTGACCTTGGTAGTAGATTGCTTGGTGATGTGCACGACACATCATCTTGTTATGGAGAATAATTGTGTTTAGAAATATCAAAATCCATTCAAGCATGTGGAAGATACAGCCTGGAAACGAAATTGCGGACGGAAAACGTTCGAGACCAAACTGTGACCATGACCTTGGTAGTAGGTGTCTGGGTGGTGACTGCACGACACATCATCTTGTTATGGAGAATAATTGTGAGAAGCAATATCAAAATCCATTCAAGCATGTGAAGATACAGCCTGGACACGAAATTGCGGACGGAAAATGTTCGAGACCAAACTGTGACCATGACCTTGGTAGTAGGTGGCTGGGTGGTGACTGCACGACACATCATCTTGTTATGGAGAATAATTGTGAGAAGCAATATCAAAATCCATTCAAGCATGTGAAGATACAGCCTGGACACGAAATTGCGGACGGAAAATGTTCGAGACCAAACTGTGACCATGACCTTGGTAGTAGGTGGCTGGGTGGTGTGCACGCCGCATCATCTTGTTATGAAGAATAATTGTGAGAAGCAATATCAAAATATATTCAAGCATGTGGAAGATACATCCCGGACACGGAATTGCAGACGGACGCAAGCAAACATATAGTCTCCAAACTGGTCTCTGACCGGTAGGGGACTAATAACTTGTATCATTGAAATATATTTTAAAATTTTAACCAAGCATAGCTATAAGACATAATGATCAGATACTGTAGATTATTTGCCCTTACATTGCAGAGGTATCCTTGTGACTTATGATGACACATACCAACACTTTTACAGAAGTAAAGAACTTTTCAATACATTGTTGCAAAAGGAGAAATGGATCATGAGCCATTTTTAACGAATTATTTTTTCTCAAAAAATAATGCGGTTAACGCGATCGTGTTGCTTTGCGGAAGACACGGTTAAACTACACTTCCGCTTAGAATACAAATTAGGTGCACCTAAATAGTCCTAGTATTTTTTCGATATTAAAATGACTTCTACGTGTTTTTTCAATACAGTGAAGTCATATTTATACTATCGAATCAACATAGATAATCAATTCTCTAGAAAATATCAAATTAACAGTAAATGCATATATATTTCATTTGTCGGCAAGCGTATGAATTTTTAGTTTATGCCCATTCACTAGTGAGTGACGTAGTTAACGGAAGTCGAACCCATGCTGAAGAACCATGTAAATCTCACAGATATGCCATGGGTGCTCAGACTTTACAAAGAGCTTAGTGAAAGTGTAGGTGTGCATTTTATTTGATTTCTTAGGATGACTGTAAACAAATAAAATTACAAAAAATACGTAAACGCTCATATCGCCGTTGTTTCTCCTTTTTAACGAATTATTTTTTCTCAAAAAATAAATCAGTTTATCTGTTTCATACAGAATTTGACCTTTACAATTCCGCATTCGGTTAAACTACGCCTTTGCTGAAAATAGTCCTAGTATTTTTTCCGATATTGCATAACTTTGATGTGTTATTTCAATGAAGTGAAGTCATATTTAAACTATCGAATCAACACAGAGAATCAAATCTCAAGAGAATATCAATTTAATAATAAAGGCATATATTTCATGTGTCTGTAGGCATGTATGAATTTTGAGTCGTACGCCCATTGACTAGTGAGTGACGTAGTTAACAGGTACCCATTATGTAACGCTAGCAAACCTGACCTTCGACCCAACGCTGTAGAGCAACGTATCTGCGTGGATAAATGATCACCGCATTGAAATGCAGGAAAAACGAATGAAAATATTTGCTGTTCGTCGTATCATGATTTAAATCCGGAATAACGAATATAGAACATTTTCTGTGCGTCGTTTTAATCATAAAACAAAATGAAAATGACGCATTTTCCAGAGAAATCCCGATCGTTTAATATAATCGCGGTCGAATAAATTACCCTAACACCGTATGTAATTCGCCTACTTCACCGGTATGTGCAGTTCTTACGGAACAACGAGTTCTCACGCTTCGGAATTTATACACAAATAATGTCTGCTCCAAGCGAAAAAGATCCGTCTGCACAACCAATTAAACCTGGTTCTTTATTAAAATATATCAAAATGGAAGAACTGCTGAGTTCTGCAATAGCAGAATACGTTTTTAATAATTTAATCGATGATGTGGTAAATAAACAATGGCCAATTTAAAGAAAACATCATGAAAAAGATCCCCCCCAAAACAATCGATCTTTGGATACGGGAGTTCCCGTGGATGATTTTGACTGATGCAGTTATGTATTTTGTTTTTTCTCCCCTAGTTATACACAATGTGTCCCTCAAATAATAAAGTTCATCAAGATTAAGTGATTTACCGATATTATTTAATATTTAATTCGCATACCAATGAATCATTCTGGAGACCTGACTTTAACCCATCGGAAGGGTTAGATGTGTTCAAGTAAGAATAGACAATACTGTAATGGTATGAATACCCTGATAAATCAAATGCATCATGACAAACATGTTGCAGATGGTAACAAAAATAGATAATGACAAGCATACTTAACCCTTTCCCACAAATAGACGCTTTTCTTGATAACACAAGCATTTTGACGCGCACCTTTGCCCGAATGGCTGATAAATATAAATTAATGGTCCATAATTAGAACATCGTTTTCAAGTTGGAAACGGAGGCAAAACGGTGAGATTTCCCTGTGTGCGTTTAAGTGTTATTTGTCATTTTATTTTTCTTCTATCATCTTAAGGAAACAAATAGAATTGCACAACGATACTTCCACAAATCTGTTGGCATCTCTGTGATACAAAGCTCCAGATAATTACTTGGGTCAAATATGTTTCACTCCCTAAAATAATTATTAAAGAGTGAATCACTGCAGGAAGCCCATCATCCCACAATAAGGAATGCCAACATGCATGCACAACTCTAACTAAATTGTTAAGTTCGAAAAGGCGCATAATTGTGTCAAAATCTGATATAGAGTTATGGGACTTGTCCTGCAAGGTCATTTGATGATGTCCAATAAGTGAGTGCAGTTTCAAAATTTAACTAAAGTTGCAACGCCAACGCCGACGCACAAGTGACTGTTATAGCTCTCATATTCTTCGAATAGTCGAGCTAAAAAAAAACTACTAAGTTTTAAAGCAAGTTTAAAACAAACACAAAACATGATCAAATGCAATTATTAATTACATTTTCAAAATAATTCGTTACCAGTACTTTCAGTACTTTGATTCATCTTTGCCTTAATGCTTTCAACTCTTATTCAATAATTATACCCTCATCGTAGGGATTTACCATGATTTTCCTTCATGTTTTCAAGTCCAGATTTGTTGTGTGGGAAAAGATTAATTGTTCCAAGAACCAAAGCAACAGAAAATGGACCTACCCCTGTGAAATGTTGTTCTTGAAATTATGAACTTTTCATGCCACTTATGAACTGTTCATGAACTGCCATTAAATAGTTCTTAATCACAGTTCAATAACTTTAGTTCATGAACAGTAAGACATACTTGTTCGTGAACTGTTCAAGAACTGAAGAAGAACATGGCAAATTCTTAACAAGTTCATAAACATCTGTCAAGTGTATTCAAGTACTTTTAATGAACCCTATAACTTCTTATTCTGTTCTTGAATAGTAAGTTTAATATAAATATATCACTGATGTTAAAATGATATTTAATTAAATTACAATGACTTTTTAACTCAGTGTGAATCTCTTAAACTACCATTCTGAATAGAGAAATAAGAACATTTATAGATCACTTCTAGAACCAAAGAAGTTCTTATAAATGTATTATAGTGAAAACTTTTGAAATCTTCTTGTCAAAAGTAAAGGCCCTAGTGAAAAACATTAATGCAATTCCAGTGAAATTTCATTGTTACCTGCTGTGTTACTGGAATACCAGTAGAATAACCAAAAATACCACTGGAACTGAACTTGAATTTCAAATATACCAAGGGAGTTAACTCAAGCATAAAACACAGGAACTCTTCAAAAAGAAGTTAGTAATGTTTACTACTTCCTTTACGTTTTTTTGTGGGAGAAATATGTTGTGTTTCAAAGGCACAGAGAAGTTTTTTGTAATTTCTTATGAATAACTTAATGGGCACATTTGGTAAATGTCTTAAATGTTACATTGTTTATTAAATTAGCAAATTGTATTATGCTATGTCATAAACAATAAGTTTATATTGGTGATTTATTTAAGAATCACATTGCCACATGTGAAAGAAGCCAATTGTCTTCATATAAAAAATATTTTTATTGAATTCTGGTTCAACTATGTTTCAATGAACCAGAATATTTTCTGTACATAATCTGCACAGGTTTTCTGTAATTTCTTCTGTACAAAATCTGGTTCTTAGGTCCACACAGACTATTTCATACACTGGTTACCAACCAATTGAACATGAACTTTTCATGAACTGTTCATGAACAGTAGTTCTTGAACTGTTCATGAACTGTAGACAGTAGTTATAGAACTGTTCATGAGCGATAGTTCTTGAACCGTTCATGAACAATCCATGAAGAGAAAATGGCACAATGAATTTGCACTGGAAAAAGTTCTTGAACAGTTCATGTTTAAAAAGAAAATCAAGAATATTTCATGAATTTTCAGTTCTTGAACAATTCATGAACTTTTTAATGACAATGTTTCCTGAATGTGTCATGAACTGTTCATGACCTGTTCAAGAACTACATATTTAAGAACTTTTTAAGAATGTGTGCCATTTTATCTTCATATACATCCCATGAACTGTTCATGAACCAGGTACATGAACTTTGCATGAATTATACAAGAACTGTTCATGAACAGTAATTATTCATTTCACAGGGGTACAATCAACAATAATAAAAGGGCCATAAGATAGCCCTTTCCCTCATCCAGACTCATTTTGATACTTGAACTGCAGCAGACAGCTTTTAAAAACATTGTAGAAAAGAGAGTAACTGCTTATGATATTTCAAGATATTTCCATATTTTTGCTTAGAAGTTTCCAAACACGTCTGCTGTAAGTATATTGCATGTGGGAAAGAGATAGTCTTGCTCCCTTTATAACAACATTTTATGCTCCCTTTATAACAACATTTTAGAAGTCATCATCTGCAAAGGCACTAAAAAATGTTTCAATCAGGGAAGTGGTACTGTCGATTTGGCGGTTCAAATTAGAGACATGAAATATGACCGAGTGAACGAGGTGGAGATCATTCCACCCATATATACTATACAATTATGCTTGTTCAAAGTTTCAATTTATTACCTAATATGATACTTGAGTTAATTCTTTCCCTCATACAATAATATTCTGCAGCAGACAACTTTGAACATATTTTGTCAACAAGAGCGCCAAATCTCACAAAATACGCCCTTCCTGTTTTTTTGAGACCAAGTATTATGAGTGATAATTGGTTGTATGTCAGGCAAATTTAGAGATCAGACACTGTTAGTATAGTTTTGGCCATTTCGCGAGACATACGTGTGTAGTGACTAAGATAACGTGGTAAGTTATCGAACCTGACCAAGATATTCTGCCCATCAACATATTGTCTAAATTTGGTGATGATCGGATAAAGGCTTCACAAGTTATTGAGCTGACAAGACCAATATTAGGTAATTTCTATAATTAAAGGGCGATAACTCTCGATTGACTCAAGCGATATGGCTAGTTATTGAACTTGTCCGAGATATTATGCCAATTAATGCACATTCTGACCAAATTTTGTGATGATTGGCCAAAGGCTTCTAAAGTTATTGAGCTGACAAGACCAATTTTAGGTAATTCCTAAAATTATAGGGCGATAACTCTCGATTGACTAAAGCGATATGGCTAGTTATCGAACTTGTCTGAGATATTATGCCATACACATTCTGACTAAATTTGGTGATAATTAGACAAAGGCTTCTAAAGTTATTGAGCTGACAAGACCAATTTTAGGTAATTTCTATAATTAAAGGGCGATAACTCTTGATTGACTATAGCGATATAGCTAATTATCAAACTTGTTTGGGATTACACATTCTGACTAAATTTTGTGATAATTGGACAAAGGCTTCTTAAGTTATTGAGTTGACAACATACTGGACACTGCCCGCCCGTAAAACTTAAATGGGCGTATAAAAACTAGAAAAATCTCTTTAATTGAATGGATAAGCTATGACTAAAAGTGGAAAACATTGTGGCAAAAGGAGTTTTGAGCAATTTCTTATATTGTCACTATGTTTTCAAAAAGCCGTCTGCTGCGGAGGCGTCAGAAAGAGTCTATATGAGGGAAAGGGTTAAGCACTTTAAAATCTTCTGAGTAACGATAAAATGTAGTATCTTGAAAATTCGAAGTATTATATTGATCAATGCCCTAAGACCTGAAAACATTGTGTTAAACAGAGAAATTGATTTATAGCTTTAAAGCAATTTCTACATTTTCCATGATGTTTTTCTAAAATCACATTATGTGCTGCTGAGGCGTAAAATGTTAACAGAATTAGGGAAAAGGTTAACCCTTTCCCACATAAGACAAATGTGCAGCAGACAACTTTGAAAACATCTAAGCAAAATATAGAAGATATCTACTTTTGAAAGTGTAAGTATTTGATAAAGTTGAAAACATTGTGGCAAATGGAGACAATTTATGAGCAATTTCTTCATTTGCCACAAAGTTTTCAACTGGCGTCTGCTGCAGAGGCATCAGAAGGTGTCTGTATATGGGAAAGGGTTAATGTCACTATGGATTATGCAGGCCACAGGTGTTTATACATTTTGTTTACATTACCTTAATCCCAATATAAACCAAATCAATATTTTAATTAACAATTGGCAACCATTTTTTTCTTCAAGTAAATAAGTTTATTTATCTCACAGACATAAATCTATATAGTTTTTATCTTCGATTTTTCATACAGATCATTTTTTACACAAATCTTTGTATAAACTTAACTCAGTCATTGACAAAAGTGTGGGTTTTTCGAGTTTGTTTTACTTGTATTTTTATAAAGCCCCCAAACAATCATATTCTTGGTTCACTCATCAACAATGTAAAATTTCAATATGAATATTTGATATTAGGTGAAGTTTTCTAAATGAATTAAGTCATATGCAACAAAACCCTTTCCCATATACATCAAATCTGCAGCAGATGACTTTGAAACATCCAGGCAACGATATTGAAACTCTATATAAATGAACCTTGAGTGTGGGAGGTCGATGGTTCGATCCCCAATACAGTCATACCACGGACTTTAAAATGGTAGTACTGGCTGCCCTCCTTGGCGCTCAGGGATGCGGGATTAGCATAACATCAAACTTACTAGTGTTTGACAGACAGGATAAATGGACCGGTAGTACAGGTAACTTACCCAGGAAATGCTGTGATATAACTGAACAAGAGGCCAAAGAGGGCCTGGTATCGATCCACTGCTATTAGGCAAAAATTAAATCTCCAAACAACCATGCCCCCTAGTGGCCATGGTTTATGAACAATCAACATGGCTTGAAGGAATCTGAAAGAGGGTCACCCAAGGACCATTCATACAAGAATTATTTGAAAATCAGCCTGACACTTTCGGCGGAGGTTTTTTTAAGTTTCACTATTTTTTTCTTTCGGTTGCCATTGAAATAGAATTTTGCATGGAGCCAGAAAAAAATGCAGGAATTTAGGACAGGACATTGAGAGGATGCTTCCTATGAAGTTTCATCTTAATTGGCCAAGTGGTTAGGGAGGAGAAGTCATTTGAAGCAAAAGGTTTACAGACGGACGCACAACGGACAATTCACCATTAAGCTTGATTGGCCTTCAGAATTACATAGGATATTAGGTGTTTGGCCCAGGTGATCTTATTGAAATTATGATGGAGATAGTATTTGACTATTGACCCTTGTCCAAATTTGATATGTGGACTCCCACAAAAAGCATATATAAACCATGAATTTCTTTTATCCGATTTCACTTTTCATTTACCAAAGAAAATTCAATTAAATGGTCCACTGCAGGTTCTCAAAGGCTGTCAAAAAGTTTGATATTGGTATGCCTGATCCCCTCCCTATTACTTAAGAGCTCTATATGAAAAACTGACTATATCTTATGTTCTTGAATCCTCATTTGATTTCTGTAAACCCTATGTTGAGGGTTAAACTGCCAAATGGTCAAACATATGCTACATGAAAATGTACTGTGAAGTTATTATACTTGTTATGGACCAGGTTGATCGATTGATTGATTGGGTTAAAGACTGTTTTCAACAGTTTTTCAGTCATATCACGGAGGCCCGTTTAACTACTCATGTGTTTCCTAGCTTTCTCACACCAGTTCTCTTCACACAACTGTCTTTCCATTTTATGGACCAGCAACCTTTAATATAATGTCAATACAATATTGTCATTATCATTGTCAGATCTACAATCCAAATTTGATCTGCTTATAAACCTTATGTGTTGGGGGTATGAAAAGAATCGTCTCACTGAGACTGTTTGGTTGGGTAGTAAGAGAAAAACTGGTTGGAAACAGATGGGAAACAACCACATCATTGACCACCTAATCTATAGTGGCATCTGAATTAGTACTAGGTGGTAGCCAATCTGCAGCAGACAACAAAACTTGAAATGCACAATGCTTTAAATGCATTATTTGTTCAGCTTTGCAGTTGTGAGCTAGATTCCATCATCCCATTACAGGATTATCAAGATAAAAGTGTTGAATTGAGCGGCCAACAGTATTGAGCCAGGTAAGATGATGCAGATGTGCCAGCTGATCTGGGTCTATACTGTTGGCACAGGCTTCACAAAATGGGTTCCAGCAGAAATTGCTCGTTTTGAGCAATTTCTCCTTTTGTCACAAAGTTTTCAACTGTTTTCAGTATTAACTCTTTTAGCGCCAAAGGCAGTATTGAGGTTTTTTTGCAAACAATGCAGATTCAGGTGAGTCAGCTCGTAACGAGCTGTCTCACCTGAAATCAGCATTGTTTGCCTTTTCGTTGCCAAAATAATCCAAGAACTTTCATAAATTGAAAAATGGACACACCCGATTTTGAACATGGAAGAGTTTACTTTAAATAATTCGGCGCTGAAAGGGTTAAAACCTACAATAATAGAGATTTTTCATATATTTGAGTAGACACTTTTAAAGTTGTCTGATGCAGATTTGTTGTATGTGGGAAAGGTATAATGTAAAGAAGGAATATCATCTAAGCTTTTTGATATATCAAACCTTTTTATATAATTTAGATTCAATTGTGTGACCTTGACATTGATTTCATTATGAATTACCTTGAAAAAGCATGCATTTCATTAAGCCTTTCCAACATGCAATGAATCTGTAGCAGATGATTTTAAAATCATCAGGTAAAAAATTAAGGAAAGTGTAGAAATGGTATATATATCTATAGATCTGATTTCCATTCAAATCAATTGAGAAAAAAAAAATCAATTTTTCCCAATCAAGATTGACAAAAAGTAAATTGAGAATTTGAATTAACTTCAGACATACACGGTGTCCTATAAAAGGTTAAATTACTAAAACCTGTAATTATTATATGATTATATTTGAAGGAATTTAATACAGCAACCAGTCGAGTATTTAACAAACGAGTCTTAGTAAAACTTTTTGAAACTGATTTCAGTTCACAATTTTTAAAAGAATTGTAGGAAAACGACAACTGTCACAAGACAGCATGCTTCGCTGTTTGAAATACTATCAAACAAAATGAATGTTCTGTTAACCCTTTGCCTCATATAGACGCTTTCTGACGCCTCTGCAGCAGACAGATTTTTGAAAACATAGTGATAAAAGAAGAAATTGCTCAAAACGAGCAATTTCTCCTTCTGCCACAAAGTTTTCCACTTTTAGTCATAGGTTATACATTCAATTATAGAGATTTTCTATTTTTGACCAAATATTTTCAAAGTCGTCTGCTGCAGAATTGTCGTATGAGTTGATTGATTGATTGATTGATTGATTGGGGTTTAACGCCATTTTTAACAATTTCTCAGTTATATCACGGCGGCCAGTTCACCTACTCATGCATTTCCTTGTTTTCTCACACCAGTACTCCACACAACAATCTTCCCAAGCAACTGGCTGCTTTTCCACATAGACTTGGCCCATTGGTGGAAGACGAATGACGCATGTCGCATTGACTTTTGTCAATCGTCGGAAAGAAAGTTTGCCGAGCCAGGATTCAAACTCACAACCCCTGGATTGACAGCCGGTATCTCTACCGACTGAGCTACCAGGGCTCGGCAATTGTCGTATGAGGGAAAGGGTTAAAATATTATGTCCAAATTATTTGACTTAGGGTGACCTTGACCTTAAAGGCACAGTGTCCCCAAAGTATTAATAATTAAGGCTACTCTAGGATCAATGAATAATCCTTAATTTCCACGACCTTGCAGCAGATCACTTTTGAAAACATTTTGGCAAAAGGTGAAAATGGTCAAAAAGAGTAATTTCTACTTTTGCGACAATGTTTTTCGACCCTATAGTCTCTATTCAATAATAATATTTTCATTTAATCAGATTTTCCATATTTTTGCCTGCATGTTTTTTTATAATGTCGTCTACTGTAAATTTTATTCTATGTTGGAAATAGTAAATGCAACAATGGTCAATAGAGTAATTTATAAAAATTATAAGCATAAAATCTTAGATTTACCATTATTTCATCACAATAATGTTATTTAATTCCTTTCCACATCCGTTCTGGTGTTTTGAAAAAAATGAAGTCCTACCTTGTATTCCATGTTTGACTTCCACAACTTTATAATCTGTTCTACATAATTTTTCACAAGAATACAATACAAGTTTTTTAAGTGATTTATTTGTTAAGAATTTGCCCTACAATGACATTTAACAAAACACTTACCCCTAGCACAAAAAACTGCCTCATTCACCTCTTTTAAATGTGACAGCGAAGTATATTTCTAATGTAAAACAATAACAGATATTTTGCAAAGAGGAAAAAAACATTTCACTTTTTGTGCAAATTACAAAATTTGGGAAAAAAACAAGCATAACAAAGGTTTTTCCTCTTTATATTTGAATAATTATCATCTTTTTTTGTACGTTTTAGAAACAAACTAAGAGACTTAAGGATTTAAGCTGAAGAGATTGAACTCTTTCCCATGTGCAGACACATTTTAATAGATCTGCAGCTGACGACTTTTGAAAACACAATGGAACAAAGTGAAATTGCTCATGATGAACAATTTCTTCTTTTGCCATTTAATGTTTTCAACTTGTCTGAATAATTATTTTCTAAATTTATGATATTTTTCATAACTTTGCCTATGTGTTTTCAAAGTCATCTGCAGCAGATTTGTTGTATGTAGGGAAGGGTTAACACTGTTCTCTTGGATTCTTCATCTTCTGAAATATCATGGTCCTGGATTTTTTGTAATATTCTCATGAAAGTCATCTTTATGAACTAAAATGCTCAAAATGGAAAAATAGTTATAACTATGTAACTTGCTGAAAAATTAAAATTTCTTTAATTGTTTTTTAGCAAACTTGAGTAAAGTGTTATAACATTAATTCTATTATAGGATAAATCTTCCAAATAACCATAAGTTAACCTCAGAAAATACCATAAGCGATTAAAGTTAATCAAGCAAAAAATTCAACAATTCTCATTTTGATTTCCCTGGGAAACATTCTTTCATTCTTTTCTGCTTTCGTATTTATTGTGTCAATTTATCAGCACCTTTTGCTTGTCTAAATAAGCTTATTTCAAAGAACAGAAAACATCATGGGAAAAGTATAATTAGCATTTTGTATCCTTTTCCAAAAACGTATTGACAATTATTCTGCTGTCAGGTGCAATAAGTAAACAAAATACAAATATATAACCTAATTTTCATCCTGCCGAGCCCCGGTAACTCCCGATAGGAGCTGTCAATCCAGGGGTTGCGAGTTTGAACCCCTGCTCGGCCAACATTCTTTCCGATGTTTGACAAAAGTAAATGTGACAAGCGTCCAATGGGCTAACAGTCTACGTGGAAAAGCAGCCAGTTGCTTGGAAAGAATGTTGTGTGGAATACTGGTGAGAGAAAGCCAGGAAACACATGAGTAGGTGAACAGGCTGCCGTGATATGACTTGTTTTTTTGTTTTTTGAAAACAGCCTTAAACCGCATTCAATCAATCAACCATCCTGCCAATGGCTAATATGGTATTGAAATACAAAATATGTATCTTTTTTCAATTTAAACATTTAATGTTATCCTCATATAGAGTTTTCCTGAATGTTATCTTGATCATTGAAAAGGAAGGTTTTTATCTATATTCCACCATTGTTCAATTTTCAAAAGATTTTATTGGGACAAAGATTTTTCCCATAAAGAAGTGAATTCTGACATTTAAATTGCAGTGAAGTTAATTCAACCCTTTCCTTCATATAGACGCTTTCTGACGCCTCTGCAGCAGACGGATTTTTGAAAACATAGTGACAAAAGAAGAAATTTCTCAAAACGAGCAATTTCTCCTTTTGCCACAATGT
Organism: Serripes groenlandicus; assembly: GCA_031761405.1. Lineage (NCBI taxonomy): Eukaryota > Metazoa > Mollusca > Bivalvia > Cardiida > Cardiidae > Serripes > Serripes groenlandicus. Next base: position 97,668,200 of record JASEVX010000004.1, read on the forward strand.
TTTCCACTTTTCAATTATAGAGATTTTCTATTTTTTGACAAAATATGTTTAAAGTTGTCTGCTGCATAATTGTTGTATGAGGGAAACGAAGGGTTAACAAATGACACCTTAAATCTGTTTTCGCTTTTCATGTAGGTTAATTCTTCAATGTAGAGCATTTTTGTATATATAGCAGACAAATAATATGAAAACATCAAAGGCAAAAAAGTATAGTAATTCTATAAAATAAGTATCACTATTTCTTATTGAGTTCTCCTTTTGTCACAATAATTTCAAATATCATCTGCAGATAATGCATAAACACATTTTGAGATATAAGAAAATGATAAGTACTTAAAATTAGTACTTACAACTATATGAGCAAAGAATTGCAGCAAGAAATTTAGAAAAAATTGTGGGAGAAGAAATTCCCATATCAAAAAATTACTGCACTTACAATATTGTTTTCTAGAATTACACTTTTCTAAATTTTACTCCACTTTTAAATCTTTTCATAGGATTTCTAAATAATATTAAATAAATGTTTCTTTAATTTTACTATTTTCTAGTAAATTTTGTAATAATTTCACAAAATGCTTACCTTGATCTTCGTGTGAACATTTTGAATGATCATAATTGAACACTTTATGATCCACCCAAAATGACAATAAACAGACACTACCTCCTTATAACCCTATCCCACACAGAGACGCTTTTTGACACATCTGCAGCGGTTGAAGTTTGAAATAATTGGGGCAAAATGAGAAACTGCCACACTTAACTAATTATACAAATTGACTTTCATTTATAGACCCTATTTATATTTTACCTTGATGTTTTAAAAGTTGTCAAGTCGGTGGACTTGTTAAATGCAGGTAAGGGTTAATATCAAGCCAATATTTGACAATTTGACCAAATAGACACCTAAATGATTTAACCCTTTCCCACATGCAACAATTCTGCAGCAGACGACTTTGAAATCATACCCAAATTTTTAGAAGCTCTCTTTAAATGAAAGTACAATAATTTAATAGAGTTGAAAACATGGTGACAAAAGAGTTAAACATTCTGAAGTTTGCAAAGTTTCAGAGAAACCCATGTACAAACATTCTCAACAACAGTGTCAATGTCTGCACAACACAACACTTAGGCACAAATATAGGTAAAACCTGCTTATAATAATGACCTAGAAGAGTAGCCCAACTTACATGGGTTAGACTTATGGTGACAATTTACGGAGCTATATTAAGTGACTTGGACTTAAAATAAATTACAAATTATAACTCTTTACAGAAGAATTTTGGAAAGCACCTGGAACTCTTAATAGAAGACTGTGGCATAGATACAATTCTACTCGTTATTAGCGCCTCAAAATGTTTTTTCCACACTGCCCTTAAATCAAACCAATATATTGTGTTCAATTTTTGCTTTTAATTGATTGCAATGGTTGAAATTAACCCTTTCCCACATAGAGACGCTTTCTGACACCTCTGCAGCAGACGACTTTTGGAAACAATGTGACAAAATAAGAAATTGCCCAAAACAAGCAATTTCTCCTTTTGCCATAATGTTTTCAACTTTTTTCAGTAATTTTACCTTCATTTATTGGGATTTTCTATGTTTTTGCCTCGATGTTTTCAAAGTCGTCTGCTGCAGATTTGAGGGTAAGGGTTAAGACCAGATCATAAGTATTAAATAAAGATCAACATGAGGTAATGGGTATATAGTGTATTTAATTGGACCAAATGACTAGATACCAAATTGACTTACATCCAAACATACAATAAAAGGATTAAACAATTGTATAAACCACTACATTAAACCAATCCTATAAACATTTGCCAAACCGAACTTTATCCCTTTACAGTTTACATCATACATTAAAATGTAAATGTAAATTCATTCTTGAAATTGACCAATTACCCATAACTTTAAAACTCTGGAAACATTCTCTGTGCTCAGAAATGAACTCTATTCACCAAAAAAGACTTCGGATTGGTCAATTTGCCTCTCACCAATCAGATACTTGAGCAAAAATTGGGAACACAGACTATACCTTTATAGCTTTGGAGCTGACTGCAGCTGAAGTCTTATTCTGAGTTCATTCCTGAGCACGGAGAATGTTTAAGTTTTATAGTTTCGTGCACTCACTGTCTGGTTTCCCACATCAGTATTATCCCACATGTCTCTTCCAATATAAACCCATTCATGGAAGATATACGCTATTAGTCACCATGACATCTTGATTATTTGTTTAAACTTCCCCCCCCCCCCCCCCCCCCCCCCACCCCCCCACCCCCGAAACAGATTACATTCTACAGCATACAGCTTTATCAAGCTTTACCTTTTGCCATAATATTGATGTCATTTTTCAAGATTAATTAAGTACAATACACTGATGCTTTAAATTAGGTGAGATATTACTACTGATAAACCCTTTCCCACTTGCAGAAACTTTTTGACACGTCTGCAGCAGATGAATTGGGACAGACTGTTGCAAATGGAGAAATCGTTCATTTTCTCATTTTTCCACCATCATCTTCAAACTCTAATCAATAATGATATTTTCTTTTATAGAGATTTTTCATGGTTTTGCCTATAATGTTTCCATAGTTGCTTGCTGCAGATTTGTTGTATGTGGAAAAGGTTTAAAAACAAGAGGGCCAAGATGGCCCTAAATCGATCACCTAATTGATAGTAAATTAGTAGCAAATATTTAACTGCAAATATCTGGGAAAATTTTATCAGGGAATGCAAATGAAACTGCAAAGGAGTGGACACTTCTCAAGAAACAGCTTATCAGTAAAGGCCATTTATATCTTGAAATCTAACAAGAACTTTAATAAGAATGGAATTATAAAGTTTTTGTCATTTTGCACCTTTCCTGATGCCGCCTTGCTGCCCTGTTTTTCAACGAAATCAATATGGCTTCAACAGTTTATTTAGAGGGTCACTTAAGGAACATTTCTACCAAATTATCTTGCAATCGCACAAGTAGATTATGGAGGAAAAGGATTTTAAAATTTGGGTATTTTTCTCACTTTCTGATGCCGCAGCAACCAAAGTTATCAATGGAATTTAAATCTTTGAACAATTTTGAAAGAGGACCACCAAAGGAACATTCTTGTGATGTTTTGTGGAAATTGGTCTATTGGAATGGTAGGAGTTGGTTGTCATTTGTAGCTAAAAGTTCAATTTACCCTTTTTGTGACGACGCCTGGTTGATATGATTGTGTAACCAATCAAAACGGCTTAAACAAATTAAATAGAGGATCATTACAGTAAGATTCGTATTATATTTTCTTAAAATCAGACAAACACTTTCATAAAAAATGGAATTTTCAAATTTTGTCATTTTGCCCCTTTTCTGATGCCGCCTGACTGCCATGTTTTTCGACCAATCAGTATGGCTTGAACACATTTTATAGAGGGTCACCCAAGGAACATTTCTACCAAATTATATTTGAATCTGACAGGCAGATTCGGAGGAGAAGATTTTTAAAGTTTGGACATTAAATCGATCACCTGATTGATAGTGTATGGTGATTGTAAGGAACGACAACTCTGCGAAGGAGATTGCCCTTGCATAATACTCTGCCAATTGTTACCTCCCTTAGACCATCAATCTAATAACCATATGTCATTTGAAGCAAAAAGTTAATTTTACTCCTTTTCTGATGCTGCTTGGTTGCTATGCCTTTCAACAAATCAATATGGCTTGACAAAGTATGTAGATGATCAATGAAAGAACATTTCTACAAAACTATCTTTAAATCAGACAAGCACTTTTATAAGGATGCTTTATTAAAGTATTGTCATTTTGCCCCTTTTTTGATGCCGCCTGACTGCCATGTTTTTCGACCAATCAGTATGGCTTGAACAAATTTTATAGAGGGTCACCCAAGGAACATTTCTACTAAATTATATTTGAATCTGACAGGCAGATTCGGAGGAGAAGATTTTTAAAGTTTGGACATTTTGTCCCCTTTCTGATGCCGCAGCAACCAAAGTTCTCAATGGAATTTAAATCTTTGAACAATTTTGAAAGAGGACCACCAAAGGAACATTCCTGTGATGTTTGGTGGAAATTGTTCTTGCGGTTCAGGAGGAGATGATGTTTAAAGCTAAAAGTTAACGCCGGACGCCGGACGACGGACACAGAGTGATCAGAATAGCTCACCTTGAGCCTTTGGCTCTAGGTGATCTAAAAATGGTCTAAATATGGCAACTGCTATGAACTATGTAAGAAAAGTGATGCTGAAAGAAGGAAGTGTTGATTTTAAATGTGAAATGGCATCAAATCATCAATGTGAAGTTATAAGTAAATGAGTACTCACTTTTGATCATCTGGGCCACTGCGAACCATGTTCTGCAAGAGAAAGACAATTAAATTCAAATCATAAAACATTTCATTTAATGAATGTCTTTGTTCATAATAAAGTAGGGAAACAGTTATAATAAAGTAGGGAAACAGTTATAATAAAGTAGGGAAACAGTTTTAGATTGAATTAACCCTTTCAATGACATAGACAACTTAAGAACTTTAGAAAGCATTGTCCAATTTTGACCAGCCGAGACCCGGTAGCTCAGTCGGTAGCAACGCAGGCTGTCAATCCAGGGGTTGTGAGTTTGAATCCCGGCTCGGCTAACTTTCTTTCTGACGATTGACAAAAGTCAATGCGACATGCGTCATTCGTCTTCCAACAATGGGCTAAGTCTATGTGGAAAAGCAGCCAGTTGCTTGGGAAGATTGTTGTGTTGTGTACTGGTGTGAGAAAACCAGGAAATGCATGAGTAGGTGAACTGGCCGCCGTCATATGACTTAGAAATTGTTAAAACGGCATTAAACCCCAATCAATCAACCAATTTTGACAAAAAATTATACAAAATCAGCAATTTCTCCTTTTCGATTTTTTTTCTTCAGATTTATAGTTAAACTATACACTCCCATTTTGCAATTTATTCTTTTTTCCTCAAAAGGTACCCCGAAAGCGGACTGTAAAAATGTCACATTATATGAAAGGTTATCACTATATTTCACCTTACGATGTCCCCTGAAAGACATCCTACTACGCTCCCTCATTGTGTTCATGTACCAACAGAAAAATACCACAATCTTGTTTTGTATAGATACCAAACCCTCGAACTTTACAAATCAAAACATTTATCATCCATACATATTCAAAACAGTCTATATATACATCAGTTTTTCATCCAAACTATTAATTTTTACCCCCGTAACATAGTGAATAATATGAGTAAACAAAATTTGTTTTTATTCTAATGAAAGCCAGTCGACTAAATCAGTCGTGCCACAAGAAAGCAAACCTTCTATATTATATGATTAGTGAATACTCTGTGCACCTTTATCAGTCAAATGCAGTGCCTTCCATGTTCCCTAGGCAATGACAGTCTTTTAGAAGCTTAAATAAACATTTAAACCCTTTCCCACATACAACAACTCTGCAACAGGCGAATTTGAAAATATCTAGGCAAAAATATGGAAAATCTCAAACAATGTAAGTATATATATAATTATTGAATAATGGTGAAAAAATTGCAGCAAAAGTTAAAATAACTCATGATCATTTATTTATTTAATTTCTCCTTTCGTTAAATGTTTTAAAAATTGCCTGCTACAGTCTCAAGCTTCCAAGATTCATCAACATGTGGGAAAGAGTTAACCCTTTCCCTCATATGACAATTCTGCAGCAGACGACTTTCAACATATTTTGTCAAAAAATAGAAAATCTCTTTAATTGAACGGATAACCAGTATGACTTAAAGTGGAAAACATTGTGGCAAAAGGAGAAATTGCTTGCTTTGAGCAATTTCTTCTTTTGTCACTATGTTTTCAAAAAGCCGTCTGCTGCAGAGGCGTCAGAAAGCGTCTATATGAGGGAAAGAGTTAATGCACTTAATCATTAATTTTTACCCACTCCCTAATGAAGGCTCGCTTTGATGTATCTGCAGAAAACCTTTACCGTTATATAACTCTATTCAATATATAATCATTCTTTAATTTCACTATTTTTGAAGATGTGTTCAAAGTCTTCTGCTGCGGATTTGTTGTATGTGGTAAAGGGTTATATTAAGCTCTCAAAGGCTGCTTTTCACAGAGTATATCTTCATTTATAGAAAGTTTCCATATTTTTCATTGATGTTTTCAAAGTTGTCTACTGCAGATTTGTTGTATGTGGGAAAGGGTTAACAAAATGCCAGTCATGATCGACAGACTGTGAGACAAATGCCAGGTTAGTGATACCCAAAGTGTAACCCTACCAAGGAAGGTGTGCAGATGGCCGCAGGTTTGACCCCCAGCTTGGTCATACCAAAGACTTTGAAATGGTAGTAATGGATTTCCCACCTTGGCGTTCAGGATTGTGGGTTAACCCTTTCCCTCATACGACAATTCTGCAGCAGACGACTTTAAACATATTTTGTCCAAAAATAGACAATCTCTAAAAGTGGAAAACATTGTGTCAAAAGGAGAAATTGCTTGTTTTGAGCAATTTCTTCTTTTTTCACTATGTTTTCTAAAAGCTGTCTGCTGCAGAGGCGTCAGAAAGCGTCTGTATGAGGGAAAGGGGTAAGCATTATGACTGACTCGCCCATATCAGGATAATTGGCTAGTAGTTTTCGGGTATCTTACTGATCATGAGGAAACGCTGTGATATAACTGATTGTTTGGGGTTTAACGTCGCTTTCAAAATAATTCAGTTATATCACATGATCTAACTGCAAAATTGTTGAACCAAACACACCTACTAAACAAACCAAGAAAAGGGGCTCAAGCGTACATGTGAAAGCTAAATAAATTAAAAGTGGAATGGGAATGAGGATAAAACTATTTTCCCACCTTCCTTAATTTAACACTTTTTTCTTTAATACTTATCAATATTTCTCCAATTCTATTTTTAAGGATGTCTTATTCGTCACAAAGATTCCGGATAATCTCTTTCTTAACATGGTAAAATGCCTTAAACAAAATGATATATTTTATTTTCCATAATTCTACCATAAGTTTCCCAGAACTAAAGCAGCAGTTTAGTTAATACAAGGGACAAAAAATGTTTCACTATAAATCATCTAATTGGACTATTAATACCAAATCAAGTGTGACTGCTCACTGTACTTAGCAGAGTGAAAAGTCATTATTTTCCTATTTTTATCACCTTTTAATGCAAATGGTATGAATTGCTTTAAATGATAATCAAATCAATCAAGTACGTGATGACAGCCTGGAAAATGTTTTTTTAAGAAAGGACAGTACTTGCCATTTCCCACATACAACAAATCTGCAGCAGATGAAACATATTCACACAATTATGGATAATCTTTTTAAATGAAAGTATTTTGTTTGTATAGTGCTTTACTCTTCTTTCAACAATTTCTCAGTTGTATCACAGCTAATCCTGGGTAATTTACCAGTACTGCTGGTCCACTTATCCTGACACCAGTGAATTACTAAGAACCCTGACCGTCCCTGAGTGCCAAGGAGGGTAGCCTAATTACCACTTTTAAAGTCTTTGGTATGACCTGGCCGGGGATCAAACCTGCGACCTACCGCAACCGAGGCAGTAAAAGTGAAAGTATAATTATTGAATAGAGTTGAAAACCTTGTGACGAATGGAGAAATTACTCATTATCAAAAGTTGTCTACAACATAGATGCCAAAAAGTGTCTGTTTGTGGGAAAGGGTTAAAACTCATAATTTCCTCACAATGTTTGCTTTTTGATGCAGCCGTGTAAAAAATTGACTGTATCAGGGAAAGAGGGATGCAGTATAGTAAAATTTCTAGGTGCAATGATATTGATTTGTACTTTTTGTGTTTTCTTCATTGTTGAGGTAACAGTAACAACAAAAAGTCGTCTGTTCCAGAGGCGTCAGAAAGCGTCCATATGAGGGAAAAGGTTAAGAAAAGTCTTAATGAACACTGCTATTGAAAATAGTAATAAACAAGAATTACGCGTAATTAAATGTGTCGCCGTCATCCACTTTGACCAATAATATGAAGAAGGGTACTAGATGTATCTTTGAATTTGAAAGCCCTTCAACTAGTACTTATTGAGAAAAATAAAAAAGAAAAAGAAACTTTAACCCTTTCCCTCATATAGACGCTTTCTGATGCCTCTGCAGCAGACGGCTTTTGGAAAACATAGTGACAAAAGAAGAAATTGCCCAAAACATGCAATTTATCCTTTTGCCACAATGTTTTCCACTTTTTGTCATAGGTAATCCATTCAATTATAGAGATTTTCTATTTTTTGACAAAATACGTTCAAAGTCGTCTGCTGCAGAATTGTCGTATGAGGGAAAGGGTTAACATTGATGTTGGACGCTGCGGCCAGAAAACCAACACCATAGTCTCGCTTTCGCTTCTTCTTCGTGGCGAGACAAACAAGAGCACCGCGTACGGCACAGACGCTCGACTGATAGGGAGAAAAAATAAATAAAAATGAGCTAAACAAAAAACCTTAACCGGATGACCACGCCGCCGCCGATGACGACGCCAGGGTCATGACAATAGCTCTCTTTTTTTCAAAAGTCGAGCTAAAAATAGAACAATTTCTTCTTTCACCATAACACAATATTCTCTTATCTATTCAAGCCTCATCCGGTAATTTGGGTTCTATATTTATCTGCGAACAGTGAACACTCAGGTGAGCATGTGTATGCTCACAGTCACCAGACCAAAACTAGAATTGAAGCCCCAGAAGTCGATGTATGCCAATGTTACGTTAACAACTAGAATTGAAGCCCAAGAAGTCATTGTATGCCAATGTTACTTAAACCCTTTCCTACCTGTAGACGCATATACAGCAAACAACTTTTGAAAACATTGTGATAAAAGGAGAAATTGCTCAAAGTCGTAGATTTGTTGTATGTGGGAAAGGGTTAAAAGAAGCCAAACAGGACAATCACCAAGACCCAGAAATTGTCAGACGAGGTTCACATGCAATCTAGGATCCTTCTATTTATGTTTAAATAATAATGAAACATCTCCGATGAGGCCATTCAATCAAGGAATACCAAACCTGTATGTAGTAACCTTGTAGATTTTGGTGAGTCAGTCAAGAAAGATAACACTGTACAATGAATATATTTCAATGATACAAGTTCTTTCCCTTGCAGCTTAGTATAACACACACACACCTTTATTGGATGGGCCTCTTCTTTAACCCTTTCCCTCATACGACAATTCTGCAGCAGACGACTTATAATAGAAAATAGAAAATCTCTGTAATTGAATGGATAACCTATGACAAAAAGTAGAAAACATTGTGGCAAAAGGAGAAATTGCACGTTTTGTGCAATTTCTTCTTTTGTCACTATGTTTTCAAATAGCCGTCTGCTGCAGAGGCGTCAGAAAGCGTTTATATGAGGGAAAGGGTTAAAGCTAAGGAATTTTGACACATTTGCAGGAGAATAAAATTGAACAAATTGAGGCAAAATGAGAACAAGAGGGCCATGATGGCCCTATATCGCTCACCTGATTTAATAGAACTTCAATAGTTTTCAAAGTTTTTACACTTTTTAGGCCAATACTTTTGGACAAGAAGAGTTTTAAAGTTTTAACAATGCACATATAAGGAAAACAAGCTCCGCCCCCTGGCGGCCATGTTTTTCAACGGATCAAAAATATTTGAACAATCTTCGTAAAGGGTGCCCCAAGGAACATTTGTGCAAAATAATTTTTAAATCAGGCCAGTACTTTTGGACAAGAAGATTTTTAAAGTTTTAACAATGCACATATAAGGAAAACAAGCTCCGCCTCCTGGCGGCCATGTTTTTCAACGGATCAAAAATATTTGAACAATCTTGGTAAAGGGTGCACCATGGAACATTTGTGCAAAATTATTTTCAAATCGGCCCAGTACTTTTGGACAAGAAGATTTTTCAAAGTTTAAACAATGCACATATAAGGAAAACAGGCTCCGCCCCCTGGCGGCCATGTTTTTCAACGGATTGGAAATATTTGAACAATCTTGGTAAAGAGTGTCCCAAGGAACATTTGTGCAAAATAATTTTCAAATCGGGCCAGTACTTTTGGACAAGAAGATTTTTAAACTTTTAACAATGCACATATAAGAAAAATAAGCTCCGCCCCCTGGCGGCCATGTTTTTTAACGGATTGGAAATATTTGAACAATCTTGGTAGAGGGTACCCCAAGGAACATTTGTGCAAAATAATTTTCCCCTTTTCTGATGCCGCAGCAACCAAAGTTCTACTTGGAATTAATTTCTTTGAACAACTTTGAAAGAGGACTACCTAAGGACCATTCCTGTGAAGTTATTTTGAAATCTGTCCATTTGTTTAGTAGGAGAAGTAATTTGTAGGAAATTGTTAACAGACGCTGACGACGACGACGCCGGACGCCGGACTGTGAGTGATCACAAAAGCTCACCTTGCACTTCGTGCTTAGGTGAGCTAAAAAGCTCATAATGAACAAAATATTCTTTTGCGAGAATGTTTTCAACACCTTTCAATTATCATACTACATTTATAGACCTTGGCCATATTTCTGCCCAGAAGTTTTCAAAGTGGTCTGCACTATGTGGCTACTCTGACCACAATCATATCAACCAATTTTTCGAATTAATTTGTCCCAGTAATATGTATTCAAGTGTCCATGGTCAGATAATTTTCACCATACCATTCATTAAGATGTCTGCTTTGAAAACGTCAATTGGATAATTAGTAGATTTTTATTTGAGAACAGTTTAATACATCATTGAAAAAAGAAAAGAAAATGGGGTTGTTTAACACAAAAATGATATAAATAAATTGATGAAGTATAGATTTCTAATAAAAGTTGACATTATTTTGTACATAAAGAGAAAAAGAATGGAAAGAGTATAAGGGTTGCCTTATTTGTAACAAAGTTCTTTGGTACAAATATTACATTACACACCTAAAACATTTCATAAGAATATGATTGATTGGAGTTTAATGCAGTTTGAATTGGTATTTCAGTTTTATCTCTGCATCCAGTTCACCTCACATGCGTTTCATACACCAATATACTTCAAAACAACCTTCATAAACAAGAGATGTTTGGTCACCCCCAGCCTCCATGTCATGTTTGAGGGCCATGAGTTGAGGCAATGTCGAGTTATCACTCAGACAAGTTTTTCATGTTTAAGGATACTTGACCAGATGACTTCAACATCAATATGGTTTATCTACTGGTCAGGCCCAACCTCCAAGTCAAGTTTGAGGGCCATAGGTCGAAGCATTGTCAAGTTATTACACGGACAAGCTTTGGTCTACGGACGGACTAACCGTCTGACATGTGCAAAGCAATATATCCCTCTTCTTCGAAGGGGGTATAATAACTGGCTGTCGTCCTTTATATACTATGAAGCCCATTGGTGGAAGACGTATGATTTTTTGTCAATCATCAGAAAGAAGTATGATTTTTTGTCAATCATCAGAGAGATTAGTGGAGCCAATACCAATGGGTTACAAGTTGTTGTTTTATTGGGGTTTTAGGCTGTTTCAACAATATTTTAGTTATGTCATTGCAACAGATCACTTATTTATGATCCCTGGGTAAATAAACCAGTCCTAAGTTAGAAAATTTCCCATGCCCATGTGCAAACTCAAACATGACATCCGCAAGTGGGAATGGAACCAAGGATACCTTTTTAAGCCACTTGGCCACAGTGGATTTCCAGAGTGTATGCTATAGATCACATTGTAAACGGTATTTCAGTCCATTAAATTGATCTCTCCATAATGTGTCTTTAATGGTCCCCTCTCTCATATATATAAAAAATATCCAATTATAGTAACATTTTGATACATCTGCAGCAGACACCTTTTGAAATCATTGTGACAGCAATTTTCTCCTTTTGCCAAAATGTTTTCAATAATTGTCTGCTGCAAATACGTCAGAATGACTCTGCAAGTGGGAAAGCGTTAACTACACTCAAGGTCTGGAATTCATAAAAATCTTCAAAGGAAATTACGTTTTAAGCAAGTTTGAATTCTCAATAAAATGGATTCAAGATAGTTAAAAAAATCAAAATGTTACTTGATTTACAATTCTTATTATATTAATTATGATATTTATCTTGTCCCTTGTTTTACATTGTTTTGAGAGTCAGAGACTCTTGAATTAAATATAGGATGTAATATTTTGAGTCACCTTCTTTGAAATATCTACGTAATAAATAATCTTGAAACTTGAAAGTATGATTTTGATGCAGAGGTGTCGCAAATCAATTGAAGCAGGTAAAGGGTTAAACAAGCATTTGGACTAGTTTCTATATAAACCTTCTGTACCAATACTTCTGCTTTTCAAATAAACGATTCAAATTTTTATCTGCTAATGAAAGGATTGAGATTTCACCTTGAAAAGTCAATTATGCAGTATACTATTTAGATATCCCAGTTTATTCCACTCTATATCTATTCATTAACTGTTTCAGCACAGAAAATGTCATTTAAAAATGTTATCAGTTAAAGAAGAAACTACAAATATGAAGCTATATATGTACCAGGCAGGTAGGTAGTAAAAGGTAACATTATTAAACTATCAGCCGGACGGTAACATTATTTAACTATTAGCCGGACGGTTACATTATTTAACTATTAGCCGGACGGTTACATTATTTAACTATTAGCCGGACGGTTACATTATTTAACTATTAGCCGGACGGTTACGTTATTTAACTATTAGCCGGACGGTTACATTATTTAACTATTAGCCGGACGGTTACATTATTTAACTATTAGCCGGACGGTTACATTATTTAACTATCAGCCGGCTCGTCTCTCAAATCAGCCACATCAGAAAGACTCAACTATTACTACTAGGAGTCTAACTTTCAACCCCAGCTTCTAAAGCAGATTGCTTTAATGGCTTGGCTATACGGACCAATTAACCCTTTCCCATATACAAACACTCTCTGACGCCTCTGCTGCATGTGACTATTTAAAACATTGTGGCAAATGGAGCAATCAGGATGAGCAATTTCTCCATTTGCCACCATGTCTTCAACTCTTTTCAATATTAATACTTTCCCTTAAAGAGTTTTTCCATATTTTTACAGGTATGTTTTCAAACTTGTTTGCCGCAAATTTGCTGTATCTGGGAAAGCTTTATTATGTCGATACCCTGAACAGATTCTGAGGACAATGAATTGTGTGAAACAGTAATTGAGTGAGAGTGGGTAATGTTTCTATTCCATGAAAACAAACCATCAAACACATTGGGGTATTCTAACCTGTATAATATCATTAATATCATCCATTATCCCACTTTGGTACTTAACCCTTTCCCTCATATAGACGCTTTCTGATGCCTCTGCAGCAGGCGGCTTTTTGAAAACATAGTACCAAAAGAAGAAATTGCACAAAACGTGCAATTTCTTCTTTTGTCACAATGTTTTCCACTTTTTGTCATAGGTTATCCATTCAACTATGGAGATTTTCTATGTTTTGACAAAATATGTTCGAAGTCGTCTGCTGCAGAATCGTCGTATGAGGGAAAGGGTTAAGCAATTTACCACATATAACAAATCTGTAACATAATTTTATGATGTTGAAGATTTGTTGACAAATGTAGTATGTCTATAAATGAAAGAATATTTATTGAACACTGTGAGTGATCGGCTTCAACCAATCATTCTTTACCTATGAGTGATTTCTCTATTTGCCACATTGTTTTCAAAAGTTCTCCGTTTTCCAATGACGGAACAACAGGGTTATAAGCACAGGTTTGGTGGGTTTTTTTAAAATACGATAAGCTAAAAATCAGTTAACATTATTGACACTGCAATTCTGTATACAGATCCTCATTAGCAGATTTTTATAACCTTTCAGCAGATGACTGAAAACAGTTGAACACATTGTGGCAAAAGGAGAAATTGCTAGTACTTAAGCAACATTTTTTAATAGGGTGAACATTTTCATAAAGATAATTTTTTTCTCTTTTAAAGTTCTATAACAAAAATAATTGTTCAGATTTTCATCCATTTCTTTCATACATTTTTTATTTCCTTTAGTAAAATTGAGGCACATCAGATAACAGGAGTACATTGACCTGTTATATGTCTTGTTTCAGAAGGCAAAGAAAACTTAAGCCTCATCCTTTTGCCACTATGTATCTAACCCGTTCCAGATGACTTTTGAAAACAGTGACAAAAGGAGAAATTGCTCTTGATGAGCAGTTTCCCCTTTCGTCACAATGTTTTCAACTTTAATATAAATGTTTAATATTTCGCCTAAATATTTTCAAAGTTGTCTGCTGCATATTTGTTACATGAGGGAAAGGATTAAGGAATCACTAATTTATTAGAGGGTCATCCCAGGAATAATACTTCCTGTGAAATAATTTTTGAAATAAAACTTGTTAGTTGTTTCAAATTGTGTACAGTAGACACAAATGAAACTTTCCCTGCATAGACATCAAAAGTCTGGTCTATGTATAATGAAAGATGGAGACAATTATGTGGACTTATTACAATGGAAGCACTTTTTAAGGCCAATGCTAAATGTGCGATATAAACCAGTCTCAGACATTTTGGAAGGAGATAAATTCCGTCTGTAAGAGCACCGTGACAAAATGCTGTAATGACTATAGCGGCATTAATTTCCCAGACAAAAATTGCATATGTAAAATCTTGCAGGAATCTTCATTTTCTGCAAAACTTATTAACACCGAATAAAAATGGCTATGAATTGGGGAGAATAGGATAAGAAAAAAGAATGACAGCCTAGAGGAGCAATTCTTCCTTCTGCTACGTTTTCAAATCTATTCAATTACACCATTCTTTCACTTTTAGAGGTTTTCTATAGTTTTGCTTATATGTTTTCAAACTCGTCCACTGCAGATTTGTTATATGTGGGAAAGGATTAAATGGTTAACATTATATGATGTTTTTAAGAGATATCTGCTTTAGTGATATTGGAAGATATTGTCATATAGCATTTGAAAAAATGGGAGTATAATTTTGATAAAGGTGAATGGTGGGTATTATTTATTTCCTGTTGACACAATGTTTCCGAAATACATCTGCAGTGGAAGCACGACATATTGTCAGAATTGGGAAAGAGCTGACCTTACCGCACTTACAATGAATATTGCAACCACAGTTTGGCAAAAGAAAAAAAAGCTCTAATTAAGCAATTGCTCTTTTTGCCACAATGTTTCCAACTCTATTCAATACTTACACTTTCATTAAGAGAATTTTCTTCTAGATGTCTGCTACACATTTGGTGTTTATGTGAAAGGGTTCGCTCAATAATTTTACTACATTGTGTAAGTTTTATGCCAATCAATTTACAGATAAATTTCACTTACTGCTTTTGGCGGTGTCGTATAATACAGTTGTGTTGGACTCTTTTGCGCCAAAGACACATCATCGGAGTAAGTTGTCATGTTCTCCGAAGAGGTAGTCGAGTCTGAGTCATCTTCGAAATTCCATGCTGATCCTGAAAGGAGAAAAACACTTACATATGAATATTTATATTGTCAATGTATCATGCAGGTAAACCTGAAGAAATGCGACAACTTCAACAGTGGAGGTAGACAAGCTCTGCCCCTGAAACTTATAATTGCTCCAAATAAGAGTTCTGATTTGTCAATTTCGAGAATGAATT
This sequence comes from Serripes groenlandicus, assembly GCA_031761405.1. Lineage (NCBI taxonomy): Eukaryota > Metazoa > Mollusca > Bivalvia > Cardiida > Cardiidae > Serripes > Serripes groenlandicus. Next base: position 97,683,793 of record JASEVX010000004.1, read on the forward strand.
TCTCCTAGATGACCAATCAGATACTTTAGCACAAATTCTAAAGTACAAAGTCAATTTTTATAGTTTTGGAGCCTGAACTTGACCTTATTACGATGATAAGTCATGTGTGTTAAGATTTCTTTTAAGCAGCTTGCAACTGTACTTCACTTATATTTCAAGATTCTTGGGTAAATTACAAGAAGTAACAGTACTTATATCATAAATGACGTCGCCAGCATGAAATAACGTCATTATATATTTTTGATATATAACTAGTGTAATAACAATTAACGTGACGTCATAACGTAACGTTTAGCTTTGTAAATACGCGCGCTTTATAGCGACGTTTATATGGATATAGCGCTGTAAATTATTAAATTAGTATTTATGATATAAAAAGAACATTACATTTGTGGTCATTCAATACGAAATTTATTAAACTCGTTTTCTAAAAGTGATAAAAACTCGCCAAGGCTCATTCTTATCAATTTCAGAAAACTCGTTTAATAAATTCCGTATTGAATGACCACTCATGTAATATCCTGTATTTATAATTCATCCTGACACAAAATATCAGTGGTAATTAATGTCAGACAATGCATGACAGACAAGTAATCCCTAATTCACTAATTGAATTCCTATTTAAATGTGGTTCTATGAAGGAATGATAATTGGTATAAAAAGCTGGTGACACATGTAAGAGTATATAATGGATTGTTGAGGAGCACTACATTTCACTGCTTTTCATATTTACATTATAATGTAAGAAAGTAAACAAGTCAAATATTTACTTTAATCCCCCATTTGGAACCCTTTTATAGTTCAACTTATCATAGGCTTAACTTTCACACATGATGACAATTTCAGATGTTTTTCATATTTATACAATGTAAGCTACGATTGTCAGAAATCCTTACATTGAAAATGCGACTGAAAAACATGCTCTGAATCGACATTTTAATTTTAACCCTTTCCCTCATATAGACGCTTTCTGTCGCCTCTGCAGCAGATGGCTTTTTGAAAACAGTGACAAAAGAAGAAATTGCTCAAAACAAGCAATTTCTCCTTTTGCCACAATGTTTTCCACTTTTAGTCATATGTTATCCATTCAATTATAGAGATTTCCTTCTTTTTGACAAAATATGTTCAGTCGTCTGCTGCAGAATTGTCATATGAGGGAAAGGGTTAATTCACTGTTTTCCTGAAGTGTTCAGGAATCATTGCCAGCTTTTGTTTGCCACATCAAGAAATGAAGATGGATATGGCCTTAGACAACACCTTTAACTCATAGAAACTCTTTGTAATACCTCTGCAACAGGTGACTTTTGAAAACCTTGCAATAATGGAAGTAATTGCTCATAATGGGCAATTTCTCCTTTTGCCACAATGTTTTCAACACTTCAATAATTAAACCATAACATGTATATAGTTTTATAGATATACCCTATTTTTGATGACATGTTGTTGTATGAGGGAAAGGGTTCATATATATTACTCTGTGCTATAAGAGAGAAACAAGATCCAAATCTTACTGCACAAAGAGCTGTAAGATCACAGTCTATGGTGTTCCAGATGTGTTTTATCCAAACAATAATAACCAACCCCATACATGCATAGGTGGATAACAAAAGTTTCTTAAATAATTTTGTTGAATAAAACCTTTCTCTAATCATGAAGTAAATTCCCATTCAATACATCAGACAAATAAGCCGGGTCTAGGGATTTGGGATCTTAGCACATCTCGATGGCTCGGCGCGAAACAGTTTTAACTGCTACTTTAATTACGTAGAGTTACAACCATTTCATGATTATGCCAATTATTCTGCTGACAGTCAAAGTTGAGCCTGTTCATCCTGACAGTCTCACCAGTCTTCACAGTCTGCATGTGACTTATACACACTTAACCCTTTCCCTCATACGACAATTCTGCAGCAGACGACTTTGATCATATTTTGTCAAATAAATAGAAAATCTCTATAATTGAATGAATGGATAACCTATGACTAAAAGTGGAAAACATTTTGGCAAAAGGAGAAATTGCTCGTTTTGAGCAATTTCTTCCTTTGTCACTATGTTTTCAAAAAGCCGTCTGCTGCAGAGGTGTCAGAATGTGTCTACATGATGGAAAGGGTTAAATGATGCCAAAGTGGATTCTCAAAATAAGACCTCAAATTGCTAGCCGCGGTTCAAATGTAAACACTGATGACACATTTTTCACGATTTTACACTAAAAACCAATTAGCTCCTAATACATTTACCTGCTGGGTAATAAAACACCTTGAAATAAGAAGAAATCAAAGTATTAAGAATACTTCATACTTCACACCCTTCTCGTTTTGTTGATGTATGCATATAAAACCCTAAATGAGTTTTTGTACAAACGGAATTTCCTTTTCATAATCTTCACTGTATGCACTTTGATTGAATAAATTTCAGCTAATGAATATGCGCTGATTTAACCCTATTTGATGCAATATGCACTATCAAGCCCCCTGCAAAATGAAAACATCTGTAGAAAAGAGTTTGAACCGAGGTGCCGGGACTGGGAACCGGGACACCCGGTTTCGAAATTCCCGACGCTAACCACTCGACTACAGTGGATTCTCACATCATGATAATTAAGCAAGTTCTTTTTTTCATGTGATGTTTTTCAAAGTGTTAAAGATATAGCTGCATTCAAACGGGTTTTATTAGTGAAAGGGTGATATAATAACCACTTGCAGACACATTTATAGCATCTCCAACAGATGACTTTCGGAAATGGTGTGGCATAAGAAGGAGCAACTTCTCCTTTTGTCCCAATATTTTCAACTCTTTTCAATAATTATACTGACATTTTAAAAGATGTTTCAGTCGTCTACTGATAGTTTGTTGTATGAGGGTAAGGGTGAAAATGAGTTAGCATCTTAAAAACGGTTTAGTAAAAATTACTGCAGAGTTGGAATGTGTGCATTACAAAATTCAACTTTATTTACCACTTTTATTATTCTCCCACAAAATCAAATTTAATCTGCAGCAGACGACTTTCGACTATGGGAAATCACCGTAAGTAAGAGTATCCTTATTGAATATGATAGAAAACATTACAGTAAAAAGAGGGAAAACTGCTGCACAGTTCAAAGATGAAAAGGTTAAATGAACTTTCATCTTTCTTAAGATGACTAAACATTTGCAATTATTGATGACGTGGATTGATCAACACTCTGTTGCAGATTGCATGCTGTAAAACAATTACTTTTCATTTATAGATTTAATTTACAAAACACATTTGCCTTAAAAAAAGGTGAGTAGTTCCATATTCAAGGAAATGAATTTGATAGTCAATTATATTACTTCAGCATGCTCATTTAATGTGGGATCAAATTCACCACTAAAACACACAGGGTAGCCAGGTGGTTGGTGTTAATCTCTGGTATGGATGCCAACAAAACCTACTGAATGACTCCAGATTAAAGTCAGCAGAGTTCACTAATTCATTGGCCAATTTCATACTTGGCTGCATTCAAAAAGGGGATCTAAGAATATCTCGATTTGAACATCTTCTATCCCCTTAATGATATACATGTAGATGACTTTTGAAAACAATGTAGGAAAAGGATTTTCTGTATCAAAAATATACATCCCAATTTCCAGATATTTCAGCATTTTTCTCAGAAATTTTCAAAATTTAGCAAAGAGCAGTTAAAATTCATGTTAAGTTGTCAACATCGTTGGCTAAAGGCAGAATTGATCATTACAAGCAATTTTTCCTTTTTGTGACAAGGTATTCAAAAGTCGACTGCTACCCCTTTTCTATATGTGGGAAAGGGTTAACTTTGAAACGGAGCTTAGGATTTCCATAAAAACTATAATAATAAGAATGATGTCTACTGGCAAGGCGGACTGGAAGTACTGGTGCAAGCAAGCTTTAAATATCAGTATTAATGATAGAGACCCTTTTTGATTGTAAATACAGACCATTTCATGGCATGTTACAAACTCCAAAAAACAAGATACATAGAATCAATCTGCGTAAATGACCTGTAAAAAACATGGAACTTCCACTTTGCTCTGACAACCATGAAATAGCCTGGGATGAATATAGAACTAGTATGGGGATTACTCACTGACGAAGTGCTGCAGATTGGTATGAACTATTTTCCCTCATACACCAAACCTGCAGCAAGAGACTTTGAAAACATGTTTACAATTTAACTACAAATGAAAGTTAAATTATTAAGATTTTGTTATTATTATGAGAAAAGGAGACATTTAATGTCTTCTTCTGCATCAATTTTGTCAAAGTTGACCCCTGCAGATGCATCAAAATATGTCTGCAAGCGGGAAAGGGTTAACCTATTCCTCATGCACATTGAACCATTGCTACCACATGACTGAAGGGTCAGTGAACGTTCTTTATCTCTTTGATTTATATTCATTGGGTGACACACTTCAATGTGGGAACATAAATTAAGTAACCAACAAAAGAATTTGAAGGAACAATGTAAAACCAGACATAAAATCACCAAATGAAATTATGATGGAGAGATAGATGGCAAAGATTGATTGTTTGGTGTTTTTCACTGCTTTAAAAAAAAAATCTGGATAAGTTACCGGTACTACTGGTTCATTTATCCTGACATTATCATTAGAGAATCTGCCATGGTCGAGTAGTTAGCATCAGGGATTTGAAACTGGGCCTCCCGGGTTCGATCCCCAGTTGTGGCACGAAGGTCAAGGTGGAGTGCCCTTGGGCAAGGCACATTTCCTAGCCTTGTACTGGTTTCTTTACCCAGGGATCATGAATAAGTGTACTGTCGTGATATAACTGAAATAATGTTAAAAGCGGCGTTAAGCCCCAATAAATCCATTCAGTCATAATGCTAACCCCGCAACCCTGAGCGCAAAGAAGGGCAGCCATTACTACCATTTTCAAAGTCTTAGATGGCAAAGAAGTGATCCCTATGTTACATCTTGCATTTAAGGCAGGCAACACAGAAAAAGTTAGCTTTAACGCTTCCCCACATATAGACGCTTTCTGATGCCTCTGCAACAGATGACTTTTAATAACATTTTGGCAGAAGGAGAAACTGTTCAAAACTGTTTTCAGCTTTATTCTGCAACGTAATTCTTTAGATGATATCAAAGTCTCCTGCAGATTCATTGCATGTGTAAAAAGGTTAATTAGGAATGAAACATTGAATCAAGTCTCAATAACCGGTCTCCAACTACAGAACATTTCTTGGAAAGTACAGGTACACAAAATGCATTTTATCCGGCTTCAGATGGTGAAAAACATGGCTAAAAACATGCAGTTTCACTTTGCTTAGACAACCATAAAAATAGCTGGGAATATTACATAGCCCATTAGCCACTATTTCTTGCATGAACTGAATCTTTGAATTGAATGACCCTTTTCTCTTGTACATTTCTAGTACAACTACTTTTTTAACAACTGACATAATAACTTCAATGGGAGACGATCCTGCAATGCAAGACCAAATAATGCTCCTAAAACATTTCATGAATCTAAAATCACCAATATTGATAATTTCCCTAAAACAATCATTATGAATTTTGACAGAAGACAACATTTTAAAACATTGTGCAAAAAGGTGCAATAGTTTTAGACGAGCACTTTTTTGCCTGTTTTCATTATGTACAAATCTGAGTTTTCAATGCAGACAGCTCTAAAAATCATATCAGGTAAACGATCAAGTAGATTGATTTGTAAATTGATAAAAAGTCACAGCGTTGATATTCTGACCAGTTAGTACAACAAAATATTAAAAAAAATCACATCTTTATATCTTGGTTGCAATTCTCATCAAGTTTCAATTAAATCTTATTGAAGCTGAAGTTTTAAGTTTCCATGACAAAGTCAGCCATGAAAACAGACCAGCTTAATTAATCTGCAGCAAATGTCTTTGAAACAAAATCTCTTTATTTGAAGGTCAATTCATTGAAGAGATTTGAAAAGATTGTGGCAAAACAGTACTTTCTCACCTTTGTTCACACTGTCATCTGCTGAAGATGAGTCTATAGTTGGAAAAGGTGGTTGACCCTTTCCCACATACAACAAATTAGCAGCAGACGACTTTGAAAGCATCTAGGAAAACATATCAAAAATCTCTATAAATGAAAGTATAATCATTAGATGAAGATCAAAACATTTTGGCAAAAGAAGAAATTGCTCATCCATTTGCCACAATGTTTTCAAAAGTCGTCTCAGCTGCAGAGGCATCAGAAAGTGTCTATATGTTCAGAAAGTGTCTATATGTTCAGAAAGTGTCTATATGTGGGTAAGGGTAAAAAATAATTTTCAAGAAGGAAGAAAAAGTCGATAGTAAGAGCCCTTAACCCTTTCCCTCATATAGACGCTTTCTGACGCCTTTGCAGCAGACGGCTTTTTGAAAACATAGTGACAAAAGAAGAAATTGCACAAAACGTGCAATTTCTCCTTTTACCACAATGTTTTCCACTTTTTGTCATAGGTTATCCATTCAATTATGGAGATATTCTATGTTTTGACAAAATACGTTCAAAGTCGTCTGCTGCAGAATTGTCGTATGAGGGAAAGGGTTAAAACAATTATGATATAACATGATGGAGTGCCACACTCCCGACATTGAATTAAATATTTACAACTTCTGTAAATGCTACAAGACACAATAATGAGTGTCCGATAAAAGCATTATTAGGTACACACTTACAATAATGACTGAAAAAACCCAATGCATGACAAAACAGTTTCTATAAAATGTCATTGTTTGAAACAATGTCATATCCGTGCTATATGCATGCTATAATTCAACCCTTTCCCATTTCAAGATGAGCAAATCTCCATTTGCAGTAATATTTTCAACTAGATTCAATAATTACACGTTCATATATAGAGATTTTTGTCTAAATGTTTTCAAAGGGTTGTCTGCTACAGATTTGTTGTTTGTGGGAAAGGGTTAAAACCTAAGTTGATAAAACCTGATGGATGATCCCGGAATGGATAGTTAATATCAAAGGGAGGACCATAACTCCATCAAAGAATGTCCCATCTGAATAAGCTGATTTAATAATTATTGCATTATTCTCCGCTTGGTACTATAAAGCTTTCTATCGGTGAAATCAACCCAGAGGTTCAGCAGCTGAGAACTGTAATGTACCTACAAACTGAGGAGACTGCAACATTATGCACAGGGACGTGCTCCTCTAGAAATAAATTTGACCCTATGCATATATATATCAGCATGGGTGGACACAGTTTTTGGGGTCACCTCGCTTCAACTCAATTTTTTCAAATTGTTCAGACAAATATATGTAATTGAAATACGGAATCAATAAATAATGCATTTCTCTATCAAACAATACCAAAATATCATGAATTTTTTCTCCCAATCAATAACTAGACTTTCGCGAATGTATACAAATGTTGAACTCGGTTGGGACCAGAGTTGACTTTTCGTATGTTTATTCCTTTGGAAATATTCGCGAATCCGCCAGAAGGACAGCAACCTGGACCAGAAGCGAAAGTACTGCTAGCGATATTTCGGAATGGTTCAGGTTTTTTCCCTGAGGTAATTGTCAGTGATATTGCGATTATTTGCTCCAGGAAACATTTCGGAATTATTCGGGGGTTTTCGATGCTAAATGGTCTGTGTTGTTGTGATAATTTTCCTGCAAACTACTGTCGACATGTGAAAGAGAGAAAAAAGGATATAAATCAGGGTAAAACTTTGAGGCATACGATTAATGGTCATAACCTGTTGATGAGGCTGAGGGTTCCCAGGCAGTGGCAACAGTTATATGTTGTGCAAATATCACTGACAATTACCGCAGTGAAAAAATCCAAACCATTCTGAAAATTCTTTTAACGGTCATTTTTATATCGTTCAACGGTTTGACATTGCCGGGGAAAAAAATCGCAATATCACTGACAATTACCGCAAGGAAAAACCCCGAACCATTCCGAATGGACGGAAGGACGGAGGGACATGATCATACCATAATACGTACCGTTTCTTCGTACCGTTTTTAAGAAACGGTCGTATAAAAAAATGAGTTGAAGCGAGGCGACCCGAAAACTGTGTCCACCCTTGTTGATATTTATGCATAGGGTCATATTTATTTTTAGATGAGCACGTCCCTGTGCATTATGCTTCTTGCACAAAGACAGGTAGGAAAAGAAAAAAAATCTCATGGAAAGCAAATAATCTTTTTCCTACGCATTATTTTTAATCTATCCCAAATCAACTTGTATCTTTTTTAAATTGCATCATTAATTTTTCAAAATCTCTCAATTTGACTACCGCTCCTTTCAGACAGACTTAACCCTCATCCAATTGCATGGATTTTGACGCATCTGCAGTAGAACATTGTGGCAAAAGAAGAAATTGCTCCACATTATGAGCAGAATTTCTCCTCTTTTCAGTAATTACACTTTTACAATGTATTTACCATATTTTTGCCCAAATGTTTTCAGCGTCGTCTGGTGCAGATTTGTTGTATGTGGAAATGCTGTATCTGGAAAAGGGTTAACCAATAAATAAATGACAGAAAGTAGGACAAGAATAAATAATGGTAGGAACACATTTACTCTTTCTCTCAGGGGGGAATTTCCATGTCAGGCTAACTGACAGGCCTATCAAGTATTCCCAGTTTTTGTTTTATAGACCGATACTATGCAATTACAGAATAATATAGCAAAATGCCATATTGGGAATTGACCCTTTTAACCCTACACTTCATATCATACGTAAACTCAGTGAATAGTTACAAGTCGGCATCTGCATGCCTTTAGATGTTTTGATTGGGTTTTACGCCATTTCAAGATGATTTCAGTTATATCATGATGACAGTTCACTTAAATATTCATGATCCCTGGATAAACAAACCAGTACTAGGCTAGAAAATGTGCCTTGCCAAAGAGCACTCCTCCATGACCACAGCGCCACACCTGGGGATCGAACCCGGGACCAAATCCCCAATGCTAACCACGGCGAAATCGCCTTTTGAAAAGGAGACCTGGGTATGATCTCCAAAAATATGGAATATCTCTATAAATCTCCTTTTGCCACCATATTTTAAAAAGTGGAAGTGGTGGCTTGGTGCTCCAGGATAGCGGGGATATCATTGCGACCTTTCACAGGTGACAGAATAAACCAGTATCCTGCAGAATTCAAATAACACTACCATCATGCACCCCTTAGTTAACCCTTTCCCACCTACAGAAGCATTTTGACGACTTTGGACAGATGAGCAATTTTGTCTTTTGCCACAATGTTTGCAAACATTGTCTGCTGCAGAGAGGTTAGAATAAGCATTATTGTATGTGGGAAAGGGCACAAGTCAGACACAGTGGGATGAGGTTAAAGACACCTTTTGATTCAATGTTTTCAAAGCAGACGTGTCTGAATTTTCATATCATGTGAAGGGCTAATGATCTGCCTGTAATTTGATGAGTAGATGCACTGACATGAAATGGCAATTCTCAACCCTTTCATCTGAACATTAACTTATATAACTGATCTTTCTATCCTTATATGGAATGTTCCCACCATGTACTAGCTGCAAATAAATAGAGCAGAGACCATTCCAGGGCATTTTCTCGGTTAAACAAGCTCTTGAAAATTAAAAAAATTGAACCAATTTCAAGCAGGACTTCATAAACAATCACCAACCTAAAATGATTAACCCTTTCCTAAATACAACAAATCTACAGCAGAAGAAACATAGTGACAAAAACCTGGAAAATCTTCATCAAAGATAGCTTTATTGTAAAATAAAGTTGAAAACATTGTGGCCAAAGGTGAAATTGCTCATGATGAGTAATTTCTCCTTTGGCCACAATGTTTTCAAAAGTCGTCTGCTGCTATTGCGTCGAAATGCGTCTGCTGGTGGGAAAGGGTTAAAATTACTGCATGCATGGACTACCAAGAAAAAAGCTTCCACTAGATAGCATGAAATGTGAGGTGCTCACTTTTATTGTAATTTGTAATATCAAGCTATATGTGCTGATAGCAGATTTTGTTTATCCCTTTCCCCGATACAGATGACATATGGCATCCTTTGCAGCAGATGAGAGTTGAAAAAATTGTGGCAAAGGAAGAAATTGCTCATTATGAGCAATTTCTTCTTTTGCCATAATATATTTTCAACTCTTAGTTCAATATCTTAACTTTCTTTTAAAGATATTTTTTCATATTTTTGCCTGAATGTCTTCAGTCATCTGCTGCAGATTTGATGTATGTGAGAAAGGGTTTGTCTTCAGTCATCTGCTGCAGATTTGATGTATGTGAGAAAGGGTTTGTCTTCAAAGTCATCTGCTGCAGATTTGATGTATGTGAGAAAGGTTTTGTCTTCAAAGTCGGCTGATGCATATTTGATGTATTTGAGAAAGGGTTATACAGAGTAACACACACTGGTGTCATATGAGGCAGGCTACTGAAAAGCCAGGAGTTGCAATAGCACAGTCTGAAACAACAAGCCCAATCAATCTAGAGGGTTGTGAGCTGGATGCCCGCCTAGGTCATCTTTTCTGATGATTGACAGAAGTAATTGTGACTAGCATCATTTCTCTTCCATCAAGATGGTCTATGTGGGATGGTAAGCCAGTTGACAGGGTAGAAAGTTGATTGGAGTACTGTTTAACGGTGACTTGGAAGAAAGGCAGGTAACAGAAACTGTTGAAAAAGGCGTTAACCCTTTAACCGCTGGAACCTATTTTGTGAAGTCTGTGAAACTAGTGGTATAGAGAAATGCCAGCCCAGCCCATCAACGCCTTCTGACCAGAGTGTTGGCTGCTCTACTAAACATTTTTATCTTGATACTTCTAGAATTGGCTATCGACTCTGCCATATACAGATTTGGACAAGTCTATTTTACAAATTCAGCATTGAAAGGGTTTAAATCCAATCAATAGGTCAAGAAAAAACCAAGCCATTATTTATGACAAAATTAGTGTAGATTGATTTCTGCTAGCCCATCCATACAATCTGATCCGCATGCACACTATTTGTACAGTTTCTTGCTCTTAGTCTTTATCTGTAGCTTATTGTAAAAACTACTAAACCAGATCACTACAAGTTGAACTGGATCTACACTGTTAATAAATTAAACTAGAGATTGCTTTTTTGAAAAAGCGCTTGTCTCCCCATTTGTGTGGTCGTAGGGGAGGAAAAGAAACGATGGAGATGATTGTTTTAGTTTTGGACTGGAGATGAAGCAACAGTGACAATCCTCAGTTATTGAACGGAATCATTTTTCAGCTGAGGGTTACCATGACGTTGGTCTTTGACCTAGTGACCTCAAAATCAATAGGGGTCATTTGCTGCTGGTGACCAACCTGCACACCAAGTATGAAGTTCCTGGGCCCAAGCAATCTTCAGTTATTGAGCGGAAACCATTTTTCAGCCAAAGGTCACTGCGACCTTGACCTTTGACCTACTGACATCAAAATCAATAGGGGTCATCTACAGGTTAGGACCAAGCTGCACACCAAGTATGAAGTCCCTGGGTATAAGCGTTCATGAGTTATTGAGTAAAACACATTTTTCAGCTGAAGGTTACCGTGACCTTCGACATTTGACCTTGTGACCTCAAAATCAAACAAATTCAATAAAGGTCATTTACTGGTTAGGACCAACCTGCACACCAGGTATGAAGTTCCTTAACATAAGCATTCTTTAGTTATTGAGAGGAAACCATTTTTCAGCTGAAGGTTACCATGACCTTGACCTTTAAGCTAGTGACCTCAAAATCAATAGGGGTCATCTACTGGTGGTGACCAACCTGCACACCAAGTATTAACTTCCATGGCCAAAGCATTCTACAGTTATTAAGCAAACACAATGTTTCAGCTCATTGTCATTGTGACCTTTCAGCTCAAGGTCACTGTGACCTTGACTTTGACCTCAAAATTAATAGGGTCTTCTACTGGGCATGGCCAACCTGCATACCAAGTATGGAGTTTCTCGGCCCATTCTTCAGTTATTGAGCAGAAACCATTTTTTACCTCACAAGGTCACCATGACCTTGACCTTTGACCTTCTGACATCAAAATCAATAGGAGTCATCTACTGGTCATGACCAACATGCATACCAAGTATGAAGATCCTATGCCCAAGCGTTCTTCAGTTATTGAGCGGAAACAAGTGTGACGGATGTGACCTTGACCACTGTGACCTTGACCTTTGAACTAGTGACCTTAAAATGAATAGGGGTCATTTGCTGGTGGTGACCAACCTGCAGATCAAGTATGAAGTTCCTGGGCCCAAGCAAAAACTATTTATCAGCTCATTGTCACTGTGACCTTTCAAGCTCATGGTCACTGTGACTTCAAAATCAATAGGGGTCTTCTACTAGGCATGGCCAACCTGCATACCAAGTATGGAGTTCCTCGGCCAAAGCTTTCTTCAGTTATTGAGCGAAAACCATTTTTTACCTCACAAGGTCACCATGACCTTGACCTTTGACCTTCTGTTATCAAAATCAATAGGGGTCAGCTACTGGTCATGACCAACCTGCATACCAAGTATGAAGTTCCTACGCCCAAGCGTTCTTCAGTTATTGAGCGGAAACAAGTGTGACAGACGGAAGGACGGACGGAAGGACGGACGGAACGGGCAAAAACAATATGTCACCATGGGGGAGACATAATAATGCACTTAGGTCGGTATTACAAAACCATGGCATATACTTTTATTGACAAAATTGATTTTAAAATTAGACATAAGCAGTGCCGTAGCTACACTGAGGCACACCGAGGCAGCTGCCTCGGTGTTTTTTTGGGCATATAACAATTTCTATAGCTCTAAAAATAACTCTTTTCGACTTTCTCTTCATTTGCAAATGGTGCTCTATGATTCATATTTTGGCATTATCATCAGTTTTAGATACACAAGTTACGTCTGTCTATCCGGAGGCAAATGATGGTATAAGGCCAATGTTTCATGCTACTATCCAACCAGAATCCCGTAATAGCCATTCTACAGTACTCTCCGTTATGTGGTCTAGAGATGGCAATCTGGATAATAGAGACGGTGCAGTATTTCAGCCAAATCACTTTGTAACTTTGCTTTTGCGTGGCAATAAAATAGTAACCGATACGAACAAAATCACAAATAAAAAAAAAGATGAAAAACAAAAAAACAAGTCTTCTAAGAAATTAAGAATTGACAATAAAACACAACAAAAATTACCCGCGTTCTTCACTAATGCTGCACCAACGCTTAAAAATGCATGCCATCAGGAGCAAACATTAACTGGGGGAAGATCAGGCTCTTGACTCAAGAAAAAACTGAAGTAAACAATGACGTTACTGAAGAACAAGCTAAGTCTACTGCTAATATCCAATTGTCGCACACCGATCCAAATAATAACTCGCAGTCTAGTTATGGCCCGGAACAAACGCGATTACCACCTGAACGAAATGCACATGCAGATATGGATATCTCTTCGCTAGCACGCAACCGGCATCAGTTAACAAATGAACAAAAGTGTGATATTCTTAGTAACGCGACGGGAAGGCTTTCAGAGTATCCATCCCATGGCGGAAAGGTTAAACGTCGATATAAACCAACTTGGGAACAAACATACAGTTGGTTGCGATATTCCCCTCAAGTTGACGGTGTTTTTTGTGCGTGCTGTGTTGTATTTGCGCCCAAAACCGCTTATCATGACAAATTCATAAATGTTCCGTTCAGAGACTGGAAGAATGCTCGTGGGAACAAAAGAGGTGTTTTGACATCTCATAATACATCTAATGTCCACATGAATGCTTTAACCACAAATGATTCTTTCATGGCCGTTTGTAAAGGAGAACGCAAGTCAATCGATGAGAGTGTAAGTACTGCGTACGCCGAAAAAACTGCTGAAAACAGAAGGATTATGCTAAGCATTATAGATGTGATAACGCGATTGTCATCGAGAGGCCTTGCTTTAAGAGGAAATTGGGACAAGATCAAACAGTCGGAGGATAGTAATTTTGCATTTTTCATCAACTGGATATCGCAGTATGAACCATCTCTTGCTAAACACCTCAAAGATTGCCCTAAAAATGCAACGTACTTATCACCTACTATTCAGAATGAAATGATTGAGTGTATAGGTAATCACATCCGCGGTAGCATTGTTGCCGATGTTGCTAATTCACCGTTTTTTAGCATTATGGCTGATGAAACCACTGATTCTAGTACAATCGAGCATCTTAGCATCTGCATCCGCTATCTATCTGGGCTTGAGGTAAGGGAAGATTTTCTGGGATTCGTACCACTACCACTAACAGATGCCGAAACTATAACTACTGCCATGGTTGAACATTTGGAACAATGGAACCTTGATCTTCAAAAATGGCGCGGCAAAGGATTTGATGGGGCTGCAACCATGAGTGGGCACGTGTCTGGTGTTCAAGCGAGAATAACACATCTATTTCCCAAAGCAAAATATTTCACACACTGTGCAAGCCACTGTCTAAACTTAGTTATAGTTTCATCGTGCACCAAAGTACCCGAAATAAGAAACTTTATGAATGCATTCAAGGAACTAACACTTTTCTTTGGCTATTCTGCAAAGCGGAAAGATATATTAAAAACATTCTTGACTAAAGATGTGTCTGATCTGTTAGCTGGTTTGACTGAAGAAGAAGAACATGAGCACAAAACTCTACTATACGACGTGTCAAAGCGACATTCTTTGCCAACACTGTCGGACATACGTTGGCTATCACGTGTTGACTCAATAAGCACGCTAATTGTAAATTATGACAAGATATACGATGCGCTACAACAAGTGTTTGATGAATCTTCAGGCCAATCTGCACATGATGCAACAAGTTATATGCACGCTTTGCAGCAATTTGAAACCATTGTAGTTGCTGTACTTACACAGTACACGCTGGGGTTTGTTCGCCCGCTGTCTGTCAGCCTTCAGGGAAAGTTGTGTGACCTTTTAAAGGCGCATACTGAGGCACAAAACATCATTGAAATTCTCCAAAATATTAGAAATGAGGATATGTTTGACAAATTGTACAATCGCGCAGTGAGAATTGCTGCATCTATTGAAGTTGTGCCGTCAAAGCAAAGAACAGTTGGTCGACAGAAACACCGTGCAAATTCATCTTTGGATAAAGCCAGTGTCCAAGACCATTACAGATTGAATTATTACTTTCCATTTCTCGACCACATGATTTCACACATGAAGACACGATTCCCTGCTGAGTTAGACACATGCATCCTGGACACATGCAAAATCTTGACTTCCGCCCGTCCTAACAGATAAAATAAAGGAGGCATTTCTAGATGACTTGCCGAATCCTGGATATTTTGAACAGGAAGTATTGCGATGAACCTTGTTAAACAAAAACTGTACCAAAGTCATGACGCTGGAAGAAGGTGCAGCTGCATGTGACGAAGTCTTTTTCCCAAACATATCAAGAATATTCAAATTAATTCTGCGTCTGCCTGTTGGTTCTTGCACTTGTGAAAGGAGTTTCAGTTCACTGAGGCGGCTTAAGACCTGGAGTCGGACATCAACGGGTGCCTCACGACTTAATGGTTTGGCACTTGCCTACGTCCACAGGAACAACAATTATGTTAACCCTAAACAAATTCTTAAGTTGTGGGACGCCACAGGACACCATCGAATAGCACTGGCATTCAAAAATTAAAGTGACGATATGTGAGACGTTTGAAAGTAGGTTTATGGTATTGGTAACAAAGCCTCATATGATTGTGACAGTAATTTTCTTCTAAATGTATGTAAACCGTGTAGAATTAACTTCAACAGTATCAAAAGTTATAGCACTAAATATGTTGAAATGTTATATTTTTATTATGCAACTTATTCCACCATAGATACTCCAGAATGCAGGAAATTGATTCTTGCAACAACAAAAAATCCGGGGGGGGCATGCCCCCGGACCCCCCCCCCCCCCCCTAGACCGTTCTGCCTCGGTGTTTTTTTAAGTCTGGCTACGGCACTGATAAGTGTTCAATAAATTTGTGAAAGTTGTCTTTTAGTCGAGTATTTAAATATAAACAGTCAGCTTTGTTTAGAATTTTTGTATTGATTTGAAAACAAACAGCGGCAACTACATTTTTTTCCCGAAAGAGGTAATTGCTTTTTGACAAGGTGCTATCCACTTTTGAGTGATTGTATTGTGAGCAAATGTTATTTTAATCAATTTTGCTTTTATGCAATTTTTTAACTTCAGAAACAGGATAGAAAAGATTTCATTTGAAACCGCTGTCATAGCACATCTCTTAAGGCTTGATCTTGAATGTGAAACAATTGCAGATGCAAGCAACCTATGACAGCTGTTTGTCTACACTGCTTCCGATATTTAAGCATTTTAAAACTATTTCAAACAATAATAATAATAAAACCTTCATTTTGAGAAGATACTATGGTTTAGTTTAATTTCCAAAAATATACAAACCAATTAACGAAAGAGAAATTATTGAACTGAGTTGAAAACAATTATTTTGTTTGGCAAAAGAAGAAATTGCTAATTATGATAAATTTCTCTTTTTGCCACAATGGTTTTCAAAAGTCGTCTGCAGCAGAGAAGTCATAAAGTGTTAAATAACTACTCTCCCTGAGAAGTTCTTACTTAAATGTAAAGAGTTAACTTCATTAGAGCTTTTTGTTATATAGAAGTCAGGCCATGTATGATGTCCTAAAGCCAGCTTTAGCCCCAATTGCCTGTCCACTATAGAGTTACAATGATCAGATCTCTAGATAACGGGTATTTGTCATGTTCTAAAATCCTTATTTGAAATCTAAACCCTATGTTGTGGGTACTCAAAAGATTCATCTCAGTGAGATGATTCTTTTGAGTACCCACAACATAGGATTTGGTTGAGTAATAAGAGAAATATTTGTGAGGAAAAGACCAGTTCACTCCCTCTGATCTAGTCCTCTGTATGACTGAAGGCCTCCAGCAGGAGAAATAAAGATAATCGAATAGACTACAGCTATAACAAATTGGATTTGTATCCGATGGAAGATTGAAGACCTCATTATGGATAGGATAAACTGTCACAGTGAACCGGTTCTAATACACTGTGCCATATTCTATATTAACATTTTCCCACATAAAACAAATCTCCAACAAACTACTTTGTAAACATCTAGGCAGGAATATTAACTAGAATGGAGTGCTCTGCGGAGCACATTGTGTCACCTGCACCTGCTCATTGAAAGTGTGACGAAAAAGTGTGACGGACAGACAGACGCACGAAAATCTCTACCGGGGAATGTTTAATTATTGAAAAGAGTTGAAAACAATGAGACGTAAAAAAGAAATTGCTCATCATGACAATTTCTCCAGGAGTCCAAATGCACCTACATGTGGGAAAGGGTTAACTGACGGTAGTGCAAGTCACATTTCGAAGCATCTGCAGCAGACAACTTTTGCAAATGTTTTTATTTCTGTTCAATATTTCAACCTCGTTTAAGGTTGAGATAAAACTGTGACATTGATCCTGTTATAATACCTTGTGCCACATTCTATAATAGCTGAAAGTAGTAATTGGCCCCTTATCGATGCATCTTCAGTAGATGGCTTTTGCCAATGTTTTCAATTCTTTTCAATATTTTTCCCCCCTCATGGTTCAAATGAAACTGTCACACCGATCCTGTCCTGATACACTGTGGCCACATTCTATAATAACTGACGGTTAAATGCCAGTCCAATTTCAGAGGAATTTTGCCAGCAATTCTTTTATTTCCGCTCAATATTGTTTTACCTCATTTATGGTTAAGATAAAACTCTTTGACTTCTAATACACTGTGATACAATCTTTAATAACTGACAGGAGAGAAGAGCCAGAGGTTTACAGTCATTTGTTTGGATGGTGCTTGATAAAGCTTTCAACAGCGTTTCATTTATATCACTGGCATTTCCATGGTAATTTCCTTTTACTTCTGGTATTATTTCTCATGACATCAATAAATCAAGCATAATGCTATTCCCTCAACCCTGCTCAACCCTGAGCACCATTTTTAAAGTCTTCGGTATAACCGACCAGAGAACAAACTTTGATCTCCTGCTCCCTTCCCTGTAAAGAGTAAAAGTCATTTACACATGTACATAACGGGATACACAAACATTGTTTAAAGTAGGGCACAGCAAGATAAGGATCAATGTCATTCCCTAAGTTCGACAACAATTCTATGACAGATTCCAAGGCAGGAAGGATAAGCTGATCTGGCCTCCCTAAACAGATTACTGCCTAAAGAACTTGACATTTTCTAGGGGACATTAGCATCGCCATAAATCCGTTTTTCTAGGGCACATTTATATTGGCAAGAATAAACAATAGCAAGCTGTCAAACTGGGGAAGTTATCTCCTATTATCTTCCAGCTTCCTTCTTCTTGATGAGTTCAGGGATTTTAAACAGTTACTAGAATGATACAGAATCTTTCCGACTTTTGTCTGTAGCAGACGACTTTTAAAACCATTTTGGCAAAAGTGAAAATTGCTTATAATGAGCAAACTTCTCATTTAGCCACAATGACTGTTCAATTCTATTTAACAACCAAACTGACTCATGTATACTATATTTAGTCAATTTTACCATTAATACATCTTCTTCTGAGATGTTCCTCTGCAGATGAGTTAAATTAAGTTAAGGTGTGGTTAACCCTTTCCCACATTCAGAAACTTTCCTTTGATTCCTCTACAGCAGACAACATTTGAAACCATTGTAGCAAAACAAAAATGTACTCATAATGAGCAAGTTCTCTTTATGCCTCAATGTTTTCAACTCAATAATAATACTTTCATTTAATGAGATTTTCTATATTATTGCTTTCAAAGTTATCTGCTGCCGATTTGAAGTATGTGGGAAAGGGTAGGGTGTGGTTATTACTTTAATTGTCATGAAAATTCTTTAAGTTCGATATAATAGAGCCGTGTCAAGGGATTTGGTGTCCTTGTGAAGAGTCAATAATCAGATGAGCCTGTGAATATGCAGTGTTTTCAGAGCCTTCATTATTTGACTATATATATATCACATTGTTTCAGATACTTCTTTGGACTAAAACCTAAAAGAAAAGCCTCACTAAGAGTGTCCATGCACCTTTATGTGATGTCAGATAGGAGTGGCAATATTTGACCCCAAAGCTTCAAGACATGGGTCAATATAAAAACATGAAGGACAATGGTTAATCCTTTCCCACATAAATGGCTTTGAAAACATTTAGGCAAAAGTGTTGAAAATGAAAATTCAATTATTGGATAGAGTTGAAAACATTGTGGCAAAAAGAGAAAGTGCTCATTATGAGATATTTCTTCTGTTGCCACAATGATTTCAAAAGTTGTCTTCTGTAGAGGAATATAAAAGCATCGTCACGTGGGAAAGGGATGAATGACAGTTAAACTATAATGTTCCTCAACCATAAAAGGTCCCTGTCATAACATAATACAGAGCGTCGTCGTCATGCAGGCAGTAATGTTAGAGCAAGTCCATTCAAAATATGTCTGTGAAGGCATTCGCAAATGAAGATAGAAATGATAAGCGCAAAACATAATGATTATTAATTCCAGCGACTGAAATCACATAATTAGACATTTTATCGATGCCAAGGCTCACAAAGTAACTATCAAATTTCACAAATAGTTCAGCAATTTTACATTAAGCTTCAATTAAATTTAATAATTCCTATAATCAGGTCCTTATTTTGGAATCCAATTACCTTGTTCATATGTATACCATTTGAATGTGGTCTTTCCTGACCAGTATTATCCAGAGATGATATTATTAAGTTTACCTTTAACCCTTTCCCTCATACAACAATTCTGCAGCAGTCGACATTGAACATATTTTGTCAAAACATAGAAAATCTCTATAATTGAATGGATAACCTATGACTAAAAGTGGAAAACATTGTGCCAAAAGGAGAAATTGCTTCTAACAATCTTTTAATTAATCCTTTCCCTCATACGACAATTCTGCTGCAGACGACTTTGAACATATTTTGTCAAAAAATAGAAAATCTCATTAATTGAATGGATAATCTATAACTAAAAGTGGAAAACATTGTGGCAAAAGGAGAAATTGCTTGTTTTGAGCAATTTTTTCTTTTGTCGCTATGTTTTCAAAAAGCCGTCTGCTGCAGAGGCATCAGAAAGCGTTAAAGTAATATTTTAACAGTCTTGATCAGACTGTACAAATTCACAATCAAAATTGTATCTTTCAAGTCTGTCTCAATATTATTATCTTCCATTGTTCCTTATACGAGTCTTTTTATAACGCTCCAAGGTTTTGAAATCGGACGACTCCCTCTTGCAGACACATGTTGACACGTCTGCAGCAGACCATTTTTAAAATTCATATATGTATTTTCTTATCTGAGGGAAAATAAGGTGTTTTATTTTTTGACCATATAAATATTCTTATCAATAGCCAAGTACATAACCTAAATATCTCGCTTTTCTTGTTTACAATTTAGACTAAGCCTTGTGTTTTTCTACATTTCCTTTGAGCAGAAACTTTAATATAATTCCCTCTGTAGGAAAAGGTACAAGTTGACATTTCTGAACTGTGTAGGTTCAGACCACCTGCTCAGACTTATCATAATCTACTCAAGTGAACAGAAGTTTCTAAGAAGTTTGTTTAAGTAAGTACATTGTATGTGATCAGTGTATGTCATGATCAGCCTGTGCAGATACACAGGCTGAACTGGATCTACACTGTGTACACAAACCAGTATATTTTCCCTTCTTGATATACCCTTTTTCCAATGGGAGGGCTCTTATTTCATTATATCCCTTTAAATAAAAATGTCAACATCTCTCTGAATTGAAGTGTTTCTATTATGAAGAGTTAAAACCATTCTGTCAAATGGAGAAATTGCTTCTTATGAGAAATGTTCTACTTCGCCAAATTATATCAAAGTCATCTGCTGCAGAGGCATCAGAAAGCATCATTCTGTATGTAGGAGAGGGTTAATGTCCAGCATGCCTGATGACTCCTTACAAAATTTAGTGTAAAACAATCAACCTGCAATAACTACAATTATAAATTATTGTATTCTGTTAGCTTCTGATTTGAAAGTCAATAACTAACATTTCTTAAAGCTTTCCCGCATACAGACATTTTCTAACTTCTCTGCAGCAGACAACGTTTGAAAACATTGTGAGCGATTTCTTCTCTTGACACAATGTCATCAACTTTATTCAATAATTGTTCTTTCATTCATAGTTTCAATATTTTTGACTAAATATTTACAAAGTCAACAGCTGCAGATTGGCTGTATGAGGGTAAAGTTTAAGAACAATTACACGGATACGTTCATGCCTCATCATCAACACTTTGATATGACATGGATACGTTCATGCCTCATCATCCACACTTTGATATGACATGGATATGTTCATACCTCATCATCCACACTTTGATATAACAAGGATACGTTCATGCCTCATCATCCACACTTTGATATCACATGGATACGTTCATGCCTCATCATCCACACTTTGATATCACATGGATACGTTCATGCCTCATCATCCACACTTTGATATCACATGGATACGTTCATGCCTCATCATTCACACTTTGATATAACAAGGATACGTTCATGCCTCATCATCAACACTTTGATATGACATGGATACGTTTATGTCTCATCATCCACACTTTGATATCAAATGGATACGTTCATGCCTCATCATCCACACTTTGATATCACATGGATACGTTCATGCCTCATCATCCACACTTTGATATCACATGGATACGTTCATGCCTCATCATCCACACTTTGATATCACATGGATACGTTCATGCCTCATCATTCACACTTTGATATAACAAGGATACGTTCATGCCTCATCATCAACACTTTGATATGACATGGATACGTTCATGCCTCATCATCCACACTTTGATATAACACGGATACGTTCATGCCTCATTATCCACACTTTGATATGACATGGATACGTTCATGCCTCATCATCCACACTTTGATTACTCAAAACTTCCATAGCGGAATGTAGCAACACTTTCTAAATCATTTCATTGTGGAAACTAGCACAATTCTTCTTTTTTCAACATTTTTTCAGCCTTGTTTTTTTGTTTGTATGTTACATTATGTTTTTACGCCCCTTTAAACAATTTGTCAATCATATCAAAGCAATCCTGGGTAATTTATCAGTGCAACTGGGTTCATTTATCCTGTGACACCGGTGAGTCAGTCGTGTTAGGCCCCCAACCCTGAGTGCTAAGGAGAGAAAGCCATTACTGCCATTAATCTTTGGTTTAGTTTAGTTTAAACTTATTTATTTTACATCGATTGCGAAACAAGCCTTTGGCTTAGATTAACCACTCTCGATGTCTGCTTCCTGGAGACTTAACCAGTACTCGCGCCGTTTGTGTGGAAAAATCCCAAAGTCAGGACCCGCTCATCACGGGACTCGAACCAGGGACCTTTGATACGAGAGGCCGACGCTCTACCTCTGCACCACTGTCTTCTTTGGTATGACCCGGCCAAAGATAGAACCCAGATCCTCCCGCGCCTACAGCGACCGCTTTACCACTACACCACAGAGGCAGTCTTTGCAGCTCTGTAACTAGATTATTTTCAAAGTAGATGATTCCAATGAGGAGAAGGTCAACAGGTATATAAATGAGGAGTAGGTCAACAGGTCTATAAATGAGGAGAAGGTCAACAGGTCTATAAAGAAGGTCAACAAGTCTTTAAATGAGGAGTAGGTCAATAGGTCTATAAATGAGAAGGTCAACAGGTCTATAAATGAGGAGGTCAACAGGTCTATAAATGAGGAGAAGGTCAACAGGTCTGTAATAAGGAGTAGGTCAACAGGTCTATAAATGAGGAGTAAGTCCAACAGATCTATAAATGAGGAGTAAGTCAACAGGTCTATAAATGAGTAGTAAGTCAACGGGTCTATAAATGAGGAGTAAGTCAACAGATCTATATATGAGGAGTAGGTCCACAGGTATATAAGGATTAGCCCTTTTCATGATACTAATTGCTTTTGATGATTCTACAGTACAATAGACCAATTGTGGAGTATAAAAAAAGAGTAGAAATTAGTCCAAACAGTTTATTTCTCAATATCCTACAATCTTTTCAAACTATTAAAATTATACACATTTTCCACATGTTATAAAAGGATTAGGATGATCTCTTTAGATGTTTTGTTTTCAAAGCATTCAAATCAACCCTTTAGGTCAGGTTTTTTGCAGCAGATGACTATTGAAAATAGTGTGGTAAAAGGTGAAATTGCTCATTATTCCGCGATGTTTTCAACCCTATTAACCCCTTCCCTCATATAGACGCTTTCTGACGCCTCTGCAGCAGACGTCTTTTTGAAAACATAGTGACAAAAGAAGAAATTGCACAAAACGTGCAATTTCTCCTTTTGCCACAATGTTTTCTACTTTTTGTCATGGCTAGGTTATCCATTCAAATATGGAGATTTTCTATGTTTTGACAAAATACGTTCGAAGTCGTCTGCTGCAGAATTGTCGTATGAGGGAAAGGGTTAACTAACTAGATATTCTTTCATTTGTAGAGTTTTTTCTCATTAAATTGTCATCTAACTTCGGATTTGTTTAATCTGGGGAAGGGCTAAAAATAAATATCAGGTATAACAGTTTACAAGATCAAACCCAAGTGTCAACCAACACACAATAGCCAAGATTGACTTGGATCCTTATACAAAATATTTACTTTCTGATTTATTGATACACATCTCAAACATGTTGATTCGACTTCCAAATATTTATACTGTCACTCCCCCTGCAATATTATGGTGATAAAAGAAAGTGAATAAGAAATCGAAGTGTGTATTGAATACTAATTGGTAAATCTATCTTCTATTTAACCCTTTCAAACTTGCAGACACATTCTGACACACAGCAGCAGACGACTTTGAAATCATTGTGACAAAAGGAGAAATTGATCATAGTGTAGATTTTCCTGTTGTAACAATGTTTTCAATTCTGTTCAATAATAGTTCTTTCATTAGGTGATCTATTCCATAGTCTTGTATGGATGTTTTCAAAGTCGTCTGCTGCAGATTTGTTGTTATAGGGTTAAACTTTCCACACCTTCTTTTAACTATACCCAGTTATTTTAAAATCATTTTTCCTTTTAGTGGTTTCTCCCCATGAATTATTTATTTTTTATTTTTTTCTTCTCTCTGAAAGCATTCTCCCTTAGAGTTTTAATATTTCCGACTTGCAGAAATATTTTGACACATTTGCAGTAGACGACTTTCGAAAACATTGTAGTACAAGAAGTAATTTCTTATATTTAAGTTTCACTAATATTTAATAATTATTAAACTTGCATTTATATATTTGCCATGATTTTTCAAAATTGTCTGCTGAAGAATAGTCTTAATCCTTTCCCAATTGAAAACGCATCCTGACGCATCTGCAGACGACTTATGAAAACCTAAGTGTGGCGAAAAGAGAAATTGCTCATAATGAGCAATTTCTTCTTTTGCCACAATGTTTTCAATTCTATATAAGAATTAAACCGTTATTTATGGAGATTTTCCATGTAATTGGCAATATACTTTCAAAGACGTCTGCTGCAGATTTGTTGTATGTGGGAAAGAGTTAACTGCTATTAATTCCTATACATAGAACTGTTTGATTGAATGCTGTTTGAGATCAGCACTTTCATAGCACAGCTTTTCATTATCAATTTACCAGAACTCAGTACTACCGCTGGGAGTAAATCGCACCCGGTGCAAAGAAATCCACTTAAGTCTTTCACAATACTTGATCAAACCTGCATCTCCAAATTTAGAGACATAAACTCTTTCTCATTTGCAAACAAATTTTTCCTTTTTCCTCAATGCTTGCAATATATCATCGACCCCATGTGTCAATATACATGTTTCACAGAAAGAATTCACTGTGGCAGTTTCAAAGTGCTGGTTTCATCTTTCGTATAAGCTGCATTATAGAATTATTGTATCTGTTTTAGGATACACCTTTTACTTAACCCTTTTCCTCGTATAGATGCATTCTGACGCCTCTGCAGCAGACGGCTTTTTGAATACATTGTGACGAAAGAAGAAATTGCTCAGAACAAGCAATTTCTCCTTTTGCCACAATGTTTTCAACTTCTAGTCATAGGTTATCCATTCAATTATAGAGATTTTCTATTTTTTGACAAAATATGTTAAAAGTCATCTGCAGCAGAATTGTCTTATGAGGGAAAGTGTTAACAAACCCAGTTTGAAAAAGTCTTTGAACATATTTTGTCAAAAAATAGAAAATCTCTATAATTGAATGGATAAACCTATGACTAAAAGTGGAAAACATTGCAGCAAAAGGAGAAATTACTTGTTTTGAGCAATTTCTTCTTTTGTCACTATATTTTCAAAAAGCTGTCTGCTGCAGAGGCGTCTATAGGAGGGAAAGGGTTAATGGATTGACAAAAGTGTTTTATAATGAGATAAGAGATAAAATCCATTTAAATCAATTCTTGTTGTGTTCCAGTCTACAATTGTGAGTAAAATTCCTGCCAATCAATTTTTAATGACCATAGCAATTCAAGCACAATGGTTTTACAAAATAAACTGCTACTAGAGAAAAGGGGGACTTTAATTCTAAAGTCAAAGAGCCTGCAGCTTGCAGCATGTAAAGGTATATCTGGATCTTATATTTTCTTGCAACCATTAAATTCTATAGCTTTAAAAACATTATGGAACAAGCCATCATGCCTGGAGACTAGGTCAAGAGATTCTGGTCTTGGCAGATGTAGAAAAAATCTGGTCATCATGCAGACACTGTTAGAAATTTGTTAATCCCCCTTTATTTTAGAACAGACCAACATTTGTTAAAACTTTAACCTCCATTAATTTCATCAATTCAATAGTTTATTGCCATCAAATAATACTGTTTAATAGTCTGTTTAAATTGAACTGTCAGCATGACATCACCAGGTCAGTTTACAGGGACAATACCATCAAGACACTGCAGTACTTTATGACCAGAAAAGGTCCCTTAAATTGTACCTCATAGTAATCAAGTAGATAGGTGTACGAGTCTGTAATTGTGTGGTGCGATCATGTACTGTATTTAATCTTGTTCACGAGTCTGTAATTGTGCAGTGCGATCACGCACTGTATTTAATCTTATTCACGAGTCTGTAATTGTGTGATGCGATCACGCACTGTATTTAATCTTGTTCACAAGTCTGTAATTGTGTGATGCGATCACGCACTGTATTTAATCTTGTTCACAAGTCTGTAATTGTGTGATGCGATCACGCACTGTATTTAATCTTGTTCGCAAGTCTGTAATTGTGTGGTGCGATCACGCACTGTATTTAATCATTTCTTGTGTAGAATACTATTATGTACTGCTGGTTAAGTTTATCCTGATACCAGAGCGTCAGTAATATGGATTATCCACTACTGGAGGTTGATTAATTAATTGTTAGGTGTTTTACACCGCTTTCAACAATTTTTCAGTTATATCACGTCATTTCATGGGTAAGTTACCAGTAATACTGGTCTATTCTTTCTGACACCAGCCAGCCAGTCGGCAACTCTACTACCATTTTTAAAGTCTTTGGTATGACCCGACCAGGGATTGAACCCGCAACCTCCTTCACCCGAGGCGGATGCTCTACCACTGCACTATTGAGGCGATTGGTAGTCTGCATACAAAAACATTCAAAGTAGAAAACAAGGATTCAATTTCCAGTTGGATCATAATCAAATACAAGTCAGCATGAGTGACTACCAATCGCCTCAATAGTGCAGTGGTAGAGCATCCGCCTCGGTTGCAGGAGGTTGCGGGTTCAATCCCTGGTCGGGTCATACCAAAGACTTTAAAAATGGTAGTAGAGTAGTCACTCATGCTGACTTGTATTTGATTATGATCCAACTGGAAATTGAATCCTTGTTTTCTACTTTGAATGTTTTTGTATGCGGAAATGTCACACAGGGGGAACCTAAAGGATAGATTATGTCATCCATTTTTGTACAATGAATGCAGAACCTTTTCCTTGATCCGGACGAATTTCGCCACTTCTACAGCAGGCAACATTTTGAATTTGAAAAGTAGAAATTGATCAAAATGCACAGATTCTCCATTTCCAACAATATTTTCAACTGGGAAAGATCCAATTTCCTAGATATAACACCCGTTTCCTGAGATATTTTCAAAGCATTGACTCTTACCCCTTTACCACATATACGACAAATCTGCAGTGGATTATATAAAATCTGTAATAATTAATGAAAGTAAAATTATTGATTAGATCTGAAAACATTGTGGTTAAGTAATCTGCTACAATTAACTGTATCAAACATGCGTCTGCATGTTGGAAAATGCTAAGATTATGATTATATCAGGTAAATGGATAGTTTTTATAGATCTTTAAATCCAATGTTTGATTACCTTACAAAACAGTTTTAACCCTTTCCCTCATATAGACACTTTCTGACGCCTCTATAGCAGACAGCTTATTGAAAACATGGCAACAAAAGAAGAAATTGCTCAAAACTAGCAATTTCTCGTTATGTCACCATGTTTTCAACCCATTTGAATTATTGTACTTTCATTTAAAAGGAGTTCCCAAAACAATGTTTGCAAAGTCGTCTGCAGCAGATTCTTGGTATGAGTAAAGTAACTTACTTGGCACCATGGGCGGTTCAGGCAGGCGTAATTCATGGGGCAAGGCCTGCTCCCCTTCACTCTTACTTCGAGCAAGGACAGATTTCTTCTCCTTTTTAGGTTTCCAGGAAGAAACCCTCCGTAAATCCTGCATTTTTGTCCGTGTCTTGCGTGACAACATTTTCTAAAACTTTGTTTAGCTATCAAATGTGATAAAATGCTTAATCCAAAACTCACATGAATGAGCAACTTACTTTTTTTGTATCAAAGCTAACCCATAGTTCAACTTTTATCAGTTACACAATCCAACAAAACAATTTATTGTCATTAACAAAATATCCGTTTTTACCGTTTGTTTGAACATCGTCATTTATCTTACATAATATATATAAACACTAATCTTTACATATTATATTATCACCTTTTATAGCCATATCGTATACATCCAGCTATATTCCTCACAAAATTCCGATGGCATCTGATAACAAATATAAATGACATTAATATCCCTCCATGAAAAGCCCCCAAATGCTAGTGTGTTTACTTATGTTCAATATTACCCCAAATTCAATACCTTTAACCAATTCAAGGTTTTGACATATCAATATTTCATTATTATTAATACTTCTTATTTTCTTTCTAAATATATCTGAGGAGAGAAAGAAAAATATATTTGATGAAAGATATATCAATACTACTCTATTTACCATCAAAAAAACAATTTAACACATTCCATATAAATCCATATTAATGGATAATAAATCACTTTTTATATCACAAATAAATCCTGTTATTATATCCTAACACCATGAACAGTCAGTCACTTGGAAATCAAATAAATTCTCTCTGTATGCTTCACACATTGAAAAACCCAGGGAAATACCAGCAGTACCAAGGTTCCTGGAGTGTTGGTAGTGTAGCAGTGAGGGAAGGAAGACTGGATTTCACCTCTCCCCTTCATTTCATTTTTAAATCCTTCCCATCGATAATCATGATCAATGTTAACCACACAGAGTACCCTCACTAATCCATTGCCTTCATTTAACAAACCCTTTTCCCTCTATTGAGAACTGAGAATAGATATTATCACACCTTCATTTTTTTCTCGCAACTCTTAATTCTCCCCTTTCCCACATACAGCAAATCTGCAGCAGACAACTTTAGAAACATTTAGTCAAAGGAAAATCTCTATAAATGAAGGTATAATTACTGTAAAAAGGCTGACCACTTTTGAAAACATTGTGACAAAAATAGAAGTTGCTAAAAGCCAGCAATTTCCCCTATTAATTGCCACAATATTTTCAACTTCATTCATTATTTTTTCTTGCATTTAAGGCAAGTTTCAGTTTTTTGGACTCAATGTTTTCAAAGTATTCTGCTGCAGATTTGTTCTCTGTAAATAAAGAAAGTTTGTTTTAAACCAATTCCCACATGCAGACTCCAATAAACCCTGTGATAAAACATTGTAGTAAATGGAGAAATATTTGTTGTATGTGGGAAAGGAATTAACCCAAATCTGAGGACAAGTACAAGGGTTTAACCCAATTTATTTGATTGGTGCTAAAAAATTCAATTTCACTGTCAGACTGAACCATCTAGATATTAACACAGGTAATTGAATTTCTGAAACAGAATTTTTATGGGTCAAGCAGTAATTTTGACATTCTGGAAGAAGGCAGAAAGAAGCAGAATGCTATAAATGAAAGAACAATCATTGGATAAAGTGTGAACCATAATAACATTTTCTTTTGCCACAATGTTTTCAAAAGTTGTCTTTTGCAGGTGTCAAAAAATGTTCGTAAGAGGGGGAAGGGTTAAACAACAAAGTATCTGGGTGAGCATTGTAAACAACATAAGTAACGTGACATTTCAATTAGTACCTCTCCAACATTTAACCTTGTATAATATTTGTTTAGCGTTTTCTGCTTTGAAAAGGCAATATTGTCAGAATTGAAAACCATGTGCAACATGCTAGCTCACAGGAAAACGTGGCTTTAAGTGATTTCAGCTTTCCCAACATTGTTTCCAAAATGTCTGCTACAGCTTCGTCACAAGTCATGTTTGTATCAAGGTAGACATTACGTAACCCTTTCCTACTTGGAGACTCATTTCAATGCATCTACAGCAGATACCTTTTAAAACATTGCGACAAAAGGAGCAATTGCTCATGATGAGTAATTTCTCCCTTAGATACAATGTTTAACTCTACTCAATAATATATTCTTAATGAAAAGTGAATTTCAAACTTTTGCCAATAAATGTTCAGTCATCTGCAACAGCTTTCTCCTAAGGTAGAGCAGTATACTGATGCATCAACCAGCAGAAGGTGGCTATTTATAAACAATGATAATCTCCAATTTTCTCCTTTTTCCATTTTATGTCCATCACTCTAACATAAATTATTACCGTCATTTGTGTATCTTAATTCTATGTTATAATACTTCAGAACAAGAAGATCTTCAAAGTTTGGGCACATTTTCCTTTTTTTGATACCACAGCACGAAGTTGTACTGGGAATTAAATTTTGGATTTTTGTTATGAGGGCCACCTAGGGAATATTCCTGTGAAATCATTTTGAAATCCGACCAGTTGTTGTTTCAGAGAAGAAGATTTAAATCGAATACATACAATGAGCGCATCACAATAGCTGACCTTTTATAGTGGATTTTGTCTTCATTAAATGACAAGCACAAATGACAATTATTCCTTTAGACACTAAGTTTTCACTAACAGCCTCCTTATGGGTCATAAGTGCATCTGCATGTGAGAAGGGGTTAGAATATTTTCAATGTAGGCAATGTCAAAACTACCAGTTCAGGTCAGTTTATCCACATTTGGAGACTTCCTGGCCATTTAGCACCAAGTCACAAATGTACCACACTACACATACAAGTGAATGTTGAATAAGCCCAACTTTTGTCCCACTATCTTCCTGTCTAAACAGCTATAACCTATATCTACCTGGCACATATTTGACAAATTTCACCAATCACAATAAACTAACCTCAATATTGAGTAAATATCACTCCAATATTCAAATCTATTTCATGATTAAATGCAAGGCCAAGAACCTAATCATTATTCCTTTCAGTCAACTGGAAGGCTTTTTTCGTTGTTTGATTTCATAAATAACCCTTCAACAAAAACTATCTGTGATTGAATGAATTAAAAAAATTCTTTTAACCCTTATACTGCTATTTACGACTTTAACACCCCTTTCCCTCAGCAGCAGAACTTTTGAAAACATTGTGGCTAAAGGAGAAACTTGCTGATATTGAGCAATTTCTCCATTTGCCACAATGTTTTCAATTCAATTTAATAAATTGTAACTTTGATTTGTAGAGGTTTTGCATAAATTGCCTAGATGCTTTCAAAACCGTCTGCGGCAGATTTGTCATATACGGGAAAACGTTATCCAGCATAAGTATATGTTTTAATGCATGATTTTACACAACAGTTGAAAGCAATATAGACCAAGATCAGCCTCCACATTTGAGCACACTAACCTTTATCTACGCTATTGACTATTCATTTGTCAATATATCGTTAAAATGTGTATGTTGTATGCAGCTTGTTACGCATTTTAATTTCTTTAATAATATGGATTTGAGTGTAGAAAATTTAGTTATGTAATTATATATGCATCAAGTTTTTATCTCTTTCTCACTTGCAGACACATTTTGACGCATCTGAAGCAGACAATTTTTGGAAACATTGTTGCAAGAACGGAAATTGCTCATAATTAACAACTTCTCTTTTTGTCACAATGTTTCCAACTCAATTCAATAACTACACTATCATTTAAAAATATTTACCATAAATATTATGTTTTTCTCAATGTTTTTTTAAAGTCATCTGCTAAAGATTGGTCAGCTGACATGGAAGTTTGTGGTGTCAGACTGTGTGTATATGTACAAGTATATTAGCTTCCCAGAGTCTTTATCATATGCAGATTCAACAAGATATATTTTGGTAGTAATGGCTAAATTACCCTGCTTGGAAAAAGGAGAAATTGCTCATTATATATGTCCATTTGTCCATTTTGCAACAATGTTTTCAAAAGTTGTTTGCTGCAGAGGTGTCAGAAAGAGTCTGTATGAAGAAAATGGTTAAATATGCATATTAATTTCCCTAGACTATTGAAAGAATTATCTTTTGACTGGAAGAGCTGACCAACCTATTTGAGAATGCAGTGGTCAGCCTCCGGTGACAAGTTCAGGTGTCCAGAGTATAAAACAAGAGGGCCATATAGAACATAATTTTTGAACATTTTTGATAGAGGACGTCATAAAGGAACTTTCGAGTGAAGTATGGTTGAAATTAACCTAGTGGCTAATCAGAGGAGATATTGTTTAAATTAATTTTTGAAGAAGACGGGACCCAGAATGATAGAATTATAGCTCTTCTCCTTGTGCCCAGGTGAGCCAAAACCATTGTAAGTCTTTAAAACATAAGCAGATAGTTATATTTATGACAGGTCATTAACTTCAAGGCCACGGCCTAGAGGCTTAAAGAGTTACAATAATCCTTTCGAAAAATGCATTTGCAGTAGACAACTTTTGACAACAGTGGTATTAATCATACTCCGCCAAATTCTCTTTTTGCAACAATATTCAACTCAATAAATATACTTTTATTTTTAAACATATCCTTTCTTTTGCCTAGTTTTTATCAAAAGAGGACTGGAGCAGATTTGTTGTATAAGGGAAAGGGATAATCAAAGTTGCTCTCAATTTTGGAAACAAATTTTTCCCCCAATGATTGAGCAGCGTCTAGAGATCCTATTTATTTACATTACAAAGAAAATGAAATTATTTTCGGCATCACTTTCATCTCAGGTGGCATCTTGTATCTGTGTAAAACCCCATCCACTTCATGATCTTCAATTAGCTGTTAACCCTTTCTATCATATAGACACTTTCTGACGACTCTGCAGCAGACAGCTTTTTTGAAAACATAGTGACAAAAAAAGAAATTGCTCAAAACGGGCAATTTCTCCTTTTGCCACAACACCACTTTTAGTCATAGGTAATCCATTCAATTATAGAGATTTTCCATTTTTTGACAAAATATGTTCAAAGTCGTCTGCTGCATAATTGTAGTATGGTTAAATCTTTCCCTCATATAACAAAGTCTGCATCCGGAAACTTCCGAAATATCTCGTCAAAAATAAGGAAAGATCTCTTCGTATAAAAGTATTATAATTGTATAAAATTGAAAATATAGTGGAAAATAAAATTGTATCTAAGCAGTTCTTCCATTTGTCAAAATATTTTCAAAAGTAGGCGTCAGAAAGAGTCTAAGTGTTAACTCTTTTCCTGATATAGATGACATTTGCATGCCTTTGCAGTAAGTTCTAGTCTCTCAACAATGTTTTTAACACTATCCCACATACAACAATTCTGTAGTAGATGACTTTGAAAACATCTATTCAAACTAGAACTATCACTGAAGATGATAAATACCCCCTAAACAGCACCTTGACCTACACCATAACTTAATTAGTAAAAGGGCCATAACTCTGTAAAATATCATGCAATTGTAACCCCTTTAGGATATGCACACCTCCTCTTGGTATAGAAGCTTCATGTAAAATTGTATTGAATTCCACCCAGTGGTTTGTAAGAAATAGGCCGGACAAAATACCCTCTAAACAGCACCTTGACCTACACCATAACTTAATTAGTAAAAGGGCCATAACTCTGTAAAATATCATGCAATTGTAACCCCTTTATAATATGCACATCTCCTCTTGGTATAGAAGCTTCATGTAAAAATTTATTGAATTCCACCCAGTGGTTTGTAAGAAATAGGCTGGACAAAATATGGCTTCCGACCGACCGACCGTCAGACTGCCCGACACAGTGACTCCTATATACCCCCTCTTCTTCGAAGGGGGTATAACTATGGAAAATCTCTAGAAACTAGAATTGTTTTTGACACAAAAACAGATGTCCCCCCATTCAAGACTGAAGTATTCCTCAAAACAGTTACAACTGTATCAGGGCTCAAACATTTGACCTTAAGATGTGACCTTGACCTTGAACCTGAAGGGCCGGGACACGAGTTCTGCACATCATGTTAATGAGCTGAACATGTGACTGAACTTCGGTGACATCTTGGACACGAAATTAAGCCTCAAACCTTTGACCTTTAAGCGTGACCTTGACCAGGGATGATCAAGACATGGGTTCTGCACATCGTCTTGATGAGGTGAACATCTGACCCAAGTTTCATGAAAATCCTTCAAGCCATCTTAGAGATATGGAGCGGACATGAAATGAAGCCTCAAAACTTTGACCTTCAAGCGTGACCTTGACCTTAAACCGGTATGGTCAAGACATGGGTTCTGCACATCGCCTTGGGACAGACAGACAGACAGACAGACAGACAGACATCCTGAACAAAATCAATATATCTCCCCTGTATACAGGGGGAAGACATAATGATGGTATAATTACTGAAAAAAAGTTAAAAACATTGTGGCAAAAGGAGAAATTGCACATATTGAGCAATGTCTTGTTGTGTCACAATGTTTTCAAATGTCGTCTGCTGCAGATGCGTCAAAATGCATCTATAGTCAGGAAAGGATTAAATCCGTATTATAATTATACTGCATTTTTTTTGTCAAGATCTTGCATTGTTTTCCACAGAAGATTTGAAAGCAGACAACTATAAACATGTCATATCAAGTAAGCCAATTACATAATATGTTCTTTCTTAAACTTTTGTTAATCCTTTCCCACTTACAACAAATCTGCTGCAGACGACATTGAAAACATAATAGACAAAGCTATGGAAAAATCTCTTTAATCCCTTTCAATTCCTTGATAGATTGCTGACTTTGCATTTTCTAGTAGTTCAGTTACGTTCAGCAAAGTGCTGAACTTACTGAGAGATAGGCAGCATAATTACTAGTAAGGACAGGGCTATCAGAATACCTTTTCCCAAATACAATTTGCCACAGTATTTCAAAAGTAATTTGCTGCAGATGCAGCTTCTGGTAAGAAAGGGTTAATCATTGTCAAAAGAAGTGGGAAGAGGAAGAAGTCAATCAAGTTAAAGGAACTTGAGTTAGATGGTTGAAAATGTTCACAGTTATTGCATTAGTCATCTCCCTTGCTCCCTTGATTACATCAAGATTTTACACTTCTGCTATATGTGACCATTACTAATAGCTGTCTAAGAAGTCATGACCCGAATCGATAAAAACTAATCAACCAAACCATATGTGCAAGATCATACTGCTCTAATGCATAAATACAACTATTTTTCCATTTGCCACAATGTTTTCAAAAGTCATCTGCTGCAGATGCAGCTTCTGCAGGTAAGAAACTTGTGTTTGATGGTTGAAAATGTTCACAGTTATTGCATTAGTCATCTCCCTTGATTACATCAAGGTTTTACATTTCTGCTATATGTGACCATTACTAATAGCTGTGTAAGCACATGACCTGAATCAGTAACAAGAGGGCCATGATGGTCCTATATCGATCACCTTGTTTAAGATAGTTTTCAAAGTATTTACTCTATACATATAAGGAAAACAAGCAACCGATAAGAATAAATTTAACAACCTTTGCAGAGGGTCACACCAGGAACATATATGCCAATTATTTTCAAATTGGTCCAGTGATTTAGTACAAGAATATTTTTTTAAGTTTTCACTATATAACATTATAAGGAAAACAAGCCCCGCCCCCTGGCTGCCAAGTTTTTCATCATATCGAAATAATTTCAACAATCTTGGGGTAGAGGGTCACCCAAAGAACATATGTGCCAAATTATTTTTAAATTAAACAGGCACTTTTGGACAAGAATAATTTTATAGTTTTTACAATACATGTTTTTCAACGGAAAGGATTAATTTGTACAACCTTGGTAGAAGGTCCCCCAAGGAACATGTGTGCCAAATTATCTTTAAATCGGGCTGGTACTTTTGGACAAGAAGATTTTGAAAGATTTTACAATGCACATATAAGGAAAACAAGCTCCGCCCACTGGGGGCCATGTTTTTCAATGGATCGGAATAATTTGAACAATCTTGGTAGAGGGTGCCCCAAGAAACATTTGTGCGAAATAATTTTCAAATCAAGCCAGTACTTTTGGACAGGAAGAATTTAGACATTTTGCCCTCTTTCTGAAGCTGCAGCAACCAAAGTTCTCGAAAGAGGTTCACCAAAGGAACATTTCTGTGAAGTTTGGTTGAAATTGGTTCTATGGTTAAGAAGGAGATGATGTTTAAAGCTAAAAGTTAACAACAGACGACAGACAGAGAGTGATCAGAAGAGATCACTTAAGCCTTTGGCCAGTAGAGCTAAAAAATAATCAACCAAACCATATGTGACAGGCAGCAAAATCATACTGCACTAATGTATATTTGGTAAGTTGCTTAATTCCAGGTTAAGTAGTTTTACCCTCTCAAAACTGATTTTTTTAGAATAGACTTGACTGCCCTTACATTTCTAAGAATCCATTGCCAATTCTAGGAATATCAAGATAAAAATGTCGAGTTAATCAGCCAATGGTAAAGAGTCTGGTCAGATGGCCCAGATGCAACAGCTGGTCACTATAGTTGTGGCACAGGCTTCACAAAACCGGTTCCAGCAGTCAGAGGGTAAACACAAAAAAATCTTTAAATGAATGAATATCGCATTGTATTGCCAGTAAAGGCCATTTAGCATGCATAAAAATAATATTTGTTATGAGATAATTATGATATGTATAGTCAGTTGCTCCATTATTTAAAACATAATTATTATATGTATAGTCAGTTGCTCCATTATTTAAAATATAATTATGATATCAATATTCTCGTTAGTTTGATCCAATTTACGTCTCGTTTTACACAAGTTAACTTAATTGAACCTTGCTTTTTCAGCGTGAACAGATAAGTGTTCTTATATTAGGGTACTCTTTATTTCCATACATCCTTAAATTCCAACTCCTGTATTCAAAGTTCACATTCATAATTGAATAAGTTCCGAGTAAATCATTAGGACTTTTAGATGGTACTATAAGCAGCATGAAAAGATATAATTGCTAATTAAATCAGAACCAACCTAGATTTCTGGAAGCCTCTCTTATATGGTGCAGCAATTGGGTCAAAATAATCAACCTAGATCTTTGTGGCGAACTTGGACTTATTGTTATCATGGGATAAGTTAGAAGCTTACATATCTTTTATTGATTTGCTCTGAAAAAGTACAACAAGAAATATTGCTGTGCTTCAAGCTATGCCAAACCTTTTATTCTAACTTAAAATCTTGAATATACAGATAAATTCTTCACTTACCCAAATATTAAACATATTAAAATGTTTGATTGAATGAAGGGCTGAGAGATATGTAGGCAGTCTAAGATAAAGCCGATTTAAATGTTTACTATTTGCTCTGAATAAATCCATTGCACTGATTTTGGATTTAGAAATTTACTGAATTTACCAATGACTTTTGACTGCCTTTCTGATATCAGTGTGAGGATTTCTACTATCCCTTTTTGTATTTGGAGATTTGGGCACATATGTGATGGAGATTTGTACACATGTGTAAATGGAGATTTGGGCACATGTGTTATGAATATTTGGACACATGTGTGATGAAAATTTAGGACACATGCGATGGAGATTTGGATACATGTGTGATGAAGATTTGGCACATGTGCAATGGAGATTTGGGCACATGTGTGATTAAGCTTTGTGCACATGTGTGATGGAAATTTAGGCATATGTGTGATGAAGATTTGGCACATGTTTGATGTAGATTTGGGCACATGTGTGATTAAGATTTGTGCACATGTTTGATGTAGATTTGTGCACATTTGTGATGGAGATTTTGGCACATGTGTGATGGAAATTTAGGCACATGTGTGATGGAGATGTGTGCACATGTGATGGAGATTTGTGCACATGTGTGATGGAGATTTGAGCACATATGTGATGAAGATTTTGGCACATGTCTGATGGAGATTTGTGCAAACATGTGATGGAGATTAATGGGCACACATGTGATGGAGATTTGTGCACATGTGTGGAGATTAATGAACACATGTGTGATGAAGATTTTGGCACATGTGTGATGGAGATTTGTGCACACATGTGATTGAGATTAATGGGCACACATGTGATGGAGATTTTGACTATCAATCATTGGAATTGTGCCTCTTTTCCTCTATTTTAACCATCTTATTTTTATTTAGATCACTAGGTCATATTTTGGCCATAGGGATTTAAATCAAAACTTGAGTGAGTCACTTTAGCTCTAGATAACCATTCCATAACCTTTACCCAAGACACAGAAACTATATTGTGGGTACTTAAAAGAATTGTCCCAGTGAGGTGGGAAAATACCAGTTTATTCCTCCTTATCTAGTCCTCTGAAATCAGGCTATACCCTTTCCCACTTGCAGACGCATTTCAACGCTTCTGCAACAGACGGCTTCACGTTAACATGGCGACAAAAGAAGAAATTGCTTGAAACAAGCATTTTCTACTTTTTCACCATGTTTTCAACTCTGTTCAATTAGTGTACTTTCATTTAAAGGGAGTGTCCAATTCTTTTCGGCTATGTTTTCAAGGTCATCTGCTGCCAAATTGTTGTATGTGGAAAAGGCTTAACTAACAACCTTGTTGAACTACTCATTGTTTCTATCATCCAGGAACTAAGAGCACTTAGAAAGTTTTGACATAACTTCATGATTGAATTATAAACAGTGTGGATCTGTCTATGTAATTTAACCAGTCTGTCTTCATAATGAATCATAATGAATCCCAATCTGTCTTGCTGATTTAAAAAAAATCATTTTGTTAACCCTTTCCAACATACAGACGCTTTCTGGCGTCTCTACAGGGATGACTTTTGAAAACGTTGTGGCAAAAGCAAAAATTGCTCAAAATGATCAAGTTCTCCTTTAACCCTTTCCCTCATACGACAGTTCTGCAGCAGAAGACTTTGAACATGTTTTGTCAAAAAATAGAAAATCTTTATAATTGAATGGATAACCTATGACTAAAAGTGGAAAACATTGTGGCAAAAGGAGAAATTGCACGTTTTGTGCAATTTCTTCTTTTGTCACTATGTTTTCAACAAGAGCTGTAGTAAGTACTATTAAATCATATAATATACTCTATATGTAAAAGCAACTGAATAGATATATACATACATTTAAATATAATTTAAAAATAAAATTTCCTAAGTCAATCAAGTGCCATTACTCCATATTTAGGATACAATGGAGTTATCTAACCTAATTGTACAATGGTCCTTAACAAATATGTGAAGTATGAAGTGATTTGAATGATGTAACTTTAACGTTGAGCTAAACGTGACCGAGTCCAAAATTAGCAAAACCTTAAAAAAAGGTTTTCCTAATGTTTGACACCATGCAAAACCCGTTTGATATGTTGAAGAATTATATTTGATAAATAAATGATCACAATTAGAAAGAAATGTAACCAAAAATTAAGAATTTATCTAAAGTTTTTTACCCCCTAAAAGTCACACTCAGCATCTTCAACATACAATGTGAAGAAAGGTATTACATGTAATTATATTCCAAATATGGAAGCCCTAACACAAGTACTTATTAAATGAAAAAGCCAACTTGCCCTAAAACTTTAACCACCCAAAAGCATGTGTTTTTCCGCAAACAAAAGGTCACACTCAGCATCTTCAGCATATAATATGAAGAAATGTATTAAATGTAATTATTTTCCAAATATGAAAGCCCTAGCACAAGTACTTATTCAGAAAAAGTTAAAAAAATAAAATAAAATCCTACTTGCCCCAAAACTTTAACCACCGAAAATCATGTTTTTTACCCCAAAAAGAAGGTCACACTCAGCATCTTCAGCATTCAATGTGAAGAAAGGTATAAGATGTAACTATATTCTAAATATTAAAGCCCTAGCACAAATTTTTATAAAGAAAAATTAAAAAATTAAATGAAAATGCCAACTTGCCCTAAAACTTTAACCACCCAAAATCATGTCTTTTACCCCAAAAAGAAGGTAAAACTCAGAATCTTCAGCATACAATATAAAGAAAGGTATTAGATGTAATTATATTCCAAATATGAAAGCCCTAGCACAAGTACTTATTGAGAAAAAAAATTTAAAAAAAATAAAATCCAACTTGCCCTAAAACTTTAACCCCCGAAAATCATGTTTTTTTTCCCAAAAGGAAGGTCACACTCTGCATCTTTAGCATTCAATGTGAAGAAAGGTATAAGATGTAACTATATTCCAAATATGAAAGCCCTAGCACAAATACTTATGAATGAATATCCCAACTTGCCCTAAAACTTTAACCGGACGCCGACGCTGGGGAGAGTAGTAAAGCTCTCATATTCTTCGAATAGTCGAGCTAAAAAGCTGTCTGCTGCAGAGGCGTCAGAAAGCGTCTATATGAGGGAAACGGTTAACTTCAATGTTTGCAACTGTAGTTAATAATTAAACTATCATCAATAGAGCTTCTTTCACCTATGGCCTTTATGACAATATGTTTTCAAAAACGTCTGGTGCAGATTTGTTGTATATGGGGAAGGGTTAACCTAAATAGGAAAGAAACCATTATGTTTTATGGGATTTTGAGGCCATCACAACATTTACCTATATAGGTAAGTTACCGGTACTACTGATCCAATTATCCTTACACCAGCGAGTCAGTGGTAAAGCTAACCCCACCATCAAGAGTGCCAAGCAGAGAAAGTAAATTTACTCCCACTTTTGAAGTCTTCGGTATGACCCCACAGAGATCAAACCTGCAACCCCCCACACATGAGGAGGACACTGTACCAATCAAACCTGCGACACCCCACACACGCGGAGGACACTGTACCAATCAAACCTGTGACAACCCACACACGAGGAGGACACTGTACCAATCAAACCTGCGACCCCCCACACACGAGGAGGACACTGTACCAATCAAACCTGTGACACCCCACACACGAGGAGGACACTGTACCAATCAAACCTGTGACAACCCACAC
This sequence comes from Serripes groenlandicus, assembly GCA_031761405.1. Lineage (NCBI taxonomy): Eukaryota > Metazoa > Mollusca > Bivalvia > Cardiida > Cardiidae > Serripes > Serripes groenlandicus. Next base: position 97,724,353 of record JASEVX010000004.1, read on the forward strand.
ACGAGGAGGACACTGTACCAATCAAACCTGTGACACCCCACACACGCGGAGGACACTGTACCAATCAAACCTGCGACACCCCACACACGAGGAGGACACTGTACCAATCAAACCTGTGACACCCCACACACGAGGAGGACACTGTACCAATCAAACCTGCGACACCCCACACACGCGGAGGACACTGTACCAATCAAACCTGTGACACCCCACACACGAGGAGGACACTGTACCAATCAAACCTGTGACACCCCACACAAGAGGAGGACACTGTACCAATCAAACCTGCGACACCCCACACACGCGGAGGACACTGTACCAATCAAACCTGCGACCCCCCACACACGAGGAGGACACTGTACCAATCAAACCTGTGACACCCCACACACGAGGAGGACACTGTACCAATCAAACCTGTGACAACCCACACACGAGGAGGACACTGTACCAATCAAACCTGTGACACCCCACACACGCGGAGGACACTGTACCAATCAAACCTGCGACCCCCCACACACGAGGAGGACACTGTACCAATCAAACCTGTGACAACCCACACACGAGGAGGACACTGTACCAATCAAACCTGCGACACCCCACACACGAGGAGGACACTGTACCAATCAAACCTGTGACACCCCACACACGAGGAGGACACTGTACCAATCAAACCTGTGACAACCCACACAAGAGGAGGACACTCTACCAATCAAACCTGTGACAACCCACACACGAGGAGGACACTGTACCAATCAAACCTGTGACACCCCACACACGAGGAGGACACTGTACCAATCAAACCTGTGACACCCCACACACGAGGAGGACACTGTACCAATCAAACCTGTGACAACCCACACAAGAGGAGGACACTGTACCAATCAAACCTGCGACACCCCACACACGAGGAGGACACTGTACCAATCAAACCTGTGACAACCCACACACGAGGAGGACACTCTACCAATCAAACCTGCGACACCCCACACACGAGGAGGACACTGTACCAATCAAACCTGTGACAACCCACACACGAGGAGGACACTCTGCCAATCAAACCTGTGACAACCCACACACGAGGAGGACACTCTGCCAATCAAACCTGCGACACCCCACACACGAGGAGGACACTGTACCAATCAAACCTGTGACAACCCACACACGAGGAGGACACTCTACCAATCAAACCTGTGACACCCCACACACGAGGAGGACACTGTACCAATCAAACCTGTGACAACCCACACACGAGGAGGACACTGTACCAATCAAACCTGTGACAACCCACACAAGAGGAGGACACTGTACCAATCAAAACTGTGACAACCCACACAAGAGGAGGACACTCTACCAATCAAAACTGTGACAACCCACACAAGAGGAGGACACTCTACCAATCAAACCTGCGACACCTCACACACGAGGAGGACACTGTACCAATCAAACCTGTGACAACCCACACAAGAGGAGGACACTGTACCAATCAAAACTGTGACAACCCACACAAGAGGAGGACACTCTACCAATCAAAACTGTGACAACCCACACAAGAGGAGGACACTCTACCAATCAAACCTGCGACACCTCACACACGAGGAGGACACTGTACCAATCAAACCTGTGACAACCCACACACGAGGAGGACACTGTACCAATCAAACCTGTGACAACCCACACAAGAGGAGGACACTCTACCAATCAAAACTGTGACAACCCACACAAGAGGAGGACACTGTACCAATCAAAACTGTGACAACCCACACAAGAGGAGGACACTCTACCAATCAAACCTGTGACAACCCACACAAGAGGAGGACACTGTACCAATCAAAACTGTGACAACCCACACACGAGGAGGACACTCTACCAATCAAACCTGCGACACCCCACACACGAGGAGGACACTGTACCAATCAAACCTGTGACAACCCACACACGAGGAGGACACTGTACCAATCAAACCTGTGACAACCCACACAAGAGGAGGACACTCTACCAATCAAAACTGTGACAACCCACACAAGAGGAGGACACTGTACCAATCAAAACTGTGACAACCCACACAAGAGGAGGACACTCTACCAATCAAACCTGTGACAACCCACACAAGAGGAGGACACTGTACCAATCAAAACTGTGACAACCCACACACGAGGAGGACACTCTACCAATCAAACCTGTGACAACCCACACACGAGGAGGACACTGTACCAATCAAACCTGCGACAACCCACACAAGAGGAGGACACTGTACCAATCAAACCTGTGACAACCCACACACGAGGAGGACACTGTACCAATCAAAACTGTGACAACCCACACACGCGGAGGACACTGTACCAATCAAAACTGTGACAACCCACACAAGAGGAGGACACTCTACCAATCAAAACTGTGACAACCCACACACGAGGAGGACACTGTACCAATCAAACCTGTGACAACCCACACAAGAGGAGGACACTGTACCAATCAAAACTGTGACAACCCACACAAGAGGAGGACACTCTACCAATCAAACCTGTGACAACCCACACACGAGGAGGACACTGTACCAATCAAACCTGTGACAACCCACACGAGAGGAGGACACTGTACCAATCAAAACTGTGACAACCCACACAAGAGGAGGACACTGTACCAATCAAAACTGTGACAACCCACACAAGAGGAGGACACTCTACCAATCAAACCTGCGACACATTGCACACGAGGAGGACACTCTACCACTTAAAGAGCAATTTCTCCTTTTGCCACAATGTTTCCTACTTCTTTCAATTAGAAGTAATTTACAGAGGTATTCCATACCAAACTTTTGCCAAGATGTTTTCAATGTCATCTGCTGCAGATTTGTTGTATGTTTGAAAGGATTAACCCTTTCCCTCATACGACAATTCTGCAGCAGACGACTTTGAACATATTTTGTCAAAACATAGAATATCACTATAATTGAATGGATAACCTATGACAAAAAGTGGAAAACATTGTGGCAAAAGGAGAAATTGCACATTTTGTGCAATTTCTTCTTTTGTCACTATGTTTTCAAAAAGCCGTCTGCTGTAGAGGTGTCAGAAAGCGTCTATATGAGGGAAAGGGTTAAGACAACTTCTGAAGGTTATATATGCCTGAACTTTTCCTATTCATTATTCAACGTTCCAAGACAGTGCAGTGTTAAACATAAACATACCAGACTGTTTTCTTAATACACAATATATTAATGCCATCCCTGGGAATTGACATTTAACCCCCCCCTTTCCTACATACAACAAATCTGCATCAGATTATGTCAGACTTTGAAAACTTCAAAGGCAAAAATATGGAAAATCTCTATAACTGCAGGTATAATTGCTGAAAAAAGTTTAAAACATTGCGTCAAATGGAGAAATTGCTCGTTTTGAGCAATTTCTCGTTTTTAGTCACATTGTTTTGAATAGCTTGTCTATATAGCATTTTTCCAGAATCATCAATAATGAACTGCTCAATTTTAGAATATTCTCATAATAATAATAACGATGGATTGATAGTTTTGGGTTTCATGGCATATATGCAACAACTTTTCAGTCATATCATGGTAGTTACTCATGTGTTTCTGGTTTTCTCACAACAGTACGCCACACAACTGGCTGCTTTTTCACATAAACTGTAAGCCAATTGGTGGAAGACAAACGAGGCTGGTCACAGTGACTTGTCAAACATCAGAAAGAATGTTGGCCTAGCAGGGGTTCAATGTAACTCACAATTCCCGGATTTACAGTCCACCTCGCTACTGACTGAGCTACTGGGGCTCCGCTAAATGATGGCAGCAACTAAAATGTTCAACAATAACTTCGAGATACTTAGATAACAAGCCAATTATCTCTCCTATTTTAATACAACCCAATATTGTTGTTTTAGTGAGATAGTTCATTTGAGAACCCACAACATACAGTTTGAAGGTCAAATGTGTATGCAAGAACATGAACACTTCTCTTATAAGTGCTCAAAATTACTTGGAATGTCATTGTTTCATACAACACAAATCTGCAGCAGAGGACTTAGAAACATTTACTGTATCAAATTAAAACATTGTGGCAAAGAGAGAAATTGCTCAACATGAACAATTTCTCCTTTTACCACAATGTTTTAAAATTTATCTGCTGCAGTGTCAGTATGTGGGAAAGTCTAAACCTTTCAATCAGTCAATTACAGTCAATTTTAAGGTGTTAGCCTATTCACAGTTCATAAGCCAGTGTGTCTATTCCTTTAATTTTCATTTTATACAAAATCAATAAGAACGACCACAAATATAGGATAATTCCTGTAACAGGGAACCTATTGCAAAAGGCTTGAAAATCCCTTTATCTGGCGTCCCAATAGGTTAGTGTATCATATAATATCCTCCTCAGTATGGGCAATGAAATCTAGAACCACATCAATCTAACAGACTGATGATTTGGGTCAACAAATCCAATCTGTTAGTCTTATTTTAGTCATCTTTATTAATAATGGACTGCATCCTCAAGGAAAAGTGTCTTAACTAAAAGTTGATGCATTTGTTGAGATTTTAAGCATATTTAGAAATAGAGGAATGCATCCTTTATGAAAGAATCCTTAGAAATAGTGGATTGCTCCATATTTAAGTACATTTAGTAATAGTGGATTGCTCCATATTTAAGTACATATAGTAATAGTGGATTGCTCTATATTTAAGTACATTTAGTAATAGTGGATTGCTCCATATTTAAGTACATTTAGTAATAGTGGATTGCTCCATATTTAAGTACATTTAGTAATAGTGGATTGCTCCATATTTAAGTACATTTAGTAATAGTGGATTGCATTCACTTAAAAGTATCTTTAGTATATCGTTAAATGCATTTGTTGTGAAAGTACCTTTAGTTATAGTGCATTGCACTCGTTTTAATCCTATTTAGAAATATTGGAATGCCTCTTTTACAAAGCCTTTTTAGTCATTGTGAATTTGCTGTTTTAAACCCTCTTTGTTATCTTGGTCAACAAATCAGATCTTGTTTTTTTTTTTATTGATTTATCTTTGCTTACTAGTGGATTGTTATCTTTACTAATGAATCTAGCTCGTGGATGGATAATACAAACAATGTGGCCCCACAAGCTCTTCTGATCTTCAGCCAGTACAGGTAAAAACAAGTTAATCTGCTGATTGAAATCCCCTGCAAATGTTTTATTAAATGAATGCTTGGACAACCTTGGTAGACTAGTAAATTACTAAAAAAAATAATCTGTTTTGAAATGTGTTGACAATGTGCCCCACATTGGCTGGTTTATTTAATGAACCAAGCTCTTATGGATATCTAACAACTGTATAAGTTTGGTGAAGATCAGATAGTAAATGGAACCTCTTTTGTGTTCACAAGCTCTATTATAGCAATTTTGAAAGGAACCGAGCTCTTATGGATATCTAACTACTGTATAAGTTTGATTGAGATACAATCAAAACTGAAGACTTTATCACGTTCACAAGCTCTATTATAGCAATTCTGACAATTTCAAGGGCCATAATCCAGTCTTGCATGGCCGGATCTGGCTGGTTTGCAAAGGAAACCAAGCTCTCATGGATACCTAACTACTGTGTAAGTTTGATGAAGATCAGATAGTAAATGGAGCCTCTATTGTGTTCACAAGCTCTATTGTAGCAATTTTGACAATTACAAGGGTCATAATCCAGTGGTTTGCGAAAGGAAACGAGCTCTCATGGATATCTTATTACTGTATAAGTTTGATTGAGATACAATCAAAACTGAAGACTGTATCGCGTTCACAAGCAATTGTTTACGGACGCACAGACGGATGGCCAGACATGCCTACGAATGGACACTTGTTGGGTATATTCCTTTGATGTGTCCTTGTTGGGTAGAACCCCACAAGGGTACGGTTTATTCCGTAATTATCACCCTTTTACGGAATAAATAGCATTAATATGCTAATTAGGTACCCATTAGAAAATTAGAAAAAAAAAAATACTTATCAAAATGTCCTATAAGTGTCCATTCGTGAGTGCGGACGCACACCACACGGACCACGGCATAAGCTCTTCTGGTCTTTGGCCAGTAGAGCTAAAAACTAAATAAGATTTAAAAGAGGTTTATCTAAATTTATGTAATTTCAAATTAAAAAGCAACATAATTTCAAGGGGACATAACTGGTGTTCTTTTAGGCAATCTTATTGAAATTTGCAGTCTGACATTTCCCTTGGGTGGTTTATACATATCAAATTCATCCAATCACGCCTTAGATATGGCGCCCGACAGAAGGACAGACAGATAGACGGACAAGCCAAACAAATATCCCATCATAAAGAAGTGAGACATACTGGTGTACCACAACTAACATTTTTATATGATTCTAAAATGAAGACACCTGTACGAAAACTCTGAGCCAATTCTGTACAGAGTCTGTACCAATTCTGGGCAGAATACATACAGAATTTCTGTTTTCTGTACAGAATAAACACAGACACAGAATCTGATATAAATTCTGTACAGACTTTTTGTTTTTTTCTGTACAGAATCTTACTGAACCAGGTTTTTGTCTGTACAGATTATTGTATCAGACAGATTTTTCGCACTTAGAAAAAAAAGCGAACCAGAAAAATGGACTTAGACAAAAAGTGAACCAGAATAATTGAGCTTAGAAAATTTCTTAAATCATGCGTGGTTTTTTGGGATAGGGGCGTCTCGCCACTATCTCATAGCGAAGCTGCTTTCGAAAAGTCGGATTAAAAGCTGCAACCGCAGTCCACATGTGTATACCTACACCAAAATCGAGTTTTGATTGGTTATAATCTGCCTTTTCAACGATTTCATTGGTTCGACCGAATCACAAAACCCTCCGCTTGCATAACTTTATGAGACAAAATAGTTTCTATGAATGAAACTCACTCTGAACTATGGTTGACCTCAATGTCAGTAGTGTGAGGTAACGTCGACCGTTCTGTGACCCCATTAGTTTACAACAGTCGACTTATAGAGAAATGTGCAAAGCACTGTAAATACAATTATTGAAAGGAGTTGAAACCATTGTGGCAAAAATAGAAATTGCCTACGAAAAGCAATTTCCCCTTTTGTCACAATGTTTTCGATTGTCGTCTGCTGCACATGCGTCTGTAAGCGTCTGTAGGCGGAAAATGGTTACATCCTTCCCATGGAAGCGGAACCCTTTCCGTGATACTATAACAGTTCGAATATTTAAAAAAATATTGTTGAAAATGGAGCTATTGCTGACAATGAGCAATTCCTCCTTTTCACACAATGCTTTCAAACACGTTTCAAATTAATTCTTTTCATATTTAAACGTTTTACTATGGACGTTCTTTCCCTCTTTCTCCCTTCCGGACACATTTTGAATAACATGCTAGAGATGAATGATTACGAGCAATTTTGCCTTACATCAAGGGGAAAAATATATAGTTGAAACTTTGGTGGAAAAAGAGGAAATGGGTCATGATAAACAATTCTGCAGCCGTCTGCTGCACATGCGTCAAAAAGCGACTGTAAGCGGGAAAGGGTTGAACCGTTCCCGTTATAGCTACTTAGTTACAAACAAATGTTGAAAGTATATTTGCAAACGGAGCAATTGCTGACAATGAGCAATTCCTCCTTTTCAAACAATGCTTTGAAACATGAATCAATTTGTTTCTATAACCTAGATAACGAAAACATTTGTCTACAGTTATTATTTTAACCTTTGCCCCTTTTAGACACATTTGACTAACCTTAACAGATGAATGATAATCAACAAGTTTATCTTTTTCCACAATGTTTTCATCACTATTCAAAATCATACTTTTATTAATTCAGGTCAATAGTTATGCCTTAGTTCAATGTTGTTTGCTGTATATTTAGTCTATGTGGTCAAGGTTAAGGAATACTGTAAACAAACTTGTTACAACATAATTCGTCCAAAGAGAGAGGTCCTACTGTGTAAACATGCCATGAAATAATGTTACAAACGGTCTCACCGCTACTGGGGAATTGTTGGTAAAACAGGTCGCGTTTTGTGTTGAATATTCTCATGTTTCGCTGTATGTAGACCCTACTAGGAAATAGAAATTAAATCTACAAATTATAGATAAGTTAATTTCAACATTGATTGATTGTGATTTAACGCCGTTTTTAACATTTCTTCAGTCATATCACGGCGGCCAGTTCACCTACAAATGTATTTCCTGGTTTTCTCAAACCAGTACTCCTCACAACAATCTTCCCAAGCAACTGGCTGCGTTTCCACATAGACTTAGCCATTGGTGAAAGACGAATGACGCATGTCGCATTGACTTTTGTCAAACGTCGGAAAGAAATTTGGCCGAATTTGTCAACACATCCGAGTTATAACCGCAAGGTCATTTTATTTTATTATTGAGAAGCTTCTAGCGATTTTGGGACTAAAATTATAATGTATATGCATTTGCGTTAATTTAAGACTCAACGTTCATCAACGTGTAATATAGTCCTAGATGTATCTGTTGACAAATAAACTAGAAATGTAGTCTAAATAGGTTTTTGAAAATTAACCTTGACGGTCCGGTCCCGTTTCGGAGATACAATTAAATTGCAAATACTTTACAAATACCATAATCTAAGCTGACGTGTTTTGACGCATCGAACCAGTCTTCTGTAATCAATACTTGAGTTGTCTCCGTCTGTAAAGCTTGGAGGTATAATCCGGCGTCCGGCCGGCTGTCTGCCTGAATGTGAATTCGTCCGTCCGTCATGGATTGCATGTATTGGTTAACACGTTGTTTCTGTATGGCAGATTTATTTCAAAGTGGTCACAATTATACCCGTGTGATCAGGAGAACGGCAAAGTACTAGGTACATAACTCTGGTCTGTTTTTTCAGTTATCTCCATTTTTCCTTATTTAGTTCAGCGATTGTCTCAATTAACTTTCATTGTATCAATTTCAAACTTGGTTTGTATGTAACTTATGACCTACAGATTTGCAGTGCACCATTACCATAAATTAAGCATGCTGCGTTTGGAGTGTGTATATTTTTGTCTTTCAATGTTCTCCCTTATTATATGCAACACATGCGTTCCGTGAAATTCCCTTTTTCGTTAATGAGTGCTTCCCCAAGATTTGTACTTCGTCAAATCTAATCTGTTTTTTAGGTGTAAACTCAATTTTTTCATTTATTCGGTTATTGTCTCAATATATGTCCAATATATCAATTTAAGACTTGGTGTATAGGAAACTCAGAGCTGCAATTGTGCAGTGCAAAAGAAACATAACTCTATCATGCTTTCGATCGTCTTTCATTTATCAGCATGATTACAATATACATTGTGGATCTTTAGTGATTTCTGAACTAGAAATATTTTAATTAAGGGTAGCTGCTCGGGTTTTTTTTGTCAATCTTTTGTCCTTCGATATTTTGTTTATACAAGAAAAGGGTAAAACTTGACAAATGAGGTATATGTTATTGGCAGGCAATATGTGTTGCTTCAAACATTTTTGGTTGGGTTTGTTTAAAGGTCATTGTTTCATTGTTTCAACAATGTTTGTCCATATGATCTATGCCATATGTTTTCAATTTACATATGCCCCCTATACCATCAGCGCTGTCAGCGCTTTGATTTAAATATTGAGGGACGTAGATAAGCAACTCCACCTGTACACCTGTTATCTCTGGTTAAAATATGACATGGAGAAATAAAATTTTCCAAATTTTCACATTTTGTAGCAATTAATTAAACTTTGAAGTCACATTTGGCACATGTATATAAAAAACCCATACATATTCTGAAAGCTTAACATTTCAACTAAAGTTAGAAATACATTGAACATCTAGAATTTGTTTGTGTTTTGAATAATGCCTGGTTTAAAAGACACAGGGAATGAGGGATTGTGATTTCTGTATTTTATTAATTTTGTTCCAAATATTGATAGAATGACATTACAGTATTCATAAGGATAAAATATTATCAAAGAGTGTAGCGTATTAAAAAAATATTGTTATCCATTGGAACAGAACAATGTTTAAACTTCCAGAAAATATCTTTGTTATTTTCATATCTCATTTTTCATTTTCATTTCAATAGTTTTTGAGTTTTACTTGACGGATGATATTTTAGTGGGTCACACTTACGAACGTGTGTTTATAACGGTGAACCGGAAATTTGAATGACTGCAATTTCAAGACTATGACCGTGCGGTGTTCGCCTCATATTCTACTACCAGGTATGTTTTTTCTGATCAATATCAAATTAAACCTTATAATCTGAGCTTTATTTTAATATAGAAATTCTGGAAATCGGCCTGAAATTGACAAATGCATAGCAATTCTAGTACGAATCGTGTTCGCTACGCGATTGGCCGCCATTTTATGTCTTTGTCAACACAGCGACAAATCGGTTTTAAAGTCCCGATTAATTCAATAAATACATCAAAATAATACGTGTTAAAACAGTAATACATTACTATTGCAATACATATTATCTTTCTAATGAAATTTATACTTTCTCAATCTTCAAAAGATATATTTTCATGATCTTCGACACATCTGTTTTTCTGGGTTAAATCCGTGAGAGAAATATTTAAATCTTCATCGTAGTTTTTGGTTTATAATTCTAATAGATATGATTATTTGTTGAAAAATACCTATCAAATATAATCTTACGTTATTCTGTTCTTAATATTTGATATTTCCACCTTTTTCACAGGTTTTTCGAAACCAGATGTTGAGAGCTTGCACTGATAACTAGCGTCGTATTCGGACATACTCATTTTCGGATAGTGTAGGATAAAATCTAAATTTTTACAGTAGGACTTATTTGAGGTGTTTTTTCAGTTAACACTTTCCCACACAAAACAAATCTGCAGCATACGCCTTTGAAAATGTCTATGCAAAAATATTTTAAGTCCTCAAAAATGAAATTTTAAATGGGAAAGGAGTAAAATAATAGCAAAATTTAAAAACTTATTTTTTTTAAATTCCAGATGCTGTTACTCACATTATTGTTGGCATGCAGTTGAAAAATGGATCAAGCAAGAAATTCCTGGGCAAGCAAGGAAAGAGAAACAAGACGTTAAGAAACAAAAGATACAGTTTATGATTTAAAACCATTTATGACATTGAATAATTATACCCCCTTCGATGTATTCAATACAATTTTACATGAAGCATCTATACCAAGAGGAGATGTGCATAATCCTAAAGGTCTTACAATTGCATGTTATTTTACAGAGCTATGACCCTTTTACTAATTATACCCCCTTTCGAAGAAGTGGGGGGTATATAGGAGTCACTGTGTCGGTCGGTCTGAAGCCATATTTTGTTCAGCCTATTTCTTACAAACCAATGGGTGCAATTCAATAAAATTTTACATGAAGCTTCTATACCACAAGCAAATTCATGAAATTTCTATCCCCCGCTTGGAGGAAATATTGTAGGAAAATGTTGAGGTTAGGTTTAAACATGTCAGTAGACTTTTTATTGAACATGTATTACAGGGTAAATTAAACTGATTGAAGACCCCACCAAATAAAGTCTGCCGAAAGTGACGATCGAACTTGGCCTAGCTGTTAAGGCATTCCCGTACGAAGATTTTAACAGGATTCCAGCAGGACCCTGGTAGGAATGTACCAGGAATCTAGCAGGAATCAATTTTTCCTGCAGGAATGTAACCGTACATGGAAAAAACCTAATTTCCTACAGGGAAAATTTGTTCATACTGGAAAAGTTTCCTGCTATAGTAACAGGAATCCCTTTACTGTAGCTGGAATATTGGTGAAATTCATATTCCTACTAGGAATAATTCATCTTATAATATTTAAAATCTCCAGTTAATGAAACTTTGGCAGGATTTCTAGAACTTATACTTTTTCATAGCAGGAATTTTATACTTTAACATTTTACTAACTTGGATTCTGAAACTTAGAAAATATGCAAAAGAAAATCTAAAACTTTAATTAAAAAAAATGGTATACAATCCTTGGTTCCCCACTGGGGTATTCAAGATCAGTAGGTACAATCCTAAATGAAAAAGCCATTGAAATATAAATAGCAATTTCTCCTTTCCTCACAATATTTTTAAAATGTGTTTGCTGTAGATGCATAGAAATGCCTCTACAAATTGGTAAGGGTCAACTTATTTACCCGGGAAAACTTAGCAGCTAACCTATTTTTAACCTACACAAATGAGTCATGTCATACAAAAATGACATTTGGTCTCTGCAACCAGCCGATATTCATATAACTTGATAAACCTGCCCAGTCTGCTTCTAAGGGTCTCTAGTCACACACACACACACAGCTTTAACTACACAGGGGGAAAACAATGACTTAATGTAAAACTTGACATAGAAGTATTAACTGTGATCATAGTTCATTGATATATAATGTGGGTTTTCATATGACGTGGCTCAATCTCTCCCCAGCATTTTAAACAAAGGTCGGTGACTTAATTATGACGCAATAGGTCACGTGAATGTTAGACGGGCAGGATTTATGTAAAAGTAAGTTGGACTTTCCCAAAGCATTTATATTCTGATCAGTCCAAATTAATGAATTGGTGACAATTGTTATTAACTAGATTTAAAAAATGCTTCAAAAGTGTTACATATCTCACCTCTGTGCAAATTTGACCAGATTTTTATAGATTCTTCAAACAAACAACTAGACACCATTTAAAAACATTGTGAGAAGAGGTGAAACACTTACCTTTCGAGTGTATTCAAACATCGTATATATATTTTGGATTTACGGTGACTATCAAGAGGAGTTGTTTTTTGTTAGTTTTTCTTTCAGCTAACAAGCTTTTGAAAACATTGTAATAAAAAGGAGAAACCAAGTAATTTCTGAGTCGATTCATAAACCATGTATACATATCTCTACTATCAAACATTTGTTTTAAGTTTTACTTTCAGCTAACCAACTTTTAATTTTGAAACATTGTTGGAAAGGGAAAAACACATTACGTCTGATGAATGCGTCTGCAAGTGAAAAAGAGTTAATTTAAGTGTGCAAATGGATATTAAGTGTGAAGTTATTTATACAGTGTCTCTTAAGTAATTTAATTATCTAAGGAAAATCTGGAATAAACTCATATTTATCAACCACTCCCATCGACGGTCTGTAATATTTTTAATTGATTTATGTTTAAAGTCTTAAAACTTTTCTGCATATTTGTTACTTTCGACAAGTCACTTTTGTTATGCATTGATCTTGTTACGTCATGAATGACATGTGGTATGACGTCATTAAAAAAGTCTATCGGCGTTTGGAAAATTGTTTAAATCAAGATGGCGGCCTTTTTCAACACATGCTGTTTTCACAGAATATATGCGATATCGGCGATAGTTGGCATCTATTTCTGTTTAGTTGATGGATTAAGTGTTCTGGAATATTCGTAAGTAAATTATTTTACTTTTATTTTGCATTATTTCATTTGTATTGCAATCAAAATGCTGTTACGAAGATCTCTCACCCTTTCTCTGTCCCACAATATTTAGATCAACAGAAATATTTTAAAGCATTTATTTGATCATATATCATAATTGGAAAATATTTACTTGCGTACAGCGACGGACCACCTTAGAATGATTAATGGGTTTTTGTATAACCCTTTCTGGGATTCAACACAGGAGATCAAAAACAAATTGTTTCCATAAATCTTTACTGGAGCAGTGTGCACAAATTCAAGACCATTGTTTCATTTACACATTTGTATCAATGAGTCCTTTGATGTGTTCTCCCAAAATAATGAGTCCTACTAAATTACTGTTGTTTTTTCACATTTTAATTAGTCTATGACTCGGCAGAAAAATTAAACATTCAAGACACATTCCCATGTTTAGAAATATTTGTCTGAACCAGCAATTTAAATTAATACTTGAATGTATACTTTTCAGTTGAAGCAGCTAGGCAAGAAAAATTTGGAAAGCATTCTAGCTTTGAAAATTGACCAACCAAGGACATTACCTGTGACGTGTTCCAGATGAACTATTGACAACATGGTGATTTATATAAATTTATAATGGTGATACCAGGGTCTTTCAAATACTATTTGAAAGACCCTGGTGATACTGACCTGTCGTCTTAGATGATTGATTGATTTGGGTTTAACGCCATTTTCAACAATTGTTCATTCACATCACGGGGGCCTACTCATGTATTACCTTGCTTTCGCATAGGATGATTGATTGATTTGGGTTTAACACCATTTTCAACAATTGTTCACATCACGGCGGCCTACTCATGTATTACCTTGCTTCGCATACCAGTACTCAACACAACATACTTTCTAAGCAGCTGGCTGCTTTTCCACATAGACTGTAATCCCATTGATGAATACCCGGTTGCGGCGACATTCTTTCGGGCGATGTTTTCCATTGCCTCTCACCTCTGATCTATGTGAGAAAGTAGTCCGTGGCTTCGAAAGAATGTTGTGTAAGTACTGGTGTGGGAAAGCCAGGAAAACATGGGTAGGTGCACAGACCGCCGTGATATGACCAAAGCTGTTGAAAGCGGCGTTAAACTCCAAACAAACAAACCATTGATGAATGACGCATGTCAAAGTGACTTTTTCAAACGTCAGAAAGAATGTAGGCCGAGCTGGGATTCGAACTCTCAACCCCTGGATGAGGTCTAGGTCCGCACATTTTTCATACAGACCTCGTCAAATTAATGAAGAAAATAACCGTTCTTGAGAATATTCTAAGACTTGAACTCAAAAATGCAATATTTAACGATGAATATTAAGTAAAGTATTTGAGATTAATTTGCAAACTTACTTTATATTAGATATTTGCCTTTAAATGAACGTCCATGAAAATTGAAGCTGGTTTATCAGAATGCAAACTTGAGAACAATCTCAAAAATGGTTGCTGGATTCGAGATCTTGAGTATTTTCATTAATGTTTTGTAAAAGAAAGATGACTGGCACTGCATATAACTAGGCAGACATGATCAAATAGAGGAAAGGTAGCTGTGTAAACGAAAGTAAAATTATTGAATAAAGTTGAAAACAGATAATAGTGGCAAAAAGAAAAATTGCTCATATTGTATTTAAAAGTCATCTGCTGCAGAGGTGTCAGAAACCGTCTTTATGGGTAAAGAAGCCTTCAAGGGTTCATTTATTATAATTTTCTATCTTTTACTTTCATTTGAATAGCTCCATACACAACAACTTAAAAGAGCCCCTTATAGAGGATGGTCCAGTCATCACCAAACTGAAACAAACTTTAACCATTTCCTCATAGTTGACGACTGATGATTTGACCACCAGACTCTACAAGACTCTGCTTAGTGATACCCATCAGTGCTTTGTTCATGCACAATCAAATGGATTAATTCTTTAAGTTAAACTATGTTTCCAGATCACCCTTTGTTTTTAAGTGGCAACATTCTTAAATATTCCTGAGTTGTTTGTGAACAATTTTTCAACCTACTTCTTGAATTGTGAATGCTTGTGTTTGTTTTAGAATTTAAAGTTGACACTTTCCCTCATACAAGGGATCTGCAACAGCTGACTTTGAACATGTCCTGGCAAAATGAGTTGTTATGGAAAATCTCAATAAACTAAAGCGTTTTTTTTAATTGAGTTGAAAACATTGTGGCAAAAGGAGTAATTGCTCATTATAGATGAGAATTTTCTTCTTTTTCCACAATGTTTTCTAAAAGCGTCTGTATGCGCAAAAGGATAAAAAAAATTGTTCTGATATATATGTTAATTACCATCAAATAAATCAATGATGCATTATCAGCATCTCTTGATTAAACATTTACAGTTATTATTTATTCTAGTAAAAATTTGATTTGGATTCCTGGTAGGATTTTGTTCTAGGAATCCTGTTGGGTATTTGAACCTAAAATAGTGGTCTAGTCCACTCTCTTTAATAATTTTACTTATAGATTTTCCGTATTTTGTGACTAATTAAGGACCATCTTGGCCCTCTTGCTTCTTATTAGCTCGCCTGTCACGTAGTGACAAGGTGAGTTTTTGTGATCGCCCGTCGTCTGTCCACAATTTCTTGTGAACACGATAAATTCTTCATTTATTATCTAATGTTTACCAAAATTATACAGTAGCTAGATACACCATGGGAGCTCAGTTCCTTTCAAAAACCAGCCAGATCCATCCATGCATGACTGGATTATGGCCCTTTAAAATTGGCAAAATTGTTCAAATTGACCTTGTGAACACGATAAGAACTTGATTTATTATTCGATGTTTACCAAACTTATTCGGTAGCTAGATAAACATGGGAGCTTGGTTCCTATTGAAAACCAGCCAGATCCGTCCATGCATGACAGGAAGATGGCCCTTTAAAATTGGCAAAATTGCTATAATTGACCTTATGAACAAAATAAAGTAATCATTTATTATCCGATGTTTACCAAACTTATACAGTAGCTAGATATACATGAGAGCTTGGTGTCTTTTGAAAACCAGCCAGATCAGTCCATGCATGACGGGATTATGGCCCTTTAAAATTGGCAAAATTGCTATAATTGATAATTTATTATCTGATGTTTACCAAACTTATACAGTAGCTAGATATACATGAGAGCTCGGTTCCTTTTGAAATCGGCCAGAGGCGTCTATGCATGACTGAATTATGGCCCTTTATTAAAATTGGCAAAATTGCTATAATTGACCTTGTGAACAAGATAGTCATTATTTATTATCCGATGTTTACCAAACTTATACAGCAGCTAGATATACATGAGAGCGCACTTTTTTTTTAAATCAGCCAGATCCGTAGATGCATCACTGAATTATGGCCATTTAAAATTGTCAAAATTGTTATAATCGACTGTGAACACGATAAAAACTTCATTTATTTGTCATTTGTCCTTTACATTGATTTATAAACGTGTGACCATGACCTAAAAGTGATCTTTTACAATTAAATAACATCATTGTCTTTGGATGACCTTCACCATGACTTTTTGACCTTCTTGTCTAAACATTAGTAACCGTACATATAAGCACTGTTGAGTCTCATAAAAGGTTGAACCTGGATTCCTTTGATTCTTTGTACGATTTTTGTACCAGGAAACGATTCCTTGTAGGAATTTTGTACCAGGAAACCTGATAGGAAGTTTTAACCTATTTAAGTATCAAAAATCTTTTTGGATTTTGTAATGAGATTCCTTGTAGGATTTTTTCTATATTCCTTGTAGGATTTGTTCTATATTCCTTGTAGGATTTTGTAACTGGATTCCTTGTAGGATTTTGTAACTGGATTCCTTGTAGGTATTTAATCCAACTAGAAATCAAGAGTTTTGAAATATGCAAATGAGGTTTGATTTCCTGCTACTAGGATTCCTGGTAGGAAAAAAGTAGAAGGAATCCAGCAGGAAAATGGCCCGAAATATGTAAATGAGGACAAAATCCCTGCAAGGATTTTTTATCAAATATTCCTACAGGATTCCTGTTAATCTAATTAACATATTTCGCTCCATTTTCCTGCTGGTTTCCTTGTAGGATTTAGAGCGATATTCCTGTATGAATCCTGTTATATTACGCCTGGACTGTTTCGTACGGGAAATTTTAATCTTGTTACCAAGTTTGAAAACAAGAGTACAGCAAACGGTACATAATACGCCCGTCAGGAACATCTTTGTAAGTTTCCTCTTGTTTTGATATATTGTTTGTTTGTAAAAAGTTAATAAAGTTGTTCAGGAATGAATTGACAACAAAGCAGTATACAAAAATACAGCTGAATACCTCAAAGCATGTAGGAAACAAATGTGAAAAAACATTATTCCAACCCCAAAAAGGGGCATAACTCATGCAGAAATTGACGAAATCTGAAGAAACGTGAATTTGATCTATGGCACATGACCACAAAGCCATATACAAAATTTCAGCGTAATACATGAAAGCATGTAGAAAAAAAATGCAGAAAACAAATATTCTAAGTCCAAAAAGGGGCATAACTCATTAAAAAATTGACGAAATCCCAGGAAATATGAACTTGATCTGTGACACATCACTAGAAAGCGTTATATAAAATTTCACCTCAATAGCTCAAAGTATGTAGGAAAAAAGTGCGGAAAACCCGAACGGACGGACGGAGGGAGGGACGGACGGAGGGAGGAAGGGACATGACCATACCATAATAAAACGGTTGTATAAAAAAAGGTTCACATTTTGGCAGTTATTGCACGGAAACGGCAAGAAACGACATTTTTTGTTAAATAAGGGGCCATAACTCCACCAAATAAAGTCTGCCGAAAGTGACGATCGAAGTTGGCCTAGCCCTTAAGGCATTTAACCTTGTTACCAAGTTTGAAAAAAAAAGGTTCACATCTGTGGCAGTTATTGCACGGAAACAGAAGAAACGACATATTTTGTTAAATAAGGGGCCATAACTCCACCAAATAAAGTCTGCCGAAAGTGACGATCGAAGTTGGCCTAGCCCTTAAGGCATTTAACCTTGTTACCAAGTTTGAAAAAAAAAGGTTCACATTTGTGGCAGTTATTGCACGAAAACAGCAAGAAACGACATTTTTTGTTAAATAAGGGGCCATAACTCCACCGAATAAAGTCTGCCGAAAGTGATATTCGAACTTGGCCTAGCCCTTAAGGCATTTAACGTTGTTACCAAGTTTGAAAAAAAAAGGTTCACATTTGTGGCAGTTATTGCACGGAAACAGCAAGAAACGACATTTTTTGTTAAATAAGGGGCCATAACTCCACCAAATAAAGTCCGTTGAAAGTGACGATCGAACTTGGCCTAGCCCTTAAGGCATTTAACGTTGTTACCAAGTTTGAAAAAAAAAGGTTCACATTTGTGGCAGTTATTGCACGGAAACGGCAAGAAACAACATATTTTGTTAAATAAGGGGCCATAACTCCACCAAATAAAGTCCGCCGAAAGTGATATTCGAACTTGGCCTAGCCCTTAAGGCATTTAACGTTGTTACCAAGTTTGAAAAAAAAAGGTTCACATTTGTGGCAGTTATTGCACGGAAACGGCAAGAAACAACATATTTTGTTAAATAAGGGGCCATAACTCCACCAAATAAAGTCCGCCGAAAGTGATATTCGAACTTGGCCTAGCCGTTAAGGCATTTAACCTTGTTACCAAGTTTGAAAAGAAACGGTTCACATTTGCGGCAGTTATTGCACGGAAACGAAGTGTGACGGACGGACAGACGGACAGACGGACGGACGGACGGACAAACCGAAATTAATAACCCCCCTTTTTTTCTTCGAAAAAGCGGGGGATAAAAAGGAGATGTGCATATCGTTAAGGGGTTACAATTGCATGTTATTTTACAGTGTTAAGGCCCTTTTACTTATTTAGTTATGGTGTATGTGAAGGTGCTGTTTAGGGGGGTATTTATCATCTTCAGTGATAGTTCTAGTTATAATATTTGTAAATTAAACATTTATCATTTGTTATATTGTTGTTTAAAAGAAAATATCTCGTTTGATATTGAAAATGTTTGTGTTTAAACTTAAATAAAATATTATGTTACTTACACCATTTTTTTGCGAATTTTTCATTGAGAAATTTATCCTTTTGTCACAATGTTTTCAATTATGTCCAATAGTTGAATATCTTTGAAAAACATTGTTGCAGAAGGAGAAATTGCTTGTTTCAAACAATCCCTCCTTTTTCAACAATGTTATCACAGGTTTTCTGGTGCAAATGTGTCTTCAAGTGGGAAAGGAAATATTACTACACATTTTTAGCATTTCTCTATACAGAATTAATTCTGTACAGATTTTTTTCTGGCCAGACTTTTTCTGCTCCCAGAATTTTTTCTGGCCAGAATTTTTCTGCACCCAGAATTTTTTCTACACCGATTTTTTTTCTGCCTAATTTAAATATTTCGCGAAATTCTGTACAGATTTTGCTCTTTGTCTCCATTTGAAAAATCTATTTATAGAATCTGGTTCAACTATGTCTCAATGAACCAGATCTTTTTCTGTACAGAGACTGCTGCACAGTTTCTGTATTTTATTCTGTACAGAATCTGGTTCTAGTCTGCCCAGACTATTTCGTACAGGCTGAGGCTTTCATTTCATTTCATGCAACACATTTAAATAAGTTCACACTATAATAGCTATATAAAATGTTTATACTCAGGTAGTGGAGTTCAGATTGACACAAAGTTCACAGATAATGAAATATTTAATGTTGAGCTATAACAGTGAAATACCAGGGAGAAAGATCATTTTTCCATTTATCCCGGCATTATATTATTAAGTTATTCTCCCTGCATTAAAGATTTTGTCACCTTCTAGGCTTCCAACATATTGATTTCATTTCCTGTGTAGTTGTAGTTATGTCATACTATAACAGCCTTTTGAAAATAATTTACAAACCTTGATTTACACTTGGTTTTGTTTCATTGGTACATATTATGTAATGTCACTTTCAACAATATAAATGAATGACTCAGTGATGTTGTGGATATAGAGTCAGCCCCATTAATGGGGATGGAACCTGTAACCTCCCACATCCGAGGCGGATGCTCTACCACTTCATCACCAAGGCGGTAACAAAGAAGAACACAAGTGATCTGGTTTTAGTTACACTAACCTTGACCCAAATGACCCCTAAAACAATCCCGGGTTCTTTTTTATCTAAGCTACATTCCTATAAAATTTGTTTTATTTATTTAGTCTTTTCTTTGATTCATTCTGAAATTGAACCCGTGATTTATTTCAAGGATGCTTTAAAGATCTCTCTTTTCAGCAAGGGCAAACATATAAAACTTTCAAATAAACAACCATCAATAGAATAGAATTTATACCATGCACTAATATATTGCTATCAAATAAATAAATCGGAGTAAAAGCACTTGAAAAAAAATCTGTACAAGTTGATATGTCAAGTCTGTTCAACTCTTATAACATTGCAGCTAATATACTTGACGATAATACCCCCATAAAGACTTATTTACCTATATAAAAATAATAACAGTTGGCTATGCAGTCATTTGTCTTAACAGTTATTCCATGCAACAATTTCTCCTTTTACCACAATGTTTTCAGCTCTATTCAATAATATAACTTCATTTGTAGAGTTGTTGAATAATTTGTGCTACATTATTGTTCTCCAAGTTGCCTGTTAACCCTACCCCTCATAAAGACGCTTTTCTGATGCCTCTGCAGCAGACAGCTTTTTGAAAACATAGTGACAAAAGAAGAAATTGCACAAAACGTGCAATTTCTCCTTTTGCCACAATGTTTTCCACTTTTAGTCATAGGTTATCCATTAAATTATAAAGATTTTCCATTATTTGACAAAATATGTTCAAAGTCGTCTGCTGCAGATAGACTCTGGAATATGATGCATGGATGCACAAAGAGAAATTCCCCATGTTCCAAATTTAACCCATTCCCACATATAGACGCTTTCTGACGCCTCTGTAGCAGACAAATTTGGAAAACATTGTGGCAAAAGAAGAAATTGCTCAAGACAAGCAATTTCACCTTTTGTAACAAGTTTTTCAACTTTTCATTTCTGGAGGTTTACCATATTTTTGTTGAGATGTTTCAATGTCGTCTGCTGCAGATTTATTGAAATTGGGACCAGTCCTAAATAGACCAGTGTAGATCCAGATCAGCATGCACATCTACACACTCTTATCTGGCCCTGCATTGTTTGCCAACATGTCAGAGAAGGCTTCAAGAAACTTCTGATGCGCAGTTAGATATTTATTTACAGGTGTAATAATAACATAAGGTTGGTTGGTTTGCCTGGAGCTACAGTCAAGTCAACTTAGGTTGGTTTTCCCGGAGCTCCGGTCAAGTGAAAATATGAAGGCAAATATATGGAAACTCAATCAATGATTGTTGCAAAAGAAGAAATGGCTCAACATTTCAAAATTCATCTGATGCAGATGCATTAAAATGTGTCTGCATGTGGGAAACTGTGCTTAAGTTAGTTAAGTTAACCCTTTCCCACGTACAATAATTCTGCAGCAGACGACTTTGAAAACATCAAGGCAAAACTATGAAATATCTCTGTAAATTAAAGTATTTGCATTGAAAAGAGTTGAAAACATTGTGGCAAAAGGAGAAATTGCTCGTTTTGAGCAATTTCTCCTTTTGCCACAATGTTTTCAAAAGTCGTCTGCTGAAGATGCGTCATAAGGCGTCTATAGGTGGGAAAGGGTTAAGTCGAGCCATTGGCTAAAAGGTATTTCTTTAAGACCTTCTTTGATCTATCACTATTAAATCACAGTTCCTGCAAAAGACATGTTATCCAAGTACAATGAATATGTTGTCAAAATATGACAATGTCTTAATCAGCACTGTTTGTAAATTAAGCTAGCTTAAGTCATAAAATGTTTCAAAGAGCTTCTGACATGGTAAGCTTGGATTGGAAAGCATGACTGGATAGGCAGATCTTAAAGGTATACAATTGTCACAAACACACTACCAGTGGAGACCGGCTGAATTATAGCCTACCTGCTTTTAACCCTTTCCCACATGCAGACAACTTTTAAAAACATTATAGCAAACGGATAAATTGCTCATCATGAGCAATTTCCACTTTTGCCACAATGCCTTCATCTGTATTCAATATTATTGAATAAAACAAGAAACCGCTGAAGACGGTAAGGCCGGATTGTCGGCAATTTGACCTTCAAAATTGACAAACCAAGGTCAAGGTCAAAGTAACCATAGAAATCATTAGAACTTGTTACCTTCAGGCAAAGTTTCAAGTTTGTAACCCTTTCCAGTGCTGAGATTTTGCCTCAACCTGAAACTTTAACCAAAATGTTGACGGACAGACAGACAGACAGATGGACGGACATCGCCAATCTATAGACCGGAATTGCTAGAGCAATCTGGCCAATTAATAAACTTTCATTAAAATAGATTTTCAAGAATCTTGCCAAGATGTTTTCAAAGACATCTGCTCCATATTTGTTTCATGTGGTGAAGGGTTATTAACAGTGCGAATGATAAAAGTTTTGTAAATGTAATAAGCTTCTTCCTTTTTTTAAAATATTTTAGCACTGCTAAAGAAAAGGAGCGCAAAAAAAAACCTGCTTAATTTAACAATGTCATGACAAAATAAATAAGCCAGTTTTTCAATTCAATTTAGTTTTATTATACTCTTTTATCTATACAAGTGGCTCTTAAAAAAGTTTGACCCTTTTGATATTTATCCCATTTGGGTATTTTGTATTTGTTATGGAACCCACAAAAATAGCTCTGATATGAAATCATTAACATATTTCAACAGAGACATTGCTACTTTTTTTTATACCTCTTTCAGACTGTCTCCATGCATAGTGTAGTGGTTAAAGCATTCACTTCAGTAGCGGGAGATCAGGGTTAGATCCCCAGATGTGTCATACCATAGACTTTAAAAGACAGGCGCATTTTGACGCATATGCAGCAGATGACTTTTGAATAAGTTGGTGTAAAAGGAGAAACTGGTTATAATGACCAATCACATGCCCTTAAAATCTTACAGATCTCTAACGGCCTCATAATAAATAATAAATGACATATTTTTACCACAAAGTTTGCAGATCACTTTTGCCACAAAGTTTTTAACTCTATTTCAATAATTATACTTTCATATAGAGAGCTTTTCCGTGGTTACGCTTAGATGTTCTCAGTCTTTGTGGTACCTTGGAATAGGTTAATTAATTTAATTTCTGGTTGTTCATGAGTCAGCACCATAATTCTAAAATAAGAGGAAGCGAAAAAGGGACATTAAAAAAAGTTTTCCTTTGATATATATTTTGAACGGGCAGTTGGCCAACTAATGGTAAACACAGGCAATTGATAAAATGTCAATGTAAATATTGAATCTTGTAGCCAATTGAAAGGCATTACAGAGAACCTGTATCGGTGAATATCTACCTGATAACACACAGGTCAGACAAAAACGAGCATTTTGTTCTCTTTAACCCCACTTTCTCACATACAACAATTCTGCAGCAGACAACTTTGAAAACTTCTAGCAAAAATATTGAAAATCATTTTAACTCTTTAATTCCCTCTTACAGATGCTTTCTGACGCCTCAGCAGCAAACAACTTCTGATAACAACGTTGCCAAAAGAACGATTGCTTATACATGTAATTAGCGATCTCTCCATATGACACAATGTTTTCATCTCTTATTCAAGTATTACACTTTTATTATTAGTAGGTTTCTTTTATAAAATTGCCTAGCTATTTTCAAAACCATCTGCTGCAAATTCATGGGATGTGTGAAAAGGTTAAATGAAATTATAAGTATTAAAATGAGTTAAAAACATTGTGCAAAAAGTAAATATTGCTCATCATGAGCAAATTCTCCAATTACCACAACATTTTTCAAGTCATCAAAATATCCCTTACAAAAGGGGAAGCCGTTTTGGAGTGCCTTCATATAGAGGGTTTACAAGGTTTTTTGAAATTTGAATTAGTTACATAGTAAAGAGCCCAAATGACCAAGTTTCAATCCTAACCCTTTCCCACAGTAGGCAACTTCAATAAAAACTAGTCAAAAGTAGGAAAGATCTATAGAAAACAAGAGCACAACAAGCGAACGCCAACGCTCGTCTGCTATTTTCTAAGTCGAAAAAAGGGGCATTACTGAATAATTATGGAAGCTAGAGATAAGTGACTTGGTATAGACATGTGCCTTGTTCCCAGGAACATGTGTAACAAGTTTCATTTGAAAATGTTGAAAGGATTTTGATAAATGAGGTAAGCTTAAAGTTTTGTGGCGATGCAGACGATTACGCTAAGGGTATCACAATACCCCAACTATTTTTCTCCAAAAAAAAAGCCATGATAAAAGGATGCTTTTTTCAAAAGTTGTTTGTTGGAGAGCATCAGAAAGTGTCTGTATTTGGGAAAGGGTTCACCAAGATTTAACGGAGACAATGTTCTGATGAAGCTTCAAGAAGATTGCATGAAAAATATGGCATCTAGGATGTTCACAAGGTTTTTCTAAGATTTGACCTAGTGACCTACAGTTTTGGACCCTATGTGACCCATTTTTAAATATGACTGGATTTTAATGGAGATGACTGTTCTATTGAACTTTCATGAACATTATAGGACATGGATGAAAATTGTGGCCTATAGAGTGTTCACAAGTTTTAATAATCTAAAGTTTGACTTAGTAGTAACCAGTAGTTTTTGGCAACATGTGACAACTTGAACAAGATTTGATTTGCATAATCTGATAATTTATGTGAAAATTTGGGCCTCTAGGTGTTCAGAGGGGTTTTCTAAAATTTGACTTGGTGACCTAGGTTTTGGCCACACATGACCCAGTCTTGAGGACCTTGGCCATAAATGGGTTGGAGAGGAATGTTCTGATGAACCTTTATGGCAAGTTCATAAAGAATCACTGTCGTCTAGAGATCATATAGTGTAAAATTTGATTTTCTTTCTCATATGACCCAGATGTTTCAGAATTCTTCATTATGTTTTCAAAGCTGTCTGTTGCAGATTTGATGAAGATGGGAAAGGGTTAAGAAAGGAGTCAAGTTTATTTTTATTACAAGTCTCAAGTACATTAATTGGCATGTTTTTGTAAATGGATTAAAGTTAGAAATTGGGGATTAATTGTATTGTTCATAACCATTTTGAGAAACTTAATCCTCTATATCTAGCCCTTCGTTACATTACAGCATTGATCCTTTAGTGAAATTGTTATACATGGTGATACCTGTACTGCATGAAGTGACATGAAGTCTTTATTTTTTATTAATTAGAAACTTGACTAATAACAAGAGAGCCAAGATGGCCCTGGTTTGCTCCCCTGAGTTATGCCAACCACATAATCAATCACAATAACTCATTTTGCGATCAGGTAAGCTAATATAGGGTGTTTACAAGATTTCCCTTCAATTTGGAAAATGTTAAGTAGCTTTCAACAGTATTACAGATTTCTTGGGTAAACTTTCTGTAGTACGATACGATGCAAGTCAGTATACGCTGTTATTAGTGTGTCAGGCCATAATGGCTAACAATAGATTAATTATGGACACAAGTTCCCCTTCTCAAGTTGACCACTCTAACCATACGTCACATCAGCCTGTCAATCAATTCTTTTTCAAAAATTGAGTTCTTCAAGTTCAAGAACTAATCTTTAGTTCTTGAAAGGTTCAAGACACATTCATTGGTTCTCAAACTTTTCCTTACCGGAGTATAATGTCTAGGTAAGAAATGATGCCTTAGATCTCTTTTCCGTTGTGTGTGTTTTGTTTCAAGGAGGTTTAAACAATAGAGCATTTTGGCAATTTAGTGCCAAGAAAAGACGGGAAACTTGATTCTTTGTTCATGACATTGAACAATAAAAGTAACCAGTAAATACTACTCAACATATGATTTCTCCCACGCCAGTATTTTTTGTAGAGAGAAACCTTGGGACGGATTTAGAACATTCCTGCAAATATCATTAAGCAATCACTCCCTCAACAAAGTACTTTTAGTCGTCTAGATTTACGTCACTAACCCTTAAAAGGCAATAAGTGTTTACTGATAGAAGTGATGCCAATCCATTTCTGTCTATTGATGAATCATATTGAAACAAAGTCGGTAACTCTTCTATCAGATTTGTTTTTTGTATGGGAACTTTTCTATAAAGCTCTCAACGTCATCAAATCATTTATGAGAATCTGTATATTTTAAAAGGCTTCAGTCTAAAATTCCAAGAGGATATTCAAAAATTAAAATCAGGATTATACTCATTCAAAATTGATTAAGTCTTGCAGCATAGAATTTCCTAAAGTAGTCTCACTCTTCAATGCTCAAAATAAGGTGACTCCATTTTTCACAATGCGGATTTCAAGTGAGACAGCTAAATGTTAAGAGCCTAATCACCTGAATCTGTTTGATTTGCAAAACCCTCAATATTGCCATTTGCACCTTTTACCACTGACAGATGACTTGTAATGCCTTTGTAGCTATGACACTTGAAAACAATATGGAAACAAAAGCTGTCACAGGACAGTCTAGCTGGCTGGCTGGGAACTTAAGTATAAAACTTGGATGAAAACATAAGCTCTTTTCAGACACAGTAATGGTGAGCATAACCCTTTCACTGTGAATTTCACAAAGTTGACTCTTCCATGTTGAAAATTGGACCACTCCATCTTTTGTCCAACAGGAAATTTGGTAAAACTTAATATCTAAGTGGCAAACAATGTAGATTTCAGGAGAAACAGCTCATCATGACCTGTCTCACCTGAATCTACATTGTTTGCGAAATCCTTTATTTGCCCTTGGCAGCAAAAGGGTTTTACCATTTCTCACATACAACAACCTGTAGCAGATTGATTGATTAGGGTTTAACGCCGTTTTTTAACAATTTCTCAGTTATATCACGACGGCCAGTTCACCTACTCATGCATTTCCTGGTTTTCTCAGACCAGTACTCCACACAACAATCTTCCCAAGCAACTGGCTGCTTTTCCACATAGACTTAGCTCATTGTCAGAAGACGAATGACGCGTGTTGCAATGACTTTTGTCAATCATCGGAAAGAAAGTTGGCCAAGCCGGGATTCAAACTCACAAACCCTGGATTGACAGCCCGCGTTGCTACCGACTGAGCTACCGGGGCTCGACCTGTAGCAGACAACTTTTGAAACATCTAGGCAAAAATAGGGAAAATGTCTATATATATCATAAAATGGGATAACAGTTATTGTATAAAATTGAAAAATAATGTGGAAAAGAAGCTTCTGTTTGCGGGAAAGATTAATTAGAGAACAAATTTCTTCTTACAAATAATAAAGTATGCTAGTCTTAATAATATTTTGCTTTAAATTTCACATAGCTTTTACATCTTCCATGAGAGATAGTGTGGTACGGAATCTGCCGGATATTTACATTAAAATTTTGTCTGTAGTTGTAATGTCATTTTATAACATCACAGTTAAAAGCCAAATATGGAACAATCAGCACCAAATTCCCTATAGAGTAAACAAACACTCCTTTGAAACCAAACAAATACACCCATTATACATTAGCTAAAGTTCTTGGCAACAACATTGAGCTAATGTACACATACAGGAGTGTTTCAAATTCTAAACCATACATGGTGCTGTTGTGAATTGTCTCAATGAGACGATTTTGACATCTTTCACCAATGCATTTCAAACACGTCTAAAAGGAGTAGATGCGACTTTTAGCCACAATATCTCTCTTAATGAAAGACTCAACTCTATGTTGTGGGTAGTCAATGAGAAGATTCTTTTGATTACAACAGTATATGGTTAAGGGATCTACAATCATTTTAGGACATGAAATACACTAGTGACTACTATTTTATAGAGCTTAACCCTTTCCCTCATACGACAATTCTGCAGCAGACGACTGAACATATTTTGTCAAAAATTAGAAAATCTCTTTAATTGAATGGATAACCTACGACTTAAAGTGGAAAACATTGTGGCAAAAAGAGATATTGCTCATTTTGAGCAATTTCTTCTTTTGTCACTATGTTTTCGAAAGTCGTCTGCTGCTACTGCTTCAGAATGCGTCTGCAGGTTGGAAAGGGTTAAATGCAGTCATCTAACCATTCACTCGGATACAATTGTCCCCCTTCCACCATTTTTTTCCAAGATCTCACTTTAGATTGTCCAGATTTTCCATAATTTCTAATTTCGGTTTCCATTTTGTAGAGTTTACATAATAATTATGATAAGCAAAACATAATGGTATAAAAAAATGGAAGTTTCAATGGTTGTAGAAGGTGACAAACAAGATGTGTTTGTGAAACACTGATGCCCCCGAATGGCAACATCTAGGTCAAAGGTCAAGGTCGCAAGGTCAAAAATTTTGGTACTGACAGAAAGTTCATGTCACAAGGAATACACATGTGAAATATGGTAGCCGTACCTGTTATGGTTCAAAAGAAGTGGTCAAGGTTAAAGTTTTTTTCGGAGAATGGCAACATCTAGGTCAAAGGTCAAGGTCGCATATTTTGGTACTGACAGAAAGGTCATGTCACAAGGAATACACATGTGAAATATGGTAGCCGTACCTGTTATGGTTCAAAAGAAGTGGTCAAGGTTAAAGGTTTTTTTCGGAGAATGGCAACATCTAGGTCAAAGGTCAAGGTCGCATATTTTGGTACTGACAGAAAAAAAAGGTCATGTCACAAGGAATACACATGTGAAATATGGTAGCCGTACCTGTTATGGTTCAAAAGTAGTGGTCAAGGTTAAAGGTTTTTTCGGACAGACAAAGAGACAGACAGGCCAAAAACTAGATGCCCACCGAATCGGTGATTCCGGGGGCATAAAAAAGGGGGATTGTCAGTCATATGACTTCTCGCTTAAAACATAGATACATTTAATTATATTGGGAAGCAAGTTTTTGATGCCAATGCAGCAGAAAACTTTTGAAAACCTCGGAGGTCTGAGAAATGATTCACAATTTAACCCTTTCCCTCATGTAGACGCTTTCTGAAGCCTCTGCAGCAGTCGGCTTTTTGAAAACATAGTTACAAAGGATGAAATTGCTCAAAACGAGCAATTTCTCCTTTAGCCACAATGTTTTCCACCTTTTGTCATATGTTATCCATTAAATTATAGAGATTTTCTATTTTTTGACAAAATATGTTCAAAGTCGTCTGCTGCAGAATTGTCGTATGAGGGAATGGGTTAAGACATTGTGGGAAAGGATTAATTGCTTGCTTTGTGCATTTTCTTTTTTTGCTATGTTTTCAAAAATTCATATGGTGATGTTAGTAAGGTTCAGCTACACCATTAATGGAGTTAAAGTGAATGTAGATCATGTGGGTACATAACAATATTTCCCTCCAATATCTATTCAATTCTCCCTGCCCTATGAACAGCCAGATGTCATCCCAGCAATGTCATCACATAGATAATACAATTCCGGCAATATCGCTCGGAAATGGTGTGACAACCAGGAAAAATCAATCAAATCTTTCCCAGATACAGACGTGTTTTAACACATCTGCAGCAGACTATTTGTTGTTACTTTCAGAGTTTACATCAGTCAATCGATTGATTTATAGGGGTTTAACGCCGTTTCAACCATGTTTCAGTCGTTACACGGCGGCCAATTCACCTACTCATATCCCCTGCTAAAAGGAATTCATGATATCATGAATTTTTCCTACTTTCAAGCATTCTTCATGAATTGCCCTTGATCAATTCTTAAGCTAACTTCATGAAGTTTTATTCATGAAGTGAGGTGTAATCTACTTCATGAAGATATCAAGAATTATTCAACTATTCATAATTTTTTTATTAAGCCTTTAAATATTCATGATCTGTTTTAAGAATAAATCATGAATTTTTAAGAAGATCTTTATTCTTTTACGGTTCATGAAATATTCCTAAAATAACTGATGAATATTTTATGAGCATTTTAAGAATATTAGATGCTTAAAACATTCTTGAAGTGTTCTCAAGAAGAAGTCATGAATATGTAATGAATATCCATTTCAGTACATTTATTAAATCATCATGATTGAAAAAAGAAAAAAAGAAATATTTTTACCAAGTCAATTTAATTACATTACAATGACTTTCTAACTCAGTGAGAATCACTCAAACTTCCACTCTGAATAGAGAATTAAGAACATTTATAGATCACTTCTAGAACACTTCTAGAACCAAAACAGTTCTTATAAATGTATTATAGTGAAAACTTTTAAAATCTTCTAGTCAAAAGTGAAGGCCCTAGTGAAAAAAATCAATGCAATTCCAGTGGAATTTCATTGGTACCTGCTATGTTACTGGAATACCAGCGGAATAACTAAAAATACCACTGGACTTGAATTTGAAATATACCAAGGGAGTTAACTCTATCATAAAACATAGGAACTCTTCAAAAAGAAGTCAGTAATGTTTACTACTTCCTTTACGTTTTTTGGTGGGAGAAATATGTTGTGTTTCAAAGGCACAGAGAAGATTTTGGTAATTTCTTATGAACAACTTGATGGGCACATTTGGTAAATGTCTTAAATGTTACATTGTTTAATAAATTAGCATATTGTATTGTGCTATGTTATAAACAACATGTGTATATTGGTGATTTATTTAAAGTATCACATTGCCACATATGGATGAATCCATGTCTTCATATAAAACATATTTTTATAGAATTCTGGTGCAACTATGTTTCAATAATCCAGAATATTTTCTGTACAGAATCTGCACAGGATTTCTGTATTTTCTTCTGTACAAAATCTGGTTCCAGTCCACCCAGACTATTTCATACAGGTTACCATTGTAGAACCATTCTGAAATTGTTCTAGAATATACATGGAATGGTTCATGAACAGTTCAAGAAAAGAACATGAATTATTCATGAACAATTCATAAAAATTTCACAGAGGGTCATGTCATTTGGTTCAAGAATAGTTTTAGAAGAGTTCATGAAAATATACATCCATGAAATATTCTTGATCTACCATGAACAGAAATCATGAATTATTCATGAAATATTCATGCACGTTAAATGGCCACCCATGAGGTCATGAACCATTCATGAATAGTTCTTGAACAAATATGTTCATGAACAATTCATGATTAGTTCATGAATGGTTCATGAACATATTTTCATGCACTTTTGTGAAAGTGGCCATTTAACATTCATGAATAGTTCAAGAATGGTTCATGCATTTCATTCATGAACAGTTCAAGAAAGAACATGAATAATTCATGAACCATTCATAAAAAAATTGCAGGGGATGTTTCCTGGTTTTCTCACACCAGTACTCCACACAACGTATTTCCCAAGCAACTTGCTGCTTTTCCACATAGACTGTTCCGGGTTAGCCCATTGGTGAAAGATGAATGACGCTTGTCACAGTGACTTTTGTCAAACGTCGGAAAGAATGTTGTCCAAGCTGGGGTTCAAACTCACAACCCCTAGATTGACAGCCCTCCTCACTACTGACTGAGCTACCGGGGCTCTGCTTACATCAGTCAAATTATGCTGCAGAAATAAAACTGTATCAATCAATCGAACCAAATTGACTTGTACTCAATACTGACCCAGACTAATCGATTTTTATGTTCCAATAACCCTTTCCAACTAACAGCAAATCTGCAGCAGAAAACTTACAAAACATCTAAGCAAAAATGTGAAAACTCTATTAATGAAAGAATCATTATTGAATCCAGTTTAAATTATTGTGACAAAAGGAGAAGTTGTTCCAAATGTGCAATTTCTCCATTTGCCACTATGTTTTCAACTTTTTGAAGTAAATATACCTTCATGTATGGAGATTTTCCAGGTTTTTGGCAACATGCTTTCAAAGTTGTCTGCTGCAGGTTTGCTGTTGAGTGAACCTCAAAATCCCCTCAGTCTGAAAATGGCACAGTAGTCAGAATCCCCTCGATGGGTATTCACAATCCCCTCAGTCTTAAGATGATAATTATATACTCTTATAAGGCGGAATTCAAATTTAAGTATAGTACATCATTTCTCTTTTGTTTGTAACTATATAATTGCAAATTTGCAAACCGTTTCATTTACATTCATCTTAGTGATCAGTTAATAATTACCCATTATAATGGTTAACCCTTTCCCTCATATGACAATTCTGCAGCAGACGACTTTAAACATATTTTGTCAAAAAATGGAAAATCTCCAAAATTCAATGGATAACCTATGACTTAAAGTGAAAAACATTGTGGCAAAAGGAGAAATTGCTCGTTTTGCGCAATTTCTTCTTTTGTAACTATGTTTTCACAAAGCCGTCAAGAAATATTTTTGTGTATTGGGAGAAGCTTGTATGATGGCAGCTGATGTTCTGCGGTGTGGCTGTGGTGAACCCCAACAGAAACGGGTGAAGAAGGCAGCATTAAAGGCACACCAACAGTGCTGGAAAATGTATGCCTTCCACATGTTAGAGGACTTAAGTCCCTTAACCCTTTCCCTCATATAGGCGCTTTCTGATGCCTCTGCAGCAGACAGCTTTTTGAAAAGATAATGACAAAAGAAGAAATTGCTCAGAACGAGCAATTTCTCCTTTTGCCACAATGTTTTCCACTTTTAGTCATAGGTTTTCCATCCAATTATAGAGATTTTCCATTTTTTGACAAAATATGTTCAGTCGTCTGCTGCAGAATTGTTGTATGAGGGAAAGGGTTAAGTCCCTTAAGGATTTTGTGTCAGTGATTGAACATCTTAGAAGAATAAGGTAAAAACATCAGTGTCAAAATAAAATGTACTAAAAAATGTGTGCAGAATATTTATTTATATATGTCAGATATGTAAAACTTTTGAAATAAATCATTGAATTTGTTTCCTTTACAATATTTTGCACCTAAATCCCTTTAAGTAATAGTGTAGTTGTTGATTAAGTTGAAAGCATTGTGAACAAATAAGAATTTGCTTATAATGATTAGCTGCAAAAGATTGTAAATATGAAATAAGTTAAATGATTGATTTACTTCATTTTGATAAATTAAAAACAATGAGGAAAAATGAAAATATACTTTTTAGCAAAACATTTTAATGATTGAAATAACTCCCAATTTTTTTGTTGTTATAATAAACTAAAATGATTGAATTACTTATTGTTTTATTTGTCTTTTTAGTGCAATGTTATTTTAGCCGTTGACACCTTTGACACCTACTCAACACCTTTGATGTCTCCTAATGTCATACAGTAACGGAGTAAGGTTTCCCAAAGGAGGAGATTCTGAATACCCTGCTTATTCCATCGAGGGGATTCCGACTACCCTAACATTTTGGTCGAGGGGATTCTGACTACCCTAACATTTTGGTCGAGGGGATTCTGACTACCCTAACATTTTGGTCGAGGGGATTCTGACTACCCTAACATTTTGGTCGAGGGGATTCTGACTACTATGCCATTTTCAGACTGAGGGATTATGAGTGAGGGGATTTTGAGTGTCTCCCATGTGAGGAAGGGTTAATATACATTTTACTCTGAAACAGATGGATTTGACCAACGGTCTGTAGCCATTGAATTTGATACAAGCCCGTCCATAGGAAAAGGTACAAGTTGACATTTGTGAAAAGTGTAGGTTCAGATCACACCCCTGTCTATCTGATCTGTCTTATTAGAATCAAACCATATTAACCCTTTCCCTCATATAGACGCTTTCTGACGCCTCTGCAGCAGACAGCTTTTTGAAAACATAAGTGACAAAAGAAGAAATTGCTCAAAACGAGCAATTTCTCCTTTTGCCACAATGTTTTCCACTTTTAGTCATAGGTTATCCATTCAATAGATTTTCTATTCTTTGACAAAACATGTTCAAAGTCGTCTGCTGCAGAATTGTTGTATGAGGGAAAGGGTTAACAGACCCTTCAAACAAGCTTGTGTAAGTAATATGGGAACAGTGTAGATCTTCCATCAGATTGTGTAGATGTACAGGCTAATCTGGTTCTACACTGTTCAATAGATCCAGCCTGTACCTTTTTCCATGGACAGGCTCTCATAACTTCCATGTCAGTAGACAAGGCCGCACACTTCGCCTAATCTTCTTAGAGACCTCTATTTCTCTGTCAGGTGACTGTCAATGCTAAGGAGAGAATTCATGTCAAATGTCCAGATGAATAGGTCATGCATGCTGAATAGAAATGTCTCTTTAACCCTCCTTTCCCACATACAACAAATCTGCAGCAGACAACTGTGAAATCATACCCAAATTAATATGGAAACTCCCTTAAAGGCGTATCCTCTGAATTTTTCCAATGGACAGAATTTTCTTAAATTTTGTCCAGAGCTTCCTTACTCAAGGACTAACTCAAAACAACATTCAAAACAATGGGTCGCGGTTCTACTTTTTTTGCTATGCACTCTTTTAAAACCCATATATGTGCTCAGTTTAAGGAAATATAACGGAATGTAGAGAAACAACACTATTTCATACCAGTGAACACAAACACATACATTTATATATCAACATGTTTTTATTTCATATTACAGGAATCAATCATGTGTCAACTTCATCAATATTGACCAATTTTTAAAAAAAATCTATTTTAACACTTTATATTCAATAATTCAAGATGGCCGCCATGATAAAATTTGTATAAAATTGAACACGGGTACAATACAAAAGTTGGAATTTAAAAAATTGTAGTGGACAGATTTTTTTAATACTTTTCATATGAACACCTTATTATAAGGGTTGTTGAATGAAACATAAAAATCTATAGGTCGCGGTGCTAATTACAGAGATATTTCCTATTAAATTATCTCCCTTTATGATTTTTTTTCATAAAATTAGCCCAGGAAAAATACAATTTTGAATTAAATATCTCTTAGGACAGTATTTTTTTGATAAATTTGTAATATAAATAACTGGTTATAAGGGTTCTTGAATGAAGCTTAAAACAATGGTTGCAGTGCTTACTAGTTGAGTTTTACATTGGATTATCTCCCTTTATGATTTGTTTTTAATAATAGCCCAACAAAAAATCATTTAAAAATTAAAGGCTTTTTAGTGGACATATTTTTTCAATATTTCTCATATCAATAAACTTGTTAAATGGGTTGTTGAATTAAACAAAACAAAACACTGTTGGCTATGTTCATTCGCTAAATTTCACATTGAATTATCTCCCTTTAAGAATATTTTTTTTAGGAAAAATGACAAATTTGAAAATCTTCTAGTCTATACATATCTTCAATAACTCTCACTGTTTCACATGAATTATGTTGAAATACACACATTCATTTCAATTTATTTTGACGCCTCTGCAGCAGACAGACTTTGAAAACATTGCGACAAAAGAAGAAATTATAGCATTCAATCATTGTATGTGGGAAAAGGTTAAGCAAATAAACCACTAGTTGCTGTACATATTACCAGGAACAATTTTACTGATGTATTTCACATTGGTTAAATAACAAAAATAAAAAGTACCTCTTTAGGAAAAGAAGGCAACAGGTCAATACGAAATCCTCAATGACCCCCTTTCCCACATACAAACCTGCAGCAGAAATTCAGACAAAAATATGGAAAGTCTATGTTAATGAAAGTAGCATAGAAGAAAAGAGTTGAAAACATTGTTGCAAACATATTGCCCACTATGAGCAAGTTATCCCTTTGTGACAACGTGTTCATAAGTCATCAAGTGCAAATGCCTCAAAATGCTCTGCAAGTGGGAAAGGGGTATTGCATTTCTGCAAAAAAGAGATTTTGTATAATTTGTTACAAGCATACCTAAATAAAAGCTGTGTTCAATGAAGTAAAAAAACTATTGGTTTTCTTCATTATTACATACAAATTACATTTAAGATTCTATCAGTGTTGTTAAGTGAAAACATAACCCACTAAACTGTCAAACATACAAGGTTACTACAGCAGAAGACTATACAAACATATCTAGACAAAAATATATCTAAGTATAACCTATGATGTGGCATCTGATCTTTTTCAAATCAAAAAATCTTATGTCATGCTCAGACTTACATTGGTGGTAATCAACTATATTGTGAGGTTATCAGTTCTAGACACAGAGAAAGTATGAATTTATCAATCTTTCATTAATTTTCTTTTTTTTAAATATAACTTTTGGGGAGATTAGCTAGATATTACCATTACTCATAATAATAAAGTGAGTGTCTAAAACACTGACAAATTGAGTAGACCAAGATAAGAAGACAATATTACTCTAAGCTGGGTATGTACAGTGTACTCTTAAACATTTTTCAGTTCATACTCCTAGTGTCAACATATTTCAAAATTCATACATCAACTTTCAACAACAAATAATATGGTTTCTGTTTATGATTGGGGTTTCATGCCATTTCAACAGTATTTCGTTTATATCCCAGCAACAGTTTGCTTATACATAATACAATTTCATTAGTTAGGCTATGAAAACGTGCCTTGCCTACAGGCAATCTACCATGACCTGCTGTCGGCAAGAATCAAAACTGCCTTTTTAAAGCAGCATAGCAGCAGTTCTAGTTATTCGCTCATGCGAGCAATCAGAACTGCTGCAGGGCTGTTTCCTTGATGCGATATTTTCATTTGTTAACTTTTCATAATAAACACATCAGAGAAATTAATTACATACCAATGCATTACTGATTGTATCATATATCCAGTGACCATTTTAAAACATCAATAACTTTCTACAATAAACAGCAGTCTGAGCATGCATATGTTCAGATCAAGTTGCACAGAGGTGTAGGTTGGTCTGAATCTATGCTAGTCACGAAGACCTTCAGTCTAGTTCTCACAGAATGATACTCAAATATGCTATTGAAACTGTTTCATTTTGTGCATGTAGAAATACAGCAAACAGTGTCTGTACACATATCCATTGGCAAAAAATGAAGACTCAGATTAATGAAACATGCAGGTTCACAACATAGGAACAAATTACAGTTTTATGTTATTCAAAATGAACATTTCTTCTGCAAAGTTACTCACAATGTTTATCTGTAGAGCATTACAAGAATGGGTGAATGTCATGTATACAAAAAAATATCTTGGGAAACTTTGTTCAACAAAAAGTATTATGAGCAAGATGTCAAAGTTCATACATCAACCTTAAAATAAACATACAATAATTATATTTATAATTGAGGTTTACACCATTTCAACAGTATAAATTTCAGTTATATCCCAGCGCATTTCACTTTTCAAATCAGTACTAGCAGGGTCACATAGATACTAGGTTAAGAAAATGTGCCTAGCCCACATGCACTCAACCATGATCTGCTGTGAGCGGGTAAAAAGGCGGACACACATAGTTTTACCAGAAAATAGGCATGTTAACCCTTTCCCACATACAACAAATCAACAGCAGACAACTTTGATAACATTTGGGTAAAAAACATAGAAAGTCTCTATAAATGTAGGTATGCTTTATACTGAAAACAATTGAAAACATTGTGACAAAACTGAAAAGAAGAAATTGCTCAATTTGAACAATTTCTCCTTTTATCACAATGTTTAAGTCGACTGCTGCAGAAGCAATTTAGCATAAGAAAACGTCTCAGGTCTGTATGTGAGTAACAGTGCTCTGTGAAAACCACCCTGATCTTACAGCAGACTCATGATAGTCAAAAGAAGGGAAACAATTGGAATAGTTTGATAGGCTCTGCTTTCCAAATGAGTTTGGGACAGTTAGATTTAAAGATCTAGCAAGCACATATGGATCACACTTATTCTGCATTACAGCCTTACTAAATCACTTTTGAAAATACTTCTTGACTTGAGTAGTTAAAAGAGTTTTTGTCAGTAAATTGTACAACTGGTTTCCTTCATGTTTTTCTTGTCTTGTGGTTTATGTCTGACCATCTGTTTACAAAATGGGAAACTGTTTCTTGAACTTTCACCATGGTTGATGCATCGTCATCCATAATTACGACAGACATTCATATACCTATTATCTTTGTCGAGCACAAGACAGCGCGCCACATCCGGTTCCAAGGATTTAGAACTATCAAAAGTATCATGCCAGTTTCTTCAACACTGATGGATGGGCATTGATTCAACTTTACTTTCATGAAAGCTACATTGTTTATAGTCTTGAGATCTAAGTCAAAATGCAACCCATTTTCCCGACTTGCTCCCCACTAGAGTGGCAGCCACTCTATATAGCTCCATCCGATCCACCCTTCTGTGAACCCATGTCATATTTGAATTGAATATATGGAGTCTTGTCTACAGTACTGAAAAATAGAACAAAGAGGTTGATAAATACCTGGCTTTGATATGATGTTAATTAAATCATATTGCAATCTACTTAAGACATATAAACACATGTGTAATAATTTATGACTATGATAGAATATTTTGTGTGTATGTTTTATTTCTAAAGTGTTATTTCATAACCCAAATTGGGGACCCATTCACAATCAAAAGACACCTCTTTTTTTCACAAAAGTAGGACTAAATTTCATAAAAGCTGACTTTCATCACATTTTACATGTCACTATTTTCGTAATTGAAAGGGCCCTGGTCACAAAACAGCATAAAAAACACACTGATTTCTACAGGCTACATTGACAATAAGTTAGCTTTGTTTTAATGGGGTATTATGCCGTTTTCAACATTATTTCAGTTATATCAGGGACATAGATAATATCTTATCTATGTCCCTGGTTATATCACAGCGACAGTTAACTTATTCATGAATCCTTGGTAAAATTCCTTGAAATTTAACTAAAATTTAAATGTGTTCAATTTGATAATACATCAAGATAAAAATCAGATAAATGACTGTCAGACGAAACCCCCACCGGGCCCACCCCCTTCAATTTTTGTAAACTCAGAAAAATAATAACATCATAGAAAATTATAATTAAATTTTTAATAGTTAGTAAGTTACCTAAACTAAAGTTGCCCCTTGCTCGGCTGGTGTCGTTTGGTTGTTTCGACAGTATTCACAGTTCCACATACTATAACGAGCCGTAGCCATGTCTGGTTTCAGGAGAAATATTACTTTAGAAAGTGTTATTTCACTCAGTCTTCACAAACAGGCTGATCTTCCAAGTAAACGAGTTCTAGTCTACAATTCTCCTTCCCGGCATGTTTTCCGCTTAGTTTGCGTCGAATCCGATACCGATTATCCATTATCGATGCAAGTTTCCGTCAATCTTTTGAAAAGATTGCGATTGCTTTCGCTTTCTGCACGTTTAAAAGATAACAATCTGCCATTCTTTAGCCTAGCTAGCGCGGACATAATGATTTTACACCGAATTTACACCTTGTTATGCTTGTTGATATCGTGTTCCGGATATTGACAGTTTCACAATTTAATTGAGCGCAATGAGCATTAAAGAGCAAAGCACTAAAATGAATCGGAATGGACATGCGCAAAAAAGATGCGCAGCAACACCCCGACGATACGCCTTTAAAATGAAAGTACGATAATTGAACAGAGTTGAAAACATGGTGACAAAATGAGAAATTACTTTTTTTGAGCAATTTCTTTTGTCGCCATGTTTTCAAAAAGCCGTCTGATGTAGAGCCGGGGTCAGAAAGTGTCTATATGAGGTAAAGGGTTAACACTTTTCCTCATATATATGCTTTCTGACACAACTGCAGCAGAGTTCAAAAATATTGTGGCAAAAAGAGAAATTGCTCATAATGAATAAAGCGTCAAAATGTGTCTACATGAGGGAGAGGTTTAATTAAAACATAATACAATTAGATTATTGAAGTTGATGAAACAGCAAACATTGTGGCAAAAGGAGAAATTGTTTATTATGAGCAAGTTCTCTTTTAGCCACGATACTTTCAAGTTGTCTCTGAATATGGGAATGGGTTAAAGGCACAATGTCATGTTTACTTCAACGTTCATCTGTACCATTATCGGCTACCATGACTCCATGTATATTGAAAGAGACAGCGTGTCTGGAGTAAGAGCCAGTTAACAATGTTACAATATTGATGTATGAACAAAATGGATCATTGGGTCATGTTCTTTGTAACAACCCATTATTTCCGTTTCTGAAGTTGACTGTCAGAAAGGCTAGAGGGAAACATATATACAATTACACCATTCCTACATCTAAACAATCTACAGCAGCTGACTTTGAAAACATACACACACAAATATGGACAAAGATGTAATTATTGAATAAGTTTAACAACATACGACAATTCTGCAGCAGACGAATTTGAACATATTTTGTAAAAACATAGAAAATCTCTATAGTTGAATGGATAATCTATGACAAAAAGTGGAAAACATTGTGGCAAAAGGAGAAATTGCATGTTTTGTGCAATTTCTTCTTTTGTCACTATGTTTTCAAAAGCCGTCTGCTGCAGAGGCGTCGGAAAGCGTCTATATGAGGGAAAGGGTTAACAACATTATGATATATTATTTATTTTCCCATATCATCTTCCACAGATGGGTCAAAACGCAAATGGGAGATGGCTAAGCACTGCTGCCATGAACATGTAAAACAAAAGCAATTGTGTTGTCCGTGTTCCAGCAGCGATGATTAGTATGAACCGTCTTGGCAAAGTTCACATTGACTTCTGGATTCTCAGCAAGCAACATATGACTTGACTGTAACAAGAGAACTTTTGCAAAAACATTGTTGGAAAAGGAGAAATTGTAAGATAACCAGACTATTTTTCTACTCCCACAATGTTATCAAACTTTGTTTCAGAGTTTTAATACTTCCCATATTGCATCTTTCTCTCGACTACAAAATGCAATGAGATCAGTATTTCAATATAGCATTGCTAAATAGTTTTTTATCTTTCTTCAGATGTTCATTTTAGACTGTGTTCTATTATTGTTGCCATCGGCAGTCTATAGACCCTTTCCGACTCATCTGAAGCAGACGACTTTTGAAAACAATGTGGCAAAAATTTAATTGCTCAAAATGAGCAATTTTCCGTTTTGCCACAATGCTTTCAACTTTATTTTTAATGTTTTTGCTTATAGGATTTCAGAGTCGTCTGCTTGAGAGTAGTTGCATTTAGGAAAGGTCTGTTAAATTTAGGAGAGTAGACATGGAGAAATTTCAAAGAAAACCTTCAGAGACATAGCAGAGAAGATGCCAAAATAAATAAACTGTCTCGCCAGTCTGCAGCTAGGTGGTCCCGACTACAGGTATACTTCATTGACACTCACTCAAATCAGCTAGGTGGTCCCGGCTACAGGTATATACTTCATTGACACTTACTCAAATCAGCTAGGTGGTCCAGGCTACAGGTATATGCTTCATTGACACTTACTCAATCAGCAAAATCCTGATTCAATTTAAAGACAGAAGGACCCTTCATTATGCCTGTAATAGGTACAGCACTCATCATTCTCACTACACAATTGTATTAACGCTTTCCCTGTGACATGCATAAAATCTGCTGCAGACAACTTTGAAAACAAACCCACAAATATCTTGGAACATCTGTACAAGGGGAGGTATACTTATTGATTATAATTGAAAATAGTGTGTTATTGCCTCAATGTTTTCAAAAGTCATCTGCCGCAGAATGAGAAGTCATCAATTTAAGAGCCTGGTCAGATGTTGCAATTTCGCTGGCTTGCCTGGGTCTATACTGGCGGCACAGGCATCCAGAATGGGTTCTAGCAGTCAAAGAGTTAACCCTTTCCCACCTTTAGATGCATTTTGACGCATCTGCAGCAGACAACTTTTAAAAACATTGTGACCAAAGAAAAAATTGCTCAAAACAAGTAAATTCTCCTTTTGCCACAATGTTTGCAACCTTTTTTCAGTAACTGTACCATCATTTCTAGAGATTTTCCATATCTTGAGTAGATGGGGGGGTTAAAACAATCCAATTTCACTGAAGTATTGCTAGCACTAGATTTGTTTTGTTTGGTGTTTTATACTGGAATATCAGTGTTTCCTTTGCAAGTTACTACAGTTGTTTATCCAGCAATTCAGTCTGAATGCTATCTAACAGTTATGAGCACAAATGAGGGAAAGTCTAGGTAGAATGCTTTTCAACTACACCACAGAGGTATTGTTCATTAACGCTTTCGGACACCTCTGCAGCAGACGGCTTTTTGAAAACATAGTGACAAAAGAAGAAATTGCACAAAACGTGCAATTTCTCCTTTTGCCACAATGTTTTCCACTTTTCGTCATAGGTTATCCATTAAATTATGGAGATTTTCTATGTTTTGACAAAATACGTTCAAAGTCGTCTGCTGCAGAATTGTCGTATGAGGGAAAGGGTTAACAGCGAGGGGCTATTAAATCTCAGTGTCAGTAATCAGAATCATACATGTTATAATTGAATAAAATAGTTACAACCTTAATTGTACCTTCTTACCAACATAAACATTTGGTTGTGTACAGTCACCTAAATTAACTTATGATGCACAAACCAAATTTCAAGACATTGGCTCCTCCTACTTCTTACCAACATAAACATTTGGTTGTGTACAGTCACCTAAATTAACTTACGATGCACAAACCAAATTTCAAGACATTGGCTCCTCCTACTTCTTACCAACATAAACATTTGGTTGTGTACAGTCACCTAAATTAACTTACGATGCACAAACCAAATTTCAAGACATTGGCTCCTGCTACTTCTTACCAACATAAACATTTGGTTGTGTACAGTCACCTAAATTAACTTATGATGCACAAACCAAATTTCAAGACATTGGCTCCTCCTACTTCTTACCAACATGAACATTTGGTTGTGTACAGTCACCTAAATTAACTTATGATGCACAAACCAAGTTTCAAGACATTGGCTCCTCCTACTTCTTACCAACATAAACAATTGGTTGTGTTACAGTCACCTAA
The DNA here is from genome assembly GCA_031761405.1 of Serripes groenlandicus. Taxonomy (NCBI): domain Eukaryota; kingdom Metazoa; phylum Mollusca; class Bivalvia; order Cardiida; family Cardiidae; genus Serripes; species Serripes groenlandicus. Next base: position 97,767,479 of record JASEVX010000004.1, read on the forward strand.
ATTAACTTATGATGCACAAACCAAATTTCAAGACATTGGCTCCTCCTACTTCTTACCAACATGAACATTTGGTTGTGTACAGTCACCTAAATTAACTTATGATGCACAAACCAAATTTCAAGACATTGGCTCCTCCTACTTCTTACCAACATGAACATTTGGTTGTGTACAGTCACCTAAATTAACTTATGATGCACAAACCAAGTTTCAAGACATTGGCTCCTCCTACTTCTTACCAACATGAACATTTGGTTGTGTACAGTCACCTAAATTAACTTATGATGCACAAACCAAATTTCAAGACATTGGCTCCTCCTACTTCTTACCAACATGAACATTTGGTTGTGTACAGGCACCTAAATTAACTTAAGATGCACAAACCAAATTTCAAGACATTGGCTCCTCCTACTTATTACCAACATAAACATTTGGTTGTGTACAGTCACCTAAATTAACTTATGATGCACAAACCAAGTTTCAAGACATTGGCTCCTCCTACTTCTTACCAACATAAACATTTGGTTGTGTACAGTCACCTAAATTAACTTATGATGCACAAACCAAATTTCAAGACATTGGCTCCTCCTACTTCTTACCAACATAAATTAAACAATTGGTTGTGTACAGTCACCTAAATTAACTTAATGCACATACTAAGTTTCAAGACATTGGCTCAAAATTTGTTTCAGTTATCCCATAATCCCAAACCTAGCTCTTTTTGAGTTTTTGCCCAATTCAGCTTTTAGACAGACACACAGACAAATTGATCGATGATGAGGCTCTAATCTCCTGTGGAGGAAGAGATAGCTGGCCAACAAGCAGCTCAAACTTTCCATTTAATTGCTCAATGATGAAAACAAATTAATTCATTGTATTATGATATAATACTGCTAGATTGTATGTATTACATTGTTAGTTTCATGCAAGCATGTTGAAAGTCCATGGCTTTTTTTAAGATTCTGGTACGCTCATAATGTTTTCATGAAAAGGTTAATTTTTGTTGCATATGAACAACACAACAATGTAATTAGAATAATAAATAGAATTCAGCTGTTCTTGAGAGTTGAATAGTGGATAAACCACAATGGGCCAAATAGCAGGTCTCAATTTTCAATTTACTTCAGTCAGTTTCCTCTTCTGGTTTTATAAAAATAATCCTTTTCCACAAACACCAAATCTGCAGCAGACAACTTTGAAAATAGCTAAGGAATAGCATGGAAAATTTTCTATAAATGACAGTAGAATATTTTCTATAAATGAAAGTAAAATACTTTCTATAAATGAAAGTATAATTATTGAACAGAATTGAAAACATTGTAGAAAAAAGAGTAATTGCTTGTCACAATGTTTTCAATTCTGTTCAATTATTATACTTTCATTTATAGAAATTGTCCATACTTTAAACTAAATATTTTTAAAGTCGGCTGCTGCAGATTTGTTTCATGTTTGAATGGGTCAACATAACAAGTGTGTAAGAAGACATGTACTCATGTGTCAAATGTCAGTAATTGAGATCTGACAGGTAATGTGGAAACTCTCGGTATGTGTATTGTATGTGTATTGTATGTGTATTGTGTGTGTATGTGTATTGTGTGTGTATGTGTATTGTGTGTGTATGTGTATTGTATGTGTATTGTATGTGTATGTGTATCGTTGCCAACACAAGGGACACCAAAAAATAATTGCCAAGAAACCAGGTTTCCAATAACAGTAAATCTTCTTCTTTAACCCTTTCCCTCATATAGACGCTTTCCGACGCCTCTGCAGCAGACGGCTTTTTGAAAACATAGTGACAAAAGAAGAAATTGCTCAGAACGAGCAATTTCTCCTTTTGCCACAATGTTTTCCACTTTTAGTCATATGTCATCCATTCAGTTAAAGAGATTTTCTATGTTTTGACAAAATATGTTCAAAGTCGTCTGCTACTAATACGGGGAAGAGAAACAAGTGTGTTTAGCTATATAGCTCTATATAATATGCTTGTCGTTCTTATCGATCGATATTCCGCATTACCTGTACGAGGTTTATCTACCCTATCGAGGTTTACGTACACAAACAGTTTTGTAAAGAGACAAGCAATTGGCGCTTATTGAACTCGTTTCTCTTCCCCGTATTAGTAGTCCCAGATGTGAGAGAGTGTGTAAAATAGGAGAGACCGGTTTACAATGTGCTGATGTATGACTGTTCAAATTTAGACAGAAAATTGAATTCTCCAATTCCCGGGGCCCTATCGTTTCTCAAAGAGATGTTTGATGGTGCAATAACAAACCATTTTCTTTTCCCTGATGGGAGCATGTGCAGAGAATTTAAAATCCTGATAAGTTATTTCCAGTTACTTCACTGCAAGACTGGAAACAGTCTGTATTTCAATTTAAACTCTATTAGTAATGTAGTTGAAGAGACCTGTCTGAAATCTCTGAATATAAGCTTTTAAGCTTCTATAGGCCAATTTGATAGTGTATGGGTGTATGCTATATCTGACAGGTGCAGTTAACTTTTAGAGACAGTGTTACATACAAGAGAGTCCGGGTGTGATGCCTGCCGTAGCTCTTTCCAAGAACAGAAAGGACAAATTGTACCATTTAGAAATGAAGATTTTTTTTCTGTTGGCTCAAAACAAATCATGTGCTAGGAGAGAGAGTGTGATCGAGCGCATTAATTCAGTGCTGAAATATACCTTAACTTTAAGGACAACTAAAGTCAATTTCAATGTTAATGTTGTCTGCTGTCTTGCATAATCTTTCATTCATATTCAAGTTTGCAGACTTGCATTAGCTCTTTCAGCGCCAAAGGCAATATTGAGCTTTTTGCAAACAATACTGATTCAGGTGAATAGTGAATAGTTAATTATAGGTGATTTAAAATGTTTATTTGGTTCGAAACAAATGACGAAAGGAACAAACTGAGATAAAACTGGTTTTAATATAAAACTTACTTTGAATGAACACTCTCTGCCTATAAAGAGAGTGTAAAAAACGACAATTATGCGAAGAAGAAACGAATCGGGTCTTTCGTACAAAATTATTTCGTCCTTGACAATTTTAAATTTGTCATTAGATTCCCTACAGGCATTTTGCTTGCGATCTGCATATTGTTATGCATCATTAACACCAGGGCGCTCATCATTTTATCATTTTAAAACACACTCACTCATCATTATATAATGTTAAAACATGAGTAGACTAATGATTGGCAAGATTACTCATTTCCTGTTTATGATCAATAATTAGTTGGCTGTGTATATGGTCAACCTACCTTAGAATGGAGATTGATGATAAACAATGAAAGGCTTTAATTATATTTCAATGAAGGACATTCACTTCATTGACAAAAAAATGTATGATACATTTTCACTTGACCCCACCCCTGATGTTCCAATATGCCCTTTAGTTGATAACTGTTGTTTTTACAACTACTATAATGTAAGTGTTATGCATAACTGCAGTATGGATTTCCGGCGACATTGATGTGACATTGATGCGTTGCATCAACTTTCTCTTGTACTGCTCTGTATTGGCATGGAGGAAATACATCAAGGGAGGCAAATGCATTGTAACAGCTAACATCATCCAATACAGTCGTTTCCCCTGAATTCTTATAAATAAACCTTGCTTGGCTAAATATTAGAACTAAACGTTTTCTTTTTTTAAACAATAGAAAAACTCCGATAAGTTTAGGGAGACACAAAAAGTCTCCAAAATCATGACCCCGATAGGCTATTGATTGATTGGAGATTAATGCCATTTTCATCAGTTTTCCCATGATATCAGGGCGGCCTGTTCACCTTCAACTTCAATGTGGTAACTCGTCCAAATTCGCAAGCAGACATTTAATAACAAGGGATCTAGCACCCTGGCTTTCATGCAGAAGTACTCTACACATCATCCTTCCCAGGCAACTGGCTACCTTGGATTAGGGTCATTTTGGCTAAACAATCTATGTCAATCCTCAGAAAGAAACAATGAAAACACATTCAGCGAGGATTGATAGCGACCTTTTCATTACCAACTGAGTAATCAGAGTCCAACTTGATCCACATCCATATCGAGAGCTTTGCGTGAAATGGTTGTAACTAAAATTGGTATTTTTTTACCAAGGTGAATTACCTCGCCATAAAGTCTTTATAATTGTTAAATCATTTTTCTTGGTAAACAATGGAAATTTAGGTGCCTTTGCTCATTCTGAGCAATGGCACCTAAATTTGCATTGTTAAACATAAGGGTCAAAATTGCCCCTAAACCAAGGTTTTCAAAATAGGTTTTTAGTTACAACCGTTTTACGCCAAGCCCTCGATATTATGCATACCAACATTTGGTTCTGATTACAAAGCTTCAGGTGCAGCCCCATTGAGGTTGCAATCAAAAACAAATCAGCTGCACACAACTTTGAAATCTTCAAAGCAAAAACATGCAAAATCTCTGTACATTCATTGAAAAGAGTTGAACAATTTATGGCAAAAGGAGAAATTGCTCAAAATGTTTTAAAAAATGGTCCGCTGGGGTTGTGTCAATATGTTGGAAAGGGTCAACAGGCATTCTGTTGAAATCAAGGTCTAGAGGTAAGAAGATGAAATATTCCGACGACTACTAATAAGCCCATCATGTTTCTGATCTAATGTAATATGGCTGTCTGCCAATTAAAATGGAATTCGCTGACATCCTCTTGTCAATGAACCAGGCTATTTATGGAAAAGTAATTATTCCTTAACCATTTACTTGATGTGACAATTTTAGGGCCATCCATTTTAAATGAATCTGACAAAAAGAGTAGAAATTGTTCAAATATGTGTTCAATCTCAATTTAGAGTAGAAAACATCCCAGGAATGGGAGAACTTGCTAATTATCACAAAATATTCAGAAAACTTTTGCTGCAGAAAGGGGTTATGATAGACAATCCAATTAGAAAAGTCCTCACCAAATTTTTAAAAGTAGAGAGTTGTCTTGTGCCGCGAAATTTGATATTCAATAAATTTACTTTTGACGAATCATAAAATTCCAAACATATATCAAGTTGCAACATTTCTACTGATTAAAAAGCAGAAGTAAAATCCTATCCCAGATACGACAAAGATGTAGCAGATTCCAGAAACTCTATAAATGAATAACTATTGTTAAATAAACTTGAAAATATTGTTGCAAAAGGAGAAATTGCTCAATATGAGCAATTTTTACTTTGGCTGCAAAGTTTTCAAAAGTCATCTGCCGCAGAGGGATCTTATAGTTCTATAAAGGGAAACAAATAAAAACACTGAAACTCCGCAAAAGTTCTAATAATCTTGACAACATTATTGCGACCTAATTACACAACTGTCATATTCCTGGCAGAGTTTGACTTCCTTGTTATATCATGCTTCCCCAGATGACTTAAAACATCATCTCCTTTCATATTTCACATCTTTTGATGAGTTGGGTTATTGTCCTTAGGTTTACCCTTTCCCAAATACAACAAATCTGCAAGAGACAACTTTGAACACCACTAGGTAAAAATATGGAAAATGTCTAATAATTATTGGAGTATAATCATTGAAAAAAGTTGAAAACATTGTGACAAATTGCTCATTATGATGAATTTCTCCATTTGCCATTATGTTTTCAAAGGCTGTCTGCTGAAAAGGCGTCAAAAAGCATTATATGTGGCAAAGGGTTAAGATGCATCTACAGTAACAATTATTGTATGACATTTTGGGAAGTGGAGAAATTTCTCATAATGAGCAATTACTCTTTTTGTCTAAATGTTATAATTCAAACCTTTTCAATAATTATGCTTTTACTATAGAGGTTTCCAATCATTTTTCTTAGATCTTTTCTGTCTTCTGCTGCAGATGTTTTGTGTGTGTGAAAAGGGAGACAAATACAAATGTACTTTAGAAACTATGTCAGGCTCTTGTTGCATCTGCAAATGATATCTTGGAAAATTAGAAGCATTATTTCAGTAAAAGGTTGAAATCATTGTGTGAAAAGTAGAAATTTCTCCTTTTTCCATACAATTTTCAAGTTACCCTCTTTAAATAAAGTATATTATTATTATTATAAGTCGCCTGCTGCAAAGGCGTTGTCTGTATTTGGAAAAGGTTTAAAGAATATTTAACCCTTTCCCTCATATAGACATTTTCTGAGGCCTCTGCAGCAGACGACTTTTGAAAACATTAAGACACAAAAACAAATTGCTCAAAACCGGCAATTAAGAGTTTTCAACTCCATTCAATTATTGGACTTTCATTTAAGGGGAGTTTTCAAAAGTTGTCTGCTGCAGATTTCTTGTACGTGGGAAAGAATTATGTAAAGCATTCCTACCTTTTGCAGCAGACGGGGACAGCCTTTGGATGATCCCAGTGCTCTTTCGGCGCTCACAACTTTTACTCCTCATGTACTGGGTCATTAGGGCACTGCTTCGTCTCTCATCTGTAGAAGATAATTTTCTATAGCGTAAACATGGGGCTGTATAATCCATACGAGATCTCCTCATTTTTTAAAAGGTGTTTTTTTATCAATACATAACACTTATGACGACTTATCTGTTGTAGACATCAGCGTTCACACACAAGACACAAACACAACTATGACATCTTAGACACAATAGAAAGAGAATGAATTTGGATTTTAAAACTCATGTAACAGTCTGCAAATTCAACAAAGAAAACCAAAGACAGCAAAAAGCTTTCTTCTAACTATGGAAACATTAAATAAAGACAAAATCTTCACAAAATCATTACACAACAACGTATAAAAAGCAAAATAGCCGACATATCAATTGATCAAAATAACACAAAAACATGAAAAAAAAACACCACAAAACTGTTAACTCCGGTGGTATAAATCACCAATCAATTAAGATGATGAATACACAATTAAAACATACAAGAATCTGGCCCAGGTTGATATCATATTGCAAGGTATTTCAGAGATCTAACTCTGATGATTGTAAATAACCCATTAACCCTTTCCCTCATACGACAATTCTGCAGCAGACGACTTTGAACGTATTTTGTCAAAAAATAGAAAATCTCCATAATTGAATGGATAACCTATGACAAAAAGGGAAAAACATTGTGGCAAAAGGAGAAATTGCACGTTTTGTGCAATTTCTTTTTTTGTCACTATGTTTTCAAAAAGCCGTCTGCTGTAGAGGCGTCAGAAAGCGTCTATATGAGGGAAAGGGTTAACTAATATACATTGACACTTAATCCATCAACCTGATCCCCATACCTCTATGGTAACCTGTTTCCTGACAGGGTCAAATGTGGGGGTGTTTAATGTAGTTTTTGGGGATAAAATGAGGGAAATGAAATAACATCTATTGATCTTTAGTTCAACTGGCCATTCTTCATCAAATTGTGAAAAGTTGAACACTTTCCAACATGCAAACCAAACCCATGCAATTTGTAGCTGATGACTTTTGAAAACCACAATGTTTACAAAATCTACTACTACAGAATTGCTTGATACATGTATGCTGCAATTTGCTTTATGTATAATGTTGTAAACAATCATACTGAATAAGAAGTCGAGAAAAGCAGGCATAAAGTGGTCTTTTAATTATGGCATTTCTATTAACACTTTCCCACATACAACAAATCTGGCGCGGAGGATTTTGGAAACATCTAGTCAAAAATATGAACAATCTCTATAAAAGAAAAATTAATTATTGAATAAAATTGAAAACATTGTGGCAAAAGGAGACATTGATCATCCTTTTGTTTCAATGTTTTCAGAAGATATTGTGTTAAAATGTTGGAATTTGTTAAAACCATGCCGTCAATATGAATGATGTGTCATATGATGGAAAAGTCACTATGAAATTGATGAGAATTCATTTTAACCCTTTCCCTCATATAGACGCTTTCTGACGCCTCTGCAGAAGACGGCTTTTTGAAAACATAGTGACAAAAGAAGAAATTGCTCAAAACAAGCAATTTCTCCTTTTGCCACAATGTTTTCCACTTTTAGTCATAGGTTATCCTTTCAATTATAGAGATTTTCTATTGTTTGACAAAATATGTTCAAAGTCGTCTGCTGCAGAATTGCCGTATGAGGGAAAGGGTTAAAGTAATGTCATTTGCTACATCGTGTTGTATGTTGTTGACTGATTGGAGTCAGAAACAAGTATTTCAGTGACATCCCAGCAGTCAGTTCAACTACCAATGCATATATTAGCTTTCTCCAACCAATATTCCACACTCTTCAAATGCATGTTGTATGTGGGAAAGGGGCCACAACTTTGGTTACTTTATCCCTTTCTAACATACAGCAAATCTGCAGCAGACAACTTTGGACACAATTGTAGACATAAATATGAAAAATTTCTATAAACAAGAGTGTAATAATTGAAAAGCGTTTAAAACATTATAACAAATGGAGAAATTGCTCATTGCTCCACCACAACCACACCACAACCACACCGCAACTGGGAATTGAACCCATGTCGCCCAATGCATCTGCAAGTGGAGCGGTTCCAGCATAAATTGTGGACATATACCGTACACACAGGCACTGTATAGACATATACCGTACACACAGGCACTGTATAGACATATACCGTACACACAGTATAGACATATACCCTACACACAGGCACTGTATAGACATATACCCTACACACAGGCACTGTATAGACATATACCCTACACACAGGCACTGTATAGACATATACCATACACACAGGCACTGTATAGACATATACCGTACACACAGGCACTCAGTATGGACATATACCATACACACAGGCACTATATGGACATATACCGTACATATACCACTGATAAGGGTTGACCACAAGCATTTTTTGTCAACCTTTATTGAGACCACCATTATTGATACCTGTCACAAAGAAAGGACTCTTGACCATACCTAGGTCACGGCAAGACAATGTCATATGACTGATGCTGTCTTTTCAGGCACAACTGTTAAACTAACAGTTACTGTAAGAGACAGTATGCAGCTTTAAAAGTTTATCTCAAATTGAGGAATCGCTCATTATGCTCATTATGAGTAATGTTTCATTTTGTTGTAATGTTTATCATGTCTTAATAGTACATGTCTTTAAATAATTAAACTTTCATTTATAGAGATGTATGTGAGAAAGGATTAATAAAACAAGTGGGCTATTTTTGCAGTCTTTACATGTGACATGAGGTCAGTTATAAGGGGCGTAGCTCCCTTTAGGCACTATAGGCACGTGCCTACACATTTTTCTCAAAATGCCCCAAAATGCAGCTGTGGCGATAGACATCTGCGTAATGTATTGACCAGATCAGCCTGTGCTGTCCGCGCAGACTGATCCGGCCAACACATTCCGTCTTAGGGGGATAGATGTAGTAGTAGATAGTAGTTATTCCTGAAACAGAAAATCCACAGGAGGCGAAAAATGTCTATCCGGGTAGGCCTGTGTGGCATGCTTAGGCTGATCCGGGTCGATACTTCATGCAGAGTTTCATCCACACTGTTGATTTTCTCACGAGACGGCCTACACATTGATAATTGCAAAGCTACGCCCCTGGTTATAAAGCATCAAGTGTTACCTGAACATTTTTATTATCTGCTCTGTACCAAATAGATCTAACTATTAACAAGTTTATGATTTCAGTAACAACTGTTTTTGCATGAGTTTGTGGCCTGTAGTCTGTCCAAGCGTGTAATTACTGATTCATGAACAAAAAAGGCCATACATAACAAGACGTCTGTCTGCATTGCAACACTCACTGTTAACCCTTTCCCTCATATAGACGCTTTCTGACGCCTCTGCAGTAGACGGCTTTTTGAAAACATAGTGACAAAAGAAGAAATTGCACAAAACGTGCAATTTCTCCTTTTGACACAATGTTTTCCACTTTTAGTCATAGGTTATCCATTCAATTGTAGAGATTTTCTATTTTTTGACAAAATATGTTCAAAGTCGTCTGCTGCAGAATTGTCGTATGAGGGAAAGGGTTAATGTAATGACAATGTAATCATATTGTGTGTGTGTGACTGCATGTCTCATTATCCCTTTCCCATAGACAACTAGCCTGCAGCAGAAGACTTTGATATATCAAGAAAAATTGAAAATCGGTGAATGAAAGTGTATTTATTGAATTATAGAGTTGATTATATAAGGAATATGGGTCACTGCTCATCTCCTTTTGCCAGAATGTTTTCAAAGTTTATAACTGAAGAAGCATCAAAATGCGTTTGCATGTGGGAGAGTGTAAATCCTGCTAAATGAATGGCTATGTTTTTCTCCTTCAAATGGATATGCTCAATGCATTACAGAGATAAAGCTTTTATACATTGAAGGAAATCAAAAACTAATTGATCAATCTTGGAAAAGGGTCATCAAAGAGAGATTTATGAAGATTTTTTTTTTAATTCATGACAGATCTTGATAGTACTTTTAAGGACAAAAATATTTTTTTTTTGCCATGGCAACAAGTTTTGCATGAAATTTAATTCTTTAAGCAATTCTTAAAGGGCATCTTTGAACAAAATGATTGAAAAGTGTGGTCGAAATTGGTCCAGTGGTTTAGGATTCATGGATTTGTGTATGGCTTTCCTTTTCATTGCCATGGAAGCAGCATTTTGCATGGAATAAAATAATTTCTGCCAATTGAAAAGGCCATTACTTTTGGAACACCCTGTAAAGTTTGGTATCAATTGGCACTGTTGTTTAAGGAATCAATCATTTAAACAAAAAGCACATCCAGGATTCCGCCGTGGTCGAGTGGTTAGCGTCGGGGATTTTAAACCAGCACGACGGTCAAGGTGGAGTGCCCTTGGTCAAGGCACATTTCCTCAGGCTAAGCCAAGTACTGGTTTGTTTACCCAGGGATTATGAAACAAGAATCGCTCACTGGAGAATGGGCTATTTAAGACATAACTCTCTCATGCTCAAGCCAAACATGTGGCTTCCAGAGTGTAAACAAGATTTTCCTTAAATTTGGCCTAGTGACCTAGTTTTTGACCGGACATGACCCATATTCGAACTTGGCCTAGATATCATCAAGACAAACTTACCGATAAAGTTTCAACATGCTCAAGTTTAAAATGTGGCTTCCAGAGTGTTAACAAGATTTTCCTTCAATTTGGCCTAGTGACCTAGTTTTTGACCCGACATGACCTATATTCGAACTTGGCCTAGATATCACTAAGACAAACATTCTGACAAAGTTTCAACATGCTCAAGAATGCGGCTTCAGGAGTGTTAACAAGAGTTTCCTTAAATTTGACCTAGTGACCTAGCTTTTGACCCTACATGACCCAGTTTCGAACTTGGCCTAGAGTTGGTAGAGATATATGTTCTGATAAACTTTCATAAAGATTGGATGCAAAGTGTTGCCTCTAGAGTAGTTACAAGCAAATGTTGACGACGAACGACGGACGATGGACAAAAGGCGATCACAATAACTCACCTTGAGCACTATGTGCTCTGGTGAGCTAAAAATTAACTGTCGCTGTTATATAACTGAAATAAGGCTGAAAACGGGGTAAAACCCCAATAAAAAAAATCAAAAGCACATTCAACAAACCTTAAAGCACACAATGAGCACTCTGTGTTAAGGTGAGCTAATAAAATCTGATCCTAAAACTAAGCTTATCAGTATGCATCAAAGGTGGCATTTTTACTTGCCTTGCTTAATTACGTTTTGCCTTTCATGGAACACTGATGCACTTAAAATGGACCATGTTTAGAAAAGTAGGTTATATATAATAACGTTGTTGAGTTATATGCCCCCATGAGAGCATTTTCTGTGACATTAACGTGTAATAAATCAAGAAACTAGGCTAATGGTACTATTGGCCAAGTTTACAAACCTTCGTACCACTGACCAACTTACAAACCAATCATTATTTCTCAATCTCATATAAACAACTTCTGACGTTAACAACAACATACATCTCTTGAAAACATTGAAGAAAAAGGATAATGGTTCAAAACAGCCATTCCTCTATTAACCATGATGTTTTTAAAGAGGATCGAAGTTATGGTTATGATCTTATCAATTGTTTTCAAAAGCACTCACCACTAAAACGTCATATCATGGAAACGTTTAAACAAACTGATCAATATTTTACAAGTCTGGGCATTAAATTAGGCATCTGATCATGGCATACAAAAATTACAGAACCATCTTAGTGGTGTAGTGGTTGGAACATCCGCCTCAAGAGCATAAAGCAGGGTACCATTCGTAGATGGCTAATACACTTTAATAATGGTAATACTGGCTTCCCTCCTTGATGCTAAGGGTGGCTGGGAAAGGATTACGACTGATGCACTGGTGATGTCAGGATAAGCTTGCAAGCAGTACTAGTAATTTATCCAGGAAACATCGTGATGAGACTGGATTACTGTTAAAAGTGGCATAAAACACCATACAAACAAACAAATAATAATAGAGATGAAATATCAAAGTTTGTCATAGATTATATACAATTATCGCCTTTTAGTGAGGTCGATACGTGTTTTTGTCGACTTGATAAAAGTGATATCGACCGAGGACGAAGTCCGAGGTCGATATCACTTTTATCAAGTCGACAAAAACACGTATCGACCGAACCTAAAAAGGCGATAATAGTTTTATTATTAAATTTTGTTGACATGAAAAAAAAAAAAATAACTACAGAAAACATTTGATTTTTTATTTATGGACACAATATGGTAATATTCTCTATTAAATTAATGGTATTAAACAAGGTATTAGTTATACATATCTGAAGCATAAATTTATCACAAATAACTTACATTTATCACTGACAGCTGGTATTTATTATTTATCACAGACAGCTAAAAAACAGCGAATCAAGTTCATTAGTTGAAAGGTTTTCAAAGTGAATATCCTCGTTTCTAGAATTTAAATAATCCGTAAAACACTTTACTGCAGTTGCAGTACCTCTTTTGGTGTTCTTTGCATCAACATTATCTAAGATAATTTGTTTTTCTTCGTCTGACAGATGAACAAAGCGTCCGTCAGCCATTATGTTTGTTTATAGTATGACGTCATAGAACTTGTACCCATGCTATTTCGCTCGCGGCCACGCGCTCCAAGTCAATTCGTCTTTTTTAGCTCCGCCCTAGAGTCAATTCCACTTTTTATCAGATATCATGTGACCGTGTCTGTGCCAATCAAAATCATTCAATAAATTGATTTAATAAGCCTTTCCCACCTGCAGATGCATTTTGGTGCAATAGCAGCAGACGACTTTTAAAAAACATTGTGGTCAAAGATGAAATTGTTCATGATGAGCAATTTCACCTTTGGCCACAATGTTTTCAACTTTATTTAACAATTAAGCTATCTTTTATGGAGATTTTTCAGGTCTTTGTCACTATGTTTTCAAAGTTGTCTTCCTGAGTAAGTTATCAGTACTTAGTAACTGGTCCAGTTATATCATGGTGCTTCCTGAGTAAGTTATCAGTACTTAGTAACTGATCCAGTTATATCACGGTGCTTCCTGAGTAAGTTATCAGTACTTAGTAACTGGTCCAGTTATATCACGGTGCTTCCTGAGTAAGTTATCAGTACTTAGTAACTGGTCCAGTTATATCACGGTGCTTCCTGAGTAAGTTATCAGTACTTAGTAACTGGTCCAGTTATATCACGTTGCTTCCTGAGTAAGTTATCAGTACTTAGTAACTGGTCCAGTTATATCACGGTGCTTCCTGAGTAAGTTATCAGTACTTAGTAACTGATCCAGTTATATTACGGTGCTTCCTGAGTAAGTTATCAGTACTTAGTAACTGGTCCAGTTATATCACGGTGCTTCCTGAGTAAGTTATCAGTACTTAGTAACTGATCCAGTTATATCAAGGTGCTTCCTGAGTAAGTTATCAGCACTTAGTAACTGGTCCAGTTATATCACCGTACTTCCTGAGTAAGTTATCAGTACTTAGTAACTGGTCCAGTTATATCAAGGTGCTTCCTGAGTAAGTTATCAGTACTTAGTAACTGGTCCAGTTATATCACGGTGCTTCCGGAGTAAGTTATCAGTACTTAGTAACTGGTCCAGTTATATCACGGTGCTTCCTGAGTAAGTTATCAGCACTTAGTAACTGGTCCAGGTATATCACAGTGCTTCCTGAGTAAGTTATCAGCACTTAGAAACTGGTCCAGTTATATCACCGTGCTTCCTGAGTAAGTTATCAGCACTTAGTGACTGGTCCAGTTATATCATGGTGCTTCCTGAGTAAGTTATCAGTACTTAGTAACTGGTCCAGTTATATCACAGTGCTTCCTGAGTAAGTTATCAGTACTTAGTAACTGGTCCAGTTATATCATGGTGCTTCCTGAGTAAGTTATCAGTACTTAGTAACTGGTCCAGTTATATCACGGTGCTTCCTGAGTAAGTTATCAGCACTTAGTAACTGGTCCAGGTATATCACGGTGCTTCCTGAGTAAGTTATCAGCACTTAGTAACTGGTCCAGTTATATCACGGTGCTTCTGAGTAAGTTATCAGTACTTAGTAACTGGTCCAGTTATATCACGGTGCTTCCTGAGTAAGTTATCAGTACTTAGTAACTGGTCCAGTTTTATCACGGTGCTTCCTGAGTAAGTTATCAGTACTTAGTAACTGGTCCAGTTATATCATGGTGCTTCCTGAGTAAGTTATCAGCACTTAGTAACAGGTCCAGTTATATCACGGTGCTTCCTGAGTAAGTTATCAGCACTTAGTAACTGGTCCATTTATATCATGGTGCTTCCTGAGTAAGTTATCAGCACTTAGTAACTGGTCCAGTTATATCATGGTGCTTCCTGAGTAAGTTATCAGTACTTAGTAACTGGTCCAATTATCTTAATTATGCTAACCCTGCAACCCAGATCACCAATGAGATCAACTGTTATTACTATTTTTAGAGTATTGTATATGACCCGGCCGAGGATTGAACCTGTGACCATCTGCATGCACGGCAGAGAGTCTACCACTTAACCACCGAGGCCTTACTATAATAGTGATTGGCATAACCGATCAATTAAACTTACTACTAAACTGTTTTCAGACTTCTTTACCCTTTCCCTTATACAGAAGACATTTGACCCCATTACAGCGGACCAATGTTGAACACTTTGTTGTAAATTTATTTATTTATTTATGTGGGTTTTATGCAGCTTTCAACAATATTTCAGTTATATCACGGCGACAGTTCACTTATTCATGATTCCTGGGTAAACAAACCAGTACTAGGCTAGAAAATGTGCCTTGCCCAAGGGCACTCCACCATGACCGTAGTGCCGCGACTGGGGATCGAACCCGGGACACCCGTTTCGAAATCCCCGACGCTAACCACTTGACCACAGCGGATTCCTTTGTTGTAAATAATTTATTGCTTGTTATGTGAGCAATTTATCCTTTCCCAACATTGCTATCAACAATCAAAACTTCACTTCAAAATACTCACAAAATAACTCTCTAGATAATAACATTTTTTAAAAATATTATATTTGTAATATAATTAATATCAGGTAACTGATTTAAATATAATATCAATAATGTTGTATATATATCATGGAAAGGCTTATTTTCTGAAAATTTACATAACAATATGTCAAACTGTTTACAACAATTCTGATGACAAAATGGTTGCTTTGAGCAATATGTGCATTTCTAACAATGTATTCCAAAGATGTCTGTGGCAAAGACATAAAGTAAATGATTAGACTCTTCTGCAGCAGGTCACTTTCGAAAACATTGTGGCAAAAAGAAATCTCCTCTCCAGCAGACGGCTTTTTGAAAACATAGTGACAAAAGAAGAAATTGCACAAAACGTGCAATTTCTCCTTTTGCCACAATGTTTTCCACTTTTAGTCATAGGTTATCCATTCAATTATGGAAATTTTCTATGTTTCGATAAAATACGTTCAAAGTCGCCTGTTGCAGAATTGTCGTATGAGGGAAAGGGTTAAAGATTTTTTGTCCTTAAGATATTTTCAGTTCTCTGGTACAGCATTGTTTAACGAGGGAAAGGGATATATGATGTCCATCAAGTTACCAAGTGCATTGGGGTAAATTATTGAATACAATACTGAATGATTCCCACTAGTATTTGCCGTACATTGAAGCCTAGTATTGGAATACAATAATACAGCCTATCACTGATCATTGCCAATCTATAGTTACAATAAGCAGTTATGTTATCATGAGAATATCTAAATATGTTATGGCCTGGCAAAGGGATCATAAACCCTTTCCCTCATACGACAATTCTGCAGCAGACGACTTTGAACATATTTTGTCAACAAATAGAAAATCTCTATAATTGAATGGATAACTAAAAGTGGAAAACATTGTGTCAAAATGAGAAAAGGGATTTTCCATCATTTTGTTTATATATCAGGACAAACAAATAACAACAAAATGAGATAAAGTAGAAAACATTGGGAGAATGGGGACTTATTATATATAATACAGTTTACTTTTGTTTGTTTTAAGGTTTTACACCGCTTCCATCAGCTTAGGTCATATCCTAGCAAACAGGAAATATGAGATTGGTCCCACACCTTATATTTACATTGAGGTAAAAATATAGAAGGTATGAAATCAATATCATCCCACCTGCTGGTGCTCAAGAGTTGCATTGGACTTCAATTGTTCAGACCTCTCCCGGTTCAAGCAAGGTCAGACTGTGGCTTCCATTCAAATTGACATTCTCCCTGCCACAGGGGGCATACAGTTTAATACTTTCCCACATACAACAAATCTGAAGCAGATGACTTTGATTTATTTTTTTCAAAAGTATGACATTTTAATTATTGAAGACAGTTGAAAACATTGAGACATAAGGAGAAATTGCTTATAATGAGCAATTTCTTCTTTTGTCACAATATTTCAAAGTTGTCTGCTGCAGATGAATTGAAATGCATGTGCAAGTGGGAAAGGGTTAAAATACTGCCAGAAAAACAGAAAGTGCTTGTCATGAGCATTATGTTTTTAAATAATGTTCTACAACTGATAAATCAAATGTTGTCTGCATAGGGAGAAAGGATTAATGTTTTTAACCTTTTCCCTCATACAACAATTATGAAGCAGATGACTTTGAACCTATTTTCACAAAAAAATGAAAATCTCTTTAATTGAATGGATAACCTATGACAAAAAGTAGAAAACATTGTGGCACTTTTAAAGAGAAATTGCTCGTTTTGAGCAATTTCTTCTTTTGTCACAGTTTTCAAAAAGCCATCTGCTGCAGAGGCGTCATAAAGCATCTGTATGAGGGAAAGGGTTAAATGACATTTATACTCTAGTACTTCTGATCAGGATGCACACATATTTTCAAGTATTCCGAAACATCTAACCAACAACCCTTTAAAACTACATGAAACATCATCAAGTGATGGTTGAGAAAGATGTCATCTGGTCTGCATCTTGCCTGTTTGTCATGCATTACAACCCTTTTTTGTCCCATTTACTGCCTTACAGATCTGGTCTATATGCAATGTCTGCTTGAATGGGCACATAGTCATGGAGCTTTTTAGGCTGTTATATTCATAAGTTTAAACTTATAACCAAACTCTAAAGGCAGTCCAAGTTTACTGTTTGCAAATTAAACTACAAAATGCTTTTCGAAAAAGAAATGCATGTCTCCCCATTATATAGTCATAGGCTCACCTTCTCACATATGGTCACAGATTTTGACCTTGACCGTTGACACTAATACAATACGGGTTATCTACTCAGTCAAATCATCCTATGAAGTTTGAAGACTTTGGGTCAAAGGGTTCTTGTGATATTGATCAGAAACTGATGTGACCTTTACAATCCCTGTGACCTTGACCCAGTGACTCAGAAACAACTAGAAATATCACTGAAGGTGATGAATACCCCCAGCTGGTGCCTGACAATATACATATGTATGAGAAATTCAAGGGGCCATAACTCATTTAAAAATAATTCCAGTGCAACACGCCGACAATATACACAACTAGGCTTGGTATCAATCATTCTTGTGAAGTTATATTGAATTCTGACCAAGGGTTGCTGAGAAATAGTGTTCACAAGAAATGGCTACAGACCAACTTTTTATGAGAAATTCAAGGGGCCATAACTCATTTTAAAATAATTCCAGTGCAACACGCCGACAATATGCACAACTAGGCTTGGTATCAATTCTTCTTGTGAAGTAATATTGAATTTTGACCAAGGGTTGCTGAGAAATAGTGTTCACAAGAAATGTCTATAGACCAACTTTTTATGAGAAATTCAAGGGGCCATAACTCATTTAAAAATAATTTCAGTGCAACATGCCGACAATATGCACAACTAGGCTTGGTATCAATCATTCTTGTCAAGTTATATTGAATTCTGACCAAGGGTTGCTGAGAAATAGTGTTCACAAGAAATGTCCAGACCAACGGACCGACCGACCAACAAACCGACCAACAAGGGTGACTCCTATATAGCCCCCATATGCTACGTATCTGGGGGTATAATAAGGGTCATCTACTCAATACCTCAAATCATCCTATGAAGCTTGAAGACTCTGGGACAAAGGATTCTTGAGATGGAACAGAATTCTGATCTTTATGGCTACTGTGACCTTGATCTGTAACCCAGTGATTTCCAAAAAAATTGGGATCAGCTACTGAATAAGACAAATCATCCTATGAAGCTTGAAGACTCTGGGACAAAGGATTCTTGAGATGGAACAGATTCTGATCTTTATGGCTACTGTGACCTTGATCTTTAACCCAGTGATTTCCAAAACAATAGGGATCAGCTACTGAATAAGACCAATCATGCTATAAAGTTTGAAGACTCTTGGTCAAAGGATTCTTGAGATGTTGAGCGTCAAACAAGTATGACAGTCGGACACACAGACGGAAAAAAGGGAGACATAACAAGACCCTTTTTGCTTGAGGTGGCTAATATATGAGGGCCTCATTTATTTTGGTTATTTATTTGCTTCCATAGAAAACAGCAATAGGTAGCACAAGGTTATGTTATTGCATCTGTTTCATGGACTAGCTATCATGTATGCTTGCATGACATTTATAACAAAAGGGCCATCATGGCCCTGGAATCACTCACCTGATTTATTTTTTTCACTGTAGCTATATATAAGCCCTGCCCCCTGGCAGCCATAGTTTCCGACCAATCAACTTGGCTTGAAGGAATCTGATAAGAGGGTCACCCTAGGAACATTTCTACAAAATTATTTGAAAATCGGCCAGACACTTTTGGAGGAGAAGATTTTTTAAGTTTTCACTATAGCCATATAATGCAAAATAGCCCTGCCCACTGGCGGCCATGTTTTTTGACCAATCAACATGGCTTGAAGGAATCTGAATGTGGGTCATCCAAGGAACATTTCTAAACAAGAGGGCCATGATGGCCCTGGAATCGCTCACCTGATTTTTTTTCTTTCACTTTACCTATATAACCCCGCCCCATGGCAGCCATAGTTTCCGACCAATCAACTTGGCTTGAAGGAATCTGAAAGAGGGTCACCCTAGGAACATTTCTACAAAATTATTTGAAAATCGGCCAGACACTTTTGGAGGAGATGATTTTTTAAGTTTTCACTATAGCCATATAGTGCAAAATAGCCCTGCCCACTGGCTGCCATGTTTTTTGACCAATCAACATGGCTTGAAGGAATCTGAAAGTGGGTCATTCAAGGAACATTTCTACTAAATTATTTGAAAATCAGCCTGACACTTTCGGAGAAGAAGATTTTTTAAGTTTTCACTATAGCCATATAAGGCAAAATAGCCCCGCCCCCCCTGGCGGCCATGTTTTTCGACCAATCAACTTGGCTTGAAGGAATCTGATAGAGGGTCATCCAAGGAACATTTCTACACAATTATTTGGAAATCGGCCCGACACTTATGGAGGAGAAGATTTTTTAAGTTTTCACTATAGCCATAAAAGGCAAAATAGCCCCGCCCCCTGGCGGCCATGTTTTTTGACCAATCAACATGGCTTGAAGGAATCTGATAGAGGGTCATCCAAGGAACATTTCTACACAATTATTTGGAAATCAGCCCGACACTTATGGAGGAGAAGATTTTTTAAGTTTTCACTATAGCCATAAAAGGCAAAATAGCCCCACCCCCTGGCGGCCATGTTTTTTGACCAATCAACATGGCTTGCAGGAATCTGATAGAGGATCACCCAAGGATCATTTCTACAAAATTATTTGAAAATCGGCCTGACACTTTTGGAGGAGAAGATTTTTTAAGTTTGCACTATAGCCATATAAGGCAAAATAGCCCCACCACCCCTGGCGGCCATGTTTTTCGACCAATCAACATGGCTTAATGGAATCTGATAGAGGGTCACCCAAGGAACATTTCTACAAAATTATTTGAAAATCGGCCTGACACTTTCGGAGGAGAAGATTTTTTAAGTTTTCACTATAGCCATATAAGGCAAAATAGCCCCGCCCCCCCTGGCTGCCATGTTTTTCGACCAATCAACATGGCTTGAAGGAATATGATAGAGGGTCATCTAAGGAACATTTCTACAAAATTATTTGAAAATCTGCCAACCAGTTTGGGAGAAGAAGAATTTTGAAGTTTTTTCGGTTTCGTTGCCATGGAAACCAGAATTTTGCATGGATCCCAAAAATTTGAAAGAATTCTGGTGAAGTCATTGAGAGGATGCTTTCTGTGAAGTTTCATCCAAATTGACCCACTGGTTACTGAGGAGAAGAAGTTGACGCACGACGCACGCCGGACGCCGGACAAAAGGCGATCACAATAACTCACCTTGAGCAAAGCTCAGGTGAGCTAAAAATTAATTGAAAATCGGCCTGACACTTTCGGAGAAGAAGATTTTTTAAGTTTTCACTTTAGCCATATAAGGCAAAATAGCCCCGCCCCCCTGGCGGCCATGTTTTTTGACCAATCAACTTGGCTTGAAGGAATCTGATAGAGGGTCATCCAAGGAACATTTCTACAAAATTATTTAAAAATCGGCCTGACACTTTCGTCGGAGAAGATTTTTTTAAGTTTTCACTATAGCCATATAAGGCAAAATAGCCCCGCCCCCCTGGCGGCCATGATTTTTGACCAATCAACATGGCTTGAAGGAACCTCATAGAGGGTCATCCAAGGAACATTTCTACAAAATTATTTGAAAATCTGCCAACCAGTTTTTTTCATTTCGTTGCCATGGAAACCAGAATTCTGCATGGATCCCAAAAAATTGAAGGAAATCTGGTGAGGTCATTGAGAGGATGCTTTCTGTGAAGTTTCATCCCAATTGATCCACTGGTTACTGAGGAGAAGAAGTTGATGCACGATGGACGCTGGACGCCGGACAAAAGGTGATTACAATAACTCACCTTGAACAAAGCTCAGGTGAGCTAAAAATGTCATGTATCTATATGAAGTTAATATTGTTATTTCAAACTTTACTTTGCTGCTACCTATGGAAACGTCATGAGGGATTTTATGTTTGTTCATTCTTAAAAGTAAAACATGTGACAATGTTTGAAATTGTTTCAAAGATAATATATTTGTGGAGATGTTTTCTAATTTGTGTGCTACAGATCTGTTGTATGTGGGAAAGGGTTATGTATAGATGATCATCATCATGATGATTGGGTCAAAATTCAATAATCATCTCTGTTTAAACCACCTACAATAGTCTGTCACCAATGGCAAAAAGCAGTCTAGTGTTATATATATATCCTATGACAGTGACATAACGCATTAATAATTTTTGCAAATTACACTTAATTTTCTCTATTTTGCATGGCTATACTGTGAATGATGCCTAATTTTTCACTTTTATTTTCTGTATCAATGAACAGAATGGTGTCACTCAGTAAAACCTTTAATCCTTTCCTACATACAACACATTTACAGCAGACGTCTTTGACATATATGATAAATCACTATAATTGAAAGTATAATTATTGAATAGCGATGAAAACACTTTGGCAAATCAATAAACTGCTCATTTGGAGCAATATTTTCTTTTGTCACAGTATTTTCAAAATAGTCGGCTGCAGATAAGTGAAGAGTGCTACAAGTGGGTTAGGGTTAATCAATAACCATTTCTCTATTTAGATGGATATTAACTCTGAATATTGCCCAATTTTTCATGACCAACAAAAAGAATTGTGTCACGCAGTAAAGGTCACCTTAAACAGGATCTGTTTGTGCAATATGTCCAGTTTTGTTTTATCAAGTCTGCTTACAATGTATACAGTATTTGATTAGCTTACTTACCATCCCAGCTTTTCCTTTGAACTTATAAGTTGAAATAAATAATTCAGAGCTCTAGTTAAAAGGCTTTTTGCATACTCTTAAAATCCTTATTTTTTGTCACACAAATCCTATGTTGTGTGTACTCAAAAGAATCATGTTACTGAAACTATTCTTTTGAGCAACTGTGAACAGTAAGAACAGAGTAATTGTGAGGAAAAGACCAGCATTCTATCCTTTATCTCTCTGATAATTGCTCCATTGATCAAAAACATTTTCAACAGTATTTCAGTAATATATCATTGCGAGTTCACCAACTAGGTGGTTCCTGGCTTTCTGTCACCTGTACTCCACACAATATTCTGCCCATGTAACAGCTTTGTTAAAAACGGCGTTAAACCCCAATCAATCAATCAATCTAGCGTGGTAGACCAGGGTTTTACCCTTTTCCACATACACACACTTTTTTTGATGCCTCTGCAGCTCATAATGAGCAATATCTCCTTTGGTGCAGATGTGTAGGTTGATCTGGACCTTCAGTGCCCCACAAATGCCAACAAAATGTTACTTGCATAGAGCACAGCTTGTTTCTGGTTGCCATATCATGGACAATCAAACATAAAACACAATATCACATGTAATTATTGTCATAAATTGACATACCATGATGTATTACTTCATTATACATAACTGCGACATTTACTTCTTTCTTCCAGATGTAAATAACATAAAGCACTATGGGTTATAAAGCGGTGGTTCTCGACTGTTTCCCACATACAGCAAACAGAAGACCACTTTGAAAAAACATCTAGGCAAAAATATGGTTAATCTATAGAAATTAAAGCATGATTTTTTTTTATAATTAATCATTATGATCTATTTCTTCTTTTGCCACAATGTTTTCAAGTTGACTGTCGCAAATGTGTCTTTTAAGTGTGAATGATTTAAAGGTTTCCCGCATATAGTCTAGAAGATTTTTGAGGTCTCTGTAGTTGACTTTAACCCTTTCCCTGATATATATATAGACCCTTTATGATGCCTCTGCAGCAAACAACTTTTGAAAACATTGTGTGACAAAAGTAAAAGCTGATCAAAATGAGCAATTTCTCCTTTTGCCACAATGTTTTCAACTTTTGTCAGTAAGTAAACCTTCATATATAGAGCTTTTTCGTGTTTTTGATGAAATGTTTCCAAAGTCGTCTGCTGCAGATTTGTTAAAATGTGGGAAAGGGTTAAAAACAAGAGTGTACAAAGGAACACACATGTCACCTTCAAAAACAAACACCTTATTGAAAACATGACAGACAGACAGATGGACAGTTGACTGATGTGTGATTCCCATGTGACACCCTGCCAAGGTAGGCGACACAAACACTAGGAATATATAAGGAAATATTGCCCAAATTAAATTCAAATCAAGTCAAGTTCTAAAATCTTATTTTTTTTAATCTAAATAAAAATGAAGTTTTTTAAAGTAAAACATATTTTTATTAGAAAATACTTACCAGTCATTTAATACCTGATATATAATCTCAACACCGTTAATTCATCCAGAAAAGAAGCTCGCGCAGCCATGCATAGCCCTCACGCGTGTGTGATACACACGGCCGCCGGTAATACCGGCGCACGGGCCATGTGACCCCCACTTTTAATTTCACCGTTAACTTGCAGCGTTTAGTGTTGGGTGACGACGCGGGGTTGGGAGGCGGGAATCTGAAATGACTGGTAAGTATTTTCTAATAAAAATATGTTTTACTTTAAAAAACTTCATTTTTATGTCAAAAATACATTACCAGTCATTTAATACCTGATGACTTTGCAGCATCGGTCGGGAGGATCGTCCAACACAATGCCGGTCCCGAGAAATCGTAGCACTTGGTAAGAGTACCTACGGTACTACTAAATATAAACACAACTGTTTATGTATTTAGTAATTTGTGTATTAATTAGGTAAGTACTCGCTGAGAGTCCACTTGTGTGTCCAGAGAGGAATAATTTCTGATTGAAACGTTTTAAGACTTTATCAGAAGGATCTTATTACTAATTAAAGGAATAGGATATCCAGTGTTTGAATACGCTGCTGACATATCCTTCTCCTACCTGAGGTTGAATAACCCCTACTGTGGCTCTTACAGCCCTCGAATGTTTTATATAGAACTTAAGACCCTTGACAGGGTACAAGATCAGGTTATATCTAAGGGAACACAGTTCACAGAAAGGTTGTGAAATGTGATGGGTTAGGAAGCACCAAAGGCAACTTGGTCTCAGTAGGAATACAGGTTTATAAGAACGGTTGAATAACCATACGGCTGTAAAACCTGATGAAATTCGTTTTTACTGAAAGCAAAGAACTCACTTCCCTGATAGTGTTCGCCAAGCAAGACGAATTTAAGTCTCAGTTTATAATTTAAGAAGCGGCAGCTTCCGAAGAACGTAAAAGTTTGGAGAGAAATGGATCTGAACTTTGAAGTTAAGCGCATTGGAGCATCGAACAATAATTGTTGTGTTCATCGCCAAATCTTGAATGCGAGAGGTCGGCAACAAATGTAAGCATAAATTACTGATTGACGTACCTTAAAAAACACCAATCGGTAAGAACTGTCTACTTCTAATGAAGATGTAACGGTTATGTCGATAGGCAGGCCAGAAGAACGTTGAACTACGATCTCTGGGCCAATACTGTGTTTCTAAAGTCATTGTCAGGAAGAGAATAACGACACCGGAAGTTGACTCATTTGAATTATGGGGGCAATTCAGGGAGTAATAATTATTGCCAATCGAAGGACTACTGTCTACTCTATTGATCATGTACATGTCCTAGTCAGTTAAGCCCTGTACTGTAATGAGTATTTAACACACTGCCCCGAACTGTAAACAATTCGGGTGTAGTATGAAGCATGTATCGGACCGTTTCCCTTAATTACTGATCCTTATCCAGGACATGGTAATCGGATTCTCTTATAGCGAATCGAGTCTGTCCGAAGGGCCAGCTCAACGAGAAACGTCCTACAACGAGTCTCTTGAGGGGAATAGATCCGACTTGCCCGTTTTGGGAATTAATTCTAAACGCAGGTAATCGAAGTGGAGTGTTTGAAAGGAACACTTCCCCGTTTACAATGAATCGACGGTCATTCCTCGATGAAAAAGCAACCGGTACGTGGTAACAGGTGTCTGTTTGGTCTAAGAATCGCTCAGACAGCCGTTCCGGATTGCGTTCTTGATAAAACGGAACATTCCATTTTATTACTCGACCGTACTAGACGCAATCTGAGTCGATAAGTCTTATTCCGGTCTTCACCGGAACCAGACGAAAGACGGTTGTAGAAACCACCGAATGGAAGGTTGATACCCACTCCATGGCATTCCTGTTAGCTTAATAGAGAGGAGCGCTTCCCTATAGCCGCGGATTAGGGACAGTGCTCTACTTGGTTGTATGCCAACTTTGCTCCCGTACGGGGCTTTGATAAGGCAGGGCCAGCGGAAGCAGAAAGCTAGGCTCGAACTTAGCCTGTCTCTTGTGTCTTCACAGGTTGGGCTTCTAAGAATGCCTTTGCAGAAGTCACTGTACGTTCTGTCCCTGTGAACAATGTTGCCGCATACGCCGAAATGCGCCTATGGACGCAGTGAATGCAGTAACTTCCCACTAATGATAGTTTATTTAGAGTCCAGCTCTAAATTGTTAATCATCCGATGGAGCACTGAACCCGATATGTCTCTTATTCGTCAGACAAGACGGGGTCGTGGGTTTTACCCGACGACGTGCGGATTGACTAAAGCCGGTTCTGGACCGGAATGTCAGTGTCCGATTCGACATGGAGGAATCCTATGATCGATTGATTGTGGTTTAACGCCGTTTTAACAATTTCTCAGTTATATCACGGCGGCCAGTTCACCTACTCATGTATTTCCTGGTTTTCTCACACCAGTACTCCACACAACAATCTTCCCAAGCAACTGGCTACTTTTCCACAAAACTTAGCCCATTGGTGGGAGGAATCCTATGAAGGAGTCATGATCGAGGAATTTATCCCTTTTCCGAAGAAGAATGAGATCGCATGGAATCAACCTTCGGTCCGAGCTCACGTATGAGAGAGTTCACAGAGTGACTATCCTCTGGGAACGGTTGATCCCGGTAGGCCAGCATAGGGGATTGATTTATGAAATCAACTGAATCTCTCCCATGTAATACCGTCGGACATCGACTCGTCCCAACAATTGGTACGATGGGTATAACTTGGGAGGAGTGTAGTCCCTAGAGACGCACTCTCTCCTCCCTGGGGACCGACATAACTATTTGACCGGTACTCCCCATACCCGATGGCCGACTGTTTAATCGGCTATGTCCCAGCATACTGCCCGATTGACTGCCGAAAGGTTATGTCCTAAGACATTACCCGTTTGACCGGTGCCTTACTGGCTATGTCTAAAGACATTGCCCGATCTCCAAATGACTGTGTCCGAGGACATTTGTCAATTGGAATACTGTTGAATTTTTGTTTTCACGGTGACCGTTTGCCCGGTAACCGTTTATGCCCAGTTAAGAGTTTGACTGCCCTGTGAACGTTCACGCGACAACCGTTTATGCCCAGTGATTAATTGAGTACTCGGTAGGCATTTGACTCATTCACTAGCACTATCGACTCATTACATTCATATGAGTGTAAGGAACGACAACTCTGCGAAGGAGATTTTCACTTGGCTGTGTTCGAAAACACCCGGTTGTCCAATGCTTATGTCATAATTGACAAAACGGTTGGAGTCAACTTGACTTAACGACTGCTCGTTACCCAGCTCTGGGAACGTTCAGTAATGGTAGCTCCCTCTGACCATTACTGACCGGTTGACTAATGATAGGCTGATGTGAGGCTGCTCTATCACTAGTCTCCAAAAACTTCAGACATTATAACTTGGCACTCTGTAGAAGTCCGAAGACTGCTGTACTGCAGAGTGTAGGTTTTGCTCGAAATCATTATAGGTTTAAACGACGTTTAAGCGTCAACCTTCGGGCATAACGTATTAGGCACCACCCTAAGTACTTCCTTAATGTTCTGCTGTAGAGGTCAACGCTCTACAGCCGGCTCGTAATCTGAAGGGGACTGCCCCCCCCCCCCCCCCCCCCCCGCCCGTCAGACGAGGAGGTGGGAGAGTGTCGAGCCCTACGATGCTTGACTATAATCCGTCTTTCAACTGAAAGACACAACAGTCTTATAAAAGTAAGAGAAGGGATTGAAAATAATATTCAATCTTGGTGTACTTTATTGTTGTGTTAAGGTGTCGATCGTGTGATATGAACCTCCTCTCTCCGCAGTAGAGAGAGGTCGCACTGGATCGATCGTCGGAGCCGAACTAACCGTATGGGACGGTCTCGACCTCCCTTTCACGGAAAACCCGAGTTATTCCGATCGGGGGTTTGCCTTCTAAGGACTGCCTCTTCGAAAGGTGTCCTTCCGGGAACAGTGAATTCCCATCAGGTGGGTATTGCTGATCCCGGTAGGCTTGGTTAACCCGCCTATCACCGATCCGTTACATCTTTTGAAACGGAGCTTTGTATCGGGGAAGGAGTGTAATCTCTAGAGAAGTACCATGTTCCACTTGGAGACACGGAAACATTTCTCTGTCCTGTACTACCTATAACTGGATATCTGGGCCTTGTGCGTAATGACCAGTGTTTTGAATATCCGTACTCTTCTATTCTCATTCTTTTGAGGAGTGTAATCCCTACAGAAGAACACTATTCCCCTTGGAGAAAGGAAAGATTTATCTGTCCTGTACTCCTTATAACCGATGTTAGACGGTTGGATATCTGAGCCTGGTGCGTAATGACCAGTGTTTTGAATATCCGTATAGACCGGTTGTGTGAAGAACGAGTGGTACTAGCTTAACGACTGCTCGTTACCTTGACTGCCCACTGCCCGGTCGCGTCATGTTAAACTGACTGATAATTTGCCCGGTCGCGTCATGGCTTAATGACTGACCGGTCGCGTCATCGCTAAATGACTGCCGGATTTGCCCGGTGACTGGTCGCGCCTAGGCGAAATGACTGACTGGTTGCCCGGTACCCGGTTACCCGGAGTCATATAGGTTTTGCTCGCAAGCATTACCCGGTTGACTAATGATAGGCAGTTGTGAAGCTGCTCTATCACCGGTCTCCAAAGAATTCTGTCCGCAGACATTATAATTTGGCACTCTGTAAGCGTCCGAAGACTGCTTACTGCAGAGTGTGGTGTTAGAGGTGGCCAATCAGTGAGGTTTCCCTTTGATTGACCCATGGCGTCTCCCGAAGGGTCAGCCCCAACACCTGGCGTCAGATAATGTCGTTCAGCAGACGGTTGCTCACTCTTGAGGCCAACCATCACTGTGTCCGTACGGTTTCTGGCCCGAAGGCCTTTGTTTCCCGACGGAATAACAGACATCAGCCACTGCCATCCGCTCCTCCATGTCCCGCGAAGGACCAGCCGAAGCTGAGGGGGAGCGGTCAGAGCTCCAGATAAGGGGCGTATGCATGTCTAAAATCCTCATTTGACCCTCTTACCCTATGCTGTGGGTATTGAGAACCCACAGCATAGGGTTTGTTTCCTAAGAGGGAATTTGTGGGGAAAATAGCTGATTACACCTCCTAATCTGGACCTCTGAGCGGTTGTGCGGAGTGAAGAAGGAACAGCTCTGACCTTCTGCTCACTCAACACAGCCGCGGAGTCTGATTGTTGGGAGAACCCCTCAAACTCCGCTTCACTCGTAGAGCTAAGAGAAACCTTTTTAGGGGTCTTCTTACTCTTCCAGCTTTTGTGAGTCCTCCTCAACCCAGACTGTTTCCAAATGGAAGCAGGCCAGGAAGAGAAGTACTCACAGGGTGAATCCTGTGTGTACTTAGTGAACGCAAAACAGGACAGACGCGTGTCTCATACAGCCGTTATGAGTCACGCCTCTGATCACCACTATGTGACATAGAATATATATGAAACAAAACAATTTATACGATTCAACAAAAAATATAATTTTTTTCTATTTTTTATTTTCTACTATACCCGTTGATCACGGAACGTATTTCAATGAAAAAGATTTTACAAATATTTTCCAAAATTGTTCATGTTTAATTAATATACATAATGTAATACAAGGCGATAATAATATATTATCGCTAATAGGGTCGGTGTAACTATAACTTCGTTGAAAGAATGAATGGCCATTACCGCACCCGATACGTAACTGAAATAGTGGGTGGGGTAACCCACCCGTGACTTCTCAGTTAGTTGTGTTCACAAAAAACAACTTAATTACAATTAGTAATTTACACAATTATGTTGTTAGGTTGTTAATGTAGTTGAATAACTGAATGAAAATAACTTGTTTAAGGCGAATGCCTTAAACAGACCAAGAAATAAAATATAAAAATGAAATAAATTCTTAGCTGTCAGTTGGTGTGTCCAGAAATTAAAAGTGGGGGTCACATGGCCCGTGCGCCGGTATTACCGGCGGCCGTGTGTATCACACACGCGTGAGGGCTATGCATGGCTGCGCGAGCTTCTTTTCTGGATGAATTAACGGTGTTGAGATTATATATCAGGTATTAAATGACTGGTAATGTATTTTTGACATAAAAACTTACTTTTAATTTATCTGCAGATGACTTTGATCGAGAACAGTGTGGACTGAAATCGCGGTCAGCACATCTGATCTTTGTCTACATATTAATCATACATACTCCATTCTATTTTCAACAAGAGGGCCATGATGGCCCTACATCGCTCACCTGAATTATGCAATGTGATTTCTAATGCAAAGCACATGAAGACAATTATTCTGACAAAGATTCAAAATGCAACCTCCAGAGGGTTAACAAGCTTTTCCTTCATTTGGCCTAGTAACCTATTGTTTTTACATGATATGACCCATATTCGAACATGGACTAGATATCATCATAACATACATTCTAACTAAATTTGAAGATGCCGAAGCAAAACAATTCGACTTCTACAGTGTTTACAAGATTCTCCTTCAACTTGGCCTAGTTGGCCTACATATCACCAAGACAAACATTCTGATAAAGTTTCAACATGCTAAAAAGTTAAAAATGCAGCATACAGAGTGTTAACAAGATTTTCCTTCAATTTGGCCTAGTGACCTAGTTTCTGACCCAATATTTTTCATATTCAAACTTGACCTAGATATCATTGAGACAAACATTCTGACAAATTTTCAAACTGCTGAAGCAAAAACTGTGGCCTCTAGTGTTAACAAGATTTCCTTCAATTTGACCTTGTGACCTATGTTTGGCCCAACGTGACCCATTTTCGAACTTGGCCTACATATCATCAAGACAAACATTCTGATAAAGTTTCATCATGCTCAAGTTGAAAATGTGGCCTCCAGAATGTTAACAAGATTTCCCTTTAATTCGACCTAGTGACCTAGTTTTTGACCTCATATGGCCCAGTTTCAAAGTTGTCCAAAATTTGATATTGATGAATGTTCTGACAAACTTCCATGAAGATCGGATGCAAAATGTAGCATGTAGGGTGTTAACAAGGCAATTGTTGACGCCAGACAGACGCCAGACAAAATGTGATCACAATAGCTCACCTTGAGCACTTCGTGCACAAGTGAGCTAAAAATCATAATATCTTTCTCTATCTCATCCTCACCTTACCATGTCAAAGAGCTTTTTTTTTCATGTAGCAAATTTGTGGTTTGAGAATAAGGGTTGTTATTTGTTCTGTGCAACTGATGATGATGGTCAAACAAGTTTGACATGTTGAATTCTGAACAAAATCAATCAAAAGATTACCTTGACTATTTTTCCCCCTTTTCAGTTTGTTGATAGTGGGAACCGGCTGCTTCTGTCCGACATACTGCCTGGTAGATCCAGCAGGCAACACGGGACTCGTCTCTGTTGTGGCAACTTTCTGTGTCCTTATAATTGGCAAGGTCTTGGACCGATGGAGCTCCTTCTTGGAACTGAAATTACAACAGTAATTCTAGATAACATTGTCCGTGATACAGACGATGTATGCTACATCATGCAGCCAACAAAAAAAGAGAATTTGCTCAAATCATTCAATCTCCCTTATATTAAATTTCCATTGATGTTTTATATTCTGCATCAGAAATATTCCAGCTTTTGTATGCTTTTACAACGAAGAGGACTTTTAGAATTTCCACTAAGTTGAATCATTCTAGAGAAGGAAGTTCAATAGTCCGTCCATACATGGCCACCAGGGAAGGATTTTTTTGCACACAGTGTGAATATATATAAAGTTCATGTTTTCAATCTAGGTGTATCCTGTTCTCTTTTAATCAATGATGGACATACACAATTCTACACTATTATTAGCAATTTCTCCTTGTGCAACAAAAGTCGTCTACAGCAAATGTATTTTAATATGCAAAAGGGTTAATTTGACTTCATTTTTACTCATGTAAATATATACTCTTTCCCACACACAACAAATCTGCAGCGGACGACTTTGAAAAACATCTTATCAAAAATGTGAAAAATCTCAATTAATGACACTTAAATCATTAAATGGAGTTAAAAACATTGTTGCAAAGAGTGAAATTGATCATTATGAGCAATTTCACCTTTGCAACAATGTTTTCAAAAGTCATCTGCAGATCTATATGTGGGAAAGGGGGGTTTGGTAAAGAGAAGACTTTTGTAAGGTCTCAAAATTTGACAAATGTACCTAAAAATTTGAAACATCAGCTTCCGTTCTCCCCATGTTTGTTTGCTACATAGAACACCAATAAAATAATTGAGCAATCAAATTTCACACAAAAAAATCAGATTTGGAAATTAATTGCATTTGTTTATATTATATGTATACGTACTGGTTGTAAAATACAGAAGGTGTTTTCATGCTATATTGCCTATTTGATATTCAGGATAAAAATGTCCATCCCCTGACCGCTCTGAAACTTCTCATCAAAAGCAATATTTCCAGTATCTATATATACTAGCCTCCTTGACATATTGACATAAACACTTTCCAACATACAGCAAATCTGCAGAAAACAACTTTTTAAACTCTTGAAGGCAAAACAAATGGAATATCTATATAAATGAAAATATTATCATGTTGAAATCATTGTGGAAAAAGAAGAATTTGCTCAATATTTGCAAGTTTTTCCTATGTTACAATGTTTTCAAAGGTCCTCAGCTGGTGAAGTGTCAAAATGCACCTCCAGGTGGGGACAGGGGCAACAACGAGAGATATTGTCATGATATATTTGGATATATCACTAGTATAATTAATTACTATGACATCATAACATATACCTTCCTATGGAAATAATAATACTCAACCAGTTTGACTTCAATATTTAGTACTTAACACTTTCCCACATGCAACATGCAAGACTTTGAAGACATCTACCAAAAGATATGGTCAATTTTAAAAGTCAAAAGTATAAATATTGAGTAGGTTAGTAATTGTTGTGGCCAAAACAGAAATTGTTTACAAGAGAAAGTTCGCCGGATGTCCATAGTGCAGTTATGCATAACACTAACATTATAGTAGTTGAATAAACAGTTATCAACTGAGGGGCATATTGGAACATCAGGGGTGGGGTCAAGTGAAAATGTATCATAACTTGCATTGTTTTGTCAACGAAGTGAATGATAATTGAAGCCTTTCATTGTTTATGATCAATCTCCATTCCAAAGTAGGTTGACCATACACACAACCAACTATTTATTGATCATAAACAGTAATGGAAATGAGTAATCTTGCCAATCATTAGTCTTAAATTAGTATGTATACAGTGCTTTCATTAAGGAATAATTATAAGATTTGTGAATTCCACATACACTTTTCAAGATGTTTGTCAGAATATTTGAATTTTATTATTTTTCAATAAAACCACACATAACAGACAATTTAGGATTTGCATGCAATAGCACGTCATTTTACCTTTCCTCTATTAAAGTCAACAGTGGACACCTTTGCAGCAATCTACTTTTAAAACAATGAGATAAGTGTTAAATCGCTGAAGACATGAGTTTTCTCTTTTTCTCAAAATGATATTAGCTATATCATACTTTAACAAATGTTGAAATGTAGTCCAATATTTATAAATTAGACCACCTTCGAAATATAATATCAACTAAACAGTTAAATCTCATTGAAATTTTTGTATAATTTAAACTTAATTTCGAATATAAACTGAGCCCTACAACATGTTAATTTATTTGAATTCTTTCCTTCCTTTTTTATAATGAAAATAACAAACTACTCATGTTTTAAAATTATATTATGATGGGCGCCCTTGTGTCAATGATGCATAACAATATGCAGATCGGAAGCAATATGCCTTTAGGAAATTAAATGACACATTTAAAATTTTCAAGGACGAAATAATTTTGTATGAAAGACCCGATCCTTTCTTATTCGCAAAGGTGTCGTTCTTGAAACTCTCTTTATAGGCAGAGAGTGTTTGTTCAAAGTATTTTTTCTATTAAAACCAGTTTTATCTCGGTTTGTTCTTTTCTTCTTTTGTTTCGAACCAAATAAACATTTTAAATCACCTATGGTTTACTATTTGTAAGTGAGTGTAAACAGCGGCTCTCTGCAAAGGAGATTGATCTACGTACGCAGTTGGTATTCGCGAGTCACGCTATCAACAGTTTTAGCTTAGAAACAGTTCATATTTTAGATATACATGGATAAACATTATAAAATGCCTTCTTCACAAATCAAGACATCTCTTTGAACATGAAAATAACATTCAGTAAGTTAAAATTGCCATTAAAAGGAGAATATTCAATGTCATTTTCATCTCGATATTTACACATAACAAAAAGTCTGCTGCAACCAGGTGCGCGTATGTAAACAAATTAGACTGTGCGACGTAAAGGTTTGTAGTTATTGCCTTTTGATTACATGTGGTATATAGTGTAAAATAAAGTATACCAGTCTAGGTAATACTAGGACTGTTTTGTCTTCGTAAATAAAACAAAAAAACATACATGCGAGTCAAAATAAAGAAACTGAAATACCTAAAACATCGGAATATTTATTTCATTTTAGATGTGTCATTACTTAGTGTTTTTAAACAAACACAATTTAATATGTTCAAGACATCTAAATGTGTTTCTTTCTAATAATAATCCCCCCTCCTATGTCATTTCCGAAAACCTATTAAAAATAGAAGTCGCGGGCTTCTGCCCGGCGACTAATAATAAGCATTTTCTCCTATAGTTGCACTGTTTTCAAAAGCTGTCTGCTGCAGATCTGCATGTGTGAGTTGATAAATTGCCACTTTAACATAATCTTAAACCTTTTCCAACTGCAGACGCATTAGTAGTTGACGACTTTTGTAAACATTGTGGCAAAAGTGGAAATGTTTCATGAGCAATTTCTCCTTTTGCAACAATGTTTTCAACTCTAAATACTACCCTGAGTACTTTCATTCATAGATCTTTTGAATAATTTTGCTACATGATTTCAAAGTCAATCGACGGCTGCAGATGTGTTATATGTGGGAAAGGGTTTTCCTTTACCCTTTCCCTCATACAACAATTCTGCAGCAAATGACTTTGAACATATTTTGTCAAAACATAGAAAATCTCCATAATTGAATGGATAAGTTACTATGTCAAAAAGTCGAAAACATTGTGGCAAAAAGAGAAATTGCATGTTTTGTGCAATTTCTTCTTTTGTCACTATGTTTTCAAAAAGCTGTCTGCTGCAGAGGCATCAGAAATATGAGG
Organism: Serripes groenlandicus; assembly: GCA_031761405.1. NCBI lineage: Eukaryota > Metazoa > Mollusca > Bivalvia > Cardiida > Cardiidae > Serripes > Serripes groenlandicus. The sequence goes on from JASEVX010000004.1 coordinate 97,802,310, forward strand.
GAAAGGGTTAAATGATAAATTTACATTTAATTTTGTGAATGAAAACACTCAGGTGCTGAAGTTCCTTCAGGGCATTAAAAATACTATGTTCCTTCTGGGCATTAAAAATACTATGTTCCTTCAGGGCATTAAAAATACTATGTCCAAAAATTGAAACACGGAGTTGTAAACAATTTGTTACTTTTCTCACATTTTATCAAAAACTTTGATTGTGATCTCAGCAAAAGCTTGGCTACATTTTTTAAACAAAAACATTTTTTAAACAAAAACATTTTTTAAACAAACTAATTTTATTCACCTGTTCAAACAGTATGATCCAGAATTTCGTTTCCATGCAAACCAAGACATAATGTAACACTATATTCCTTTAACTAGAAATGTTGACTTTAATTGTAGAAAATAGTTCATGCTTTCTTATAGAATTACAATATTATTGCTATATATACTTGGCAATCTTATACATTTATCAGTAAGCGATATCCCATTTCTTTTTGCTGGCAAGAAATACTATTGACTTTTCCATGTTTTCCATGCTACATAAAAAACAACTGTAGTACATCTGTGACCAGTGTCGTTTCAGATTAGATTCACATGGTCTGATCATAACCTTCAAGGAGCTTTCTTTGCTTTTATTTCGAAATATCCTTTATGATTGCATGTATGCGCTGCCTGAACTTACTCTACATTTATGAAAAGTATAATAATCTAACACAGTTGAAAACTTTTTGAGAAAAAATGAAAATTATAAACCAACTTTGGCTGGTTACATCCTCTAATTATAATCAATTTTATTCATTTTTCCTTAAAACTAAAATTACAAACAATTTATACAACAAACAAATGATTCAGTAGTGTGAATCCCTGAGATTATCTGGTACACAAAATTAATAATATTCCAAACTTAATTTTTCATAGTAAAAAAACTGACTTTCCAGCAGCTACCGTAGACAGAACAAAAATCACCTCATATTCCCAATAGATACAGTTCTATAATAAAATTGCAACCACAACCTTCATTTTACTTTTCTCACATGCTAATAAATTTTGACACATTTCTATAGTATATGAGTTTTGACAAAAGGAGAATTTTTTTACATTTGCATCACTGTTTTAAATTCATTTCAGTGATTATTCGTAACCTTCATTAATTACGATTTTTAAAACATTGTCTATATGTTATCAAATTTTCTGCTGCAATTTAACAAAAGTGGGAAAGGGTTTCATTCTACCCTATCCCTGAACATACAATTTCTGAAACCTCTGCAACCATGCAATATGTCTTATATTTCTTTTCCCACAATATTTTCAACTTTGCATCAAGATTCTACTTCCAACTTTCCAGATTTATAATCTCCGATGTTTTCAAAGCAGACGACTGACACTTTTCTGACAATGTTTGTAACTTTTAAAAATTTAAATGTTTTCAATTTGACTTGGTCGATCTAGAAATAGCTCATGGAGAAATTGGTCTACCCATATACAGATGAATACAATCTGCTCCTTGAAATGTCCTATAAAAGTGAAAATCTGCATGTTCAATCGTACAAATGCAAATAAGACATAAAACTTTACTTTTAAGAATCAACAAACTAAAATTCTTTTAAGTCTTTTAAACCTTTCAAACATACAGAATCCTTTTGACGCATCTGCAGACTACGTAGACACAACAATCTGAAACATTGTGTCAAAACACAGAATTTGTCTTATTGAGAAATTTCTCATTTTACAAAATGTTTGCAAGTTTATTCAATAATTTTAATTTCATATTTATAGGGATTTTCAATATTTTAGGAAGAATTATTTTCATAAATAGTTCTGAGCAATTTCTCCTTTTTCCATAATATTTTCAAAAGACATCTGCTGCAAACTTGGCTTAAGCAGTCTTTATAACGAAGGGTAACGGTTAAACTAAATGTACAAAACCCTAAGAGGCTAATAAATTATTCAGCCATTGAAAGTGCCATCATCACGTCATATCAAATTTTGTATGAACATTCAGCATCTTTTTAGAAGTAATTATCACCCCATTTATTTAATTATGCCATAAAAAAAACCAGAGCACACCGTGACCTTGACCCACACCAGCAGGGATCAAATCCAGGATGCGCGGTCTCTAATCCCCCATGCCAACAACTTGGACATGGCACAATCCTGGTTAAGGAACAAGAGGGCCAAGATGGCCCTAAATCAATCACCTGAATATTTTTAAAGTGTTTACCTAAACGAGTCTATGTAAAACAAGTGATCCCTAGGGTGGGGCCATTTTTGACACCAGGGCTATATAATTTGACCAATCTCGATAGAGGTCCACTAGATGAAGTTAGATTTCAAATATCAACTTTTAGACAAGATTTTTTAGAGTTTTTCCCTATACAGGTATAATATTATGTAAAACAAGTGACACAGGATGGGACCATTCTTTTACCCCAGGGCTATAATTTGAACAATCTTGGTAGAGGTCAACTTAGATGAAGCTACATACCAAATATCAAAAGCCTGGACATTCTACCTTCAGACAAGAAGATTTTAAAGTTTCTCCCTATTGAAGTCTTCATAAAACAAGTGACCCCCGGGGTGGGGCCATTTTTGTCCCTTGGGCTATAATTTGAACAAGATTGGTAGAGTTCCACTAGATGAAGCTTTCTAAAGTCTCTTCAGCTGTCGACTTTTGAAAACATTGTGGCAAATGGAGAAATTGCTCATGATGAGCAATGCCTTCATTTGCCACAATGGTTTCAACTTTATTAAACAATTTTACTTTAATTTACAGATATTTTCCAAATTTTTGCAGATATGTTTTCTAAGTAGATTTGTTTTATGTGGGAAATGCCAGAGGTTTTTTAACAGATTTATACTTTTCCAAGAAAAAGCTGACTTCAACCATTTTGAACATACAACAAATCTGCAGTAGACGAATAGGAAAACATCGAGGCAAAAGTGTAGAAACTCTCTATAAAAGAAGTTATTATCTTTGAAAAGAGTTGAAAACATTATGGCAAATGGAAAACTTACCCATTATGAGCAATTTTCCCCTTTGACACAATGTTTTCAAAAAATGTCTGCTGTAGTCATGCCTCAGACAGTGTCTGTAAGTGGTAAAGCTTTAAGTAATTTTTTAACAGATATATCCTTTTCCCAGAATAAGATATGACTTTCAACGCCTCTGCAGCAGAGTCAACTTTCAGGCATTTAAGAAGTGTATTGTATAGACAGAAGATATCAGGTCTCATGTAATTAGATCAAATAATGTCACCCACCTCTTTAAAGTTGCATCACCATCTTCGCCCTCCGAGTGATTTTTCCCAAATCCATATAACAAGCTATATTTCAGTTTCTGCAAAGCCATATTGCCTGACAACATAGTTCCAAATCATAACCATGCCAATGTTACATCTATCATTCTGTGCTGCACTTTGCATTAACAATATACATTTACACTGACCACCTCATTTTGTTCACAAAATTATGATTCAATTTTGCACATTTCAGGCTAGTAAAACAAGAAGGTAATTGATGTCATCCACCAATATTATGAATTTGAAACAAAATAATACTTGAACTGCTTTATTTTTTGACACAGTTTTAAACCTGACTGGGATTGGATGGAGGTTACCCCTGTGTAAAGATATCCATGATCCATGTTCAAACATGAATGACCATGGTCAAACCATGGTTGTCAATGATAATTTCAAAACTTTTGACAATGATTTTTATGACCATGGTCTGACCGCTGTCAAACCATGGTCAAATCAGTATAAATAAAAGTTTAAAATTTAAATTTTATGTGTCTTTTTTGCTCAGAATTTTCATCAGCGTAGTGACCATGATTCATGGTCATTCATGGTCATTAACAATTTCATTTGATGTTGAATAAACCACTAAAACCAAAAGATAATTAAAAACAAATATGATTTATTTTATACATAAGAGAATGTGTGTTTAACTCAGTGTGAATCACTTAAACTTCCATTCTGAATAGAGAAATAAGAACATTTATAGATCACTTCTAGAACACTTCTAGAACCAAAAAAGTTCTTATAAATGTATTATAGTGAAAACTTTTAAAATCTTTTTGTCAAAAGTAAAGGCCCTAGTGATCAAAATCAATGCAATACCAGTGGAATGTCATTGGTACCTGCTATGTTACTGGAATACCAGTAGAATAACCAAAAATACCACTGGAACTGAACTTAAATTTGAAATATACCAAGGGAGTTAACTCTAGCATAAAACACAGGAACTCTTCAAAAAGAAGTAAGTAATATTTACTACTTCCTTTACATTTTTTGGTGGGAGAAATATGTTGTGTTTCAAAGTCACAGAGAAGATTTTTGTAATTTCTTATGAACAACTTGATGGGCACATCTGGTAAATGTCTTAAATGTTACATTGTTTATTAAATTAGCAAATTGTATTGTGCTATGTCATAAACAACATTGTTATATTGGTGATTTATTAAAGTTATATTGCCACATATGGATGAAGCCATGTCTTCATATAACAAATATTTTTTATAGAATTCTGGTTCAACTGTGTTTCAATTAACCAGAATATTTTCTGTACAGAGTCTGCAAAGACTTTCTGTATTTTCTACTGTACAGAATCTGACCCCAGTACACCCAGACTATTTCGTACAGGTTACCATTTATGTATTGTAGATGTGAACCATTCATGAATTGTTCATGAATAATTCATGAACTGTAACTGATCATTTCGCAGGGGTCATGTTATTTGGTTCAAAGAATAGTTTTAGAAGATTTGATGTCCGTCAACCTTTCCAAACTTGTCAAGGCCCAATAAACCACAGTACAAACATGTTTGACCATGGTCTTTATGGCAGCCACAGTTGTTTGGTCAAAACATGTTTGACCATGGTCAACACACAGTCGAACATGTTTGACCTTGTTTTCAGGGGCGGCAATATACCACAACCTTGGTCAAAACATGTTTGACCATGGTTTTGGGGATCATGGTCAAGCATGTTTGACCATGGTCATTAGGTGACTTTGGTACATGGATAATCATGGTCAGACTTTCATTCATGGTTGACCATGTCCAGAAAGGCGGCAATATACCACGGCATGAATCATGTTTGACCATGGTTCATCCATGGTCCACACACGGTCAACCCTGTTTTTTAAACATGGTTCATCATGTTTGAAACATGGCCAACCATATTTTAACCATGGTTATTTCACAGGGGGAATGTATTGATGATTTTTCATAAAGATTGGATCAAAATGTTCACATTTTTTTTTAAATTTGACCTAGTGACCTAGTTTTTTACCCAATTTCATACTTGACTTGAATTTGATGAAAATTAATTACCTGAAGATTTTATTTTTTAATAAAGTTGCTTGTGTTCTAAAATTTGACCTAGAAAAAATGTTTTTGACCTGATTTGAACTTGATGGAGATGAATGTTCTGATAATTGTTCATGAAGATTGGAAGAAAAATATGGCCTTTAATGTTTTCACAAGTTTATTTCTAAAATTTGACCTATTGATGAATATGACTGAACTCAATGATTGATTGCTTGGCGTTTGGGTTGCTTTCAACAATTTTTCAGTTATATCAGTGTTTCCTGGGTAAATAACACCAGTACTACTGGTCCATGTATCCTGACACCAGCCAGTCAGTCATTATGCTAAGCCCGCAACCTTGAGCGCTAAGGAGGGCAGCAATATCTACCATTTTTAAAGTCTTTGGCACAGAAATTTGATGGACTTTCATCTTCTGATTAACCCTGATGATGATTTGATTAACTAAGTTTTGACCCTGTGACCTAGCACGAATGTTACGCCACTCCTGGATAATTGCATTCCCATTAACTGTGTGCGTCGCTTGATCGCATCAATGCGAAGAAGATGTTTAGCTGTGGTGAATGCTGCTGGGGGTCACACCCGCTACTGACTTATCCTGCGAACTTTAAAAATGCACCCTTCAATCAATTAATGCATTTTATTGTAATCTACTGTGGTATTTTGTTAAGTTGTTTTTTTCATTCTGTTACAGGATAGTTATGTGATTGATACTCTTGTCAAATTGCAGTGTATTTGGTATGATATTAAATGAAATATTGATACTTATGTACATATGGGCGTTGGAAGTTTTGTCTAGTATATATGTATATATATCATGTCACAAATGAAATTATCAGTAGACAAATTGGATCACATCTGACTTTAAAAGAATCTGCAGATGACAACAAACTTTTAAATTATTATGAAATTCTGCTCAATTTAATCAATTTCTATGAGAAAGGCTTGTAACCCTTTTCCACATGCAGATGCATTTAAACACATCTGATACAGACAACATTTTAAGCAGATTTGTTGTATGATGGAATAAGGGTTACGTTTGATTGGTTTGGTTAACATCTATTAAGGCCATGATCGTTTCAAACCATATTGAATACTATAGCTTTTATCCTCTGATTTCCATTTAAAGAATGCACAGTACAGAATACACATTGGTTAACAAGAGCAGTATTTAATTCATGCAGTCCTTATGATTTCTATAAGCACATCCCTTATCACAATAATATCTCCAATCTTTAATTAATCCCACAAAAAGCACTGGGCACCATGTAACTCATCGATGTATTAACTAAACACCATTTTCAACAATCAATGAAGTTTAGTTGTTCATAGTTTTAATGACGAGACACTTTTGTTATTATCCTGTATAGCTTCCCAATAATAAAGTCAATACTTTATAATGGATAATTAGCTACACTATTACAAATTACCCTTCATCTTCATAATACTAGTTCCTGTTTTCTGACATTTATGCAACAGATGACTTTTGAAAACATTGTGAGAAAAGGAGAAATTGCTAATAATTAGTTGTTTGCTGCATATGGGTCAAAATGAGGTGCATCCGATTTAGAGTTTAAAATTGTCCTCACAAAATAGTTGCCCATTCATTGTCACCATTATGAAACAAGTAACACCAGATCCATCTCATTGAGAAACAAAGGGTCTTTCAAATGTCTATCATTATAACCCAATGCATTCATCAAACTTGCCAACTATGGTATAATGAGTCAATACAATAGTTCATTTATTTCCGTCTTTTATAAAACTGTTGCAACACAATAACAGGTGCTATATGTAACTACATAGTACAGGTCCATACAAAACTTCTCTTTCTATTGTAAAATATATTCATCCTCCTATTTCCCTCCCAACGCTGCATTTCTCACTTCATTTATTAAACCTGACAATGGGGAAAACTAACAAACAAGGTAATATAAAATGACAGTGACCGTTTTATCAAACCCTGTCTGGCAGGGACATTTTTTTGTTAGGTGAACTCAAGCCCAATACCTCATAACCCTTTTCCTACATACAACAAATCTGCAGCAGATGACTTTGAAAAACATCTATAAATGAAAATAGTTATTGAATAAAGTTTTAGAAAACAATGTGACAAAAGGTGAAAATGCTCAGTTTTAGTTATATCTCCTTTTGCCACAATGTTTTCAATAGTCGTCTGCTGCAGAAGCATCAGTAGCATCTGTATGTGGGAAAGGTTTGATTGATTGTGTGGTGTTTTACGCCGCTTTCATCACTTTATACAGTTATATCACGGCGTTTCCTGGGTAAGTTACCAGTACTACTGGTCCATTTATTCTGGTAAAGCTAACACCCAACAACCCTGAGTGCCAAGTAGAAAAAGCCAATTTACTTCCACTTTTAAAGTCTTTGGTATGACCCCGCAGAGATCCAACCTGCGATCCCCACACACGAGGAGGACACTCTACCACTAAGAGCAATTTCTCCTTTTGCCACAGTTTTTCTTTGACACTCTACCACTTATAGCAATTTCACCTTCAAGTTTTGCCTCAATATTTCCTGCTTCATTCAATAAGCAGTAATTTCACAGCTATTACACAAAGGGGCATAATTTTTGCAATAGCGCAATTCAATGGAATATCTTAAGTAATGAAGAAGATATTGGATTTTATAAAATATTTGAAATAGATGTGGACGCGGTGGGATAGTGCAATAGTCTCAGTCTTAATTTATTCTTTGAAAAGTTGAGCTTAAAATTTGAGAATCTTTATTGCTTACTTGACATGACATAGTTATTATGAAAAAATTTAAGTACAAAAAGGGGCATAAGTTTGTCAAATGGGACGTTGATGCAAAGATTTTGGTTGCATCACAACTCTGTTGTAATCAACAAAACAGTTTTAAAATTTGATGAAGAAATAATGAGAAATAGCAAAGTAATAGCTAAGTTTCTGTTTTTGTGTCAAAATCTTAGTACAAAAAGGGGCATAACACAAAATATGGTTGACAGAGTTATGTGACTTGCTGCAGTTGTCTATATTGTCATTAGTAACATTAGTATGCCAAGTTTAAAGTAAATATATTTGATGGTATGGAAGATACTAGTATTTGTAAAAAACTTTAACCAACTTACACAGATGCCGGGGCATTAGTGCAATAGCCTCCTTATTCTTCAAATAGTCGAGCTAAGAATTAAGAGAAACTTACCAATGCAATCTGCCGACTTATAACATAATGAGGAAACTGCTTCAAAATACCAAGTGTAAAACAAAACTCCTCTGCTGTTTGGACATTGATTTGAATGTGTGAGCTGATCTTGCATGAGTATAGTCACATAGGCTTAACCCATTCTCACAAACAGAAGCTTTCTGATACCTCTGCAGTAGACAATTTTTGAAAATATTGTTTCAAAAGGAAACAAGAAAAGCCACAATGTGACGAAAACCAGGTTTTCAATGATTGACAGAAGAGCTTCAGACTGTGTTTTGAGAATTATAATTACGTTTTCAATGATTTTACTTTCTTAATTATACTTTTTAGCATTTTAAGCAGTTTTGCGTAGATATTTTCAAAGTTGTCTGCTGCAGATTTGTCTTATGTGGGAAAGTGTTAAGAGCTTTTTTCAGTTTTCAGACAACATATTAGCAAGTCAGATTCCCCCCAATTAAATTTGGCTTTAAAAACAAATCAATCAATCATTTGTTACTCAAAATTATTAGATAACCATATACCCCAGAATGGTTCAAATCTTCAGTTGATGAAGTCAGTATCAGACCAAGATGATATAAATAGACACAAACAATGGTAATTAACCGCATTTCCATTGTAAATTTATTAACCCTTCCGACATATAACAAATCTGCACAAGATAACCTTCAAATCTGCACTAGATGACCTTTAAAACATCGAGTCGAAAATATGGAAATAATTCTCTTAATGAAAGTATGTTTATTGGATCGAGTCGGAGAAATTGATGGAAAAGAGCAGTTGTCATTTAACCACAAATTGCTCTCAAAAGCCATCTTCTGCATGTACGTTAAAGTATGTCTGCAAGTGGAATAAGGTTAACCGACTTAATTAGTACAAACCAGTTATAGCCTCTTCAATAACTCAATAACGAGAATTATGTATTCCAACCAAATAAATAGAAGTTCAGACATATTAATTTAGCAAGATAGATTGAATTTAGGATCAAATTACAAAACATTGCCAGAATGGGAAAAATGCTCAGATTGGGCATTTCTTTCTCCTTTTCCAACAACGTTTTTTGTATTACAAGACATCCTAAGGGTAAACATAAAACCTAAGTCCTGTGTCAGAGAAAGGGAAACTGGGTTTGAATCCCCTGAAGAATCACACCAGACCATAAACAAAAGGTCAGAGCAAGGCATCAACTGGTATAAATAGTCATTCATATATAGGGCAATGTTGGCTAAAAAGGGTCCTTTAACCCTTACCTCACATACAGATGCTTCCTGATGTCTCTCCAGCAGACGCCTGTTGAAAACATTGAGGCAAAATGAGAAATGTCTTTTAACTTATTAAAAATAATCCTTCCATTTATAGTTTTTCCTATTTTTGTCTAGATACTTTCAAAGTGGTCTGCTGCAGACTTGTTGGATGCTGGAAAGAGTTAACCATTTCAACCCTTTCCCATATGCAGCGCAATTTGAAGCATCTACCGTTCTCCACATTGAATAATGAGAAATTTGTTTGTATTGCCATAATGTTTTCTTTCACTATGCAGCAAACGGCTTAAAATCTTGGAAAATAATTGAATATATGATATTCTATAATTATTTAAAAAGAGTTAACAAAAGTTCCAAACTTTTACGAAATACGCCAGTCAGGAATACGTAACTCTGGGACAAATTAATTGATTTGGATATTTATTTATTTTATAAAGCAATTCATTTGTTATGCCCATAAACATTCACAGCAAGTTTAATGAATACTGGATAAGAACAGTTGAAGTTGAAGAGCGGACAAGGCCTTTTTTATTTATTTTTTGATAATTCAAGGGCCATAATCTAGAAGTGCATTGGAAGATTTAGCTGGTTATCTAACTTGACAAAGAAATTATGCCCACAAACATGTTCACCAAGTGAAGATCGGATGAAAACTGTTCAACTTGGAGAGCGGACAAGGCTGACTTGGCCAATTTTGGATAATTCAAAGGCCATAATCCAAAAGTGTTTTGGGGGATTTAGCTTGGTTATTAAACAAACATGGCCAAGACACTATGCCCACAAACATGTTAAACAATTTTGATGCAGATTGGATGAAAACTGTCTGACTTAGAAAGTAGAAGTGTTTACGTCCCCTACGAATGGGAGTGTTTGCGGAATATATTCCAAACCTTTGCAAATTGTTTGCGAAAGTGTTTGCAGAATATATTCTACAAATATTTGCAGAATATATTCTGCAGACGGGTAGATTTGGAACGATCTGTGCAAACAGTCTGCAAACAGATTGCAAAGGGTACATGAAGCATTCAAAAAACCCTTTGCAGAATGTTTGCAGCCAATTCAACAGCAAAATCTGCAAATAGGTTACAAATACTATGCAACTAGATTACAAATACTATGCAACTAGATTGCAAATACTTTGCAACTAGATTACAAATACTATGCAACTAGATTGCAAATACTATGCAACTAGATTGCAAATACTATGCAACTAGATTGCAACAGTCTGCAAATAGATTGCAAACCATCTGCAAATAGATTGCAAACGGTCTGCAACTAGATTGCAAACAGTCTGCAAATAGATTACATTCTAAAAACTTGGGAATTAAGGTATATATAAATCCAGATATATGTTTACCATTTTAAGCTTTATTTTAATTAAACATCATTTAAAATATAAATAAAATATGAAATAAATAACCTCTATATTTTATATGATTTAACCCTTTCCCTCATACAACAATTCTGCAGCAGACAACTTTGAACATATGTTGTCAAAAAATAGAAGTTCTCTATAATTGAATGGATAACCTATAAAAGTGAGTAACGTTTTGTGCAATTTCTTCTTTTGTCACTAGGCATGATCTGCTCCAAATAAATCAATAACACACAGCATAAGATCATTAGAAACAAGAAAATGTGTCCATGGAACACGGATGCCCCGGTTGTTAACTATATTTTAAAACAAAACTTTTATCTAAATAAAAAACACAGTCAGTGGTTAATAATATAAAATGTTGATTGTTATTTGTGTGAAGTTTCATAATGATAGGACATCAGGTTCACTAAAATCTAACTTGACCAAAAACTTTAACCTGAGAATGGAATGGACGAACAGACAGACGAACAGTTGGTCCAACCTCAAATTGATACAATTTTTTAAACAATGATATGTTGATTGTCATTTGTGTGAAGTTTCATAATGATAGGACATCAGGTTCACTAAAATCTAACTTGACCAAAAACTTTAACCTGAGAATGGAATGGACGAACAGACAGACGAACAGACGGACGAACAGTTGGTCCAACCTCAAATTGATACAATTTTTTAAACAATGATATGTTGATTGTCATTTGTGTGAAGTTTCATAATGATAGTACATCAACTTCACTAAAATCTAACTTGACCAAAAACTTTAACCTGAGCGGGACGGACGAACGGACGGACGGACGGACGGACTAACAGACCGGAAAACTATATGCCCCTCATACTTTGTATGCCGGGGCATAAAAATTCCTCTGTCATCTTTCAAATTTGACCTTATGGCATCATCATTCAATGCTTCAATGTTTGAAATTATAACACCATCATCTTTCATCTTCATGTCATTCTTGATACATTCTTTTGGGATTGAACATCTTTACAGGATGGACAGCGGTGATTCAGGGATGATCAATTGTCTTGTGTTGGCTGGATACCATTATAAACCATTCATCATGTCATAAGTCTGAAATATGTACATGATTCATAAAATTATGAAAATAAATGAAAAAGTAAATGTGTGTCTTTTATTTTCATTCCAAGAATTCAGTACAGGTTATACTTTATCTATAGCAATTATAGCCAATTAATAATAAATCCATTGCAACATGTGACAGATCTGCATCAGTGACTTTGAAAACATTTTGGTCAAATTAAGGAAAATCTCTTTATTGAGGAGTGTTATAATTGAATATGGTTTGCAGAAAAAAATCCCCCTTTGTCACAATGTTTTAAATAAAATCTGCTGCAGATGTTGCAATAAGTTATTAAGTTTGAAGAAAGATCCTCTTTTTCCACAATGTCTTAAAAATCGGTTGCAAATGTGTCTACGGGTGGGTAAGGTTATAATTTTATATCATGTCAAATGATTAAAAAATCTCTAATATAAGAGAAAATATAATTATTGAATAAGTTTTGAAAAAAGCCTCCTTTTCCACAATGTTTTCAAAGAATCAGTTCTATGGTAGATATCTTTGCATGTGGGAAAGGGTTCATCTTATTAATTAATACAATGTCAAATCATTGAAAATACACATAATATTTATAATGTGTCACGTCCATCACGAAAATGTATGATGACAACAACATTGCTACATTTGCCGTATCCGAAAATGTGACTGTCCGAAATCAATTCCTGTTGGCAATTTCAAAATAAAAAATTTGGCTTCGTTTTAAATAATAACTAGCATCTAAATAAGTGTGCAATGCAATGACAAGAGTATATGTGTTTCATTTCTAAAACTGTTTAGAAACTCGCACGTAAGCGAATATTTTCGCCAATGTTATTGTTTTCTTATTATGAAAATTTACGTAATCGTGACCCTTTGTTTAGGGTTTAACGGATTTAAGTATAATGGCTGAATAACAAATATTAACGGGTTTATTTCATAAAATCATATTAATTATCTGATTATTCATCAAAATATTAATCAAGACTGTGTGTTAGCGCTGATTTCGGGGTTTGTAGTGTATTTTCTCCAGCGATTTAATATTGACAAAATGGCGTCGTATATTGACCTCCGAGTCATGCTCGAAAAGCGTGACCTTTGAACTTTAAATTTGCATGCTATCGTTGTTTGTGGACGGATTTTGTTTATTCTTACATCAAATTAAAGTTATTGATTTAAAGTTTTCAAATGTATTGAATCGTAAAATAAATACTTACCAGATGCGGAACACCATGCTCTTAACTTTCCGTGACGATATTTTCATAAATAATCGCGACTGGAAAATGATTGAAAAATCAACAGGAAGTTATATATTTGACCTGATTGGATCATGTGATCTCATTAATATGCAAATCAATCATGTGATCGCATTTATTTTTAAACTGACCCACATGTTGAAATGCGACTCTACAGGAGGATCGAAAAATACCTGTAAATCAAACTTCGAACTACGATTGTCAATTTATTCCTCAAAAGATTGTTATGATTCATGCATCAATAAAACCAGAATTCAATTTTCTTTATAAATTATATTTAGGGCCTGAACACTTCAGGGACAATCCCTTTCCCTCATATAGACGCTTTCTGACGCCTCTGCAGCAGATAGCTTTTTGAAAACATAGTGACAAAGAAGAAAGTGCAATTTCTCCTTTTGCCACAATGTTTACCACTTTTTGTCACAGGTTATCCATTCAATTATGGAGATTTTCTATGTTTTGACAAAATGCGTTTGAAGTCGTCTGCTACAGAATGTATGTTTTAGCCAAACATATCTTTGGCTTTTGCATTTTCAACTGAAAACATCATGTTTATGTAAAATTATACTGAATTTATATACACACTTTTATATAAGCTGCACACATGTTTTGGTTATATATAGTGGTTAAATCAGTCAATAATTTATAAAACTATTGTAATAATTTCATTTGAAGTCCAACAACTTTGTATTTGGAAAATATCATTCAGGGGATAAGTTAGTGTTTGCAAACTACTTGCACTGTTTGAAATTCTAAGTTAATTACCCTTTGCATACCCTTTGCAAGAATGTTTACAGACAAAGTTAGTATTTGCAATGTATTTGCAAGAATATTAATAGACTAAGTTAGTACTTGCAAAGTATTTGCAGCTAAACTTCAGTTATATAATTAATAAGTTACTATTTGCATACTATTTGCCATATATATAAACAGACAGAGTTGGTATTTGCACAGTATTTGCAGCTACTTTAGTTATCTAAGTAAACGTTTGCAATGCCTTTGCCAGATATATTGATATTTGCAAAGTATTTGCAGCTACTTTCCGCAAAGCATTTGCAAATAGAGTGCAAATAGTAGTTTGAAAGGAATATATTCTGCACATATTCTGCAAATATTTTGCAAAGGGTTTGATCTGTATGGGGTTGCCTGTCCCAGGTTTTCTGAAAATCTGGCCGGTATAAATATGGCCATATAAATAGGAATAATCTTATTCCTTTTCAAATTATATCCTCATTTATAGAGATATTCCACAATTTTGCATTTATGTTTTCAAAGAACACTGCTGCAGATTGGATAAATGATGGAAAGGGTTAAACAGTATTCAAATTAAATTGGATCATACCCCCCCTGTGAGACTTAGATCTCTCGCTTCTCTGTTCGATATACCCTAAATAAGGGTAAATTATTTCTAAGAAAGAACTGGGTTTTATCAGGAACAAACTTGTCTCATCAGATGTGGCAAGTTATTAATTCATCCATTGATGCATTTTGAATTATAACCTAAATAGGGTATTTTTAGTTTGTATGGACTAGTTTATGCCCCTTATAATCACCAATATTTCCTTTATATTACAGACTGTTCTGGGTAAGTTACCAGTACTAATTGGTCCATTTATCCAGTTCCCAGTGAGTCAGTTGTAATGCTTACAACTCAATTCTGAGCGCCAAGAAGTGAAAACAGTTTTTACATTTGTTTAAGTCTTTGGTATAAATGAGGTCTATTTCAACCTTTTTAGATGCTTGACTTTGACGTTTGAACTGCAGTCTTGGGTCTTATATGCTATGCAATATGTCATCAAGGTATAATATTGCGCTAACTTTTTTTTTATGAAAATTTAATGATCCTTTAAAAAGTTCTTTATTGTCAAGGCAACCTCAGGCTAATGAAAGTACCTTATATACACCAAATTCAATTAGTACTAAATCAGGCTGTGACAGACGGCAATAAATGAGCAGTGACATGAGAAAACCAATCTTTAATTGTGATCAAAGTGTAAAGTCTGATTTTGATCATCATAACAATTCTCTAGAGCCTTCCAAGATCAGTGTACGATGATTACATGGCAAGATCAGAACCAGTCTGCATCAAGGCACAGGCTTATCTCAATTGTCACCTATCAAAATTCCCCAAGGTCGAAGGTTGTTTTCTTATGAAGTTTGTCTGTGGCTAAAATAACATAAATATTTATTGAAATCCATATTACATAAATGTCATCAAGTTCCTATTTACAACTGATTCTAACAGCAAAAGGTCAGCAGGTTCCTATTCACATATCATTGTGACACTTAACCGTTTCCCTCATACGACAATTCTGCAGCAGACGACTTTGAACGTATTTTGTCAAAACATAGGAAATCTCCATAATTGAATGGATAACCTTAGCATGACAAAAAGTGAAAAACATTGTGGCAAAAGGAGAAATTGCACGTTTTGTGCAATTTCTTCTTTTGTCACTATGTTTTCCAAAAGCTGTCTGCTGCAATGGCGTCAGAAAGGGTTAAAGGTCAACAAGTTCTTATTTACAGTTTGATACCATTCATCTATCCTTAGCTCAGCAAAACAACAAATTTATAATAGATGATTTTGAAAACATTGTATCAAAATTATGGTAAATCTCTCAGAATGAAAGTAATATTATTGAATAAAGTTGAAATCATTGTAACAGCAGGACAAATTACTCATTATGAGCAATATCTCCCTTGGCATCAATGTTTTCATTTCTCCCTTGGCTTCATTATGTTTTCAATTCTCCCTTGGCTTCATTATGTTTTCAATTCTCCATTGGGTTCATTATGTTTTCAAATTCATCTGCTGTAGTTGCATCAAAACACATCTTTATGTGGGAAAGGAATGAATGAATGAATGAATGTATATTGTTTTATGGCGCATCGACAGCTAAGGTCATTTAGCGCGCAATTAAATTAAATTATTCATGATCCCTGGGTAAACAAACCAGTACTAGGCTAGAAAATGTGCCTTGCCCAAGGGCACTCCACCATGACCGTAGTGCCGCGACTGGGGATCGAACCCGGGACACCCGGTTTCGAAATCCCCGACGCTAACCACTCGACCACAGCGGATTCCCTGTGGGAAAGGATAAAGATCATGATTTTTAAAGCCCTTTTGCCATACAGATGACATTTAAATTCCCTGCATAAGACGATTTTCAAAAATATTGTGAAACAAGAGGGCCATGATGGCCCTATTTCGCTAACACTTGAAGTATGCAATGTACTGCAATGCAAAACACATCAAGACAATTATTCTGACAAAGATTCAAAATGCAACCCCCAGAGTGTTAACAAGACTTTCCTTCATTTGGCCTAGTGATCTATATTATTTTACCTGATATGACCCATATTCCAACATGGACTAGATATTATCAAGACAAACATTCTGACAAAGTTTCAACTTGCTATGCTCAAAGAAAAGGGGCTGCCTCCGGAGTTTGAACAATATTTTCCTTTATTGACCTAGTTTCTGACCGAATATGACCCATATTCAAACTTGACCTAGATATAATTCAGACAAACTTTCTGATAAAATTTCAAGCTGCTAAAGCCAAATATGCGGCCTCCAGAGTGTTAACAAGATTTACATCAATTTGACCCAGTGACCTACCTTTTGACACGGCATAACCCGTATTTAAGCTTGGCCTAGATATCATTAAGATAAATATTCTGACCAAAGTTTGAGCTATTGAAGCAAAAATGTGGCTTCTAGTGTTATTAAGATTTCCCTTCAATTTGACCTAGTGACCTAGTTTCTGAACAAATATGACCCTATTCAAACTTGGTCTAGAAATCATTTATAAAAACATTCTGACTAAATTCCAAACTGCTGAATAAAAAATTGCGGCCTTCTGAGTTTTAACAAGATTTTCGTTCAATTTGACCTAGTGACCTACTTTTTGACACAACATTTCCCATGTTTGAACTTGGCCTACATATCATCAAGAAAACCATTCTGATAGTTTTAACATGCTCAAGTTAAAAATGCAGTATCCAGAGTGTGAACAAGATTTCCCTTCAATTTGGCCTAGTGACCTAGTTTTTGACCATATATGACCCATATTCAAACTTGACCTAGATATCATACAGACAAACATTCTGTAAAAATGTCAAGCTGCTGAACCAAAAAATGTGGCCTCCAAAGTACTAACAAGATTTTCCTTCAATTTGGCCTAGTGACCTAGTTTTTTACCGGAATATTAAAACTTGGCCTAGATATCATTTAGATAAACATTCTGACCAAATTTCAAGCTGTTGTAGCAAACAATGCGGCTTCTACAGTGTTTATAAGACTTTTCTTCAATTTGGCCTAGTGACCTAATTTCTGACCCAATATGACCCATATTTGAACTTAACCTAGATATCTTTTAGTCAAACATTCTGACTAAATTTCAAACTGCTGAAGCAAAAATTAGAGTGTTAACAACTTTCCTTCAATTTGACCTAATGACCTTCTTTTTAAACCAACATGACCCATGTTCAAACTTGACTACATATCATCAAGACAACATTCTGATAACGTTTCAACATGCTCAAGTTGAAAATGTGGCCTCTAGAGTGTTAACAAGATTTCCCTTAAATTGGACCTAGTGACTTAGTTTTTGACCTCATATGGCCCAGTTTCAAACTTGTCCAAGATTTGATGGAGATGAATAATGAATGTATATTGTTTTATGGCGCATCGACAGCTAAGGTCATTTAGCGCACAATTAAATTTAATTATTCATGATCCCTGGGTAAACAAACCAGTACTAGGCTAGAAAATGTGCCTTGCCCAAGGGCACTCCACCATGACCGTAGTGCCGCGACTGGGGATCGAACCCGGGACAACCGGTTTCGAAATCCCCGACGCTAACCACTCGACTACAGCGGATTCCTCTTGATGGAGATGAACGTTCTGATAAACTTTCATGAAGATCGGATGCAAAATGTAGCCTGTAGCGTTAACAAGACAATTGTTGACGCCGGACAGACGCCGGACACAATGTGATGACAATAGCTCACCTTGCACTTAATGCACAGGTAAGGAAAACTTATTCAAAACAAGAAAAATTTACATTTTCAACATTGCTTTCAACTCTAGGAAAATCTCCAACGTCAAACTATACATTATGAATTTTTCCTATGATGTTTCCGAAGCAGATGAATTTAAAGATAGAATATCAGGCAAAGAGTTAATAATATAGATTGGTTAGCAAACTAAAAATATCTCAAGATGAGAATAGAAATACGAAATAAATGAAAATAAATTTGCATAGCATGAAGAGTTGTCAGGAAACAAGTATTTTCATATTTGTCCCCTTATATAATGGGGGAGAGAGTCTGCACAATCATCCAGATAAATCATTTCTACATAATGTGGAGTTCTAAGGCCAACAACTCAAAACATATTGTATGCATGTGTTACATATTTCTTATCTCCCTTTGCATGTTATAGAAATTAATTCCTTATTTCATTTCAACTTGCCAAGTTTTTATTATCATTGAATGTTCTTAGAAAGATCAGTAAAATGTAGCAAAATTTTCGTACAAATAATATTACAACTATGGAAAGAATCCAATATACATTTAACCCTTTCCCTCATACAGATGCATTTTGACACCTCTGCAGCATATATGACTTTTGAAAACAATGCGTCAAAATGTTTTTAACTTCTTTAATTATCATATTTTCATTTAGAATTTTTTCATAGTTTTGCCTATTTGTTTTTATAGTCCTCTGCTACAGACTTGTTGTATTTGGGGAAGCGTAAATGCTATTAAAGTATGCAGTGAACAACTTTAAATAATTGTTCTTGTCCTTTTATCCAAAAAGTGTTTCCTATTATCTAAAAGTCAATCAGTCATGAATAAAAAAGTCTTTCTATTTATTTAATTGCTATCAATCCCTTTCCTTCTCGTAAACAAGTTCTGGCCCACCTGCCAGAGTGGTCTGCTTAGAAAACACATGAAAGAAAAATGTCTTTGAAAACACATGAAAGAAAAATCCAACCCCAACTTTTATACAGATTTGGAAACATTATTTAGGACATGAACATTTTGTACATTCTGAGACTGAATTCTCTCTTGATCTGATATGTTTCCCTAAGTCAAATTGTTTTATTTGTATGGAGTTTTACACTGAATTCAACAATTTTTATATCATGACATTTCCTGGGTAAGTTACCAGTACTTCTGGACCATTTGAGTAAATCAGTCCTGATGATAATCCCACAATCCCTCAGCACCATGGAGGCAGAGCCATTTCTTCAATTTTTGGTATGACCTGGCCGATGATTAAAACTGTGACCTGCAGCACCTGAGGTGGAGGCTATACCAATACAACACTGAGGCAGTATCTTAACCCTTTCCCTCATACGACAATTCTGCAGCAGACGACTTTGAACATATTTTGTCAAAAAATAGAAGATCTCTATAATTGAATGGATAACCTATGACTAAAAGTGGAAAACATTGTGGCAAAAGGAGAAATTGCACGTTCTGTGCAATTTCTTCTTTTGTCACTATGTTTTCAAAAAGCCGTCTGCTGTAGAGGCGTCAGAAAGCGTCTATATGAGGGAAAGGGTTAAGGCAAATCAAGACTGTTAGAAGTTACACCTGCCAATTAGTAAGTCAGTGAAAGCGTGAGTGACAGACGGACGGATGACTGAGAATTGATCTTCGTGTGTGACCCTGCTAAAGCATGTGTTATAGAAACTCCCACTCTGTACATCTCTCAACCCCAAAAAGGCAGCAGTTAGTGTTTGTAGAGGAACTGGGATGACATTTTAACTGTGCGGGCTACTTTCTGAGATTCTCGAACGTGTTTCTTTTACCATAAAACGTCTAGTTCATTCACAGCATTGGAAAACCAATCTTTGGGAAGCTTAGTTTATATAAAGGAGAGGGTTAACCCTTTCCCACATACAACAAATCTGCAGTAGACAAATTTGAAAACATTTAAGTCAAAAACATGGAATGAAAAAATGAAAACAGTGTGACAAAAGGAGAACTTTGCTCAAAACATGTTTTCAAAAGTCATCTGATGTTGAGACCTTAGAAAGTGTCTGTTTGTGGGAAATGTTTACATAAACAATACTTCAGACTGAATACTTGCTAAGAAAGACTTTTCAAAGACTTTTCAAGGTCATGCCATTTCTCCCAAGTTCCCAAATGACTAACATATTTATTTTAGGGCAAAATACTACAATTAATGTTTAATTGCCTTTCTTGCAATATACATAGTTTAAACTGTTCTTCCATATTTGGCTACACTCTGCTTTAACCCTATCCCATATACAGATATTTTCTGTAGCCTCTGCAGCAGACAATGTTTGGAAACGTCGTGACAAAAGGAGAAATTGCTCAACACAAGCAATTGCTCCTTTATCCACAATTTAAATTGTTCAACTCTTTTCAGAAATAACACATTCACTAAGTTTATTTATGAAGATTTTCCATGTTTTTGCCAAGACGTTTTCAGTCATCTGCTGCAGATTTGTTGTATGCTGGAAAGGATTTTTGTCATTTCCAGATATTTAAATTTGATCAAGATTTTTATAATGTAGAAATACAGTCTGTAAGACTCTAATTCAATTTAAGAACAACCTGTACTGATCAGATTAGCTAAAAATAATAAAATTGTTTTGAAATAGAATAATACCTAAAACCTTTTCCTTCATACAAGTTACATAATGAAACCTTTACAACAGACTACTTTCTAAAAAATATGTGAGGAAAAGAGAAATTGCTCACACAAGAAATTTCTGTTTTTCACACAGTTCAATTTATGTCATTATTTTTACAAAACTTAATACACCTAACTATGTAGTTTCTTTGAATAAAGTCTTTATTGTTAATATTTCCATTTTCCAGTTCTGTATCGTTGTTCCATTATTCCAGATTTTATTTTCATGGCATTCACTTAGAATACTCTTAACCCTTTCCCTCATAAACCTATTCTGTAGCAGACGACTTTGAACATAATTTGTCAAAAAATAGAAAATCTCTATAATTGAATAGATTACCTATGACTAAATGTGGAAAATATGGTGGCAAAAGGAGAAATTACTTGTTTTGAGCAATTTCTTCTTTTGTCACTCACAATATGTTTTCAAAAAGGCGTCTGCTGCAGAGGCGTCAGAAAGCGTCTATATGAGGGAAAGGGAATATCATGTCAGATAAGCAGTCAAGATGATCGTGCTTGACTATTTTTTCTTAACCCTCCCTTTCCTTACATACAACAACTCTCTTCAGCACCAATTTGAAAACATCAAGGCAAAAACATGGGAAATGTCTTTAAATGATTGTATGATTATGAAATAGAGTTGATAACGTTGTGGAAAAACGAAAAAAGTATTCACTATGAGAAACTGCTCCTTTCGCCACAATGATCTCAAAAGTTGTCAGTTGCAGATGATTTAAAATGAGTCTAGACGTGGAAAAGTTTTAATGTCTCTTTCTATCAGACTTTGGTTGGGAAATGTCAAATCAAAACTTACCTTCTAAATTTAGGATTTGTCTTTTTACGACCTCGCTGTTTTTTTAACATACCAAGGATATAGGTTATGACACGACAAGCTGTACGAAACTTCATTGTTGGTGGATTCATTTAGACGATCAATGATAACACTTCTTCACTTTCTATTGTTTTAATTCCTCACTTTTGCTGTATGTTATATATGTTAAGTGTCTGTATAAAAGGGTCTTTATAACTTATTAGAAACGAGAGATAAATGTTTTGTATAGTCAAAGTTCTTAAAAGTATAGTTCCTATATAAATGAACACAAAAACAATTCACAGTCTTCCTCTTCTAACATTTCTGCTTGTGCCACATCTTTAAAATTTCTGGCTTGAATTTGACGGAAGCATTATTATATATACATATTGTGTATACAATGTACTAAACTTTCAAAATGTAGGAAAAGAAGATAAAAAATATTTATATCCTTTTCTAACAAAATATTTGATCATAATCTTCATACGATTTGTACTCTTTTCTCTGGCTTATTTGAAAGTCTTACAAGTTTCACGCCAGATAACTAAGTTTAACTAAATTTAATATATACAATATTGTGATTGCTACTAGAAACTTTTAAACCTCTGATTTTGTTCTTTCTTTCTTAACACTTTCCCTCATACGGCAATTCTGCAGCAGACGACTTTGAACGTATTTTGTTAAAACATAGAAAATCTCCATAATTGAATGGATAACCTATGACTAAAAGTGGAAAACATTGTGGCAAAAGGAGAAATTGCACGTTTTGTGCAATTTCTTCTTTTGTCACTATGTTTTCAAAAAGCCGTCTGCTGCAGAGGCGTCAGAAAGCGTCTATATGATGGAAAGGGTTAACAAGAACAAAATATATAATGTCCATAAATATAATCGTGAATCTATACTTTGCTAATACAAAGTATGATTCGAAATAAAACATGACGAACCTAAGGAACAATCTTGTTTTTGTGCACATACAACTCACTCTACGGAAGCAATTCACACTCTACTTTACAATTGGACAAATTTAACAAGAAAAGTAATTAAACAAGTGGAGTTGAGTGTAACATTTTAAAAGTTTTCAGAAAAATTATAATAAAGATTATAGTGTAAACAAGTTCTAATTAGTGGAGAATACTTTGAAAACAATTACAGAACTAAACTACATTTAAGCAAAAATCTCTTGTTTTCTGTGGTTACAGAATTCAATCCTAGAACAACTTTACAAAAAAATACAATTGAACAAAATATTTTCTCAGAAACAGTCAAGAGATTTCTACTTCTCCTGCAATGCTTTCCAGCAACAATTCAAATGCGCCCCCCAAAAAAGAAAGTAAACCAAACATAAGAATTATCTACAAGGCAACCAAAATCATTGTTTAAAGCACATTTTTCTTTTATTTCACTACCCTATAAAAATAACTTTCAAAAATCATATCACTCTACAATAAGTTTTAAGAGACAATAATTAAATATAAAGCCATCTGGGCACCATAAGTATGTATTCCTATCACAATTCTAAACTTTATAGCCATTTCCCATAATAACAAACAGCATAAAATAACCATTATTCAAAATCACCAAACAGACAAAGAACTAATATTCGCAAGATACCTAAAGCAACCTGTCCATATAGGATTGTGAATTGATCACTATTTTATAGTTGTTACAGAAATCACCGACTCAATAATCCAATTTTGTATTGCTGCCAGGCCACACTTGTTGCTTGAAGGAGTATTTAAATGAGCAATTCTTGGCTAAAAAGTGCCTCTGAACTTCCACTAACAAGACAGTTTCTTTACTTATGTCCCATAAATTGCACAATTAGATCCACTCAATGATTTTCACGAAGTGCTTTGTAAAGTACAGCTATATCTTGTTTTTCTATCACATATCTTCAAGGATAGTTCTTTTTATCTCGTTGCCTACATAATATCCTTATTCTGCAATACTACGCTTAATACAACCATTTCATATCATTTAACTCTTTCCCACATACAGCAAATTTGAAGCAGACCACTTTTAAATGTCTACTAAAAAATATGGAAAATCCCTATAATTGCTGGTATATTATTACTGAAAAAGGTGTAAAACATTGTCGCAAAAGAAATGAACAATGTCATAGCTTTACTACCATAAACGTATACCTTATATATTCTCAAAATTTACCCCCTCCTTCCTTGCCCACATACATCAAATATGCAGCAGATGACTTTGAAAGCAATTCAAGGTAAGAATATGGACAATTTCTATAAATGAAAATATAATGAAGGAATAGAGTGGAAATGAGCAATTTTATCTTTTTGCAACAATATTTTTAAATGTTGTCATGAAGACATTTTCTGACACCTATCCAGCAGACTTTTGAAAACAGAGATTTCCCATATTTTTGATATGATTATTTCAAAGTTTTCTGCTGCACACTTGTTGTTATTGTGGGGTTATCATTCCAACTGACTTGTAGCTGTCTGGATAAATGGACCAGTAGCACTGGTAAGTTACCCAGGAAATGCTGTGATATAACTGAAAAACTGTTGAAAACAAATAAAAAACAAGCAAATTCAGAGAATTATGGTCCCCCGCTTTGGGGGTCTTATTGGTCAGGGTCAAGGTCACAAGGTCAAAATTGGTATTGATGGAAAGGGGTTGTCACAAGGAATACACATGTGAAATATGAAAGCAGTACCTATTACGGTTCAGAAGTTATGACCAAGGTTAAAGTTTTTGTGACAGCGTGACGGAGGGACTGACGGACTGACGAATGAGATTTAATGTCCCCGACGTTTTACTTCGTAAAGCGGGGGACAATAAACAAGAGGGCCATGATGGCCATATATCGCTCACCTGAGTAAGTGTTTTAGGGTCCTAATTTGATTGCTCTACAAAAATAGATTACAATTTTGCCAATTTTAAAGGTCCATAATCCCGTCATGCATGGACGGATCTGGTTTTCAAAAGGAACCGAGCTCTCATGTATATCTAGCTACTGTATAAGTTTGGTAAACATTGGATAATATTTAATGATGACTTTATCTTGTTCACAAGGTCAATTATAGCAATGTTGCCGGACGAAGGGCGATCACAAAAGCTCACCTTGTCACTATGTGACAGGTGAGCTAAAAAAAAATAAAGAGAGTTAAACAAGTATAAGTTTTTGTTATGACTTGTTTTACCATCAAAAAAGTTTAAAATACTTAAATTCTTTTGCAAAAAGTATTATCCATTTTTAGAATGTGCATCTCTTTCATAACATTACTTTTTCACTCTTTCCAATAATTGGATGCAGTAAACAATTTAACCCTTTCTAATGCCTCTATGGCAGAAGTTATGTGGAAACATTGTGACAAAAGAAGAAATTGTTCATACTGTGCAATGTCTCCTTTTACCATAATGCTTTCAACTTTATTCAATGTTATTTTCAATTAAAATGCTAAGAAAATCTCAAAGTTGCTGCCACCAGATTTGTTGCATGTGGAAAGTGGGGGAGGGGTGTTAATGACATTATTATTAGTGCAAAAAGATTTTACTCCTTTTCTGTTTGAATATAAACAAAACAATTACACTTTAACATTAAATTTTTTACAATACATCATTTCCATCTTCAGCCTGAGGCAAAATCTGATAAGCAATGCTTTGTAAAAGACCTATAAAACACAACCACAAAGACTTTCAAAACATTTCATCACAAATCATCTCGTCACACAAATACCGTCATCATATATATAGTTTTCCGAATGTTTATGAGAATATGCCATGGACCAAAAGCCGTCAATAGTTTTATTGAAGTTACGTGACGTCAAATCAAGGAAAGGGCGATTGAGGAAACGTAATATAAATTTAATTTCCTGTTAAATCAAACTTGCGTCACTCTAAAGCTAGAGAAAACATGTTTATGTCAGGAGAATCAGCCCTTTCCAGAGCTATCAATTTGTTCTTTGTACTTTTAACCCTTTCCCATACCCGACGCTTTATGACGCATCTGCAGCAGATGGCTTTTGAAAACATTGTGATAAACAAAGAAATAGCTCATAATGAGTAATTTCTCCTTTTGCCACAATGTTTTAATTAAACATTCTTTTATAGAGGTTTTAAATATTTTTGCTTAAATGATGTCATCTGCTTCAGATTTGTTATAAGTGGGAAAGGGGTTAATAAAGCATATATTGCAACAATGATCACCAAACATGGTATTTGATCCAGTATAGTTTTTTGAGAGTTGTCTGGAAAATTAGAAGTGTAGTTTCAATCTGAAGAGGGAAATATTTAACCCTTTCCTTCATATAGACGCTTTGTGATGCCTCTGCAGCAGACAGCTTTTTGAAAACATAGTGACAAAAGAAGAAATTGCTCAAAACAAGCAATTTCTCCTTTTGCCACGATGTTTTCCATTTTTTAGTCATAGGTTATTCATTCAATTATAGAAATTTTCTATTTTTTGACAAAATCTGCAGAATTGTTGTATGAGGGAAAGGGTTAATAAACAAATAACCTTTCCCACATACAACAAATCTGCAGCAGACTCTGATGATATCTAGGCATAAATATGAAAAATCTCTACAAATGAAAACAGTATTACTACTTGGAGTGAAATCATCATGGCAAACTTAAGGAAAACTGTGTGGAAGTTCTTCTTTTGCCACAATGTTAAAAAGCTTTCTGTGGTAGAGGCATCATGATGCGTTTTTAAGTGGGAAATGGTTAATGGTCGATGAACAAAACTCTATAAATGTGGACATTCAACAATTATTTACCTGATATACAGGACTTTGGATTCATTCCATGCTGACAGTTTGGCAAATATGGAGGTAGAAATAACAATTGCTCTCAGAAATTGGATAAAACACTTTCAATAATTAACCCTTTCCCTTATATAAACGCTTTTCGAAAACATAGTGACAAAAGAAGAAATTGCACAAAACGTGCAATTTCTCCTTTTGTCACAATGTTTTCCACTTTTAGTCATAGGTTATCCATTCAATTATGGAGATTTTCTATGTTTTGACAAAATACGTTCAAAGTTGTCTGCTGCAGAATTGTCGTATGAGGGAAAGGTGTAACTCATCCTAAAATATCTTATTACAATACAATGTTGTATGTAAACAAGGATTAAAAAATGCAATTTGATGTCCAACTCTAATGACCTGGTAGACCCATTATCATTAGGAAAAACCTTTTAGCATTGAAAAAAACGATACTGTCGTCCTTTGAAAACAATACAATTCGAGACCTGTCAGCAACAATATATTTATGGTCTTAGACAATTATATTTTGATTATACTTATTCTAAATGCATTTTATGAACAAGAAGGGCATCATGGCCCTGGATGGCATAATTAAGAAGCATTGATGAAACAGCAATCATTAAACCTGTTTAACCCTTTCCCTTATATAGACCCTTTCTTATGCCTTTGCAGCAGACAGCTTTTTGAAAACATAGTGACAAAAGAGGAAATTGCTCAAAATGAGCAATTTCTTCTTTTGCCACAATATTTTCCACATTTAGTCATAGGTTATCCATTCAATTATAGAGATTTTTCATTTTTTGACAAAATATGTTCAAAGTTGTCACCTGCAGAATTATTGTTGATGCATTTTGATGCAATAGCATTGATTGATTGATTGGGGTTTAACGCCGTTTTTAACAATTTCTCAGTTATATCACGGCGGCCAGTTCACCTACTCATGCATTTCCTGGTTTTCACACACCAGTACTTCACACAACAATCTTCCCAAGCAACTGGCTGCTTTTCCACATAGACTTAGCCCATTGGTGGAAGACGAATGACGCATGTTGCATTGACTTTTGTCAATCGTCGGAAAGAAAGTTGGCTGAGCCGGGATAGGAACTCACAACCCCTGGATTGACAGCCCGCGTCACTACCGACTGAGCTATCGGGACCTTGCGATGCAATAGGAGTTGGCTGAGCTGGGATTCGAACTCACAACCCCTGGATTGACAGCCCACGTCGCTACCGACTGAGCTATCGGGACCTGGCGATGCAATAGCAGAAGAAGACTTTTGAAAACATTGTGGCCAAAGTGAAATTGCTCATGATGAGCAATTTCTGCATTGGCCACAATGTTTTCAAATTTATTTAACAACTAAATTATCTTTTAAGGGAGCTATTCAGGTTTTGTCACTATATCACACAAAAAGAGGCCTGCTTTGAATAAATGGGATTTTAGATTTTTGATACAAAATTGGAAATATTTTTAGAAAAAGAGAAGTTTCCATATGCTTATTAAAAGCACAAATATCAAGTTGTTATTTAGCATGACAAACCATGGAAATCTTTCAAGATGAAAAATGACTTTCCAAAATGCAGAGGCACTGTGACGCAGTCCTGCTGGAATGATTTCAATACTATTCAATAATTACAGAGGCACTGTGACGCAGTCCTGCTGGAATGATTTTTAATACTATTCAATAATTACAGAAGCATTTTGACACATCTGAAACAAGACTACTTTTATGCTGCAATGTATTCCACTCTATTCAATAATTTATTTAGCTTTCATTTAAAAGGATTTCTATATCTTTGCCTAGAGGTTTTCAAAGTTGTCTGCTACATATATTTCTATATGGGAAAAGGATATCAAAGATTCTGGTAAACAATTAATGTTTATGATTGATTAAGCAACCTTCGTCACATATTACACACCCTATTCCCTCCTTAATTTACCCAGGAATAAGGTTAACCCTTTCCCACATACAGAGGCATTTTGAAGCAACTGCAGCGGATGAGTAAATAAACATTGTGGCAAACTTCTCCTTTGTTGACAAGGTTTTCAGCTGAGACTTTCATTAACCATTCTTCCACTCAAAAAAGGTCTCTTTATTCTGTATTTGTACCTGGATGTTTTCAAAGTCATCTGATGCAGATAAGTTGTAAGTGGGAAAGTGTTAACCCTTTCCCTGTTACGACAATTCTGCAGCAGACAACTTTAAACATATTTTGTCAAAAAGTAGAAAATCTCTTTAATTGAATGGATAACCTATGACTAAAAGTGGAAAACATTGTGGCAAAAGGAGAAAATGCTCGTTTTGAGCAATTTCTTCTTTTGTCACTATGTTTTCAAAAAGCTGTGTGCTGCAGAGGCGTCGGAAAGCGTCTATATGAGGGAAAGGGTTAAATAAACAAACCAATAAGTTGAGTTGTTTATTGTAGCCCAAGAGCATGAATATTTACGTCACCACCATTAATGCACCATCACAAAGTTTTATCTGATATATTTCCTCTTTACAAGGCACTGATGAAAGTGAAAATAAAATGAGAAATATTGTCAGTGTTATTTTCGCATTAATTATTCATTACAGCCTATTATGAAAGAATTGTTGTAATGTATAAAGGTGTTAACAGTAACCCTTTCCCACATAGAGATTATTCTGATGCCTCTGTCACAGATGACTTTTAAAAAACAGTGTGACAAAAGAAGAAATTGCTCATAATGAGCAATTTCTCCTTTGGTCACACTTTCTTCAATTCTGTACAATAAATAAACTTTTGTTTATAGAGATTTACAATATTTTTGCCGAAATGTTTTCTATGTACTCTGCTACAGATTTTGTTGTATGTGGGAAAGGGTTAAAGCCCAAAGTATCTTTGACAAATTTGTTGGTGTAATTGTAATACAGGTAAAGGGGAAACAGGTTTGCATGCAGCCATGTTTTCAAAGCCATTTCCAACAACTTGCCAGCATCATTATTGTTTGAACAATAACTATAATCGTTGATATGGTTTTACTGTTTTTCTGTCATCTTTTTATAAAACATCTGTGGTTTAACCCTTTACCACATACAGAAGCTTTCTGACACCTCTGCAGCAAACAACTTTTGAAAACATTGTGACAAAAGGATAAATCGCTCATAGCGAGCAATTACTCCATTTGCCACAATGTTTTCAACTCTATTTAACCCTTTCCCTCATACAACATTTCTGCAGCAGACGACTTTGGACATATTTTGTCAAATGATAGAAAATCTCTATAATTGAACGGAAAACCTATGACAACAAGATGTGTTTGTGAAACACCGAATGGCAACATCTAGGTCAAAGGTCAAGGTCACAAGGTCAAACATTTTGGTACTGACAGAAAGGTCATGTCACAAGGAATACACATGTGAAATATGGTAGCCGTACCTGTTATGGTTCAAAAGTAGTGGTCAAGGTTAAAGTTTTTTTCGACAGACAGCAACATCTAGGTCAAAGGTCAAGGTCGCAAGGTAAAAAATGTTAGTACTGACAGAAAGGTCATGTCACAAGAAATAATCATGTGAAATATGGTAGCCGTACCTGTTATGGTTCAAAAGTAGTGGTCAAGGTTAAAGTTTTTTTCGACAGACAGCAACATCTAGATCAAAGGTCAAGGTCGCAAGGTAAAAAATGTTAGTACTGACAGAAAGGTCATGTCACAAGAAATAATCGTGTGAAATATGGTAGCTGTACCTGTTATGGTTCAAAAGTAGTGGTCAAGGTTAAAGTTTTTTTCGACAGACAGCAACATCTAGGTCAAAGGTCAAGGTCGCAAGGTCAAAAATTTTGGTACTGACAGAAAGGTAATGTCACAAGGAATACACATGTGAAATATGGTAGCCGTACCTGTTATGGTTCAAAATAAGTGGTCAAGGTTAAAGTTTTTTTCGACAGACAGCAACATCTAGGTCAAAAATTTTGGTACTGACAGAAAGGTCATGTCACAAGGAATACACATGTGATATATGGTAGCCGTACCTGTTATGGTTCAAAAGTAGTGGTCACGGTTAAAGTTTTTTTCGACAGACAGCAACATCTAGGTCAAAGGTCAAGGTCGCAAGGTCAAACATTTTGGTACTGACAGAAAGGTCATGTCACAAGGAATACACATGTGAAATATGGTAGCCGTACCTGTTATGGTTCAAAAGTAGTGGTCAAGGTTAAAGGGTTTTTTGACAGACAGCAACATCTAGGTCAAAGGTCAAGGTCACAAGGTCAAAAATTTTGGTACTGACAGAAAGGTCATGTCACAAGGAATAATCATGTGAAATATGGTAGCCGTACCGTACCTGTTATGGTTCAAAAGTAGTGGTCAAGGTTAAAGTTTTTTTCGACAGACAGACAGACAGACAGGCCAAAAACTAGATGCCCACCGAATCGGTGATTCCGGGGGCATAAAAAGTGGAAAACATTGTTGATTGGGTTACAGTTGAAAAATATAAACAAAATAATGGGGAGTTTCTTCTTGACCAACAATGTTATAATCCTTTTCCAACATACAACAAATCTGCAGGAGATGACTTTGAAAATATCTTGGCAAAAGTAGGAAAAATCTCTATAAATGAAAAGATAATTGAAAACATTGTGGCAAAAGCAAAAACGGTTCAATATGAGCAACTTCTTAATTTGCCCCATGTTTTCAAAAGTCCTCTGCTGCAGAGGTGTCAGACAGCTTCTGTATGTGGGAAAGAGTTATAAGACACGGCTAGGTGAATTTTGAAGTCATCTGTATTATCAGGGAATAGGTTTGGAGTAATGAAAAGACAAAAGGTTACTTGCGGTATGAAAAACAAGATTTAACCCTTCCCCTCATACAACAATTCTGCAACAGAAGACTTTGAACATATTTTGTCAAAAAATGGAAAATCTCTATAATCGAATGGATGACCTATGACTAAAAGTGGAAAACATTGTGGCAAAAGGAGAAACTGCTCATTTTGAGCAATTTCTTCTTTTGTCACTATGTTTTCAAAAAGCTGTCTGCTGTAGAGGCGTCAGAAAGCGTCTATATGAGGTAAAGGGTTAAGATGCATCGAAACAAGCAATTTCTCTTTTTGCCACAATGTTTTTAACTATTTTTCTATCATTTCAAAAAAAGCGATTTCTATTCTTGCCACAATAATTTCAACTTGTTAACAGTAATTTTATGATAAATTATCCATGTTGTCTGCTGCAGATACACACGTGGGAAAGGATTAACCATGTGACATCATCAGGACATCATTATAAGGTACAAAAATACCACAATGATTTAGGATTTTCAAGTCTCCTGTTTTCTAGTGTTTTTAGTCTTGGTTACCATAGCTACTATGACAAACATGGCTTGGTTTTATTTGTAATTTATAATCAAGTTACCAAGAAATTTCAAAATCACTAACTGCCCAAATTAGTAAAGTTACTAGCTTTTTTAAAAGTGATATCAATGGTAATGCAAAAATCTTTCTAAAACGGTGAAGAAAATGAAGAAATGGTCAACATAAATTATGAGAGACAACTTTAAAGCACTTGATATATCTGTTGTCAATCGGTACAATGTACCTTTATTATCCCAATAAAATGAGACACAGGGTTATAGTGCATTTATTCTCCGATGACTCCCTGATCACACCCAACTTATGTTTAATTAACCCTTTCCCACATTCAATAATTTTGCACCAGACGACTCTGATAATATCTAGGCATAAACATTGAAAATCTTTGTAAATGAAGGTTTAATTTCTGAAAAAAGTTGAAAACAGTGTGGCAAAAGGAAAAATTGCTCATTATGAACAATTTGTCCTTTTGCCAAACTGTTTTTAATAATTGTCTGCTGCGGATGCGTCTATAAGTTGGGAAATAAACCCATTCCAACAAGCAGATGACATCGGCAGCAGACAATTATTATCAAAACATTATTGTGGCATAAATGATGAATTGTTCAAAACATTATAATTTCAACTTTAACCCTTTCCCTCATACGACAATTCTGCAGCAGACGACTTTGAACGTATTTTGTCAAAACATAGAAAATCTCCATAATTGAATGGATAACCTATGACTAAAAGTGGAAAACATTGTGGCAAAAGGAGAAATTGCATGTTTTGTGCAATTTCTTCTTTTGTCACTATGTTTTCAAAAAGCTGTCTGCTGCAGAGGCGTCAGAAAGCGTCTATATGAGGGAAAGGGTTAACTAACTGCTTTTTAGCTCCTAATTATAACACAAATATTCAAAGATATCTCATATTTTCCCTCAGTTATTTTCAAAAACAGACAACAGATAAAGATCATATTAGGTAATCAGTGAACTCCATATGTTAGTTTGATTGATGGCATGGTATTTACACCGCTTTCAACATTTTTTAAGTCATTAATATTATTGAGTTTTCTGGATGGTCCATTTATACTGACACCAGTGAGTCAGTGGTAACACTAACCCCACAATTCTGAGCGTAACACTAACCCCACAATTCTGAGTATAATACTAACCCCACAATTCTGAGTATAACACTAACCCCACAATTCTGAGTATAACACTAACCCCACAATTCTGAGCGTAACACTAACCCCACAATTCTGAGTATAATACTAACCCCACAATTCTGAGTATAACACTAACCCCACAATTCTGAGCGTAACACTAACCCCACAATTCTGAGTATAACACTAACCCCACAATTCTGAGCGTAACACTAACCCCACAATTCTGAGTATAATACTAACCCCACAATTCTGAGTGTAACACTAACCCCACAATTCTGAGCATAACACTAACCCCACAATTCTGAGTATAACACTAACCCCACAATTCTGAGCGTAACACTAACCCCACAATTCTGAGCGCCAAGGAGGGAAAGCAATTACCACCATTTTTCACCCTTTCCCACATACAACAAACCTGCAGCTAACGACATTGAAAAATCATTTGGTCAAAAATATGGAATCTCTCTATGAACAATAATGAGAAATTGCTCATTATGTGCAATTTATTCTTTAACTACATTGTTTTCAAAATACAGAGGCATCACAAAGCGTCTTTATGAGGGACATGGTTAAACTTTAAAGTCATTGGTATGACCCTCCATGGGTCAGTACAACCAACCATTCTTATCACACTAAAAGACATCAGGTAGTGCAATTATTCCCCAGTGAATGTCTGATCACACCTAATTAATATATATACAGGTAATATAAGCTAGGACTATAAGTCTGCCCCTCCATATTTAATAAATATTCTTTCGTTGACAGAGATTTTCGATATGTTCAAAGTCTGTTTGCTGCCGATATGTTGTATTTGGGAACTTGATAATCCAGTTTTGATCATGATTTTTGCTTCTTCAACTGTAATAAGTGCATGAAGTTCAGGAAACCATTTAAATTGCAGCATTGAATTACTTTAATATCTCTTTCTATATAAGCTCCCCATCATACTAAATATCAGGGTTATTTCTTGATTGCTGTCCGATTTTATGAAATGTAAGTGAAACCCTGTCCCTAATACAGACCCTTTCTGTAGCAATCGACTTTTGAAAACATTGAGACAAAAGGAGAAATTGCTCGGATATATATTTTTGTCTCGACGCTTTCAAAAATGTCTGCTGCAGGTATTTTGCATGTGGGAAAAGTTAAAAATATTCCAATGAATGGGCTGTTTCTTTACCAATGACTGTGAATCAAAGGAGTGAGGGTGGTCTGTAGGATTGACTAATGATGATGTAAAATTATATAAATATTGCATGGCTTCCAGTCTGACACTACATATTGTCAACATGAGGAAAATACTATTACCCCCGAGGTGAAACCGAGGTTAACAGTATTTACCCGAATGTTGACAATACGTACTGACTCACACTGGAAGCCATGCAATATTTATTTTTACACGTGCATAACCAACATTTTAACGTGCATGCCATGTAACAGTATACTGTTAACCGGTCAAAAACGTACTGTTAGCATGAGAGTAAGAAATTACCCATGATGAGTATATGAGAATTTAACATTACAAAGTCACGTGAGGTATATAATTAACGTTGACCTTCCACCTCATGTAGAGACAATTTTAGAAGCATTAAGCTGCTGCAGATATATTTTAAAAACATTGTGGCAAAAGAGGAAATTGCCAATAATGAGCAAGTTCTCCTTATACCATATTGTTTAATCCTTTCCCTCATACAGACGCTTTCTGACACCTCTGCAGCAGACAGCTTTTTGATAACATAGTGACAAAAGAAGCTATTTCTTCTTTTGCCACAATGTTTTCAACATTTAGTCATAGGTTATCCACCCAATTATAGAGATTTTCTATTTTTTGACAAAATATGTTTTTTGACAAAATATGTTCAAAGTCGTCTGCTGCAAAATTGTTGTATGAGGGAAAGGGTTAAACTCTATTCACTGTATATACACTTTCATTTACAGAGCATTTCTTACTGTTTATCCGATATGCCATTTTCAGTCATCTGCTTTGAAAACATCTGATGAAAGATACAAAGACCCCCCCCCGTATTGAATTGAAAACATTCTCCCAGGGTAAACAAACCAGTACTGGGCTAGGCCTTGCCCACTCCACCATGACCGTAGTGCCGCGACTGGGGATCGAACCCGGGACACCCGGTTTCGAAATTCCCAACGCTAACCACTTGACCATGGCGGATTCCTATGCAATGTGATTGGGAGGCCTACCTCAATAAAAAAATGTTTTCATGTCAAAAACACATTACCAGTAATTTAATACCCGATATATAATTTCAATACCCTTAATTTCATCCAGAAAAAAAGCTCTCGCAGCCTTGGGCATTCCTCAGGCCTGTATTGACATACCGGTGCACATGATCAACGTGTCACTTTTTAATTTTTGGACACACCACCTTGCAAGATGACAATTACAATTATTTTAAAAATTATTTCTTGGTCTTTACAAGGCATTTTGCCTTAGCAAGATCTTTCCATTCAGTTATTCAACTATTTAAACATATGACCAACATAAATTGCGTAAATTATTGTTTGTATTATTGTTTTTTTTATTATCAGCTCACCTAATTATAGTGATACCATTAGTGGTTATCGCCTCTGTATTTGGGCACAGGGAAACCTTGCAGATTGGACCAAGTTATCACCAAATTCTGCCATGAAATCTATGGATTTCTACAGAATTCCAACCGGGCAGTCAATTTGCCACCTGGTAACCGACCACCAGGCACCATGCCACATTATCGAGTTGATAATTATTATCAGTCGTTCACCAGGCAACCGAGTGATAATGTTGAATTACAGCCACGGTACACCGGGCACCGGGTAATACTTATGGTTTCAGCCAGTCGGGCACCGGGCAACTGTATGTATCTGATATTCGGAACACCGGGCATTATGCACCCAGTTCCAATATCCAACCACCTAGCAGCGTTGGTCTCTACAGCAGGCCATAAGTGAGGTATTCAGGATGGTGCTAGATACTCTCTGCCCGAAGGTTGACGCTCTCCCTCGTCGAAAGAACCTTTCGAGCCTGGAAGAGTTAAATACAGAGGTGTCCACACCTCAGCATTTAATTCCACAGGCGAACAACTTGGGCAGCTTGTTGGATCAATTACAGTCCACCCGATCGTTTGACACTTGTTTGCAAGCCTGGGGAGTCCCGCCGTCTCTTTAAAGAGAATGGGTTTCTCCAAAGGCGTATGTTACGTCTAAGGAGCTATTCCCTATTACGGTGCCAGTCTCAAATGGTGACGCATCCACTCTGGGACTGACTGTACCCACTTTGATTACAGTTAATAGTAAATTAATCTAGAAGTGGGAGGCCAGAGCGCGGCTGGGGGTCTTGGTTTCATCCCATGATGACCACTTCACAGTAGCTCTAGCTCTATTACTTAAAGAGGAAAATGTCTCTAGCTTAGGCGCTAATAGCATCTTAGAGGCATTCGCTCTGGAAGAATAGCTGCTGTGACTGCGTCTGATGCGTCAGAGCAGTCGAGATGCCTATCGGCGAGCGCAACTACCTCTTTTGCGCAGGGACAGGAACACTCAGCGTATTCTGCGAAATTGCGCTATCCTAGGAAGCCCCACCCCCTGCAAAGAAGTAAAAGCCTCAGGTTAAGCCTTATGTGCAGAAACCTCCTTCTTCTGCTGGGCCAAAATATGCCAAACCGAAGCCCCATTCTACGGGAGGTAAGCCTACCATTACATCCAGGTAGAACACGGTCCCTAAGCCGCAGCCCTAGGGATACGCGCCTCTCTATGACAATCCCAAGGCTGGAGATTGCAGTCGGGGGCCGACTGTCACATTTCATGGAGGAATGGTAAAGTATCACGGAGGATCGTTGGATCTTGTCCGTGATACAAGAAGGGTATCTAATTCTCTTTGTTTCCCCCCCGCCATAGAGAGGGTTCTCTGGGTTTCTACAGCCGTCTTTTTCTTGTACCAATGAAGGACGGTCGGTGGAGACCTGTGATAGATTTATTGACCCTAAATCTATTGATACCAAAGATGGAGTAGGCCCGCTCCATCAGGAATGCTATCCGGGAAGGTGACTGGGGGGTCTCATTAGACCTAAGAGATGCCTATTACCCCGTGCCGATCACTTCCTCGTCGAGGAAATACCTTCTGTTCGTGGTAAATGGGGAAGTTTTCCAGTTCAGGGCACCTCCCTTCGGCCTCAAGTTCACCCCGCGAGTATTTCCTAAGATAATCAATGCTGTGGGAGCCTTCCTACCTATGCAGAGCCTCCAGCTTCTTCAATACTTCGATGACTGGCTACTTCACAGGACAGATCATTTACTTCTAATTCACGACCTGCCTGTAGCCTGGCGGACCATTCTGCGATTGGGCCTTATTCGAAATACGCAGAAGTCAGATTTAGTTCCATTGAAAGAGGTTCCATTCGTGGGAATGACCTTTCATACCGACCTAGCGGTGATTCGGGTACCTTCAGACAGAGTCGATTCCCTTTTCAGGAAAATCAGACTCGCTCTGGATTGAGTAGCATGCTGTTACTTCTGGGATCCCTAAGTGCAGCAGCCGACCTAGTCAGTCTAGGCAGGCTCCACATGTGGCCCCTACAGTATCTTTTTCTGTCCCGGTGGCGTCTTATCTGTAGACTCACTGGAACAGAGCTCAGAGCTTAACAGCCCAGGGCATGTGGACAACGGAGGAAAGTTGTCTTTATATAAACAACTTGGAGTTGAGGACAGTCTTGCTAGCTCTCAATAAGTTCTCTGCCTCCGTTGCGAACAGAACTGTTTTGTTGTCGAGGGACAACACTACTGTTGTGTCTTACATTCGCAGGCACGGAGGAACGCACTCCCATCTTCTGTTTCTGGAGACGTGAAAGTTTCTCCTTTGGTGCCAGGTAACGTCATTAGTGATCTTAGTGAAACACATCCACGGTCGTAGATATCATCAAGACAAACTTTCTGACAAAGTTTCAACATGCTCAATTTAAAAATGTGGCTTCCAGAGTGTTAACAAGCTTTTACTTCAATTTGGCCTAGTGACCTAGTTTTTCACCCGACATGACCTATATTCGAACTCGGCCTAAATATCACTAAGACAAACATTCTGACAAAGTTTCAACATGCTCAAGCCAGAAATGTGACATCCAGAGTGTTAACAAGATTTTCATTAAATTTGGCCTAGTGACCTAATTTTTAACCTGACATGACCCAGTTTCGAACTTGGCCTAGATTTAATCAAGATATATGTTCTGATAAACTTTCATGAAGATTGGATGCAAAATGTTGCCTCTAGAGTGTTAACAAGCAAATGTTGACGACGGACGACGGACAAAAGGCTATCACAAAAACTCACCTTGAGCACTTTGTGCTCTGGTGAGCTAAAAATGCAATATCCACGACTTATCTATTTTTACCAATCAAAATGGTATGAGATTGCTGGCAGAGTGGTAACCAATGGATGATTACATAAATTGATTGTGAACAAACTTGATAGAAGATCATGTCAGGAATAATTCTGTGAAATCATTTTGAAATGTATCAGGCTAGTAGTGAGAGAAGATAAGGAAAGCTAGCCCCAACTGTAGCCATGCTTTTGAACCAATAAAGATGGCTTTGTAGAGATCAATTGTAGAAATAATTCTTAACTCTTTCCAACAAACACTAAATCTGCAGTAGACGACTTTGAAAGCAGATAGAGTTTAATCATTTCGGCAAAGGTGAACTTCCTCATTAAATCGATCATCTAATATCCCTGAAGTAAATGAAAATGCTTGAAGTAAATCCAAAATGTGGTAATTAATATATATATATATATATATTGCTGACTGAATGAAAAAATGTTGTATCAACATCTTGTATCTATCTTTGGTTACATCTATTTTACATCAACTTAATTATTAGCATGGTTTTAATCTATCATGCACATACTGCAAACAAGATGCACTGTTAACATGAACTTCAGTTATCATTGCTTTTAACTAATTACCAATTACTAAAATCCCTATTGGATACTGTTAAAGAAGTTTAAACATGTTTAGCAACAGTTACTGCTTCCATAATATTACATATGTTTATAAGAAAGTCAAAATAACTACAGCTGTAATAGTGGAACAGATACCTTCCACAAACATACAAAAGAAGCCATACTTTAGTTAAGGAATAAACATGGTCGGCAACAATAATGTTGTTTTCATATACTGTGTGTAATCAAGATTATTCCAAAAATAACTAGAACTATCACTGAAGATGATAAATACTCCCTAAACAGCACCTTGACCTACACCATAACTTAATTGGTAAAAGGGCCATAACTCTGTAAAATATCAAGCAATTGTAACCCCTTTAGGATATGCACATCTCCTCTTGGTATAGAAGCTTCATGTAAAATTTTATTAAATTCCACCCAGTGGTTTGTAAGAAATAGGCCGGACAAAATATGGCTTCCGACCGACCTACCGACCGACCGACAGACTGCCCGACACAGTGACTCCTATATACCACGTCTTCTTCGAAGGGGGTATAAAAAGAACTAGCAGGATTTGTAAGCAAATGAAGATCCAGCTAAAGAAGATGATGCTTTTCGAAAAAAATGTAGTCATTGGGTCGTCTATTCACAATTGGCCAACCATCCTGTAAAGTTTGAAGAGCCTTGGTAAAAGGATTCTTGAGACATTCAGCGGAAACCAACTTCAATTAGACAGTCATCTTCTCATGGAGTTCAATCATCCTTTGAAGGGTCAAATGATTTGACCAGTACAGCCCTTGTGACCTTGACCTTTGTCCCATTGACTTAAAACCAATAGGGGTCATCCACTCACAGAGTGCAATCATCCTGTGAAGTTTGAAGACTCTGGGACAAAGGATTCTTGAGGGTTGAGGGAAAAAGGATTTGACCTTTATGGCACCTGTGGCCTTGACTTTTGACCCAGAGATCCGCAAAACAAAAGGGATCATCAACTTAGTAAGTACAATAATCCAATGAAGATTGAAGACTTTTGTGCCATAGACATTTGACCCAGTGACCCCAAAAACATAGGGTCATCTACTCAATGTGTCAAATCATCCTAAGAGGTTTGATGACTCCGGGGCCAAAGGGTTTTTGAGGTATTGAACAGAAGTTGATGTTAAGGCCCATGTAACCTTGACATTTGACCAAGTGATCCAAAGAGCAATAGGGGTCATCTACTCAGTAAGTCAATACATCCTATGAAATTTGCAGGCTCTGGGTCAAAAGGTTCTTAATATATTGTGAAGAAATGGATTTCACATTTACAGCTTATAACTTCGACCCCAAAAACATAAGGGGCCATCTACCTATAAAATTTGAAGACAGGATCAAAAGGTTCTAGATATATAGAGCGGAAATGGATTTGACCTTTGACCCCAAAACAATAGGGGTTGTCTACTTTGTAAGTTGAATCATCCTATATAGTTTGAAGTCTCTAAGTCGAAGGGGTTCTCAAGATATTGATTGAAAATGGATTGGACTTTTATGGCCCCAGTGACCTTGATGTTTAACCTTTTGAACCCAAAAACAATAGGGCTCATTTACTGAATCAGTAGTGAAGCTTGAAGACTCTTGATTCTATGAAACTCAAGTTATTGATCAGAAAACAAATGTGACAAACAGGCTGACCTGTGAGCCAGACAAATATTTAGGACTAGCAATGCCTGTGACCTTGACCGTAATTAAGATTATGATACACCCTTAGGTCAAGGTCAAAACCAGACATAAATTTAGTACTTAAAATGCCTTTGAACGAAATCATTAGTACATGACCTTTGATCAAAAACATGATCCATCTTCTGATCATATGCAGCCTTTGTAATAAGGTTGAGCTTCTAATGAAAGTAATATATCAGAATAAGAAAATTCACATTTCCTAGAAGGAAGTACCTTTCATTGTGGCCTTTCTTCATAAAAGCACCATTAACAATGCTATTTAAACAAGAGATCTTTGTCAAACATTATGCCCCCCCTGAGCGCCATGTTGTCAGGAATATTTGGACATTTTTTGACCCGATGACCTCAAAATCAATAGAGGTCATCTACTGGTCATCCTCAGCCTCCATGTCAAGTTTAAGGGCCATGGGTGCAGGCTATGTGGAGTTATCACTCTGACAAGCTTTTTGCATTCAAGGTCACTGTGATCTTGACCTTTGACCCGATGACATCAAACAGGGTCATCTACTGGTCAGGCCCAACCTACAAGTCAAGTTTGAGGACTGAACCTCCAGGCATTGTTTAGTTATCACTCGACAAGCTTGGTCACTGTGACCTTTCACATGATGACCTCACAAAAGGGGTCATCTACTGGTCACCCCCAGCCTCAATGTTAAGTTTTAGTGTCATGGGTACATGCAATGTTGAGTTATCACTAGGACAAAATTTCACGTTCAAGGTCAGTGACCTTGACGTTTGACCTCACAATCAATAGGGGTCATTTACTGGTCACCCCAGCTTCCATGTCAAGTTTGAGGGCAATGGGTGCATGCAATGTCGATTTATCTCTCGGACAAGCTTTTCAGGTTCACGGTCAGTGACCATGACCTTTAACCCAATGACCTCAAATTCAATAGGGTTCTTTTACTGGTCAGGCCCAGCCTCCATGTCAAGTTTGAGGACCATGGGTGCAGGCAATGTTGAGTTATCACTCAGACAAGCTGTTCAGGTTTAAGGTCACTGTGACCTTGACCTTTGACCTGATGACTCAAAAAAGCAATAGGGTTCGTCTACTGGTCAATCAATAAGGGTCACCTATTGGTCACCCCCCAGCCTCATTGTCAAGTTTGAGGGCCATGGGTGCAGGCAATGTTGAGTTATCACTCGGAAAAGTTTTTCACGTTCAAGGTTACTGTGACCTTGACCTTTGACCTGATGACTCAAAAAAGCAATAGGGTTCGTCTACTGGTCATTCACAACCTCCAAGTCAAGTTTGAGGACTATAGGTCCAGGCATTGTTGAGTTATTACTCAGACAAGCTTTGGTCTACCGACGGACGGACCGACCGATATGTGCAAAGCAATATACCCTTCTTCTTTTAAGGGGGCATAATAAACAAGAGTCCCAAGAGGGCCAGTATCGCTCAACTGCATTCGGCAAAAATCAAATCACTTTAGCCATATAAGACAAAACAGCCCTGGCCCGTGGTTGCATTAATGCCGAGCGCGAGGGTAAACAACGTCATAAAAGAAAAAAGCCCCTGGTTGCCATGTTTTATGACCTAATCAACATGGTTTGGAGTAATCTGAAAGAATATTTTTACAAAATTGTTTTAAAAACAGCCACATACTTTCTGAGGAGAAGACTTTTATAGTTTTTACTTTATCCATATAAGGCAAAACAGCCCCGCCTTGTGGCAGCAATGTTTTTGACCAATCAACATGATTTGAAAGAAACTCAATCAGGGTATCCCAAGCAACATTTCTACCAAATGCTTTGAAAATCAGCTTCATACTTTAGTAGATCTAGGAGAAGCTTTTTAAAGTTTTCACTATAGCCTTATAAGGCAAAACAGTCCCACCCCTGGTGGCCATGTTTTATGATCAATTAACATGGCTTTAAGGAATCTGACTGAGGGTAATCCAAGGAACATTTCTACCAAATTATTGAAAATTGGCCATCCAGTTTTGGTGGAAAAGGTTTTTGAAGTTTTATTCTTTTTTGGTTACCATGGAAATCAGAATTGTACATGGATCCAAAACATTTGAAGGAATTTGAGGGAGGACATTGGGAGGATGCTACCTGTGAAGTTTCATGCAAAAAGTCCATGCACACAAGTACAAATGTCAGACAATCCGCCATGACATAAGCTCCATTGGCTGAAAGCCAGTTGAGCTAAAAAGCAAGAGGGCCATGATGGCCTTGGATTGCTCACCTGAGTTATGCAATATAAATAAAAGATATTTTGACGGATTTAAATGACGTTTTCAAAGTCATCTGCTGCTGTTTTGAAGGATTGTAAAAAATTAAATGAAAAGTGGGAATCATTGTGATAAAAGATAGAGAAAAAAACAAACAAGATTTGGACAATGTGGAATAACTTCTCCATTTCTCACAATAACTCAACATTTGTCAGCTGCAGACCTATATGGGGTGAGTTGAATCTCTTTTGAAGGTTTTGTGTTTCTATTCTTGCTTTGAATTGTTCAATTACTCAACCAGGTTCTTCAATTTTCTCTATTCCTTTCTGACATTTAAGGTTTTCCCACAATCAATAAATCTAGAGCAGACGACGTTGAAACCATCTTGCAATGAATATGTTAAATCTCTAAAAACAAAAGAATAATTATTGAATATTTGTTAACGTTGTCACACAAGAATAACGAGCTTGAATTGAGCTGTTTCTCCTTTTGTCTCTCCTCGTCTGTTGCAGATAGGTCACAATGTGTCTGCATGTCGGGAAGGGATAAAACACTGACTTCTAATCAAGTTCATTTGCTTCACAAAGAAAACATTAAAGCTTGACTGTAATAACATTACAGTTAAAACATTTTCTTTCCGTTACCATAAAGACAGCCTAATTAAACAAAACAAGTTTGTCTAAACCCATTCCCACATGCAACAAATTGGTGGCAGACACATAGACTGATGAATTATTATTAAACAGAGTTGAAAACACTGTGGCAAAAAGAGCAATTGCTCGTTATAAGCATTTTCTCCTTTTGCCAAACATTTTCAAAGGTTGTCTGCTCCAGATGCGTCAAAATGCGTCTGTTTATGGAAAAAATTAACAACTATTATAGCAATTTTGACAGTTTCAAGGGCCATAATCCAGTCTTGCATGGGCTGATCTGGCTGGTTTGCGACAAGAACCGAACTTACATCAATATTTAACTACCATCTAAGTTTGGTGAAGATTGAATAGTAAATGGAGGCTCTATTGTGTTCACAAGCTGTATTATAGCAATTTTGACAATTTCAAGGGCCATAATAAAGTCATGCAAGGGCACATCTGGCTGGTTCGAAAGGAACCGAGCTCTCATCAATATTTAACTACTATCTGAGTTTGGTGAAGATTAGTTTTTGGTTTGCGAAAGGAACCGAGCTCTCATGGATATCTAACTACTGTATAAGTTTGATTGAGATACAATCAAAACTGAAAACTTTATCGCGTTCACAAGCTCTATTATAGCAATTCTGACAATTTCAAGGGCCATCATCAAGTCATGCATGGCCGGATCTGGCTGGTTTGCAAAAGGAACCAAGCTCTCATGGATACCTAACTACTGTGTAAGTTTGGTGAAGATCAGATAGTAAATGGAGCCTCTATTGTGTTCACACGCTCTATTATAGCAATTTTGACAATTCCAAGGGCCATAATCCAGTCTTGCATGGGCGGATCTGGCTGGTTTGCGAAAGGAACCGAGCTCTCATGAATATCTAACTACTGTATAAGTTTGATTGAGATACAATCAAAATTGAAGACTGAATCGTGTTCACAAGCAATTGTTTACGGATGGACACACAGACGACAGACACCACACCACGGCATAAGCTCTTCTGGCCTTTGGCCAGTAGAGCTAATAAAAAAGAGACATTAGAAACATTGTAGGTTGAAGAGATATTGCTCAAAATATAATTTCTCAATTACTATTTTATTTGCTCTGTATCAATTTTTTTTTTCCAATTTCAAAATAATTCCATTTTGAAAGTGATTTTCCTTTTCTGTAGATTAC
This sequence comes from Serripes groenlandicus, assembly GCA_031761405.1. Lineage (NCBI taxonomy): Eukaryota > Metazoa > Mollusca > Bivalvia > Cardiida > Cardiidae > Serripes > Serripes groenlandicus. The sequence goes on from JASEVX010000004.1 coordinate 97,847,108, forward strand.
AAGAGAAAGTTGATGCAAGGCATCAATGTCGCCGGAAAAGACTGCATTGATTTATTTATAATTCCTTAGTCTATTCTTGACTTTCCTTAGTCTATTCAAACATTAGGAACGTAGTAATGAAAACATTTGCTTATAAATTTTATATACATACCTATACATTAGGGTATCTATAAAAAATTAACGAAATGTGTACACATTTATCTGGCTTAAATTTAATTTTGCTGTTGTTACTTATTTAAATAATAGTATTCATTCATATAATTTCAATGTTTGTCAATCTTATTCGAATCACAAGGTAAATATCCTGGTATTGCTTTAAAGGGAGGTAATTTGAAGAAAACAAAAGTCTTCAAAAGGAGAAATATATCAGCATTACCGTCTATACAGTTTAAATTGTTCTATTGTTTGTGGATTTAAAAATGTTCTTTTTTTCTTATTTCTACATGTACAACGAAATATTGCGGCTTCTCTTTGACGCTTTGCGTCAAACATTCGTCTTGTACTTGTCTAAAATAAAATAATATCACTCGCTTTTTCATATCGAAATGCGCATGCGCGAAAATCGATGTTAAAGGTCACGAACAGAATAGGGTCTATATTTAGCTTAGAAACAGTTCCTACTTTAGATATTCATGGATTAACATTATTAAATGAATTCTACACAAATCAAGACATCTCTTTGAACATGAAAACAACATTTAGTAAGTTAAAATTGCTATTAAAAGGAGAATCCGAAATTGACCTCAATGATGACACATAAGAGTCTGCATTAGGGGGTGTTGGTTCACGTCTTGAAGGGACCACTTTTGTCTTCGTAAATAAGACAAAAAACTTAAATGCGAGTGAAATAAAAAAAAATGCAAACATTAAAAAATCGGAATATTTATTTCATTTTAGATGTGTCATTTATTAGTGTTCGTAAACAACCACAATTGTAATATGTTCAAATCATCTAGATTTGTTTCTTTCTAATAATAAGCCGCCCTCCCATGTGATTTCCGAAAAGCTATTAAAAATAGAAGTCGCGGGCTTCTGCCCGGCGACTAATTATACAGATGGACAGTCACAGATAGGGGAAAGAGAAGTGATCAGGCGTGGACAGATGGACAGTCACAGATAGGGGAAAGAGAAGTGATCAGGGGTGGACAGATGGACATTCACAGATAGGCGATAGAGAAATGATCCTGGGTGGACACATGGACAGTCACAGACAGGCGATAGAGAAATGATCCGGGGTGGACACATGGACAGTCACAGACAGGCGATAGAGAAATGATCCGGCGTGGACAGATGGACAGTCACAGACAGGCGATAGAGAAATGATCTGGGGTGGAAAGATGGACAGTCACAGACAGGCGATAGAAAAATGATCCGGGGTGGACAGATGGACAGTCACAGACAGGCGATAGAGAAATGATCCGGGATGGACAGACACAGACAAGCGATAGAGAAATGATCCGGGGTGGACAGATGGACAGTCACAGACAGGCGATAGAGAAATGATCCGGGGTGGACAGATGGACAGTCACAGACAGGCGATAGAGAAATGATCCGGGATGGACAGACACAGACAGGCGATAGAGAAATGATCCGGGGTGGACAGATGGACAGTCACAGACAGGCGATAGAGAAATGATCCGGGGTGGACAGATGGACAGACACAGACAGGCGATAGAGAAGTGATCTCTTTGTGCTACACTTGCAATCTGCAAGGGATGGAAGACAAATAACACCATCAGGCTACAGGTTCAATTTGCATAATTCTTCTTACCCTGAAGTCACATACAACAAATCTGCAGCAGAAGACTGAAAATATTGTGGGCAAAAATTTGGAAAAATCTCCCTATTAAATAAAAATATAATTATTGATTACCTTTTAATTTATTGTGCGATAAGGATAAATTGCTCATCACAATACTTCTTTTGCCACACTGATTCCAAAAGTTGTATGCTGCAGATACATTTAAATGAGTGCATGTGGGAAAGGGTTAATGTAAAGCAGTATGAGAAAATGGTAAAGCTGGCTAGAAATTTATGGGCAGCACTTCAAGTTAAAAGCCATCTTTATCATGATCTGATTAGCCTCAGAAAATCAATGCTAAACTTTGTTCTTGGAAAAAGTCGCTAAAGTACATTTTGTTATCCCTTTGTCGACTCTTCCCCATATATAGACACATCTGCTTCAAACAAGTTTTGAAAACATTTTGGCAAAAGGATCAATTTCTCATTTTGCCCCAATTATCCAAACATTTCATCTACAGAGATTTTCCATATTTCCCCAGATGTTTCAAAGTTTACTCATTTGTTGTATCTGCCAAAGGATTACGATTATCTATTCTTAACACAGGCCCTTATATAAAACATATTACTAACACACAAGCTTATACAAAAACACCTTTTTATCAAATCTTTAAGACCAAAGGCATGAAGAAAACATACTAAGTCACCCAATATATACCTTGTTTTGCAAAATGCAGCAGAAATATAACGTTTATTTGAACCACGATAGGCAAAACTGGTCATACAACACCCCTAAATTTGGCATCAAGTATCATGGTGGAACTACAATTCTAATGTTTAGTCTAAAGTTACCAATAGATGAATGTAGGTAGATTATGTGAAGGCTCTTTCAACACTGACCTTGACCTTGGAAGTACTGGGTTCTTTAATGTTGTGCAGCTTCTCTATACGAGCCTTAGCTGTCCATGCAAAGGTACAAGTCGGCATTATTGAAAAGTGAAGGTGTACTTCCGCTTCGTCTTATCTGAATCTACACAAGTTGACAGAAGATTGTTACAAGTTTGTGTATGTAATCTATGAACACTGTAGATCTTGAAAAGGGCTATTAAAATATCACATAAGTTGGATTCAATTATTGTACCAAAACACAAGACATTTTCTATCTCTGAATGTCGCCGACTCACTGACCTAGGGAACCATTTATCCGTGATAGGGTTGCATATTGCAGATGTAACTGTGTCTATCAATATTCTGATCAATTGGTTGTCTGGCGGTCAAGAGGTTTTATGAAGATATGACTGGTTTTTCTGTTATTGATGCTGATGGAATGTAAAACTTATTATCTTGCCATTCTAGTCAAAATAGATGTCCCAGATTTCTTCTTTGTTTGACAAAAATATATGTTATAAATATTGTATATATACCATGAAATCAAATATCATTATGGCTTTACCCTTTATTCAACCTTTTGCCACAGTACTTCCAAAGTCAGAATTCTTCAAAAGTTGTAATATGTGTGTATCATGTAAGTGATAATTTCACATAGTGAAGTGTTTTTACATTTATGATATTGTCTTAACCCTTTCCCACATATAGACACTTTGTGACGCCTCTGCAGCAGAAGACTTTTGAAAACATTGTGACAGTTCTTTTGCCTCAATGTTTTCAACTCTTTTTAGTACTTATACCTACATTTATAGTGCTTTTCCGTGTTTTTGACTGGATGTTTCAAACGTCGTCTGCTTCAGACTTGTTGTATGTGGGAAAGGTTTAAATATCTCAATGTAATACTTATTTTGTGCAATTTCACCTTTTAACAGTGTTACCAAGTCGTCTTTAACAAGTAATAAGATTAATTACCATTCTTAAGTGAATAATTACCAATAAAGAAGATTCATGTGTCCAAAGTGATTTAACATTTATATTCAACAATTGCCTCATAATTATGCTATAAATGAACCTTCAAATCAGAAGCCTCATAGCTGGGCAAAGCATTACCATTGGGCTCGTTCAGTATGTATTCGCGGAGTGGCATAAGGTTGAGGTATAAATGCCGAAACCTATCTGAAGTAGCTGAATGCGACACGGAAGAATGCCGACAGTTCCAGAATTGGCTCCCGACTGTTTCCCGATCGTCATTGCAGAACATGCTGAAAAGTTGCCGAATCGTTGACGATATATGCTGAAATGTTGCCGATATAAGAGTGGTGTATATAAACGATGCCAAACTACTATTTTGTTATCAGTTGCTAGTGGGACACCATGGATGTCAGAGGCCTTTACCTTGCACTTGAGTTTCAATTTTAAGCTAAAATGGATGCCACATGCTTGCCTTGGCATTGTATTTGAGACAGAGAAGAAGAAGACGTCATCGATGGTGGGTCAGCCCCTGTCTCACAGACGACAGGAGGCTTCAGAAAGGACAGTACAATACAATGATGCGGGAACTCCGAGATGAAGATGTCACCTCATTCAAAAAGTATTTAAGGATCACGCCAACAATGTTTGTGGACATACTCCAGCGTCTAACGCCTTGCATTCAGAAAAAGGACACTAGGTCCAGTAATGCCCTTCCCTATAGCTTGCGATGACGACGAGGTACATTGCATCTGGGGACATGTACGCCTCTTTGGCGTATGACTTCCAAATTTGCTGTGGAAAATGTCTGCCATTTTGAACCCAGAAGTGTGCACGGCCCTGCTACAGGAGTATAAGGACGAAGTTCCGGCCATTCCCAATACAGAGGCCTGGCGTGAAGTGGCCGCCCAATTTGAGAGAAGGTGGAACATGCCTCACTTTTTCATAGTTTTTTCTTCTCAGGTTGGGCTGGCAGATAGGGATTTATGCCTTCATCCGAACTTGAGTGTTCAAGGGCTGGCTGACTGGTATATTTCACCCCCAATCTCTTTTGGGATAACTTGCTCTTGCTGCGCACCATGACTATATATTGCTCAATTCAAAACAAAAAATGTTGATGTTGTCAATTCGAAAACTATTGGCATACTGACGGCATCACTTCTGCCGTCGCTCTTTTATAGTTCGGGAAATACGGGTCCTGCTCAGCATCCCTTCTGCTGACAATCAGCGTCCGCGTGTACGCGAAACAGAACTCTTCCACTCGTCGTTTTCAGGGAGCTCTCGGCATCGATTCAGCTTCCTTCAGGGACAGCTTGTGATGGTTTAAAGATACCGAAGCCTCGCAGAAGGCTTTCCAAAGATCCCAAGTTAATGGTTATTGGTTCACGAAAGTCCAGAATGGTTGCCGATGGTTTGCTGAAGTTTTTTTTATCCTGATTTGGCCTGAAGTGCCGAGAAAGTTTCCAGAAGTGTTAAGGAAGGACACGGAAGGATTCCAGAACATCGCGAAGACATGCCGAAACATCCCGATTTTGCAAATTTCGCTTTTGGGAACCCTTCGGAGGCCCAGTGGACGGCAGGTCTCAAATAGAAATGAGATGAAATTTGGCCACATAATATGTTGAGTAGAATCTCATTTTGTCCACATAGTAGTTCAGAAGAATAGGGTAAATGCATTTCCTTTAAAACTTGGTTGTATTTGATGATAATATATGGACATAATCTTTTCAAATTGATCCAAATAACATAGTTTATTACCATTTCCAGACAACAAATTGTTACAACCAGCCAATGGAATCTGATCAATTAAATTATCAAATGCATTGTATAACACAATTAATGTCTTGTTTTATAGTGCATTTGTCTAGTGTTACAATGGATTTATTGTACATCCGATGAATTTAAAGCAAAATTCTTTAGTTTCTACTTGTAGCTTGCACAATTATTTCTCCTCTTCTATTTCTAAAACCTTTATTTACTCCCCTGAAAAGCCATTTGCATGACAATTATTTTGTAGTTAAATAGACTGATGTGTGAGAAGTCAGTTACCAGACAAGATGGTCTTGTAGAGTACTGATGGACTAATGTGTGAGAAGTCAGTTACATAACAAGATTGTCTTGTAGAGTACTGATGGACTGATGTGTGAGAAGTCAGTTACCAGACAAGATTGTCTTGTAGAGAACTGATGGACTAATGTGTGAGAAGTCAGTTACCAGACAAGATTGTCTTGTAGAGTACTGATGGACTAATGTGTGAGAAGTCAGTTACATAACAAGATTTTCTTCTAGAGTACTGATGGACCGATGTGTGAGAAGTCAGTTACCAGACAAGATTGTCTTGTAGAGAACTGATGGACTAATGTGTGAGAAGTCAGTTACCAGACAAGATTGTCTTGTAGAGTACTGATGGACTAATGTGTGAGAAGTCAGTTACATAAAAAGATTGTCTTGTAGAGTACTGATGGACTGATGTGTGAGAAGTCAGTCACCAGACAAGATTGTCTTGTAGAGTACTGATGGCCTAATGTGTGAGAAGTCAGTTACATATCAAGATTGTCTTGTAGAGTACTGATGGACTGATGTGTGAGAAGTCAGTTACCAGACAAGATTGTCTTGTAGAGTACTGATGGACTAATGTGTGAGAAGTCAGTTACCAGACAAGATTGTCTTGTAGAGTACTGATGGACTAATGTGTGAGAAGTCAGTTACATAACAAGATTGTCTTGTAGAGTACTGATGGACTGATGTGTGAGAAGTCAGTTACCAGACAAGATTGTCTTGTAGAGTACTGATGGACTGATGTGTGAGAAGTCAGTTACCAGACAAGATTGTCTTGTAGAGTACTGATGGACTAATGTGTGAGAAGTCAGTTACATAACAAGATTGTGTTGTAGAGTACTGATGGACTGATGGGTGAGAAGTCAGTTACATAACAAGATTGTGTTGTAGAGAACTGATGGACTGATGTCTGAAAAGTCAGTTACATGACAAGATTGTGTTGTAGAGAACTGATGGACTGATGTCTAAAAAGTCAGTTACATGACAAGATTGTCTTGTGTTGTACTGATGTGTTGAAGCCAGTTACCTTACAGAATTGTCCTTTAGAGTATTGCTGTGCTAGAAGTCAGTAACCAGACAAGATTGTTTTGTCGAATACTGATGGACTGATGTGTGAGAGCCAGTTACCAGACAAGATTGTCTTGTAGAGAACTGACAGACTGATGTGTGAGAGCCACTTACCAGACAAAATTGTCGTGTAGAGTACGGGTGGACTGATGTGTGAGAAGCCAGTTACCAGACAAGATTGTTTTGTAGTGTACTGATGGACTGATGATCTTGAAGCCAGTTACAAAACAAGATCGTCTTGTAGAGTACTGATGTGTGAGAGCCAGACAATATTGTCATGTAGAGTACGGACCGTCTGATGTGTGAGAAGCCAGTTACATGACAAGATTGTCTTGTAGAGTACTGATGGTCTGCTGTGTGAGAACCAATTCCCAGACAAGATTGTTTTGTAGAGTACTGATGTGTGAGAAGTCAGTTACATAACAAGATTGTCATGTAGAGTACTGATGTGCTAGAGGTCAGTTACCAGACAGGATTGTTTTGTAGAGAGTACTGATGATTTTAATGTGTAAATCAATCTTTCAATCAATGTGTTTGTTGTTTTCTGTTCTAGGTGATTGACCTTTAGATTTACCACTAAAAACTCTTCAAATAAAAGATTTGTGAAGGGTTTTATTGTAAATCTGATGGACTTCTCCCATTGCAATAATATTTTAATGATTTTCCCCCACTTTTGCCAATATCTTTTCAAAGTACATGTAGTCTGCTGCAATTTATTGTAAGTGGGAAAAGGTTATCAGACTCTATTGATGGTTTCAATAAAGCAGACCTCTTTAGCCCTTTCCAACATGCAGATGCATTTTGACATATCTGCAGCCGACGTTTTCATAACACATTTTAAGAGAAGGCTATATTGCTCTGAATAAGCAATTTTCTTCTTTTGCTACACATTTTTTCATCTCTTTTTAATAATGACACTTTCGTTTATAGAGATAATAGTTGTCAACATCTACTGTCAATTTATTGTATGTTTAAAAGACCTTTCCCACTTGCAAACACATTTGATGCATGATGACTACTGCAGATGCACTGTTGTTACCTAAAAAAACAAATTGTTCATAATGAGCACTTTGTACTTTAGCCACATATTCAATAATACTTTCATTAATAGAAATTCTCAATGTTTTTTCCGAAACATTTTTCTAATCTGATGAAATGGGAAAGGATTTTTGTATAAATTATGTACATACTCACCATCAAATAAAAGATATTAGTATAGCATTTTATTTTAAAACATATAATTATGTTCCTTTGAAAACCTCAGTGCATGATGGATTATGCCTAATATATCCAGGTAACACTTTGTAAATGGGAATCTGACATCCCAAATGATACATAATGAGTAGACTATGTTGATGCCCACCTGTCCTTAAAACATTTAAAAGTTAATTTGAGCCATTTCTCCTTTTCCCCACTTTATTTTTCAAAGAAAATATCTGCTGTAGAGAAATATGTATACATGTTACTGTGTGAGGGAAAGGGTTTGTCTTTGTTTTTGTCTTTAAACAATCTTGGGTCAGAAACAAATTGTATTAATGCCGGGTTAGCATTACGACTGACTGGCTGGTGTAAGGATAAATGGACCAGTACTACTGGTTACTTACCAAGGAAACCCCCTGATATAAATGAACAATTGTTGTAAGCCGCGTTAAGCATAAACAAGAGGGCCAAGATGGCCCTAAATCGATCACCTAATTGATAGTAAATTAGTAGCAAATATTTAACTGCAAATATCTGGAAATTTTTATCAGGGAGTGCAAATGAAACTGAAAGGAGTGGACACTTCTCAAGAAACAGCTTATCAGTAAAGGCCATTTATATCTTGAAATCTAACAAGAACTTTAATAAGAATGGAATTATAAAGTTTTTGTCATTTTGCACCTTTCCTGATGCCGCCTTGCTGCCCTGTTTTTCAACGAAATCAATATGGCTTCAACAGTTTATTTAGAGGGTCACTTAAGTAACATTTCTACCAAATTATCTTGCAATCGCACAAGTAGATTATGGAGGAAAAGGATTTTAAAATTTGGGTATTTTTCTCACTTTCTGATTCCGCAGCAACCAAAGTTCTCAATGGAATTTAAATCTTTGAACAATTTTGAAAGAGGACCACCAAAGGAACATTCTTGTGATGTTTTGTGGAAATTGGTCTATTGGAATGGTAGGAGTTGGTTGTCATTTGTAGCTAAAAGTTCAATTTACCCTTTTTGTGATGACGCCTGGTTGATATGATTGTGTAACCAATCAAAACAGCTTAAACAAATTAAATAGAGGATCATTACAGTAAGATTCGTATTATATTTTCTTAAAATCAGACAAACACTTTCATAAAAATGGAATTTTCAAATTTTGTCATTTTGCCCCTTTTCTGATGCCGCCTGACTGCCATGTTTTTCGACCAATCAGTATGGCTTGAACAATTTTTATAGAGGGTCACCCAAGGAACATTTCTACCAAATTATATTTGAATCTGACAGGCAGATTCGGAGGAGAAGATTTTTAAAGTTTGGACATTTTGTCCCCTTTCTGATGCCGCAGCAACCAAAGTTCTCATTGGAATTTTAATCTTTGAACAATTTTGAAAGAGGACCACCAAAGGAACATTCCTGTGATGTTTTGTGGTAATTGGTCTATTGGAATGGTAGGAGATGGTTGTCATTTGTAGCTAAAAGTTCAATTTACCCCTTTTGTGATGACACTTGGTTGCTATGATTGTGTAACCAATCAAAACGGCTTAAACAAATTAAATAGAGGATCATTACAGTAAGATTCATATTATATTTTCTTAAAATCAGACAAACACTTTCATAAAAATGGAATTTTCAAATTTTGTCATTTTGCCCCTTTTCTGATGCCGCCTGACTGCCATGTTTTTCGACCAATCAGTATGGCTTGAACAATTTTTATAGAGGGTCACCCAAGGAACATTTCTACCAAATTATATTTGAATCTGACAGGCAGATTCGGAGGAGAAGATTTTTAAAGTTTGGACATTTTGTCCCCTTTCTGATGCCGCAGCAACCAAAGTTCTCATTGGAATTTTAATCTTTGAACAATTTTGAAAGAGGACCACCAAAGGAACATTCCTGTGATGTTTTGTGGTAATTGGTCTATTGGAATGGTAGGAGATGGTTGTCATTTGTAGCTAAAAGTTCAATTTACCCCTTTTGTGATGACACTTGGTTGCTATGATTGTGTAACCAATCAAAACGGCTTAAACAAATTAAATAGAGGATCATTACAGTAAGATTCATATTATATTTTCTTAAAATCAGACAAGCATTTGCATAAAAATGGAATTTTCAAATTTTGTCATTTTGCCCCTTTTTTGATGCCGCCTGACTGCCATGTTTTTCGACCAATCAGTATGGCTTGAACAATTTTTATAGAGGGTCACCCAATGAACATTTCTACCAAATTATATTTGAATCTGACAGGCAGATTCGGAGGAGAAGATTTTTAAAGTTTGGACCTTTTGCCCCCTTTCTGATGCCGCAGCAACCAATGGAATTTAAATATTTGAACAGCTTTGAAAGAGGCCAACCAGAGGAACAGTTCTGTGATGTTTCAAGGAAATTGTCCTTGGAGTTTGGGAGGAGATGATGTTTAAAGCTAAAAGTTAACGCCGGACGGACGACGGACAAAAAGTGATCAGAATAGCTCACCTTGAGCCTTTGGCTCAGGTGATCTAAAAATCGATCAATCAATTCAATTTTGTGTTCGATGTAATGCCATGCAATCCTGTTATCAGACAGCCCTTTCCTGCATTCAAAGTTTTCAGTAGATGACTTTGAAAACAATTAGGCAAAACTTTTAAAAATTTCTATCAGTGCAACTATATATATTTGAAAAGAATTCAAAACATTGTTGAAAAGGGAGAATTGTTAATAATAAGCAATATCTCTATTTACAGAAATATTTTCAAATTGGGTTGTCTGCATTGTAAAAAGGGAAAAAGCATATTATATGGGTTATCTTATCACTGAAAGTGCTAACCAAACAGCTTGATCCATAACCTGCAGATTTTAGACACCAACATTGAGAACATAGAAATTCAAATCTGGTCAAAACAAAAGGAGTTCTTAATTATGTAAACCTTTCCCACATACTGACACTTTTTGTCGCCTTTGCAGCAGAAGACTTTTTAAAATATTGTGATCAAAGAAGATATTGCTCAAAACCAGAATTTCACCTTCTGACACATTATTTTCAACTCTATTCAATAACTTAACTTTAATTTACCGAGATTTTCCAATTTTGCTTAGATGATTTCAAAGCCGTTTGCTGCAGATTTGTTGTATTTGGGCAAAGGTCAAGAATGAATGTGTGGCCTGCCATTATGTCAGTAAGTGAGAGAGTGATGAACAGACGGATGGAAGTCATCTCCCTGTCAAGGCAGGCAACACAATAATGTTCTGAACTTGAGCCAGACTAAAACATCATTCTGATTGATTGTCTGGTGTTTTAACCCTTTCCCACATACAACAATTCTGCAGCAGACGACTTTGAACAGATTTTGTCATAAAATGGAAAATCTCTATAATTGAATGGATAACCTATGACTTAAAGTGGAAAGTATTGTGGCAAAAGGAGAATTTGCTCGTTTTGAGCAATTTCTTCTTTTGTCACTATGTTTTCAAAAAGCAGACTGCTGCAGAGGCATCAGAAAGCGTCTATATGAGGGAAAGGGTTAAGCCATTTAAAACAACTTTATATCACAGCATTTCCTGGGTAAAGTAACAGTACTTTATGCTGACTCCAGTGAGTCATTCCAACTATTTTGAAATGTTAAAAACACATCATCGTGAGAAAAGGGGTGCCACTCAAAATTCCCTAGGTCCAAAAATGGCTAGGTAGTCAAAATCCCCTAGGTGTAAAATACAGAGTATTCAAAATCCCCTAGATGATTTTTTTCAGGGTGCTCAAAACCCCCTAGCCAATATTGTCAGGGTAGTCAAAATCCCCTAGAAGAATGATTGTAACCTAAACAAGAGGGCCACGACGGCCCTATATCGCACACCTGTGTAAGTGTTTTAGGGTCCTAATTTAATTGCTCTACAAAAATAAGAAAGAAGGTCAAAAATTCATGGTGAAGGTCATCAAAAGACAATGATGATATTTGATTGTAAAAGATCACACTAAGGTCATGGTCACATGTTTATAAATCAATGTAAAGGACATGTGACAAATAAATGATGACTTTATCTTGTTCACAAGGTCAATTATAACAATTTTTTTGGTTTTCAAAAGGAACCGAGCTCTCATAAATATCTAGCTAATGTATAAGTATGGTAAACATGGGATAATAAATGATGACTTTAACTTGTTCACAAGGCCAATTATAGCAATTTTTCCAATTCTAAAGGGCCATAATCCTGTCATGCATGAACGGATCTGGCTGGTTTTCAGAAGGAACCAAGCTCTCGTGGATATCTAGCTACTGTATAAGTATGGTAAACATCGGATAATAAATGATGACTTTATCGTGTTCACAAGGTCAATTATAACAATTTTGCCAATTGTAAAGGGCCATAATCCAGTCATGCATGGTTTTTGAAAGGAACCGAGCTCTCATGGATATCTAGCTACTGAATAAGTTTGGTAAACATTGGATTATAAATGAAGACTGTACCCTGTTCACAAGAAATTGTGGACGGACGACGGACAAAGGGCGATCACAAAAGTTTGGTAAACATCGGATAATAAATGATGACTTTATCGTGTTCACAAGGTCAATTATAACAATTTTGCCAATTGTAAAGGGCCATAATCCAGTCATGCATGGTTTTTGAAAGGAACCGAGCTCTCATGGATATCTAGCTACTGAATAAGTTTGGTAAACATCGGATTATAAATGAAGACTGTACCCTGTTCACAAGAAATTGTGGACGGACGACGGACAAAGGGCGATCACAAAAGCTAAAAAATCAACAAGCAGTATAGACTCAGATCAGAGGGCTCATTTACCACATGTATATTCTACACAATATATATCATTATTAGCCATTGCATTTGTGAAACAGACTTCTATGCAAACAGTATAGACCCCAATGATTGGTATTAATTCAGTCACAGATGATAATTGCTTTATCAAGCTTATGTAATTATTATATGGTTGCTTAATATCTTAAGGGATGTTACTTGTATAAAGAAGACATCTCTTCGTATAAGCTTACCCTTCATAGAGAAGTTTAAGTTTACCTTTATTACTAGTGATGAACTATTTTGAATTATGAAACCAAACAAGAGCTGTTGGAGGACAGCGCGCTCGACTACATGCCGCTTATTCACATAAAGCACTATTTCATTATATTGCACTTAAGTACTATTAAATCATATTATATACTCTATATGTAAAAGCAACTGAATAGATATACATACATTTAAATATAATTTAAAAATAAAATTTTTTAAGACAATCAAGGGCCATTACTCCATATTTAGGATACAATGGAGTTATCTAACCTAATTGTACGATGGTCCTTAACAAATATGTGAAGTATGAAGCGATTTGAATGATGTAACTTTAACGTTGAGCTAAACACAAATGTTAAAACTGACCGAGTCCAAAATTAGCAAAACCTTAAAAAAAGGTTTTCCTAATGTTTGACACCATGCAAAACCCGTTTGATATGTTGAAGAATTATATTTGATAAATAAATGATCACAATTAGAAAGAAATGTAACCAAAAAATTAAGAATTTATCTAAAGTTTTTTACCCCCTAAAAGTCACACTCAGCATCTTCAACATACAATGTGAAGAAAGGTATTACATGTAATTATATTCCAAATATGGAAGCCCTAACACAAGTACTTACTTAGAAAAATTAGAAAATTAAATGAAAAAGCCAACTTGCCCTAAAACTTTAACCACCCAAAAGCATGTGTTTTACCGCAAACAGAAGGTCACACTCAGCATCTTCAGCATATAATATGAGGAAATGTATTAAATGTAATTATTTTCCAAATATGAAAGCCCTAGCACAAGTACTTATTCAGAAAAAGTTAAAAAAATAAAATAAAATCCTACTTGCCCCAAAACTTTAACCCCCGAAAATCATTTTTTTTTTCCCAAAAGGAAGGTCACACTCAGCATCTTTAGCATTCAATGTGAAGAAAGGTATAAGATGTAACTATATTCCAAATATGAAAGCCCTAGCACAAATACTTATGAATGAAAATTCTAACTTGCCCTAAAACTTTAACCGGACGCCGACGCCGACGCTGGGGCGAGTAGTAAAGCTCTCATATTCTTTGAATAGTCGAGCTAAAAAGTCACTTGGTTACATTATAAATTGCAAATAAAGTTAGAGTTACAAACTGCAGGAATAGTAAATGTAGATCTTCAATTAATGAAAGCGGTAAACAAAGGACATCTTAAGGTAGTACTTACTAATACATGTATCATAGTAATTATGATTAGCACAATCAATAATTGTTACAAACAGATGGATTAAAAACATCCAACTCATTGTTATTATTTAAAGAAATTATCACTTTAAGGCAAAAATCACCTTAATTCGTTTATCACCTGTGACTGAATCAATACCAATCGGTGGGGTTTTGGTATTTTCTATATTTTCATTCAGTCCAGTTTTGTCTACTCTGCATTTCCAATCATATGGGTTTTGACTACCCTATTTTTTCTACACAAGCAGTAAAGACTCAGATCAGAGGGCTCATTTATCACATGTATATTCTACACAAGCAGTATAACTCAGACCAGAGCACTCATTTATCACATGTATATTCTACACAAGCAGTATAACTCAGACCAGAGCGCTCATTTATCACATGTATATTCTACACAAGCAGTAAAGACTCAGATCAGAGGGCTCATTTATCACATGTATATTCTACACAAGCAGTATAACTCAGACCAGAGCGCTCATTTATCACATGTTTATCATTATTAGCCATTGCATTTGTGAAACTGACTTCTATGCAAACAGTATAGACCCAAAACATACAGAAGGGAAATAATTTATGTTACATTGGGGTATTGCAGACCCTGATCAGAGCCCTCTGTTCTGGGTCTAGACTTCATAAACAAGCAGTATAGACTCAGATCAGAGGGCTCATTTACCAGATATATATTCTACGCAAGCAGCATAGACTCAGATCAGAGGGCTCATCTATTACATGTATATCATTATTAGCCATTGCAATTGTGAAACTGACTTCTATGCAAACGTACAGAAAGGAAATTTATGTTTTATTAGGATATTGCAGAGCCTGATCAGAGCCCTCTGTTCTTGGTCTAGACTGCATACTCTCTATTTATCTGTCTATCTATCTATCATTTTGCAATGATAGCTGTTTATATTCTACATTTATAAAAACATATATAGAAAAACCTACAAACATTCTTCTAGGGAATTTTGACTACCCTGACAATATTGGCTTAAGGAAGTTTTGAGCACCCTGAAAAAAAAAAATCATCTAGGGATTTTGAATACCCTGTATTTTACACCTAGGGGATTTTGACTACCTAGCCATTTTTGGACATTGGGGATTTTGAGCTAGAGGATTTTGAGGTACACTCTGAGAAAAGGTCACATATTTTCATAATTTGTCAGCTGTGGATGATTCAAGAAACCAGATCAGAAATAGGACACTTATCTTTGGC
This sequence comes from Serripes groenlandicus, assembly GCA_031761405.1. Classification (NCBI taxonomy): domain Eukaryota; kingdom Metazoa; phylum Mollusca; class Bivalvia; order Cardiida; family Cardiidae; genus Serripes; species Serripes groenlandicus. The sequence continues at coordinate 97,862,461 of JASEVX010000004.1, forward strand.
TATGCCATGGAAATGATGGTTACCATAGTTGACAACAAAAACTTACCCAACTTTCTTTATCTTATTGCTCTGTAGCAAAATTAGTGCAGCATCAGCAAAACCAAGCTTTTTCTTTTTGTCTGCCCTTCCTTTTAAGTCCTTCCACTTTCCATATAACTTCTGCCACAATAAACTCATCATTGGAGAGGAACTATTTTACTTAAAACATTACAACTAAATAATTCAGGCTTTACACACTTTTACTCAAACCTCAATGTCCCAGCATATTTTGAAAGCATGATGTCACACTAAGTCTTGTACTTTATTTACACTGTTATTTCATTGTCAAAGAGAGGTTCTTAAAAGTGTGTTTTTGAACAAGCAACACATTTAACCCTATCCTACCATATATATCCTACATTAAACAAATATGCAACATTCAGTATAATTTGAAAACATCTCAAAAAAAATACACATGAAAGTATATATAAGAAGAAATTGCCCATTATGATAACAATATTTTGCTATAGGAAAGGGTTTACTCATCACCCATTTTTTCCTGCTTTATGTCAACACCCAATTAAAAAAATGTTTGTAAACTAATTTGAATAACAGATATGACAGCCCAAGAAGATAATTACATCAATGCTAGTATATCCATCATTTAACAATAACAACATTACAGTCAATGTTCACTTTGTGTCTAGCTGCTAAAATTGTTTCAATTTTAAGTCCAAGGATCAATAAATCAAGAGTCAAATTTGAGGAAATTGCTTTAAAGCAAGAGCACTTGTTTTCCGACATTAAAGCACAGGGATACCATATAAAATAGTTATGATATCGAATTTCATACAAGAAGTGTGTTTATTTTTTTAGAAAAGTAAAAAAAAAATCTTAGAACCAAATTCAAGACCTTGACATGACATTTTGTAATGAGATCTTTTATTTTACATTGCTATACAGTTTCTTTCCTATCCTAATGTATATATCAAAAATACACTTTCAATGTTTCAGCTGTTGGCATGCCTATTTAAAATTGAATAAACGGTCATAAAGAAGAGACACCTTGACAATCATTTTCAAACACACGTCTTGCAGTAAGTTGATCTTCCTGCCAGAGTTTTTAAATATTTGCTATATAAATACATTTAACTGAATATTGATAAATAAGAAGCGGTTAATGTAGAATAACATTAACCCTTTCCCACATTATCCACATACAACAAATCTGCAGCAGACGACTTTGAAAACATCTTGGCAAAATCATGGGAAATCTATGAATAAATGTACAATAATGAAAAGAAATGAAAACTTTGAGGCAGAAGGTGAAATTGCACGTTTTCAAAAGTCGTCTGCAGCAGACGTCAAAAAGCGTCTATATGTTGGAAAGGGTTTAAAAGAAGGAAACTACATGCAGACTGATTAGAGTCTTGTTTGATGTCAGCTTAGAGATTATAACAATATTATCAATCCAACATGTTTCACGACACAACTCCTCCACAAGTATTGTTAGGCAGAACAATCGTGTTATCCCTTTCCCTCATATGACAATTCTGAAGCAGACGACTTTGAACATATTTTGTCAAAAAATAGAAAATCTCTATAATTGAATGGATAACCTATAACTAAAAGTGGAAAACATTGTGGCAAAAGGGGAAATTACTCGTTTGAGCAATTTCTTCTTTTGTCACTATGTTTTCAAAAAGCCGTCTGCTGCAGAGGCGTCAGAAAGCGTCTATATGAGGGAACTTGGATTAAGGTTTTTTCCAAGCTTAGTAATTCCAAAGTATTAGACACAATAAAATGACTTCATTAATATAATGTGATCAAATTTCCCAGGCACAAAAAAAACACTTCTTTATTACCCATTTCATGTCAAAGTTACTCCAACACAGTCATGATAAAAGCACTTTCACCCAAAGACATATCAGTAAATGATAAAAATCTTCTCTTCCTATAGTATTATAGTTTAAAGTATATCCACCAGCAGCCACCAAGGGTATTTCCATCACAGCCAAGGAAGTATCCAATCCCAATTACAATCAATACTGTTAATACTCCAAAACCATCAATTATATTAGGAATCTGTTTTTCTATTACAAATACCCATTGATTTTTAGCCCTTTTGTCTATTTTTGTCTATACTTGATATCAATTTCAATAAAATATCTAACATATATAAATAATATGTCCAACAATCATCCAGAAACATCTTTTACAACTCTAGATCGCGAGCAGCTTTTTTGTTATTCTTTCTTCCATTATATCTTTACTGGAAATAAGTATTACTGACATAAGTAGGACAAACGAAAATACCTCAAGCGCATTTTCCCAATTTGTTACTTAATAAGTACTGTGATGCTCATGGTCATTTTTGCCTGTGTCTCCGTAAACCTTTCCCCCATAACCCTTTCCCTCATACGACAATTCTGCAGCAGACGACTTTGAACGTATTTTGTCAAAACACAGAAAATCTCCATAATTGAATGGGTTACTATGACAAAAAGTGGAAAACATGGTGGCAAAAGGAGAAATTGCACGTTCTGTGCAATTTCTTCATTTGTCACTATGTTTTCAAAAAGCCGTCTGCTGCAGAGGCGTCAGAAAGCGTCTATATTAGGGAAAGGGATAAAACACATCTGCAGCAGAGGACTTTGAAAATCTCTATAAATGACAGTATAATTATTGAAACAATTTGAAAACACTTTGAAAACAACAAATTGCTCAATATGACCAGTTGTTCATGTTTTACAAAATATTTTCAAGTGATTTGCTGCTGATTCCTCAAAATGCATCTTCATGAGCATTTGGGTTAATATAGAATATGAATAAAACAGCACAAAACCACAATATTTATGCTGGAAAAGTATAATCTCTATAGAATATCAGATTATTTTCTATGCATATAATTAGTCGCCGGGCAGAAGCCCGCGACTTCTATTTTTTTAATATGTTTTCGGAAATGACATGGGAGGAGGGGGGGAGGTTATTATTAGATTTTTTTTTTTTAAATGTCTTGAACATATTACAATCGTTTGTATAAAAACACTAAGTTATGACACATCTAAAATGAAATAAATATTCCGATGTTTTAAGTATGTGCAGTTTCTTTATTTTGACTGGCATTTACGTTTTTGTGTTTTATTTACGAAGACAAAATAGTCTCTATTAGCTAGACTGGGATACTTTATTTTCATAAACTATGTAATCAAAAGGCGATAACTACAAACCTTTACGTCGCACAGTCTAATTTGTTAATATACGTGCACCTACGCAGCAGACTATCGATATGAAAATCACGTCAAATTCTCCTTTTAATAGATAAGTATCAACATAAACTGGTAACAGAAACAAAAATAAGAATTATTTGTGAAAATATGTCTCAAATATAAGCCTGTTTATCGGTCGTGAATGTCGAAACGCCTTTTCCTCAGTTCGTGACCTAGTTTCATATTGCCAAAATGTAAACAAAGCGAAGTAACCGGAAGTAAAATGTAAACTTAGAAAAGTGACTTGTTTATATATATATGCAGACAAAAAATGTCGCACGACAAATTTATTTCTTAAAAGTCACGAAACGAGTGCATGGGTCGAATATAGGAGAAAGACAGATACTATAGAAATGCTTTTTTCTCTCGAATGTAGTGGAATAAAACATGCACTAAAGCTTTGCCTGATTTTTCTTCGATGTCTGACACTACGACTCGATCTTGAGAGTCAACATTTCGAAAGAATGCTCAAACACCTTATTACAGATAGATAGCTAATATTAAACACTTAAATGATTAAATATATGTGATATTAAATGATTATTTGGCTTGAAACAAATTAAGAGAAGAACAAACTCTGATAAACAATAGATTTAGAAATAAAGAAAATCTGCTCTTTCGCACCCAATTAATTTCATACTTGCCACCTATTAAATAGTAATGGGACTCGCAACTGGCATTTCTCTTGCGCCAAACATATATTGTATGCATCAACGATTTAGATAAACAATTTAGCTGATATGTTGTTGCAAGTGTGGTCTACTTTTTAAACATATGATAATAAATTTTAACATCTGTGAAATATTTATTATAATTATTATTAAAAAGGAGGAAGTTCATGTCTTCAGCAATTTAACCGTTTTCTCAATGTTTTAAGCGTTTAAAGGTTTTCATTGTTGCTTCAGACATGGAAAGGGTTTAATAGCTTTTTATTGCATGTAGATTTAAATCCCAAAATGTATTAATTTGTTGTGGTTTTATTGGCAAATACAAAACATCCAAAATCCTGACCAAAAGAAATCCTGAAATATGTGGAATTTTAAAAATCCTGGAATTAGTCCTTATGAAAACATTATGTGTGTGTTTAGACTAATGAAAGTCAAGAATACATGTGTGTTAAAAAATAAATCAATGCAGTCTTTTCCGGCGACATTGATGCCTTGCATCAACTTTCTCTTGTAGAATTATATATAGAGTTTTCCTACTTACACACATTTTGATTTATCTGCAGCAGACTAATTTATTCACAATATTTCAACTTAACCCTTTCCCACATAGGACAATTCTGCAGCAGACGACTTTGAACATATTTTTTAAAAAGTAGAATATCTCTATAATTGAATGGATAACCTATGACTAAAAGTGGAAAACATTGTGGCAAAAGGAGAAATTGCACGTTTTGTGCAATTTCTTCTTTTGTCACTATGTTTTCAAATAACCTTCTGCTGCAGAGGCATCAGAAAGCGTCTATATGAGGGAAAGGGTTAATTCAATTATAACTTTCATTTATAGAGGATTTTTCATATTCATCCCTAGATATTTTAAAAGTTGACTGCTGCAGATTTGTTCTATGTTGGAAAGAGTTAACAGAAATTACATAAAATATCTAATTCTCTGACTATAAATGAATTAACTATCTACCATCCTTAAACTGTTGCCAAATTATGTCTTTCAAAATGGAGAAATAAACGTTTTGGTAAAATGGGAAATAGTTAATTATAAATTATTTCTGCCTCTGCTGCAATTATGTTCAATATCATCAGCTTATTCTATATATGGATAAAGGATAAAATTATTTTTTAACCTCTTATCACTTTTCAGTCATTTCTGTTTAGTCCCCACTAATTATTTAACCCTTTTTCTCATATAGACGCTTTCTGACGCCTCTGCAGCAGACAGCTTTTTGAAAACATAGTGACAAAAGAAGAAATTGCCCTTTTGCCACAATGTTTTCCACTTTAAGTCATAGGTTATCCATTCAATTATATAGATTTTCTATTTTTTGTTAAAACATGTTCAAAGTCGTCTGCTGCAGAATTGTCGTAAGAGGGAAAGGGACTTAAAGACATTGTTGCAAAAGTAGAAATTGCTTACCCTTTATCACTCTCAATGGCTGCTTCATGGCAAGTTCTAACTTGTACTAAAGTTGTTTATATTTATATGGTTTATTATTCTTATTATTATTATTTTGTGTAGAAAAGTCTTAAAAGAGGAACCTGCTCATCATGAGATTTGAACCTGTCGGGACCTTTGGTACGCGAGACCAACATAGACTACCAAGGTCTTCCATGTAAATAAACTAGGTATCCAATTCTTGATACAAGTTGATCAAAGCTAACTAACATGTCCTACTAGTCTCATGTCATAACATAAAGTTCTATGCTAAGCTGCTATTATCCCTTTCCAGCATACCACAATTCTACAGCAGAAAACTTTGAAATGTCAAGGCAAAAGTATACAAAATCAATATCTTTTAACCTTTTCCCTCATACGACAATTCTGCAGCAGACAACTTTGAACATATTTTGTCAAAAAATAGAAAATCTCTATAATTGAAGGGATAACCTGTGACTAAAAGGGGAAAACATCATGTGACAAAAGGAGAAATTGCTTGTTTTGAGCAATTTCTTCTTTTGCCACTATGTTTTCAAAAAGCCATCTCCTGCAGAGGCGTCAGAAAGCGTCTATATGAGGGAAAGGGTTAATGATAGTCATATTATTCAATAGAGCTGAAAAAATTATGACATTAATGGAGACGTTTCTCATTATCAGCAATTTCTCCTTGTGCCACAGTTTTTTCAAAATGCATCTGCGGGTCTTAAAAAAGGTTTTTACAAGCAGTTTCACCCAAATCATCCCTACATGTACCATTTTTACAATGATTACTAAGAGAAGCACACTCCATATGCCTAATAACAGTGTAAATTCAATCAGACAGAAAAGTTCTCTTTGTAACTATATAATCAGGGTTTGTTCCTTTTTGCTTTATGGCTATGAGTTGTTTTATGCTAAGTGATTCTGGTTTGGCTGCTTAATCAAGTTAAAAGTAGGCAATGATGGAATAAATGACTAAACAGTGTATCCCTAATTTATTTTGACAGTCTGTACTTATCATATACAGACCTTCTGGAAATAAACTCCTGTCTGCATACAGACTAATTTTATAAACATTTATGCAAAACAAGCAAATTTGTTGAATTGATACCCCCTGCAGATAAGGGGATCTGTTAACCCTTTCCCACATACAGACACATTCTGAGGAATCTGCAGCAGAAAATTTGATCATAATTAAACTCTTTTAATTGATTACACTTTCTTTTACAGAGATTTTCACCGCCTCGGTGGTGTAGAGGTAGAGCGTCCACATCGTGTGTGGGAGGTCGCGGGTTCGATCCCCTGCCGGGTCATACTTAAGACTTTAAAAATAGTAGTAATGGCAGCCCTGCATGGAGCTCAGGGTTGCGGGTATATCATTAGGACTAACTGGCTGGTGTCAGGATAAAAGGACCAGTAGTACTGGTAACTTACCCAGGAAACACTGTGATATAACTGAAATAATGTTGAAAGTGGCGTAAAACCCAAAACAATCAATTTACAGAGATTTTCAAAGTTGTCTGCTGCTGAAAGGGTTCATGTTTGCTTGGACTTCCCAGCTTATGTCAATTACAAAATCACAATTTTAATGGCTGCAGTCAGTGGGGGATGAAAAACTGGAAAACAATTTGATAGAATTTTTAATTGTTTTTGTAAGAAACATTTTTCTGCGCATGTTCACAGTCATGCAATCCCTGAGGTTAATAAGGGACATCATTATGCTAAATTAAATACCCTTAGTAGTAAGAGAGAAAAGACCTTAAAGGGGGCATACTTTTGAAAATACAGAGATCATGAATAGTATCCAAAGCGATACATCAAATGGGCATAGTTATCAAGAACTACAGGATTTTGTAATCAGCTAATCTAATAACCTGTTTGTACAGTATTGTAGACTCTACCAGACAGAAAAGAGGATTTTAGTTTTAAGAAGTAAACATTGAGCTAAAACTTGTATCATCTAGAAAATTTAAAGTGCATTTTTGATACAGCGGACGAATTGCTCCTTTTGAGCAGTGTCTCTTTTATCCTTAATTTAGTATTTTCATAAGTTGTTCAATGCAAAGTTAAGCCCTATTCACATCAGCGGTAAGATATTTTGGTTGTACAAATTCATTTTCTGCCTGTAGCTGCAGATAATTTGCAGGCATTCACACAGAACATAGACGCTGCAAGGTGACTGTATGATACTAGTTAAACAACCTAACGTGTTGTGCTGTGTTCACACCAACAAATGGGAAAAATGGGGCTTAAAGAATTTGCAAGGCTAGCGCAGGGTGGCTATGGGACCATCTTTTTAAATTGCAAAACTGCCTTAAGATTGACATACGAAGTTGGGCAGGATTTCACCATTTTACTGCAGGAACACTCCCGAGATGATTTGTGTTGTTCATGCGTTTCAGCTACTAATTATAAAAGGTACAAATGCACGTGGAAAACTGATCTTTACATCACTTGTTCCCAGACAAAGACAAGATCCTGCTTGATAGCCATTTCACTACAGTGGCTGCAACTGGTATGTCTCAGGAAATTGCTACAAGAGCAAGAAGAGCATCACCACGCTATTTTGATCAAGCTTATACATAAGTGTGAACATCTGAGAGGAAGAAGAGAGGCAGTGGTGGTTCAAGCCAGGGATTTAGCGGCGTAGGCTGTTTGGATAGCACAGGTCCCTGCCTCGTCTTCTGACTTGAGCTTGGTTGCTGAGACTCCAATTTGTTCTTCTGCTCTTGGTGTCATTCCTGATTGTTCCCAAAGGGATAAGGATCCTCGGCGAAGTCCTTTCCACTGCACTTTTTCTTGTGTTTTGCGGGCAATTTACAGTCTTTTATTACTCAGAGTTTGATAGAAGGACTGAAGTAACTCACAGCAGCCTTAACCCTTTCCCTCATATAGACGCTTTCTGACGCCTCTGCAGCAGACAGCTTTTTGAAAACATAGTGACAAAAGAAGAAATTGCACAAAAAGTGCAATTTTTCCCACTTTTTGTCATAGGTTATCCATTCAATTATGGAGATTTTCTATTTTTTGACAAATGACGTTCAAAGTCGTCTGCTGCAGAATTGTCTTATGAGGGAAAGGGTTAAGGCACGCAGTATGTCTTTGTAGAGCAACCTTGCAGCATTTGCATGGGCAGTTTTAATACTTGATTGACATTGTAAGAAATTGTACATTGTGAGACACTTTACAAATTCTGAAGAGAAACTTGGCATGTCAAAAGGTTGGTGTGCGACATTGCGTTCACCCTGCAGGTAGGAGATTTTGTAAGAAGGTCTTGCTGCAGGCAGCCCTACGTAACCAAGGGATATTTGCCAAACAATTATTTGCAAACAGGTGTTAAGGAACAATGTTTGCTGGTCCGGCAGTATATTTAAATAATTGAACAAATTACTTATCTGATTAAAACACTGTTTTAGTCTTGTCCTTCTTCAAAAATGAAACTAACCGCAAGTTAGAGAAAGAGTAATGAAAAGAGGTAAATAAGGAAGGAGGAGGGCCACTGATGGACAGATGCCACAGAACTGATCCCTTAATAATAATAATGAATGAATGAATGAATGAATGTATATTGTTTTATGGCGCATCGACAGCTAAGGTCATTTAGCGTGCAATTAATTTTAATTATTCATGATCCCCGGGTAAACAAACCAGTACTAGGCTAGAAAAATAATAATAATGTGTCTCCCTACTAAAACGGGGTTACACAAAGAGGGCAATAGGGCTAAGATAGTGGAGAGAAATATACAATTTGGTGTTGTTAAATTATAGTTACTGTTTCCTATTTGTGAAACCAAGCTCTGGTAGTTAATTCAGTAGACGTGGATTGTCAATCCAGGGGTTGCGAGTTCGAATCCCAGCTCGGCTAACATTCTTTCCGACATTTGACAAAAGTCACTGTGACAAGTGTCATTCGTCTTTCAACGATGGACTAAGAATCTATGTGGAAAAGCAGCCAGTTACTTGGAAAGTATGTTGTGTGGAGGACTGGTGTTAGAAAGCTAGAAAACACATAAGTAGGTAAACTGGCCACCTTGATGTAACTGAAAACGGTGTTAAGCCCCAATCAATCAATCAAATCCATTTTTGTGAACGGGTGTTAACCCTTACTCACAAACAACAAATCTGGAGCAGATGACAGGGCAAAATTATCTAAAATTTCTATAAACCAGTGTTATTATTCTTGAATACATTGAATACATTGTGGCAAACAAACGGAAAAATTGCTCGTTATTAGCAGTTTTCTTCTTTTGCCACAATGTTTTCAAAAGTTATCTGCTGCAGATGTGTCATAATGTGGCTGCAAGCGGGAAAGGCTTAAACATACTATAAGTTAAAAATGTGATTTAACCCATTCCCATATACAACAGATCTGCAGCAGACGACTTCGGCAACAAATAATAAATGTATTGTTAATCTTTTTTAATTGTAAGTATACTTATTGAATATAGTTGAAAACATTGTGGCAGATGGAGAAATGCTCATTATGAACAACATTTCTATTTGTCACAATGCTTCCAAAAGTTGTCTGCTGCAGAGGCGTCTGAAAGTGTCAGTATGTGGGAAAGGGTTAACCTTATTAGTTTGAGGACAGCAAAGACCCAAGAGGACGATAAGGAAACATAACACTCTCTCAGAAAATAGCTTAGCATTGTCAATATATGGATCAGTTTATGGAATACACGATTGGAAAGCAGACGTTCTTTGCTAATTCACCTACCAAATGAGCAAGATGTACTTTGCTAAATCACCTACAGAATGAGTAAGATTTACTTTTCTAAATCATCTACCGAATGAGCAAGATGTACTTTGCTAAATCATCTACCGAAAGAGCAAGATGTACTTTGCTAAATCATCTACAGAATGAGCAAGATTTACTTTGCTAAATCTCCTACCGAATGAGCAAGATGTACTTTGCTAAATCTCCTACCAAATCAGCAAAATATACTTTGCTAAATCTCCTACCGAATGAGCAAGACGTACTTTGCTCAATCATCTACCGAATGAGCAAGAATGATGTACTTTGCTAAATCTCCTACCCAATGATAACCTTTCCTAAACTATTATTCCATGCAAGATTGTCTTATTAATAAAGCTTACATAGGATAAGTAAGACAATATCGAATTTGTTTTTTGGTTGATTACACCCTATCTTCGCCAATTAGGGGAGTTTTAATTAAGATCTCAGGGAAATTCCATCTCTATATTGGAATTTAGTCTCCCTTCAGGTAAACCACCTGTAAGGTTTTCGTGAAATAATTGTACCAATCAATATCGCCTTGGTTGTGTAGTGATCGAATGTCCCCCGTGGGTGCATGAGGTCGTGGGTTCAATCCACCTCCAGGTCAAATCAAAGACTAAAGAGTTAATTGCTTTTACCTTTCATTGCACTGAGGATTTTGGGGTAATCATTATGACAAGACTTGCTGGTGTCAGGATAAATCAACAGGAAGTAATGGTAAATTACTCAGGAAACACTTTAACCCTTTCCCTCATACGTCAATTCTGCAGCAGACGACTTTGAACATATTTTGCCAAAAAATAGAAAATCTCCATAATTGAATGGATAACCTGACTAAAAGTGGAAAACATTGTGGCAAAAGGAGAAATTGCACGTTTTGTGCAATTTCTTCTTTTGTCACTATGTTTTCAAAAAGCCGTCTGCTGCAGAGGCGTTAGAAAGCGCTTATATGAGGTAAAGGGTTAATATAACTGAAAGCATGTTGAAAGGGGCATAAAACACTATACAAACATACAAATTAATATTTCTTTGAATCCACTTACTCCGACCATCATTGTCAAAAAAAAATTGAAAGCTTCTGTGTTTTGTTAACCCTTTCCCACATACAACAAATCTGAAGCAGACAACATTAAAAATGTCTACTAAAAAAATGGAAAATCTCTATAATTGTAGGTACAAGAGAAAGTTGATGCAACGCATCAATGTCGCCGGAAATCCATACTGCAGTTATGCATAACACTTACATTATAGTAGTTGAATAAACAGTTATCAACTGAGGTGCATATTGGTAAATAAGGGGTGGGGTCAAGTGAAAATGTATCATAAATTGTAATTTATTGTCAACGAAGTGAATGTTCTTTATTGAAATATAATTGAAGCCTTTCATTGTTTATGATCAATCTCCATTCTAAGGTAGGTTGACCATACACACAGCCAACTTATTATTGATCATTAGTCGCCGGGCAGAAGCCCGCGACTTCTATTTTTAATAGCTTTTCGGAAATCACATGGGAGGAGGGATAATTATTGGAAAGAAACACATTAAGATGTTTTGAACATATTACAATTGTGTTTGTTTAAAAACACTAAGTAATGACACATCTAAAATGGAATAAACATTTCGATGTTTTAGGTATTTTTAGTTTCATTTTGTTGACTTGCATTTAAGTGTTTTTGTCTTATTTACGAAGACAAATGTGGTCCCTGCTAGACTTGCAACCAACTGCTATATGTCAATATTGAGATATATTGAAATAAAAATCACGTCAAATTCTACTTTCAATAGTAATGTTAACTTACTGAATGTTATTTTCATGTTCAAAAATATGTCTTGATTTGTGAAGAATTCATTTGATAATGTTAACTCGTGTATATCTAAAATATGAACTGTTTCTAACCTAGAACTGTTGATTACGTCACTACCGAGTACCGCCCGCATAGATTTGTAAATTTTGCACACGCTACTATATACTACTGTACTTACTGTGTGTGCGATAACCAATGAAAAGCTGGATTTGCACGCGATACATTTTACAACAAAAACGTGCGTCGCTTACACTCATACGATGGGCTGAATATGCACAATGACACACACACACTTGTATAGTTTCCCATGAACATAAACTGGTAACAGAAACAAAAATAAGAAATAATTTGTGAAAATATGTCTCAAATATAAGCCTGTTTATCGGTCGTGAACGTCGAAACGCCTTTTTCTCAGTTTGTGACCTAGTTTCATATTGCCAAAATGTAAACAAAGCGAAGTGACCGGAAGTAAAATGTAAACTTAGAAAAGTGACTAGGTTATGCAGACAAAAAATGTCGCACGACAAATTGATTTTTCTTAAACGTCACGAAACGAATGCATGGGTCGAATGTAGGAGAAAGAAAGATAATATAGAAATGCTTTTCTCTCTCGAATGCAGTGGAATAAAACATGCACTAAAGCTTTGCCTGATTTTTTATTCACTTTCTTCGATGTCTGACACGAGGGTAAACATTTCGAAAGAATGCTCAAACACCTTATTACAGATAGATAGCTAATATTACACACTTAAAAATATTACACACTTAAATGATTAAATATATGTGATATTAAATGTTGAAACAAATTAAGAGAAGAACAAACTCTGATAAACAATAGATTTAGAAATAAAGAAAATCTGCTCTTTCGCACCCAATTAATTTCATACTTGTCACATATATTGTATGCATCAACGATTTAGATAAACAATTTAGCTGTTATATTGTTACAAGTGTGGTCTACTTGTGAAATAATTAGTATTAAAAAGGAGGAAGTTCATATCTTCAGCAATTTAACCGTTTTCTCAATGTTTTAAGCGATTAAAGGTTTTCATTGTTGCTTCAGACATGGAAAGGGTTTAATAGCTTTTTATTGCATGTAGATTTAAAACCCAAAATGTATTAATTTTTTTTTTTTTTTGACAAATACAAAACATCCAAAATCCTGACCAAAAGAAATCCTGAAATTTGTAGATCTATGTGGAATTTCAAAAATCCTGGAATTAATCCTTATGAAAACATTATGTGTATGTTTAGACTAATGAAAGTCAAGACTACATGTGTGTTAAAAAATAAATCAATGCAGTCTTTTCCGGCGACATTGATGCCTTGCATCAACTTTCTCTTGTAAACATGCAGTAATGGAAATAATTAATTTTGCCAATCATTAGTCTTAGTATGTAAACAGTGCTTTCATTAAGGAATAATTATAAGATTTGTGTATTCCACATTCACTTTTCAAGATGTTTGTCAGAATATTTGAATTTTATTATTTATCAATAAAACCACAAAACAGACAATTTTACCTTTCCCCTATTAAAGTCAACATTGGACACCTTTGCAGCAATCTACTTTTAAAACAATGAGAAAAGGGTTAAATCGCTGAAGACATGAGTTTTCTCTTGTTCTCAATATGATATTGCTTGGCATCCAAATTATATCATACTTTGACAAATGTTAAAATGTAGTCCAATATTTATAAATTAAGACCACCCTTGAAATATAATATGCTAAACAGTTAAATTTGATTGAAATTGTTGTATAATTTCAAACTTAATTTCGAACATAAACTGAAACCTACAACATGTTAATTTATTGTAATTCTTTCCTTCCTTTTTTCGGAAAAATCTTTACTGATTATTGTTTTTACATATCCATCATCATCGACTTCGTGATGCAAGTTAATATGGAGCTCAGTCCCATTTCTTCCGCCTGGCGACTAATAATTACTGAAAAAAGTTGAAAACTTTGTGGCAAAGGGAGAAATTGCTTGTTTTGAGCAATTCTCCTTTTGTCACAATGTTTTCAAATGTCGTCTTATGCAGATGTGTCTACGGGTGGGAAAGGGTTAATCAATTTACAAAATGCCCTATGATTGGCTACCTGACTACCTGGAGTGTGTAGTACCATTACAATTATATGTTATCAGAAACAATCATCATCTCAGATTCTGGTATACAATAAAACTGAATTAGGAAGCAGACGACTTTGAACATACTTTGTCAAATAATGGAAAATCTCTATAATTGAATGGATAACCTATGACTAAAAGTGGAAAACATTGTGACAAAAGGAGAAATTGCACGTTTTGTGCAATTTCTTCTTTTGTTACTATGTTTTCAAAAAGCTGTCTGCTGCAGAGGCGTCAGAAAGCGTCTATATGAGGGAAAGGGTTATCTAACATCAATGGAGTTTTGACAGGAAATCATACTAATAGTGGTGAAAACAAAATTTAATGTGAATTGTCAATGACTTGTGACAAGACGTGTCTGAGATATGGACTTAAATGCAAAGGTTAACAAAATGGTCATCCAAAACAGACGGTGTTTTGAAGACACTGTAAATGCATTACAACTGCATTCGCGATATCATTTAACCAGAAATAAAAGATCTGGAGGGGAAAGCGTACAATTTTATTTGAAGTTGAAAATGTTGTTGGATAACAACAGAAATTGCTCAGACAGTATTTTTTTCTTTTTCCAAAAATATTTTCTAAATCGTTTCCTTGCAAACTATCAAAATTGGTCAGTATTAGAAAATGGTTTTTAACCCTTTCCCACCTGCAGACGCATTTTGACGCAATAGTAGCATACAACTTTTGAAAACATTGTGGCCAAAGGAGAAATTGCTCATGAAGAACAATTTCTCCTTTGGCCACAATGTTTTCAACTTTATTTAACAATTAAGCTATCCTTTATGGAGATTTTGTAGGTTTTTGTAACTATCTTTTCAAAGTCGTCTGCTGCAGAATTGTCATATGTGGGAAAGGGTTAACTTGACACGTTTTGATGCACATGACCTTTTGAAAACATTGTGGGAGAAAAAAAGGATATTGCTCATAATGAGCTATTCTCCTTTTGCCACAATGTTTTCAATATCAAATGATAATATTTTCAGATTTTTCCATATTTTTGCCTATATGGTCATTTTTAGGTTCTGTTACATTGTTAGAAATTAACATGACTGTGATGAAGTTCAAGTTTTTTTTATTGAGAATTGGCAGCTTTGAAAAACATATGATGCAATCTTGAAACAAGAGCGCCACAGAATGAACGCCAATGCTTGTCTGTGTTTTCTAAATCTAAAAAGGGGCATTATTGAATCATTATTAAAGCCAGTTATGTGTCTTGGTATAGAGATGCGTTTTGATTCTATAGGAACATGTATACCAAGTTTCATTTGAAAATAATGAAATTTTGTTTAGTTATGGGGTAAGTTTAAACTTTTGTGACTATAAGCCAACAACGCCAAGGGTTATAATCACAATACTTTCTTTGAAAACCTGATAAGCTACACTAACTCCCTTTTCCACAATGATTTCATAAGTTTTCTGTATCATGAATAATCAGAAGTAGCCGGAAGAATTCTAGATAAGCTGTGTATTTCACAATCCAAAATCCTTATTTTTAACTCAAACCCTATGTTGTGGGTTCTCAAAAGAATCATCTCAGCAGCATGATTCTATGTAGAACAAACAATATAGAGTCTGATTGAGAGAAGACCAGTTTACCAGATCCAGTCCTAATGTCAAGTGAATTTGAAATTTGGAAAATATCACCTTCAAAGTTGAATAAAACTAATAAAACTTACCCATTCTTCTCAAAGTAATTTTGGCTGAAAAACAAAAATAAAACAAAAGGTTATTAACTTAGCTTGTTATTTCAAGACAATATTTACCTGATCATGAACTTTGTTTGTTTATATGGTGTTTAACGCAGCTTTCAACAATTTTACAGTTATATACTTTCCTGTACTTAATTCTGGTCTGTTTACCCCAACACCAACAATAACTACCATTTTTTAAGACTTTTGTATGACCCGGTCGGGATTTAAACCAGCAACCTCTGACACATACCGCTACACCACAGCTGCGGTCCTGACCTTTGCAAAAATATATAAATGAGGGGAGGACTGCAAAAACCAACATTAACGCAATTACTACATTTGCAGGAAACAACCTACTTGCTCATCCATGTTTACAGACGTTTCTGGAAACTTCTTTGTGAATGGTGCAAGGTCAGACTGTGTGAACGTGCTGTCTGAACAGAAACTACACTGCTAAAAAATTCCTTAGAGTCTCATTGAGCGTTTTCGACTTCTTTACTCGCGTAACAAGAGCAACTGAAGTTGAAAGTCAAACGTATCGAGAAAGTGAACTGCGCATGCGTTTAATCTCTAATCTACTCGACTAGAACGACCCCCCACTATTTGACGGGTAACACGAGATCAAAGATGACGACGGCTGATGCACAGAAGGTCGCCATTTTGTAAACAACACAATACTGGGGATTCGTGAATGGTTACTCGTGTTGTGCCCTTTGACCTCTAAGTGTGACCTTGACATTTGAGGTACAGGTCTGGATCTTGTGCGCGACACGCCGCCGCATCATGGTGAACGTTTGTGCCAAGTTTCGTTCAAATCCTATGATGCATGGTTAAGATGCGGGCCAGACAAGGTTAGGTGGGCCTGACTGACGGACAGACGTAAAAGGGCTATAACTCTGTAAAATAACATGCAATTGTAAGACCTTTAGGGTATGCACATCTCCTCTTAGTTTCAGTGACTGACCTAAATCAGTGACCTTGTTATTTTATATATGCTCGCTCTTCAATTTGAAGAGTTCTATGATATCAAGTTTTGTCTTGTCTCAGAAATGATTTTTGGATAGGTCACAGCCCTTTTTATCATGTAGAGGGTATGCTTTCAGTGCAAAAACTTATCCATTTCATCAATCTCCATAGTGAAACAACTTGTGAAACCCAAAATATACATGTGACCATTCCAGCCAATCGTATTTGCGATATGTAAATTATAACTAATTTTAGATTTCCGAAACCCCAAATGTATGCGGTAAACGTCATCAATATTGGTGCCTTGAATAGGTATGCGCATGAGATATGTATTCATTGTAAACTTCGGCTAATATTGCAAAACTGAAAGTATACTCCCAGCCACTCAAAGTAAAAGCCCTGTAAAAGATAGACTATTAGAAATGCATATTATTTCGCCCAAATATTTCAATCGCAAAAATAAGCTGGTGCCCGAAATCTTACCTCGCAATATGCGAGTATGCAAGTTTAAATTCGTACCCTGTCATCTAGGGGACGGTTTTGTTCTTCTTGAGTACGGTCTTCAATAAGTAATTTCCTTTCACATATATACGACCGGTGCGATCAGCGTTATCATGATGTTTACTTCATAGACAGCTATTGCACCGATTAAATAAATCATATTTAACATTGAATTGACTCTCAGCCATTTTTTTTTCTACCAACACGTGGTTAAGTTGACTAGACGAAATAGGTAGAAGAAAATTAAACGAAATATCACCAACTCCCTTTACTTTTTGTATGAATAAGATATATAATTATTTCGTTAAATATTTGATTCGATTAAATATCATATTCGGCACCTTAATGAATATACAGCATGCTTTTTGGCCGCAGAATTTTCTTACGCGCGATCTCGCATACAGCCTAAAATGCATGCGTGAAATTGAATTTGTTCACGTTATTTACATAACATTTTACGTGAGTGGGAACACTGAGTCTGTTTTCACCGAGCAAAGTTTAAATGAATGAGATATAAAAGTACTAAGGAAGCAATGAGCATCTATTATTTGGGGTATTAGTCTTCACTTCATGCAGACATAAACCCTTTTCCACATACAATTAATCTGCAGTAGTTGACTTGTTTTGGGCAATTTCGCCTTTTGTCATAATGTTTTCAAAAGTCATATGATGCAGAGGCATCAGAAGAAGTCTGTATGTGGGAAAGAGTTGAGACCCATTTTAGATTTCTAAATACGTCTCATACAGAACTATTTTCGTCTTGACTTCAAAAGTACAACAAAACACCTGGGGAATTGAGGCAACCCTTCTGCTGTAAATTCAAAACGACTTATACAGTTCAATCAATTTAATTTTCTCAGAACTTAAAACTTTAGGGAATATATTTGGATCAAAATAAGTCTGATCAGACATTTCCCAAAAGTAAGTTGAATGACTTCTATTTGCTACCGAAAATGTGTGCCATAAACCTGTAACCATTTCCCACATACAACATATCTGCAGCAGATGACTTTGAAAACATATAAGCAGCAATATAAAGAATCTCTTTAAATGTGAAAAAAAATGAAAACATTGTGACAAAAGGAGAATTTGCTACTTTTGAGAAATTTCTTCTTTGGTCACAATGTATTCAAAAGCTGTCTGCTGAAGAGACATTAGAAAGTGACTGTATGTAAGAAATTGATCTTTATTCACATTTGTAATCAAGTATTTGGACTTTTCAGGGGCCGTATTCACAACGCTCTTTAGGAAATTCCTTAGAGATAAGGAGAAAATTGTGTAACTTGAGAGAAATCTCCATATTTAAGGAATATTTTTTTCCTTAGCAGCCCCAGAACTATATGAGCATGACCATGCAAAAAGGCACAATATGAATAGCCTGTGCATCAAGGCATCTGATCCATTAATCAAAGTATCCCATATTCGAACTTGGTCTAGATATCATTTAGATAAACATTCTGACCAAATTGGCCTTAATAAACAAGGGGGCCATGAGGCCCTGGAATCGCTCACCTGAGAATGGGCTATTTAAGACTTAATTCTTTCAGCCCCAATGGCAATATCATCAAGACAAAATTTCAAGCTGCTCCAGTCAAAAATGCGATCTCTATAGTGTTAACTAGATTGTTCTACAATTTGACCTAGTGACCTAGTTGTTAAGCTGACCTGACCCTTATTCGAACTTAGCCTAGATATATTCAAGACAAATATTCTGACAAAGTTTCAACATGCTCAAGCCAAAAATGCGGCTTTCAGAGTGTTAACAAGATTGTTCTTCAATTTGACCTAGTAACCTAGTTGTTGACCTGACCTGACCCATATTCGAATTTAGCATAGATAGTATTAAGAAAAATTTCAGACAAAGTTTTAACATGCTCAAGTTTGAAATGAGGCTTCCAGAGTGTTAACAAGATTCTCCTTAATTTGACCTAATTACCTAGTTTTTGACCAGACATGACCTATATATATTCAAACTTTGCCTAGATATCACAAAGACAATAATTCTGACAAAGTTTCAACATGCTCAAGCCAAAAATGCGACTTCCACAAGATTTTCATTAAATTTGGCCTAGTGACCTAGTTTTTGCCCCGACATGACCCTGTTTCGAACTTGGCCTAGATTTGATGGAGATATATGTTCTGATAAAGTTTCATGAAGATTGGATACAAAATGTTGCCTCTAGAGTGTTAACAAGCAAATGTTTACGACGGACGAAGGACAAAAGGCGATCACAAAAACTCACCTTGAGCACTTAAAAATGTGACTTCTACAGTGTTAACAAGATTTTCCTTCAATTTGGCCTAGTGACCTAGTTTCTGACCCAATATGACCCATATTCGAACTTGACCTAAAAAATCATTAATACAAACATTCTGACAAAATTTCAACTGCTGAAGCAAAAATTGCAGCCTCTAGAGTGTTAACAAGCTTTTCCTCAATTTGACCTAGTGACCTACTTTTTGACTCGACATGACTCATGTTCGAACTTGACTTACATTCTGATAAAGTTTCAACATGCTCAAGTTGAAAATGTGGCCTCTAGAGTGTTAACAAGATTTTCCTTCAATTTGACCTAGTGACCTAGTTTTTGACCTAAAATGGCCCAGTTTCGAACTTGTCCAAGATTTGATGTAGATAAATCTTCTGATAAACTTTCATGAAGATCCAATGCAAAATGTAGCCTGTAGAGTGTTAACAAGGGAAAATGTTGACGATGCACGACAACCGTATTTCCGTATTTTTCATTGCAGGGATTTTCTCAAAAGATTTTTGAGCTATCCGCTTTCAAGCTACTCATTTTTCCATATATTTAAAAGAAACATTTAAGATCCTTATGTCTAACTTAAATTTCTAAATTATGTATGTGTATTGTGTATATACTTTGTATAATGTGCATACTGTTTAGCTTGTTGTAAAACGTATTTAACTGATCCCTGGACAATCAAGAAAAATTGAAAAAACAGAGGGCAGCACACTTCCTGGAAGCTGAGCATGACAATATACGGAGGTATTCAGCATAGCTGAATCGCCCGCATAAAAACTAGATGCTCACTGGCAAAATATCGAGCCCTCTCCAAAGGTTTTGTCACAGACATTGTGCTCTTTTGCATGCAATTGCAACACAGACTGACAAATAGTTGACCTGATAGCAGTTAATTAAGGGCCTTATGCGATACCAAAGTGGCTGTAAAATGTCAAAATGTATGTTTAATGTAGGATGGTTTCTGCTTATACCACAGTACTAACTAGAACTATCACTGAAGATGATAAATACCCCCTAAACAGCACCTTGACCTACACCATAACTTAATAATTAAAAGGGCCATAACTCTGTAAAACTAGAAATACTGTGAGCAAAGCTCACTGAAGAATACCCCCCGCTCCCCTCCCAAAGCATTGGATACAATGGTCAAGTTTCTACTTTGCTGTTGAAATTCCAAATGTCTTTCTGATCAAATAAATAGCGAATGTTACATAATATTGATTAAATTTTTAATTGTGTTCTTGGTTAGACATGTTTGTTTACCATTTGTGTTTAAAATTCAAATCCAGACACTCAAATAGAAAAAATATCATGTCACAATGGTATCTACATATGATGTGTAACCTTCATGTAAAGTTTGAACCAAATCCATTGAGCCATTTAGGAGGAGTAGTGCTTACAAGAAATGTGGAGGTATGTGCACAGGAGTCCCTCGCAGGTAACCTCTAAGTTGAATTATCTCCCCTTGGAAGAATCCGAGGCATATTGAACCATATCCATTGAGCCGTTTAGGAGGAGTAGTGCTTACAAGAAATGTGGAGGTATGTGCACAGGAGTCCCTCGCAGGTAACCTCTAAGTTGAATTATCTCCCCTTGGAAGAATCCGAGGCGTATGATATTCCTTCATGCATATCTAAATATGATGTGTAATATTCATGTAAAGTTTGAACCAAATCCATTGAGCCGTTTAAGAGGAGTAGTGCTTACAAGAAATGTGGAGGTATGTGCACAGGAGTCCCTCGCAGGTAACCTCTAAGTTGAATTATCTCCCCTTGGAAGAATCCGAGGTGTATGATCTTCCTTCAGGCATATCTACATATGATGTGTAACCTTCATGTAAAGTTTGAACCAAATCCATTGAGCCGTTTAGTAGGAGTAGTGCTTACAAGAAATGTGGACATACGGACAGACAGACTGACAGGGTGATTCCTATATACCCCCCCAAACTTTGTTTTCGGGGGGTATAATAACATGCAATTGTAACCCCTTTAGGATATGCACATCTCCTTTTGGTATAGAAGCTTCATGTAAAATTTTATTGAATTCCACCCAGTGGTTTGTAAGAAATAGGCCGGACAAAATATGGCTTCTGGCCGGCCGACCGGAAGACAGACAGACAGACAGACAGCCCGACAGCCCGACACAGTGACTCCTTCTTCGAAGGGGGTATAATAACCTAAAATTATATAATTCATTGATAAATGTAACATTAACAAAATTTATTTCTGTCACAAATTGAATTTTTCAATACCTCTCCTTCAACTTAAAGAATTATGACAGATAAATTTGTCAAACACTATTGACTAAGTTTAAATGAATGTGAAGTATTTCATTGTCATCTCCAAGTCAAACAAACAATTGTCCAAATTTTCATCTTTAAACTTTGTGACCTTGACCTTCCATGTACATACCTGGGTCTTCTGATCAGAGTGTACATATGTGCTCAGTTAATTTGGAATCCTATGATACATGGTTGAGATGTGGGCGGGACAAGGACCAGTCCTATCAAACATTTCTTGTTTCGATCTTTGACCGATAAGTGTGACCTTGACCTTTGATGTACAGGTCTTGTGCACGATACTGCACCTCATCATGGTGAACATGTGAGCCCAGTTACTTGGGAATCCTATGATGAATGGTTAAGATGCGGCGGGACAAGGTACAGTCCTATCAAACAGTACTAATTTTGATCTTTGACTTCTTTGTGTGACCTTGATATTTGAGGTACAAGCCTGGGTCTTGTGTGCGACACGCCGCCTAATCATGGTTGTGCCAAGTTTCTTGGAAATTCTATGATGCATGATTAAGATGTGGGCTGAACAAGGTTTGGATGGATGGACGAAGCCAAACCAAGATCCCATTCTGCTTTTGCGGGTAATTATAATCAAGCAGCAACAACAGAGTAGGACATGTCGACATGCATATCTCATCTTGGTATATAAGAAGCTTCTTATAAACATTTCATTGAATATTCCACTCGGTGGTTATTCAGAAATGTCTTGATTGGTACTAACTCTTAACTGATACAGACTATACTATTGCAGCAGAGTTGTTGTTAACATTGTGAGAAAAATCATTCATATTGAGCTCATATCTTCTATTAACCCTTTCCCTCATACAGCAATTCTGCAGCAGACGACTTTGAACATATTTTGTCAAAAAGTAGAAAATCTCTATAATTGAATGGATAAACTATGACTAAAAGTGGAAAACATTGTGGCAAAAGGAGAAATTGCACATTTTGTGGAATTTCTTCTTTTGTCACTATGTTTTCAAAAAGCCGTCTGATGCAGAGGTTTCAGAAAGCGTCTATATGAGGGAAAGGATTAACTCATTTCCACATACAACCAATCTGCAGCAGATGACTTGCAAGATTTTAATACCTTTCAAAACTAGAAATATCACTGAAGATGATAAATACCCCCAAAACAGCACTTTGACTCTCAAAATATGGCTTCCGACCGACAAACAAAAGGGCCATAACTCTGTAAAACAAGAGCACCGCGTACGGCACAGACGCTCGACTGATAGGGAGAAAACAGAAAAAAAACAAGATGTGTTTGTGAAACACTGATGCCCCCCCGAATGGCAACATCTAGGTCAAAGGTACTGACAGAAAGGTCATGTCACAAGGAATACACATGTGAAATATGGAAGCAGTACCTGTTACGGTTCAAAAGTAGTGTTCAATGTTAAAGTTTTCTTTGCCACAGACAAAGAAGTTTTCAAAATGTAGGTCAAAGGTCAAGGTCGCAAGGTCAAATATTTTGGTACTGACAGAAAGGTCATGTCACAAGGAATCCACATGTGAAATATGTTAGCCGTACCTGTTACGGTTCAAAAGAAGTGATCAAGGTTAAAGTTTTCTTTGCCACAGACAAAGAAGTTTTCAAAATGTAGGTCAAAGTTCAAGGTTGCAAGGTCAAAAATGTTGGTACTGACAAAAAGGTCATGTCACAAGTAATACACATGTGAAATATGGTAGCCGTACCTGTTATGGTTCAAAAGTAGTGGTCAAGGTTAAAGTTTTTTTCGACAGACAGGCCAAAAACTAGATGCCCACCGAATCGGTGATTCCGGGGGCATAAATATTGAGCTAAACAAAAAACCTTAACCGGACGACCACGCCACTGCAGACGCCACCGACAAAGATGCCAGGGTCATGACAATAGCTCTCGTTTTTTTCAAAAGTCGAGCTAATAACATGCAATTGTAAGACCTTTATGATATGCACATCTCCTCTTGGTATAGAAGCTTCATGTAAAATTTTATTGAATTCCACCCAATGGTTTGTAAGAAATAGGCTGGACAAAATATGGCTTCTGACCGGCCAACAACTTAATAAGTAAAAGGGCCATAACTCTGTAAAATAACATACAATTGTAAGACCTTAAGGGTATGCACATCTCCTCTTGGTATAGAAGCTTCATGTAAAATATTATTGAATTCCAACCAGTGGTTTGTAAGAAATAGGCCGTACAAATTAAGTATGACTTCGGACAAAATATGAGCAACAACTTAATAAGTAAAAGGGCAATAACGCTGTAAAATAACATGCAATTGTGAGACCTTTAGGATATGCACATCTCTTGGTATAGAAGCTTCATGTAAAATTTGATTGAATTCCACCCATCGGTTTGTAAGAAATAGGCCAGACAAAATATGACCAACAACTTAATAAGTAAAAGGGCCATAACACTGTAAAATAACATGCAATTGTAAGACCTTTAGGGTATGCACATCTCCTCTTAGTATAGAAGCTTCATGTAAAATGTTATTGAATTCCACCCCTGGTTTGTAAGAAATAGGCCGGACAAAATATGACCAACAACTTAATAAGTAAAAGTGCCATAACTCTGTAAAATAACATGCAATTGTAAGATCTTTAGGATATGCACATCTCCTCTTGGTATAGAAGCTTCATGTAAAATTTTATTGAATTCCACCAAGTGGTTTGTAAGAAATAGGCTGGACAAAATATGGCTTCCGACCGACAGACAGACATACAGCCTGACACAGTGAATCCTATATACCCCCCCAAAACTTTGTTTTTTGAGGGTTTAATTATATAGAAAATCTCTACAATGAAATATTATGGAATATGGTTGAAAACAATGATACTCATTATGAGCAATTTCTCCTTTTGCCACATCGTTTTTCAAAAATTATCTGCTACAGAGGCGTCAAAATGTGTTTGCAAGTGGGAAAAGGGCCAACACAACATTTTGAACTTTGGCTATACTTGAATATATTTACAAAAATATGCTTTCAAAGTGAAAATACATGAAACATAATCATTTACACAGCTAATTTTCCACATGATCCTACTGCAGGTGTTTATTTCCAAGAATTGTTTAATTAAGACAAATACATGTACATAGGAGAATTTCCCAAGACAGGATTTAACTGAGAAAATAAGTGAAAAGGATCCTAACAGTCATTCATTCACCTTTTTCGGCTGCTCTGTCCATTTGACCTCTAAACAGTTCTTTATTTCCGGAAGGGCCAGCCAAAGCAAAGTGGCAATTACAGACTGACCAAACATACTGACAATCAATTTCTAGTAAAATTAGCAAGAAACACTTGACAAGTGACATTTCCAGCTAACACGTTTCTGAGCAATTCACGGGATTAGTTTGTCTATTTGCGCTATATTCTACAGAAACATGCATCAATACAGTGAAAGTTGTCTGTTTTGTGAGCATTTCTATTGATGCTTACAGTTTCGATATGCACTTCATAACCCTTTCCCTCATATAGACGCTTTCTGACGCCTCTCCAGCAGACAGCTTTTTGAAAACAAAACGAGCAATTTCTCCTTTTGACACAATGTTTTTTCACTTTTAGTCATAGGTTATCCATTCGATTAAAGAGATTTTCTATTTTTTGACAAAATATGTTCAAAGTCGTCTGCTGCAGAATTGTGCTATGAGGGAAAGGGTTAATTATCGAACCAGATAAGAAAAGCATATGCTCTGTGATATAAGCATGAAATTTTGTATATATGCTCAACCCTTTCCCACAGAGGATTTCGAAAACATCTATGCATAAAGAAAATCTCTATAAATGAACGTGGCATTGTTGAAAAGAGTTAAAATCATTGTGGCAATAGGAGAAATTGTCCATCATGAGCAATTTCTCCTTTTACAACCATGTTTTCAAAAGTCATCTCATTCAAATGCATCAAAGTGTGTCTACAAGTGGAAAAATGGTAATTAATGTAACTTGGGAATACAGTGCAATTATAACTTTGACCATCAACAAACATACTGCTATATGTTACTGCGATGAAAGCCCTATATATATGTGGCCAATGTTGTTTCTGACCAGATCAAAACTAGAAATACTGTGAGCAAAGCTCACTGAAGAATACCCCCCGCGCCCCTCCCAAAGCATCGGATACAATGGTAAAGTTTCTACGGTTAAGGAGGAGTTACGCTTGCAAGGTATCACAGGAGTTCCTCGTAACCTCTTAGTTGAATTATCTTCCCTTGGAAGAATCTGAGGTGAAAAATCTTCCTTCATGCATATCTACATATAATGTGTAGCCTTCATATACAGTTTGAATCAAATCAACTGAGCCCTTTAGGAGGAGTAGCGCTTACAAGGTATGTGCGCAGGAGTCCCTCGCAGGTAACCTATAAGTTGAATTATCTCCCCATGGAAGAATCTGAGGCGCATGTTCTTCCTATATGCATATCTACATATGATGTGTAAATTTTGAACCAAATCCACTGAGCCGTTTAGGAGGAGTAGTGCTTACAAGAAATGTGGAGGTATGTGCACAGGAGTCCCTCGCAGGTAACCTCTAAGTTGAATTATCTCCCCTTGGAAAAATCCGAGGCGTATGATCTTCCTTCATGCATATCTACATATGATGTGTAACCTTCATGTAAAGTTTGAACCAAATCCACTGAGCCGTTTAGGAGGAGTAGTGCTTACAAGAAATATGGAGGTATGTGCAAAGGAGTCCCTCGCAGGTAACCTCTAAGTTTAATTATCTCCCCTTGGAAGAATCTGAGGTGTATGATCTTCCTTCATGCATATCTACATATGATGTGTAACCTTCATGTAAAGTTTGAACCAAATCCATTGAGTCGTTTAGGAGGAGTAGTGCTTACAAGATATGTGGACATACGGACAGACAGACGGACAGACAGACATGCCTACGAATGGACACTTGTTGGGTATTTTCCTTTGATGTTTCCTTGTTGGGTAGTACCCAACAAGGGTTTGGTTTATTCCTTAATTATCACCCTTTTACAGAATAAATAGCATTAAATAGCATGCTAATTAGGTACCCATTAGAAAATAATGAAAACAAGATGTGTTTGTGAAACACTGATGCCCCCGAATGGCAACATCTAGGTCAAAGGTCAAGGTCGCCAGGTCAAAAATGTTGGTACTTGACAGAAAGGTCATGTCACAAGGAATACACAGGTGAAATATGGTAGCGTACCTGTTATGGTTCAAAAGTAGTGGTCAAGGTTAAAGTTTTTTTCGAGAATGGCAACATCTAGGTCAAAGGTCAAGGTCGCAAGGTGAAAAATGTTGGTACTGACAGAAAGGTCATGTCACAAGATATACACATGTGAAATATGGTAGCCGTACCTGTTATGGTTCAAAAGTAGTGGTCAAGGTTAAAGGTTTTTTTCGAGAATGGCAACATCTAGGTCAAAGGTCAAGGTCACAATTGAAAATTTTGGTACTGACAGAAAGGTCATGTCACAAGGTATACACATGTGAAATATGGTAGCCGTACCTGTTATGGTTCAAAAGTAGTCGTCAAGATTAAAGTTTTTATCAAGAATGGCAACATCTAGGTCAAAGGTCAAAGTCTCAAGGTAAAAATGTTTGGTACTGACAGAAAGGTCATGTCACAAGGTATACACATGTGAAATATGGTAGCCTTACCTCTTATGGTTCAAAAGTAGTGGTGAAGGTTAAAGGTATTTTTGAGAATGGCAACATCTAGGTCAAAGGTCAAGGTCGCAAGGTCAAAAATGTTGGTACTGACAGAAAGGTCATGTCACAAGGAATACACATGTGAAATATGGTAGCCGTACCTGTTATGGTTCAAAAGTAATGGCCAAGGTTAAAGGTTTTTTTCGAGAATGGCAACATCTAGGTCAAAGGTCAAGGTCGCAAGGTCAAAAATGTTGGTACTGACAGAAAGGTCATGTCACAAGGAATACACATGTGAAATATGGTAGCCGTACCTGTTATGGTTCAAAAGTAATGGCCAAGGTTAAAGTTTTTTTCGAGAATGGCAACATCTAGGTCAAAGGTCAAGGTCGCAAGGTCAAAAATTTTGGTACTGACAGAAAGGTCATGTCACAAGGAATACACATGTGAAATATGGTAGCCGTACCTGTTATGGTTCAAAAGTAGTGATCAAGGTTACAGTTTTTTTCGTGCAGACAGACGTGCAGACAGACGTGCAGACAGGCCAAAAACTAGATGCCCACCGAATCGGAGATTCCGGGGGCATAAAAAAATACTTATCAAAGTGTCTTATAAGGTTGGTGGGTGGGCTTTCCATAATTTATTCTTTCCTTCATTTGGCTTAGTGATCTATATTTTCTTACCTAATATGACCCATATTCCAACATGGACTAGATATCATCAAGACAACATTCTGACAAAGTTTCAACGTGCTCAAAGTAAAAATGTGGCCTCTGGAGTTTGAACAATATTTTCCTTTATTGACCTAGCTTCTGACCCAATATGACTCATATTCGAACTTGACCTAGATAACATTCAGACAAACACGCTGACAAAATGTCAAGCTGCTGAAGCAAAACATGTGGCATCCAAAGATTTTCCTTCAATTTTCTTTCAATTTTGACCCTACATGACCCATATTCGAACTTGGCTTAGATACCATTTAGATAAACATTCTGATGAAATGTCAAGCTGCTGTATCAAAACATGTGTCTTCTACAGAGTTAAGAAGATTTCCCTTCAATTTGGCCTAGTGACCTAGTTTTTAACCCAGCATGACCCTTTGAACTTCACCTAGATATCATTTAGATAAACATTCTGATTAAATTTCAATCTGTTGTAGCAAAAAAAAGCGGCTTCTTCAGAGTAAACAAGATTTTCTTTCAATTTGGCCTAGTGACCTAGTTTATGACCCAATTTGACCCACATTCGAACTTAACCTAGATATCTTTAACCCTTTCCATCATACGACAATTCTGCAGCAGACGACTTTGAAAGTATTTTGTGATAACATAGAAAATCTCCATAATTGAATGGATAACCTATGACAAAAAGTGGAAAACATTGTGGCAAAAGGAGAATTGCACGTTTTGTGCAATTTCTTCTTTTGTCACTATGTTTTCGAAAAAGCCGTCTGCTGCAGAGGCGTCAGAAAGCGTCTATATGAGGGAAAGGGTTAAGACAAACATTTTGCTGAAGCAAAAATTGCGACCTCTAGGGTGTTAGCAAGATTTTTCTTCATTCGACCTAGTGACCAAACTTGACCTACATAATTATATCATCAAAACAACCATTCTGACAAAGTTTCAACATGCTCAAGTTGAAAATGCAGCTTCTTTTTTTTTATTTTTTTTTTATTTTTTTTTACACTATTCGCAAAGTTTTGTATTTGTAAAGCATGAAGCATGAAGTTAGTTTACTATCGAATACTATTGAATATTTCGTCAATGTATTCTCCTTACTATCTTCCCAACTATGACTATTATTTATGTTTAATAATTGTTCTCTTTCGCAAACATACGATGTCACGTTTATCAATCACTCTTTAACTTCTTCATTTATAGGAAACTGGTCCAAGATTCAAATTCTTTATTTCGTAACGTAAACTGCAGCTTCTACAGTGTTAACAAGATTTCCCTTTAATCTGGCCTAGTGACCTAATTTCTGACCCAATATGACCCATATTCGAACTTGACCTAGATATTTTTAAGACAAACATTCTGACAAAATTTCAAACGGCTTGAAGCAAACATTGCAGACTCTGGAGTGTTAACAAGATTTTCCTTCAACATGACCTAGTGACCTACTTTGTGACGACATGACCAATGTTCAAACTTGACTTACATATCATCAAGAAAAACATACTGATTAAGTTTCAACATGCTCAAGTTGAAAATGTGGTCTCCAGAGTGTTAACAAGATTTCCCTTCAAGTTGACCTAGTGACCTAGTTTTTAACCTCATATAGCCCTAGAACTTGTCTAGGATTTAATGGATATAAATGTTTTGATAAACTTTCATGAAGATCGGATGCAAAATGTAGCCTGTAGAGTGTTAACAGGGGCAAATGTTGACGACGCACGACAGAGTTCGGACAAAATGTGATCACAATAGCTGACCTTGCACTTTGTGCATAGGTGAGCTAAAAAGAAAAAGAAAAGAAAGAAACCAAAAGTACCAAGTAATCAAGGTAAAAGAAAGCAAAGACATTAAACAAAGTTCATTTTGTCCTTGCTTTCAATCTGCAAGGCCATCATAAACCCTAATGATGTCATAAAAGTCTGGGTCTAGAATGCTAATGGACTTTTCAATATCCATTTGTGAATGTAGATAAGCAACCTAAAGTTTTTAATTTAAATGCCAATGTCTAGGGCAGCCCTTTCTTTCCAAACTCCATTTCTCCATAATTGTAAGATAAGTATTTTTCTCCTCTATACACAATATTTTCTCATGTCATTAAATGCAAAAGGCATAAAAGTTGCATCTTCATCTGACAACCTTGACTTCACAGAACTAACTGATTAATATATGTACAATATATTGCTGCTTGAAGTTTATCCTTGCATTATTTTTTATGAAAATATCCCATTTGAAATATATTTCTCTATCTTTTCCTAAATGTTATGTTAACTTTAAAATGACCTTTAGAATAAACAGGGACACTATATTACAGGGATATGAAACGTGTGCGGTTACTTACATCAGCCTTATCAGTAATATGTTGTCGGCTATTTTGTTTTACCCATTCCGATAGATAACTGCCTTAACTTGCGTAAGATAACGGTTACTTGCGCGTAAATACGACTGTTTTCGTTTATTCTCTTTCGCTTTCAGGTACCAGGGACACACAATATAGACTCCTTTGCATTATTATTTCAGCTATATCAGCCACGATTCTCCGACATAAATCATCGAAATTCTTTAAAAAGTACCAAGCGAAGTAAATAACTATTTGCCGTTTTAAGAATTTATGATTCATGAGCATTTTTTTTCCTTTTAAAAACAATTTATGCCTTTTATTTTAATCATAATTACATTTACAATCTTATAAATAGATATATTTGCAAAATGTATTGCCGAGGATGATTATAAATTTGTCTGCTGCAGAATTTAAGAATGTTGAGAAGGGTTATATAAGAAGACTTAAATTGCCAATTAGCCTAAGTCCCTACATGTATGCACAATAAAGGGGTTATAAAACCAATTAATTAGTGTGTTACCAACACACATGTGACAAGGCCGGAAATGATTGCATAATGTTACATAACATAAGTCACCCTGACTTCTGGTAACTGTGATATGGTAGACCTCTTTAGAATTGCATATATTTTATTGTTTGGGACAATTCAATCAAGAGATAATCCCATGTTTTCAATAACCAACTATTCCGTTATCAATCAAAATATTTTATAATTATCAGTTATTGTTTTTATTTCACAATTAAAAACTTTAAGATACAAACAGTTTGTATGACACTTTTGATTATCTGCTTCTCATATTTTGACCAAGTTACAATCATCTGGCATTATATATTTACTTTTATCAGGGATTATTATACTGCTCAAAGTATGCAGTTGCTACATAATTTGATTAATAGTAAATTCACTACTGCAGAGAGGATATATTTATTCCATAGAAGTCTTAATTAATTTCCTTCTAACTTCCTGGAGATGGGAACACAAACAAACACTTCTTTGACATAAATTGAAGTGAAACTGAATATATAATATAACATTTAAATGTGTCTATAACGGCAATATAGAACACAAACGGTCCTATGTATAGCCTGTATTCTTCGTTTTGACATTTTTTACCACAATTTTGTTAAATTTCATCGCATTTTTTCTCCAACAATATTAGATTCTTCCTTACAACATGTTTGTAAAACTAATTTAAACCAAGATTGATCATTTAACATTTATAATATAACATTTAAATGTGTTTATAACGGTAATATAGAACAAAAAACGGTCCTATGTAGAGCCTGTATTCTTCGTTCTGACTTTTTTGACCACAATTTTGTTAAATTTCATCGCATTTTTTGTCATTTTTTCTCCAACAATATTAGATTCTTCCTTGCATACAACATGTTTGTAAAACTAATTTAAACCAAGATTGATCATTTAACATTTATAATCTGACATTTAAATGTATTTATAAAGTCAACATTGAACAGAAAATGATGTTTTGCATAGCCCCGATTCGTCATTTGGCAGATGGCCGTGATCTTTTTTAAAATTCATCGCATTTTTCACAGATTTTCACAAACAATTCTAGATAATTTTCGGCAACCATCAGGTATAATCAAATGATTAAAACAAAGATTGATCATTCAACATTTATAATATAACATTTAAATGTGTTTATAACGGCAATATAGAACAAAAAACGGTCCTATGTACAGCCTGTATTCTTCGTTTTGATTTTTTGACCACAATTTTGTTCAATTTCATCGCATTTTTTTTCATTTTTTCTCCAACAATATTAGATTTTTCCTTGCATACAACATGTTTGTAAAACTAATTTAAACCAAGATTGATCATTTAACATTTATAATCTGACGTTTAAATGTATTTATAAAGTCAACATTGAACAGAAAATGACGTTTTGCATAGTTCCGATTCGTCATTTCGCAAATGGCCATGATCTTTTTTAAAATTCATCGCATTTTTTCACAGATTTTCACAAACAATTCTAGATAATTCTCGGCAAGCATCAGGTATACTCAAATGATTAAAACAAAGATTGATCATTCAACATTTATAATATAACATTTAAATGTGTTTATAACGACAATATAGA
Source organism: Serripes groenlandicus (assembly GCA_031761405.1). Lineage (NCBI taxonomy): Eukaryota > Metazoa > Mollusca > Bivalvia > Cardiida > Cardiidae > Serripes > Serripes groenlandicus. The sequence continues at coordinate 97,894,925 of JASEVX010000004.1, forward strand.
ACAAAAAATGGTACTATGTAGAGCCTGTATGCTTCGTTTTGACTTTTTTGACCACAATTTTGTGAACAAAATCAACTTCAGAAACTAATTGCAATAATTATCATTTTTTGTTTAAATACAAGCTAAAAATTAATGTAAATGTAAGAAATAATGATCGAAATTATGTAATGTACTTACATTCTTGGTTATTCCTATTTAAACTAATGATTTTTAATTAAACAGCACATTGAAAAAGAATTAACGAAGTGGATAATGACCAGACAGGCTAATGTCCGCTTTTCTTATAGCGAGGCGAAGATAACGGAACTTATTCACACAAGAACAAGGGGTATGAACAGAAATTAAGACAGATAAACATATTCTTCCTGAAAGAATAAAATAACGACACTTAGTTTAATATTGTTTATTAAACTACGAGTGTGAATTAAATACATTTTTTCATAATTAAATCCCAAAGGAAAATGTGAAAACAAGTTTTTGCTACTTTAACCAACGGTGACACAAGTGCAATAGCTCCCTTTATTCCCTTTATTCAATTTTTTTCCTTAAATCAACGGCAATAACTCTATAGAAAATTGACCAATCCAAAAAAACAATGGACGGGCATCATCCCAGTAGGTTGGTTCATATTTATTTCATAATAAACTCATATAAGTTTCATGAAATTCTACAAGCTAGTTACTGAGAAATGGCTGCGGACGTGGAATTTTCAACATATCAAGGGCAATAACTCTAAGGAAAATTGACCAATCAAAAAATACAATGGACAGGCATCATCCCAGTATGCTGGTTCATATTTATTTCAAGTTTCATGAAATTCTAAGAGCTAGTTACTGAGAAATGGCTGCGGACGTGGATTTTTCAATATATCAAGGGCAATAACTCTAAGGAAAATTGACCAATCAAAAAAACAATGGACGGGCATCATCCCAGTATGATGGTTCATACTTATTTGAAGTTTCATGAAATTCTACCAGCTACCCCTACGAATGGGAGTGTTTGCGGAATATATTCCAAACCTTTGCAAATTGTTTGCGAAAGTGTTTGCAGAATATATTCTACAAATATTTGCAGAATATATTCTGCAGACGGGTAGATTTGGAACGATCTGTGCAAACAGTCTGCAAACAGATTGCAAAGGGTACATAAAGCATTCAAAAAACCCTTTGCAGAATGTTTGCAGCCAATTCAACAGCAAAATCTGCAAATAGGTTACAAATACTATGCAACTAGATTACAAATACTATGCAACTAGATTGCAAATACTTTGCAACTAGATTACAAATACTATGCAACTAGATTGCAAATACTATGCAACTAGATTGCAAATACTTTGCAACTAGATTGCAAATACTATGCAACTAGATTGCAACAGTCTGCAAATAGATTGCAAACCATCTGCAAATAGATTGCAAACGGTCTGCAACTAGATTGCAAACAGTCTGCAAATAGATTACATTCTAAAAACTTGGGAATTAAGGTATAAATCCAGATATATGTTTACCATTTTAAGCTTTATTTTAATTAAACATCATTTAAAATATAAATAAAATATGAAATAAATAACCTCTATATTTTATAAGATTTAACCCTTTCCCTCATACAACAATTCTGCAGCAGACAACTTTGAACATATGTTGTCAAAAAATAGAAGTTCTCTATAATTGAATGGATAACCTATAAAAGTGAGTAACGTTTTGTGCAATTTCTTCTTTTGTCACTATAGGCATGATCTGCTCCAAATAAATCAATAACACACAGCATAAGATCATTAGAAAAAAAATTCCTCTGTCATCTTTCAAATTTGACCTTATGACATCATCATTCAATGCTTCAATGTTTGAAATTATAACACCATCATCTTTCATCTTCATGTCATTCTTGATGCATTCTTTTGGGATTGACCATCTTTACAGGATGGAAAGGGGTGATTCAGGGGTGATCAATTGTCTTGTGTTGGCTGGATACCATTATAAACCATTCATCATGTCATAAGTCTGAAATATGTACATGATTCATAAAATTATGAAAATAAATGAAAAAGTAAATGTGTGTCTTTTACTTTCATTCCAAGAATTCAGTACAGGTTATACTTTATCTATAGCAATTATAGCCAATTAAGAATAAATCCATTGCAACATGTGACAGATCTGCATCAGTGACTTTGAAAACATTTTGGTCAAATTAAGGAAAATTTCTTTATTGAGGAGTGTTATAATTGAATATGGTTTGCAGAAAAAAATCCCCCTTTGTCACAATGTTTTAAATAAAATCTGCTGCAGATGTTGCAATAAGTTATTAAGTTTGAAGAAAGATCCTCTTTTTCCACAATGTCTTAAAAAATCGGTTGCAAATGTGTCTACGGGTGGGTAAGGTTATAATTTTATATCATGTCAAATGATTAAAAAATATCTAATATAAGAGAAAATATAATTATTGAATAAGTTTTGAAAAAAGCCTCCTTTTCCACAATGTTTTCAAAGAATCAGTTCTGTGGTAGATATCTTTGCATGTGGGAAAGGGTTCATCTTATTAATTAATACAATGTCAAATCATTGAAAATACACATAATATTTATAATGTGTCACGTCCACCACGAAAATGTATGATGACAACAACATTGCTACATTTGCCGTATCCGAAAATGTGACTGTCCGAAATCAATTCTTGTTGGCAATTTCAAAATAAAAAATTTGGCTTCGTTTTAAATCATGACTAGCATCTAAATAAGTGTGCAATGCAATGACAAGAGTATATGTGTTTCATTTCTAAAACTGTTTAGAAACTCGCACGTAAGCGAATATTTTCGCCATTGTTATTGTTTTCTTATTATGAAAATTTACGTAATCGTGACCCTTTGTTTAGGATTTAACGAATTTAAGTATAATGTTTGAATAACAAATATTAATGGGTTTATTTCATAAAATCATATTAATTATCTGATTATTCATCAACATATTAATCAAGACTGTGTATTAGCGCTGATTTCGGGGTTTGTAGTGTGTTTTCTCAAGCAAGGTAATATTGACAAAATGGCGTCGTATATTGACCTCCGAGTCATGCTCGAAAAGCGTGACCTTTGAACTTTAAATTTGCATGCTATCGTTGTTTGTGGACGGATTTTGTTTATTCTTACATCAAATTAAAGTTATTGATTTAAAGTTTTCAAATGTATTGAATCGTAAAATAAATACTTACCAGATGCGGAACACCATGCTCTTAACTTTACGTGCCGATATTTTCATAAATAATCGCGACTGGAAAATGATTGAAACATCAACAGGAAGTTAGATATTTGACCTGATTGGATCATGTGATCTCATTAATATGCAAATCAATCATGTGATCGCATTTATTTTTAAACTGACCCACATGTTGAAATGCGACTCTACAGGTGGATCGAAAAATACCTGCAAATCAAACTTCGAACTACGATTGTCAATTTATTCCTGAAAAGATTGTTATGATTCATGCATCAATAAAACCAGAATTTAATTTTCTTTATAAATTATATTTTGGGCCTGAACACTTCAGGGACAATCCCTTTCCCTCATATAGACGCTTTCTGACGCCTCTGCAGCAGATGGCTTTTTGAAAACATAGTGACAAAGAAGAAATTGCACAGAACGTGCAATTTCTCCTTTTGCCACAATGTTTACCACTTTTTGTCACAGGTTATCCATTCAATTATGGAGATTTTCTATGTTTTGACAAAATGCGTTTGAAGTTGTCTGCTACAGAATGTATGTTTTAGCCAAAGATATCTTTGGCTTTTGCATTTTCAACTGAAAACATCATGTTTATGTAAAATTATACTGAATTTATATACACACTTTTATATAAGCTGCACACATGTTTTGGTTATATATAGTGGTTAAATCAGTCAATAATTTATAAAACTTGGATATTTTCCTTAATTAATAATATACTGATGTAATAATTTCATTTATAAAATGTATTAAATTAACTTAGAAAAGTTACTATTTGCATTGTACTTGCAATTTTTCAATAGTAAAGTTATTGTTTGCCAAACCTTTGTTACTCATTTTTTTTTGAAGTCCAACAACTTTGTATTTGGAAAATATCATTCAGGGGTTAGTTAGTGTTTGCAAACTACTTGCACTGTTTGAAATTCTAAGTTACCCTTTGCATACCCTTTGCAGGAATATTTACAGACAAAGTTAGTATTTGCAATGTATTTGCAAGAATATTAATAGACTAAGTTAGTATTTGCAAAGTATTTGCAGCTATACTTCAGTTATATAATTAATAAGTTACTATTTGCATACTATTTGCCATATATATAAACAGACAGAGTTGGTATTTGCACAGTATTTTCAGCTACTTTAGTTATCTAAGTTAACGTTTGCAATGCCTTTGCCAGATATATTGATATTTGCAAAGTATTTGCAGCTACTTTCCGCAAAGCATTTGCAAATAGAGTGCAAATAGTAGTTTGAAAGGAATATATTCTGCACATATTCTGCAAATATTTTGCAAAGGGTTTGATCTGTATGGGTAGTTACTGAGAAATGGGTACGGACGGACGTGACAGACGCACGCACGCACACACACACGGACGGACAATGCCATTTCAATATCCCCCTCCCTGATTGAAATCAGGCGGGAGATAAAAAAATCTAAAATCCAGTTTTAAAAAATATTATGAAAAGAGTAGAAATTGTTCATCAGAATAATATTCATACTATCTCAGAAAATGAAAAAAGTTAATGTATGCATGCATGTTATAGGCGACAAATCCATAATCTTTTTCATCCTTGTTTTCTTTGTTTGCATGATTCTAAAGTTTAGCATTTAGATAATGTGTAATACATATCGAGGGCTTGGCATAAAACGGTTGTAACTAAAGACCTATTTTGAAAACCTTGGTTTAGCGGCAATTTTGACCCCTTTGTAAACAATGCAAATTTAGGTGCCATTGCTCAGAATGAGCAATGGCATCTAAATTTCCATTGTTTACCAAGAACAATTATATAACGCTTCTAAAGACTTTATGGCGAGGTGATTAACCTTGGTAAAAAAATACTAACTTTAGTTACAACGGTTTCACTCTGTACATTTACATTATGTAATACGAGATCATAGTAATAGTAAGCAATACAATATAGGCAATTAGACCCTACAGGACCCATATTCAATCATGAAGACAAATATTGTGAAAAATATTCAAGATCGAGCAAGACATTTTGGAGTGAACATGCCCTAGATATCATCAAAAGAATAATTTTACCAAAGTTACAAAATGCTCACAAAAAATATGGCCTCTTGAGTGTTCACTTGATAAACACATATTCAAAATTAGCTTAAATCAAGAGAAACTTTCTGACAACTTTTCATCATACTAGAGTAAAACACTTGGCTTTAAGAGTGTGCATAAGTGTGAGGTCATCATGTGAAAAGTCAAGGTCACAGTGACTAAGCTTGTCAGAGTGATAACTAAAAATGCCTGGAGCTTTAGTCCTCAAACTTGACTTGGAGGTTGGGCCTGACCAGTAGATGACCCCTTTTGATTTTGAGGTCATCAGGTCAAAGGTCAAGGTCACAGTGACCTTGAACGCAAAAAGCTTATCAAAGTGATAACACCCATGGTCCTAAAACTTGACATGGAGGCAGAGGGTGACTATTGATTTTGAGGTCATCAGGTCAAAATTCGTCCGAATATTCCTGACAACATGGCACTCAGGGGTGGCATAATGTTTGACAAACTTCTTGTTAATAATTGTGATAAAGAAATAATAGGTATCGCAAAAACAACAAGGGCACCGCAAAGCTGATGCATCCCCTCGGTATTTAATTTAAAAATATGGCCAATTACCTGGATATTAATGTTATGTACCAGAAAACTAATGTTATTTGTCTTTGCCTTTATCAAATAGTTGTTAATGTTATGTACCAGAGAACTAAGTGTAATGTGTCCTTGTCTCCGCATTTAGCCATATACTAACTGTATGGCAAGTTTGGTTAAGATCGGTCGAAGGATGTTCAGTGTAGAGTGGTCACAAGGTTGTTATATGGGAAATTAGTCAGTCTAATTTTGACCTTGACCTTGACTGTATGACCTTGAAAATAAATAGGCTTTAAGACCTTGCCATATACTAACTGTATACCAACTTTGGTTAAGATCAGTCAAAGGATGTTCAGTGTAGAGTGGTCACAAGGTTGTTACGGACGGAAAGTCCAATTTTGACCATGACCTTGACCCTATGACCTTGAAAAAAATAGGCTTCTAGACCTTGCCATATACTAACTGTATACCAAGTTAAGTTAAGATCAGTCAAAGGATGTTCAGTGTAGAGTGGTCACAAGGTTGTTATATGAGAAAATAGTCCTAGTCAAATTTTGACCTTGACCTTGAACCTATGACCTTAAAAATGAATAGGCCTTTAAACCTTGTAATGTACTAACTGTATACCAAGCTTAGTTAAGATCAGTCAAAGGATGTTCAGTGTAGAGTGGTCACAAGGTTGTTATATGGGAAAATTGTCCAAGTTCAATTTTGACCTTGACCTTGACCATATGACCTTGAAAATAAATAGGCTTCTAGACCTTGCCATATACTAACTGTATACTAAGATTGGTTAAGATCAGTCAAAGGATGTTCAGTGTAGAGTGGTCACAAATTTGTTATATGGGGAAATAGTCAAGTCCAATTTTGACCTTGACCTTGACCATATGACCTTGAAAATAAATAGGCTTCTAGACCTTGCCACAAACTAACAAACGGACAGCCCCGTTACTTTATCCCCTCTCAAACTCCGTTTGACGAGGGGATAATAAAAAATGCTAATTTTAAGCTATTTCTGCCTTTTCCTTAGATTAATGCTTTTGTCATGTCGGGTCAAAAACCAAGAAACTGTGTGGAAGACAGTAGTGCACAGTTAGAGTGTCGGCCTCTCGTATCAAAGGTCCCTGGTTTGAGTCCTGTGATGAGCGGGTCCTGACTTTGGGATTTTTTCACACATATAGCACGAGTACTGGTTAAGTCTCCAGGAAGCAGACATCGAGCGTGATTAATATAAGCTGAAAGCTTGCTTCTCAATTGATGTAAAATAAATAATGTTTAAATTAATAGTGGTCAACTACTGGTCACCCCCAGCCTCCATGTTAAGATTTAGGGTCATGGGTGCATGCAATGCCGAATTATCACTCAGACAAAATTTCGCGTTCAATGTCAGTGACCTTGACGTTTGACCTCACAATCAATAGGGGTCATCTACTGGTCACCCTCAGCCTCCATGTCAAGTTTGAGGGCCATGGGTGTAACCAATGTCTAGTTATCACTCGGACAGGCTTTTCACGTTCAAGGTCACTGTGACCTTAAGGGGTCATAAACTGGTCCGGCCCAGCCTCCATGTCAAGTTTGAGGGCCATGGGTGCAGGCAATGTCGAGGTATCACTCTGAAAAACTTTTCAGGAAGGTCACTGTGACTTTGACATTTGACCCAATGACTTCAAAATCAAAAGGGATCATCTACTGGTCACCCAGTGCCTCCATGTCAAGTTTGAAGGTCATGGATGCAGGCAATGGCGAGTTATCACCCAGACAAGCTTGACCTTGACCTTTGACCTGATGACCTCAAAATCAATAGGGTTCATCTACTGGTCATCCCCAACCTTCAAGTCAAGTTTGAGGCCCATAGGTCCAGGCATAGGTAGAGTTATCACTTGGACAAGCTTTGGTCTACCGACGGACCAAGCAACAGACATGTGCAAAGCAATATACCCCTCTTCTTCGAAGGGGGCAAAACAAATCCAATTTTACAGATAGTTTTTCTTCTAAACTGTTAATGACTTTGAAAAACATTGAGGCAAAAACAGGAATTTCTCTAATAAATAAAGATGTAACAAGAGGCTTGTTTTGCAACGTCTCAAAACTTGGTTTCAGTAGAATCCAAACCCCAGGTGCACAACTTAACATGCTAACAAAAATTCCTGTAAATTTTCCTGAGATATGCATCACACAAAAGGTACACTCTTATCTAAGTTGAGAGCCATACATTTTCTGAAATTGGACTTCTGAGCAAGAGGTATAACTGTTTTGAACATAGAAGTGAATCTGTCAAACAGCTAGAAACAAAGTTATGACCATTTAATGCCAAGGGTGACAGTCAGAAGGGTAAACAAGTGACGGAGAACTTATCTCTTAATGTCTGCCTGCCTTACAAACAGGTGAAACAACAAGAAAGAACATACTAATCATGTAAGCAAATTCAAGTTTGAATGGGGATTCAAGTGTGAATGGGGATTCATCACAAAAAGGCCGCAGGGGCATGTTCAGATTGTCCTAACATACAGAGCACTTGGACATGTGCTAGCCAAATCAACCAATCAAAAGACAGCTTTTAGCTAGTACACACAGAGCACTCACTTATGCAAAATGTATTTGTTCACCAAGTTAACATAAAAGTCAAGAAAAAAATGTGTAACTACATATTGTAATGAGATGTAGTCACAATACTTTTGTGTGAAGTCATCAGTTTGTTTCACACTTGACTGACAATGATTACTGACAGAAGCCCAATCAAATAGAACGCATTGAGATCTTCCTCTCGCTTTCCATATATAGGATGCAATTACTTGGCATTTTTCTACATACAAAATTGATCATCGTCATTTCATTCTGTCTACTAAGATAGACATTTATTTCCTTTCTAGTCTATATTAGGAAACCTTTGAAATCAGAGCTCATAATAAGGTTTTATCTACTTATTAACGTTTACACTGAAGGGTTCATAACTATCCTTATCCCTTTCCCACATACAACACATTTGCAGCAGATGACTTTGAAAACAACCAAAAAGAGAAATTCCTTATTATAAACAATTTCTGATATTGCATGCCTCAATCTTTTCATAAGCCATCTTCTAGAAATGGAAAACATTGTGGCAAAGAGTCTCAGACCTTGCTCATTGTGGACACCTTAAGGCCAATGAGATCCATTTTTTACAAAGATTCTGTTCTTTTAATTTAACATTTAGATTTTAAGAAACCTTTCTTTCAGACTTCTACAAGAGACAAATTAAGAAATATTTGTTGAAAAAAGGACAATTACTCCCCAAAAAACGTTTCTTTTCCCATTCATTGTTAATTTCATTAGAGTATCTTTTTTGCATCTCATGCCTTGGGCAGGTAGACATATCATTGAGATGTCTTCTCTGTCATCAGTCTGTCCATTACCTACTGACACATTTGCAGACGACAGACAAGTTTTCTAGAATACTCTTGTTCTTTTATAAGATGTCTTCAATTTGAATGAATCTAATAATGTATTTTTCATGAGATGGTTAACCCTTTCCCTCATATAGACGCTTTCCGACACCTCTGCAGTAGACGGCTTTTTGAAAACATAGTGACAAAAGAAGAAATTGCACAAAACGTGCAATTTCTTTTTTGCCACAATGTTTTCCACTTTTAGTCATAGGATATCCATTCAATTATGGAGATTTTCTATGTTTTGACAAAATATGTTCAAAGTTGTCTGCTGCAGAATTGTCGTATGAGGGAAAGGGTTAACTAGAACTGTGAGTGAACTCACAAAAGGATACCCCCGTCCCGCGCTTACAAGACATATGGACAGACGGACCGACAGATATATTTCCGACCGGGATAATCTTACTTCATGCACATCCTCAGGTTGTGTACTGCAACTGTGTAAAGTTTCATCAGAATCGGTCCAGCTGTTAAGGAGGAGTTGCACTTACAAGACATATGCACGCTTACCAACCCTCCAGATTCAATCGTGAGTCTCACGATTTGAAGGGCGTAACCCCAACCCCACGATCGTGAGGGAGAAACTCACGATTTTTGAAAATTTGAAAAAAAAAAAAAAAAAAAAAAAAAAAAAATTTTTTAAATCATGAGGATAAAATTAATGTACTAAAAATTACTACAATCATTTTCTAACATCAACTTCTTAACATATTGTCACTGATTAAAGGCCCTTTCTTTCAACAAGTTCAAAACAATGTGTGTAGTTCAACTACATGATTACATGTACGTATTTTTCTTCTCCCTGTGTCTTTATTCCATTGGTACCCGGGTTTTTCATTCAAAATTATGTCTATATATCAAAATGTTGTTAATATTTTTATTTTCTTGGATGTAATATGAAAGTCTTTGAAATAACAGACAAATTGAATGATTTTCTAGTTAATAACAGTTAAAACATTTCTTAATATCAAAGCACAGATTTGAAAACATGCCAAAGTAATACACTTAAATGCTAATATGCAGTTGAAAATAATCTGTTTAATAGAAAACATTCTCAAAATGAGTCTTTTTAATTATTTTCCTATATTAAATATTGAAAGTATTGTACATGTATCCCTGCATTATAAGTTATCTAAATTCCGTTCTATCGTGAATTTTTTTACTGTTAAATTCATGACGTTGAAAATCTCCCACTTCAAACCCCAATCCCCCACTTTGAGATCATGAAACTCCCCCTTGAGGATGAGAAAAGGTTGGTAAGCATGCATATGGACAGACAGACAGACAGACAGACAGACAGACGGATGGACGGACGGACAGGGTGATTCCTATATACCCCCCCAAAACTTGTTTGTGGGGGGTATAAAAATATCAAGGTCAAGTACAACCAATTTAGGCTGTCTAGACATCAGATAGGTCAGTTTAGAAATGCATCTTACAGTCTGCATGCAGAATACTTGTAAATACATCTAACAGCAAGATAGACTTACAACAGTTAAACATGAACTCTTCAACTTCCCTGATGAATAAGGTTTCTTTTTGCCAAATAACAAATTACTTATTTTTCTTCCTATTTCCTGTTCACATTAACAGATGTAATTGTCTGACTTTACTGTTATAGAACTGTCCATATACTAGAACAGTCACTAAAGGTGAATAATACCACAGAAAATTACTTAAATTGCAAAAATCATATATACATTCAAGGGTAACTGTGAAATGTTTGAACGATCCCAAACTATGTCTTGCACATTTACAATTTGTGGCTACCATGTGTACCAAGTTGCACGCACAAGTTAACCATAATTTGCATTATGTACAGGATAGAGTTACCTAACTTGATTGCTTACATATGTGTGATAGTTGGGAAGGATTATATAAAGTTTCAATGCAATGCATTAAGTAGTTACTGAGATATGGACTCTAAATGTAGTTACATGCAAAACAAGCCATAATTTTATGCATGATGAGCTTTCTAACTAACTGTTAATGCTGCGTTTACACTAGGCCACGATGTCTATGATCTCCACAATTTGAGAGAATCTTAATGAGCGGGGGTGTCGTGGGGTCGAATCGTAGTGATCGTGAGGGAACGTGGTGGAATCGTAATGATGGTAAGGATCGTGACAACATTTTTGGCTGTCAAAAACTTTGCCACGATTATGCCGATTTGACGCCAAATCTTGAGAGAGCGTGATAGAACGTAGGAATCGTAGTAGAGCTTAGTAGACATTAACAGACCGTAACAGAACTTGATGCGCCATCGTAGGGGATCTTGATGAACTTAGAAACACGATTCCTACAAGTTTCACTACGATATCACCACGTTTCTATCACTCTCTACTACGATTGGTCAAAATACATTGAATAGCAAGTTTAATTACATCACGCTGTGACACGTTCTGCTACGAACATCCCGATAGGCATACACGCTTTGACACGTTCTACTAAGTTCCCGCGCGGTTCCCAAGATGTGTATCCACGCTCTGCAAGCTCCATTACGTTTGCAACACTAAACAAGGAAACATTTATTGTTTTTGGTAGATTAAAAATATGCCAGACTTTGTATACCTAATCGTGCTGCAAGCGTGGATATTTTGCTCAAATCGTGGTCATAAATCGCAGGAGATCTTAACAGAACTTCGTGATCGTGAGAGATCTTAACATAACCTAACGGAACGTGACAGAACGTGATAGCATATCGTGACAATCGTAACAGAACTTGAGAGAATACCTGAATATTTTTCTAAAAAATAAAGTCGATAAAATGTAAAACGTCAGTGAAGATCAATGCATTGTTGTCAACATGTAACGACTAGGTTCCCACAGGTAACATGTTGATCGCGCTCCAAAGGTTTTGTCACAGACATAGTGCTCTTCTATGCAATTGCAGCGTTTTTTCTCGCTGTTTTGTGACCAAAGCATGATGGAATCAAAGGTATGATGCTTTTGTCATAAAATTTGGCAGATAAATTGGCCTATAGAGTGTTAAAACAGTTATTAAAAAATTTGACCAAGTGACCTATTTTTTTTTACCCCTTTGACCCAGTTTCAAATTTGAGATTGGATGAAGACAAATATTCGGATTAATTTTCATGAAGATTGGATGAAGTTTTTACTTCTACAGTGTTCACCAGGTTATTCTAATTTTTTACCTTGTGACCTAGATTTATGCCCCCCCCCCCCCCCCCATGACCCAGTTTTTAATTTGACCGGAAACTTGATGGAGAAAAATGGTCTGATAATCTTTTATGAAGATTGGATAAAAATATGACCTCTCGAGTCAAAGAAACCTAATCAAGGTTAATTAAGTTATCTAACTAAGGACAAGATCCGCAGACCCCAACACATCTTGATAGAGACCAATGTTCTGAAAAAAGTTCTTGAAGATAGGATGAAAAATGTGACCCCTACAGTCAATGTTAATCAAGATTAAGTTACCTAACCAAGTCTAAATTCTGGCCCAGCATGACCTTGAAATTAGTTATTTTGTACAATGACCCAACATACACCTGACAAAGTTTCAGAAAAAATGACTAGGAGTAATAGAGAATTTAAAAAGTAGCCGTCACCGCCGTCGTAAAAGTGACTGCCATGTCTCATCTCACCCCACTTTCGTGGGAAAGACAAAAATGAAAAAGAAATCCTTCCACTGAGTTCAAGTGTCATACGGACTGATTGACCAACCAACCCGGTGATTCCATTGGACCCTCATCACCCTCAGTCATCTTCTGTCTGCAGGGACATAAATATCTTTTCACAACTAAAAATTGAATTCTCAATAAGGGAAAGTTTATTATTGAAAATAGTGGAAAATATTTCGGCCAAAGGGGGAAATGGCTCATTATGAGCCATTTCACCTTTTGCCACATGTTTTCAAAAGTCTTCTGCTGCAGAAGCATCAGAAAGTGTCTGTATGTGGTAAATTGTTAAAGTTTAATTTCATATTTTCCCTCAATGCTTTAATCTCTGCATCAAAGCATGCATCCATTTTTTCCTTCTTTATTTTATTCCCCCTAATTCATTTGCAAACCATAAAACTCTAAATTGCTAAAATATTAATCAAGGAATGAGGTAATGAAATCAACTGCGGTTCAATGGCCTATATCACTGTTACAAATTTGTTCACTCCATGAAGAAATTGAATTTCTACAGAGAAAATCATTCCATTACAGACATTAAGTTTGTTCTTTTACACCATCAAGTTGTAACCTCGACATTTTAACAAGATCAGATGATTTTTTTTTTCGAGAGATCAGTAACAATCTTGCAAGTAATTAACTCTAGATTAAATGCACCAATAATAGCCGAGTTTATCCGTTATCCCCTTTCCCAATACCAGACGCAATTTGACACATCTTCAGCGAACAACATTGGAAAATATTGTGACAAAATGAGAAATTACCGTAAAGGAGGAATTTGACCTTTCACCACAATGATTTCAACCCTATTCATTAATTGCACGTTTATACATAGAAATTGTCCATATTTATGTCAAGATGTTTTCAAAGTCATCTGCTGTAGATTTTTAGAAAGTGGGAAAATGTTATATATACAGAAGTATTATTTTATAATAACAAGAGCACCAAACGCCAACGCTCGTCTGCTTTTTTTTAAAGTCGAAAAAGGGGCATTACTGAATAATTATTAAAGGCCGAGTTATGATGACTTGGTATAGACATACATATTGTTTACCAAGTTTAATTTAAAAAATGTTGAACAGTTTTTGAATTATGAGGTAAAGTTAAAGTTTAGTGACGCAGCAGACACAGACAATAACACGGCCGCCACGGGTATCACAATAACACGGCCGCCAAGGGTATCACAATAACACGGCCGCCAAGGGTATCACAATAACACAGGTATCACAATAACACAGCCGCCAAGGGTATCACAATAACACGGCCGCCACGGGTATCACAATAACACGGCCGCCACAGGTATCACAATACCCCCACTATCTTTCTTCAAAAAACAGATGCGCTCAAAATGAAACTTTTCACAGTAAAACATGTTTTTTTTTTTATTAAATACTTACCGGTCATTTAATACACGTTATACATTTCTCTACCCAGTTAATTCCATCCAGAAATTCTGAGTAGCTCCTATGATTGTGCTTAACACACACTCGCCATACCTGGGAACACTATTTTGCACACGTCTCACTTAATAATCTTAAATATTGGGTAAGTATTTTATAACAAGAGGGCCATGATGGCCCTGGAATCGCTCACCTGTTTATTTTTTCACTTTAATATAAGCCCCGCCCCCTGGCAGCCATAGTTTCCGACCAATCAACTTGGCTTGAAGGAATCTGATAGAGGGTTACCCTAGGAACATTTCTACAAAATTATTTGAAAATCGGCCAGACACTTTTGGAAGAGAAGATTTTTTAAGTTTTCACTATAGCCATATAATGCAAAATAGCCCTGCCCACTGGTGGCCATGTTTTTTTTACCAATCAACATGGCTTGAAGGAATCTGAAAGTGGGTCATCCAAAGAACATTTCTACAAAATTATTTGAAAATCGGCCAGACACTTTCGGAGAAGAAGATTTTTTAAGTTTTCACTATAGCCATATAAGGCAAAATAGCCCCGCCCCCCCTGGCGGCCATGTTTTTCGACCAATCAACTTGGCTTGAAGGAATCTGATAGTGGGTCACTTAAGGAACATTTCTACAAAATTATTTGAAAATCGGCCTGACACTTTCGGTGGAGAAGATTTTTTAAGTTTTCACTATAGCCATATAATGCAAAATAGCCCCGCCCCCCCTGGCAGCCATGTTTTTCGACCAATCAATATGGCTTGAAGGAATCTGATAGAAGGTCATCCAAGGAACATTTCTACCAAATTATTTGAAAATCAGCCTGACACTTTCGTCGGAGAAGATTTGTTAAGTTTTCACTATAGCCATATAAGGCAAAATAGCCCCGCCCCCCATGGCGGCCATGTTTTTCGACCAATCAACATGGCTTGAAGGAATCTGATAGAGGGTCATCAAAGGAACATTTCTACAAAATTATTTGAAAATCTGCCAACCAGTTTGGGAGAAGAAGAATTTTGAAGTTTTTTTCATTTTGTTGCCATGGAAACCAGAATTCTGCATAGATCCCAAACATTTGAAGGAAATCTGGTGAGGTCATTGAGAGGATGCTTTCTGTGAAGTTTCATCCCAATTGACCCACTGGTTACTGAGGAGAAGAAGTTGACGCACGATGGACGACGCACGCCGGACAAAAGGCAATCACAATAACTCACCTTGAGCAAAGCTCAGGTGAGCTAAAAACCTTGGAAAGTGTTAATAGAATCGGGATCTTCAATTCATCCAACTTGAATTTTTCAGATAGCTTATCAAGGTCTTAGTAATTAATAATTTCTCTGATAGAGAATAGAGTTTGAATTATCCCTGCAGCAGACATATTTTCAAATCATTGCAGGAAAACTGATGAATATCTCGGACAAGGTACCCGGATGACTGGTGCCCGGACGCGTCATAGACGGGTGACTAATCATCTGATTGGACCAATCTTTAGTAAATGATTGGCCAATTCCATTGTCAACTGAATTCCCGATGACCGGGATCATGTTTAACTGTCTGACCGGTTGCCCGGTTACGTCATAATTAAATGACTGAGCAGCTCCCGGTCGCGTCATGTCTCCATGACTACCCGGTTTCCCGGTGACCTGACGCGCCACGGCGTAATGAGTGACCGGTTGCCCGGTGTCATAAGGGTTTTGCTCTGACGCAATTCCCGGTTGACTAGGGGTAGGCAGTATTTCAACTGCTCTATCCCCTGTCTCCAAATTCTGTCCGGAGACGAAATTTGGCACTCTGCTGGATTCCGAAGAATGTTTTCCCGCAGAGCGTGGTGTTAGCAACGGCCAATCAACAAGGTTTCCCTTATAATGGCCTATGGCGTCTCCCGAAGGATCAGCCCTAACACCTAGCGTCGGAAGTTGTCGTTCGGCAGAACTGACACCCGACGCTAACATCCGTTCCCCCGTGTCCCGTGAAGAACCAGCCGAAGCTGAGGGGGGGGCGGTTGTAAAGAGTGATTTAATAGTTCTTACCTTTTGATCACTCTCCTTGGCAGCAGAGTCTGATTGCGAAAATCCATCGAATTCTGCTTCACTAGTCGAGCTAAGAGACACCTTCACCGGGATCTTCTTAGTCTTACGGCTTTTGTGAGTCCTCCTCGCCCCAGCCTTTATCCAAATGGCTTCAGGCCAAGACGAGCAGTACTCACAGGGTGAGTCCTTTATGCACTTAGTGCACGAAATGCAGGACGGATGCGTGTCCCATAAAGCCACTAAGTGACCACACGAGCCACGCCTCTGTTCACCCTTATGTGACATATTAATGCAATACACAATATGAAATTCAACAAAGAAACAAATATTTTTCTATTTTTTATTTTTTACTACTCGTCGCTCACGGAACGTATTCAATGAAAATTATTTTTTCAAAATATTTTCCACAATTGTAAATGCCATAAACATACGAAGTAAATACAATGAGATAATACAATATTATCGGTAACAACCAGGTCGCTTACGGAACGTATCAATGAAAATTATTTTTTCAAAATATTTTCCACAATTGTAAATGCCATAAACATACGAAGTATAAATACAATAAGATAATACAATATTATCGGCAACAAACAGGTCGGTAGAATTAACCGTTTAGTAATGCACGGCCATTAAAACTCCGACACGTAACTGAAATAGTGGGTGGGGTAACCACCCGTGACTCTCAGCAAGTTGTAAAATACAAAAGACAACTTAAACACAAACAATAATTAAACATAATTACAGTTAGTAAGAAGTTAATGTAAAGCAATTAACTGAATGAAAGCGACTGTTAAAGCGAAAGCATTAACAAACAAAGAAAATTAAATTTAGAAATGAAAATAAATTCTTAGCCTGTAGGTCGTTGTGTCCAGAAACTAAAAGTGAAAAGTTGGCCACGTGCAGCGGTGTTTACCGCCAACCGTGTATATCACACAGGGCGTGAGGAATACGCTAAACGCGTTCTTTTTTCTGGATGAATTAGGGTATGGAGATTATATATCAGGTATTAAATGACTGGTAATGTATTTTTGACATAAAAAATGTGGCTTCCAGAGTGTTAATAAGATTTCCCTTGAATTTGATCTAGTGACCTAGTTTTTGATCACACATGATCCAGTTTCGAACTTGGCCTAGATATCACTGAGACAAACATTCTGACAATGTTTCAACATGCTCAAGCCAAAAATGTGGCTTCCAGAGTGTTAACAGGATTTTCTTTAAATTTGTCCTAGTGACCTAGTTTTTGACCCAACATGACCCAGTTTCAAAATTGGCCTAGAGTTGATGGAGATATAGGTTCTGATAAACTTTCATAAAGATTGGATGCAAAATGTTGCCTCTAGAGTGTTAACAAGCAAATGTTGACGACGGATGACGAATGACTGACAAAAGGCAATCACAATAACTCACCTTGAGCACTACGTGCTCTGGTGAGCTAAAAATGACAATGTTATGGATCAGGTTATTTAAGAAAGGGCAATGTAAGTTATTCTCCTGACAAGAAAAAAGTTAGAAAGGGCAATAACTGTTATTAGCTCAAATAGAGTTATGGTTCTTGTACACTGCACTTCCTCTCATAGACAATTTTAGTGGACTGCCATCTAGATACATCTATATGATGAGCTACTTTCTCAGAAAAGTTTGTCTCTCTAATGGAACGCTGGATAACATCCAGGCGTGAAGATGCAGCATTGCTAGGTTGATGGAGATGCTGAAAAAGTATGTCTTCCCAAAGCGTAAAGGGATTAGAAAGATCAGTGAGGAAGCCAGACGGTTTATGAACGCCGACCTCTGGGGTCAAAATGGAGCCATTGAGAGGATCCTGCATTGCTGAGAGCGCAGGATCTTCTGAAAAACAATTGGGATCAATACCAATGAGGGGAAAGCGTATAAGAATAGAAGATCCCAATTGAGAGACACTTGGTTCACTGCCCACACTAGCTGCTGTGTTGTACATCGGTGACACATAGAGTGGCAGCTGATGATTGGCTTTGGTTGCAAAAAGGTCCGCAAATGGGGTCCCGAAGAGGGAAACAGGAAGTTAACTACTGTTTTGTTCAAAGTTGTCTGTTACAAATGTTGCGAGTATCATAAAGAGTTAACACTTAACTTGCCAAATAATGCTATCATTCATTTTACAACTGACCTACTACATTCAAGCTATGACGCCAAAACCAATGAAGAGAAGAGTAATAAAGACTGGACTAGGACCAAGTTGCTTGTTAGAATAGACAGATGATGCATGATCACGAGAAATACAATATTAAATCATTGTTTAGTTGAATGATTGTTTTATAGTCATTTGCTTTGACAAATGTTTGAAAAATATAGAAATTTTAAAGTATATTTTCCATAGTGTTGAAACTATTGTGGGGAAAAAGTTAACTACTTATCAGGGAAATTTTCTGTTTTTCCCCCACAATGTTTCGACATTTTATTACCTATAAGTCAGAAGTTTGAATATATTCTAAGGTACAGGGTTAAGGATTTATCAAGCCAACACATTTAGACAAATCTACAGAAGAAAACTTTTGAAAACATTGTGACAAAAGGATAAATTGCTCATGACAAACCACTTTTCCCTTTTACTACAATATGTTCAACTCTTTCTCAAATGTTCCCTTTTACTCGATGTTTTCTATTCTATCTCAAAGTTGCAAATATTTTAATTTTTTTCAATACTGTTCAAAATTTTCTTTTAATCTTTTATAATGTTAAATATTATAATTTTCACAACTACTTTCAGGTTCTTTGGTAAATTCATAGTGTATTTTTGGCCGGAGGCCTTGTATTACTGAATATACTATTTGTAGCCTCCTGTGGTTATTTAAGTTCTCTGTAGTAAAAGGGTTTAATGAAGGAGAGGCCAACACTAATCAAGATAAGGAGCTATATTTATAGAGATTTGTGAATGGATTCCCACCATCATCTCCAATAAAACCTGACATGCTCACTAATTTGAGTAAACCCACCAACAACCAATCCTCCTGTGATTCCATCATTCATAAAATATTGATCTCACACTTAGACTGGGAATCAGACCCTCTGTCTAACTTATCGTAGCAAGAGGTTCATTCTTCTAGCTATGTTGTTTCGAAAGTCAATGACTACAAAGGTGTTAAAAGTCTTCTATAGCAGGGAAAGCTTTAATGTATCAGTAAATTGTTTGCCCTGATTTTTATTCAATCTCTCCATTACCTTTCCATTTTGTTTCCTAAAACTTATTTCAATGAAACCTTTGTCTATAACTATATATAAATATATGAATAGATAGAATGCTCAAATTTGATTAAGTTTGATATTACAATAAATAATATCCCTTTCCCACATACAACAGATCTGCAGCAAACAACTTTGAAATCATCTAGACAACAATATGGCATATTTTGATAAAAGAAGTATAATTATTGGATCGAGTTGAATTTTTTTCAATTTTCCTTTCGCCACAATGTTTTCAAAATGTGTCTGCATGTGGGAAAGGGATAGTTATTGAATATGGATGGGCCAATAGTCCACATTGCATAGGTTCATCTGCACATCCAATAAAAAGGGGTTTGGATATGACTCATTGTGAGCACATTGATAACCTATCATGACCCTTTCCCACATACCATCAGGCAACTTGGAAAACATCTCTACAAATGAAAGTCTTATAATTGAAATCATTGAGGGAAAAGAAGAAAATTGCTCATTATGAACAATTTTTCATTTTGTCACAATGTTTTCAAAAGACGTCAGCTGAAGGCGCGTCAAAATGCATTTTTAAGTGGGAAAGGGTTAAAACTATCTTTCATTCACAAAATACAGCAATATTGATCTGACCCGGTGTAGTATTGTCTACATAATATTGGGAGACATTGGTTCGTCTGCAAGTTCTCTAACCCATGCAGGCACCTCTGTAGCAGACATAATTTGCCACAAATTATTCATCATGAGCAGTTTAACTTTTTATGGCAATGTTTCAACTTTATACTCCATTTAGTTACAATACTTTCATTTAGAGATATATTTCAAATTTTTGCCTTGATGTTTGCAGATTTATCACATGTGTCTGAATTGATTCCAAATGAAATGGCGTTCTTACAACCTCAAGTCAACAACTTAACATATCAATCACACATCCTGATTCTTTCATTTACAAAATTGACAGTATATTGATCATGGAGTGCGGAAAACAAATTCCATGGCAAAAAATATGCGATTCCCGCGTTGAACACCATTTTCGACGGACAGAGTTTTTCAGTTATATTATGGTTGCAAGTACTCCATACCATGTGTTTTCTGGCTCCCTCTGAAAAGTACTCCTCACAATATTCTTCCCAGGCAACTGGCTACCTTCCAATTTAGATTTTAGCCTGTGGGTGGAAGATGTATGCAGACACTAATCACAATGGCATTTATCCATCATTGGAAAGAATCAATGACCGTGGTGGGGTTCAAACTCACAGCCCCTGGATTGAAAACCCTTGTTGGTACTGACCAAGCTATATTCTCGGCTAAACATAATGTGGATAGAAATCATCTTGCATTAACCCTTTCCCTCATATGACAATTCTGCAGCAGACGACTTTGAACATATTTTGTCAAGAAATAGAAAATCTCTATAACTGAATGAAAAACCTATGACTAAAAGTGGAAAACATTGTGTCAAAAGGAGAAATTGTACGTTTTGTGCAATTTCTTCTTTTGTCACTATGTTTTCAAATAGCCGTCTGCTGCAGAGGCGTCAGAAAGCGTCTATATGAGGTAAAGGGTTAATTAAGACACATTCAAAAGAAGTAAAATCAGATACAGAAATTGTGGTCCTATCAGAAAAGTACAAACGGATTCATTCATAAAATGGCTGGAGGTTCAGAGAGCGGTCAAACTTGATTTATTGAATATTCTAAATAAGAACCTGCAGCTTAATTCTATGGCTTTACTAATAGATTATTGCAAGGAACCCAGTAGTTTTTTATATCTGAAAAGGAAAATTCTCTTTGTAGGACAGAAATAAGGAAATTGAAGCAACAAAATAGCATCTGTTATTGAAAGGTTACACACCCATTATGGTCAAGTTAAACACGGATCGAAGAAGAAATATAAAACCCCTTCACAGTTTGATATCTCCATTTTTACTTGCACAATTTTTTCAAATTATATTTACACTTTATCGATTTGTCTTTCTTCATTTTGAGGGCAATTCAGTCCCAAAATAAACCCCAAATAAGATATCTGTCCCTTAAAAGATACGACTTTTTTAAAAACTTTATAGCAGAAAAAAAACTTTAAAACATTGAAATGGAATAATTAGTAAAGTAATGAAATATTTGCTTCTACTGTTTCTATATACCATTATTACATCTTTCTAGGTTGAATTCCATTGCTTTCTTGAATAGTTTTTGCCTAAGATTACAAAATAAGGTAGGTAATGGCTTTAAAATACCTCATTAGGCTATACTAAGGTTATTCAACATTAAAAACATCTCAACCAATTACTACCTAAGTGAAAGACTTTTTTTTTATTTAATAGAAGACACTGTGTAAAAATGATATGTTCATTGTGAGCAATTATAAAAAGATTTACACATTAAGATTTTGAAAGTCAGTTATACAACTTCCTGAAAATCAGATTCCACAAATGAAATGTTAAGTCCGACAAACAACAAATCTGTACCGGATGACTTTGAAAACATTTTGCAAAATTATGAATGAGGTGAGAAAAAACCGACAATTATGAAGATGATGATGAATATTGGATAGGAATATTATATTCTTGCATCCTACACAAGAAGTCAAAACCACACTAGTTACTTTTAAGCCGTTCATAGGGGGACTCTGACTTCCTGCTTGGAGTAGGCAGATGGCTATTTTATGCTACACAAATATGGCCCATTTTGTTCAAGAAGATTTAAAACATTTCCACTATAAGTGGAACAATCTTGGTAGAGGACCAAAATACAATGCACACACTAAATATCCAAGCTTTACGTCATTGTGTTCCAGACAAGAAGACTTTCAAAGTTTTTCCCTATATATCTCTATGTAAAACATGTGAAACCTGGGGTGGTGCCAATTTTGAACCCTAAGCACTAGGCCTCTTGGTTTCAGAAGATTTTCATTTTTTTAAAAGTAGTATCCTTTCCGGTGGCCATGGCAACCCAAGTTCTGCATGGAATTAATTTATATGAAGAATTTTAAAAGGACACCACCAACATCCCTGTGAAGTTTCATCAAAATTGGCACAGAAGTTTTGGAGAAAATGTCCTTTGAAGCAATGTTTCCAGACGACAGACTGAAAGTGACCACAATAGATTATTTTGAGCACTGTGCTCATGTGAGCTTAAAACATGTCAATGTTTGAAACCAGAATTTGAATTGTGACCTTGACCAAATGACTGTAGAAGCAATCATAAGGTTGTCAATGTTAACCCTTTCTCACATACGATTTCCGACACCTCTGCAGCAAACAACTTTTGAAACCTTTTGCAACATTGATTCCAACTCAGCATTCAAAAGTTCTACATTCTTTTTAAAGAGCTTTTCCATATTTTTGTCTAGATGTTTTAAAAGTTGTTTGCTGCACATTTGTTGTATGGGTGAAAGGGTTTACAAGTCTAATGAAGAAGAAGTTTGCTTTACATAGTTCATGTTACAAAATGAACACCAACTCTCCTCAGTTGAATGTTTATTACTGCCAGTTAACTTTGGTTGTACCATTTCTAAACCATAGAAAATCTGGACAACAAAACTTGGCATTTATGCCATGAAACTAATTTTTATGGAACTTTTAAGTACATTGCCATAACCTCATTATGAGCTATCTATTTATGAACTTTGGTCAGGTTATCTATTGTTCAATAATCTCACAGAGAATCTTTGACTAAATTGTGGCAATCGTAGAAATTGCCCACTTTGTCACATAATATATGTTGTCACAATATTTTCATTTCTATAAATAACTGATACTTTGCCTATTTAGACTAGAGATTTCTCAAGTTGTCTATTGCACATTTGTTATTTGTGGGTAAGGGTTTAGGAAGAGGAAAGTAATATCTTATTTTCAAAAATGTAATTTTATCCTGATCAGATTAATTTAACCTTGACTTCAATGTCAGTTTATAGGTGCTGCACCAGGAAAACTAACCTTGGCAAGTTGATAACATGTCTGCCTGCGATACTAATTAATCAGATCAGAATTGATTGGGCTTTTTACTGATGATTTATTAAAATCCTCAGTGGTAGAAAGAGTGCTTAGCATTAGGTTACGATCCTAAGTCGCAGCGGGGCAGTCATGTTAGAGTGCCCTGGGACATGGCACATTTCCTAGCCTAGTACTGCTTTGTCTACCCATGGATCATGAAAAAGTGAACTGTCACCATGATGTAGAACATTTCGAAATCTTACAATGCATAATTATGGTGAACTCAAACTGTCTCTTTAGTCATACCGAAAACACAAACTAGCTATATCCATATGCAGATTTATTGACATGTTCGAGATTAAATCAAACCTTACCACTCTAAGCCTTCAGTTTTAAATGCATTTTTTCCCCCACCTTTTCTGGCGAATTGTACACATTTGTGTACATGCGTATGCCTGGGTATGCACCTGCCTTCAGGTTGTTTTTTCCACAATGAACATTTTTATGCATGGGTTCCATGGTGCACCAAGTTGTTTTGGCATAATCCAATTAATCAGCAAAAATATTGATTGTCAAGCTTCAAGAAGAGGCCACAGGTTTTAGCTTAATTATCAGACAAAGTAAAATTATTTCTAAAGACTTCAACATCAGAGAGCACGATCAAATTACTTACGCTACAACATTTATTGTTTTTACTTCTTAATTAAAGAGATCAAAAGTGCAACTGGGAAGAGTTTACCCTTTCCAACATACAACAAATTGGTAGCAGATGACTCTGAAAATATATAGGCAAAAATATGACAAATAAATCTCTATAAATGAAAGTTTAATTATTAAAAAGAGTTGAAAACATTGTGGCAAAAAGAGAAATTGCCCACATTATTTTAGTTTTTTTTGTCTTTCTGTCTGCTGCAGACATGGTTACAAGTATGAGGAGGTCAATGAAATCTTCAGAGGCTAATAAGTTCTTGTATCATCTTATTCCTCTACTCAAGTCCCCGCTGACAAAACACTCCAACCCGTACGAAGATTTTAACAGGATTCCAGCAGGACCCTGGTAGGAATGTACCAGGAATCTAGCAGGAATCAATTTTTCCTGCAGGAATGTAACCGTACATGGAAAAAACCTAATTTCCTACAGGGAAAATTTGTTCATACTGGAAAAGTTTCCTGCTATAGTAACAGGAATCCCTTTACTGTAGCTGGAATATTGGTGAAATTCATATTCCTACTAGGAATAATTCATCTTATAATATTTAAAATCTCCAGTTAATGAAACTTTGGCAGGATTTCTAGAACTTATACTTTTTCATAGCAGGAATTTTATACTTTAACATTTTACTAACTTGGATTCTGAAACTTAGAAAATATGCAAAAGAAAATCTAAAACTTTAATTAAAAAAAATGGTATACAATCCTTGGTTCCCCACTGGGGTATTCAAGATCAGTAGGTACAATCCTAAATGAAAAAGCCATTGAAATATAAATAGCAATTTCTCCTTTCCTCACAATATTTTTAAAATGTGTTTGCTGTAGATGCATAGAAATGCCTCTACAAATTGGTAAGGGTCAACTTATTTACCCGGGAAAACTTAGCAGCTAACCTATTTTTAACCTACACAAATGAGTCATGTCATACAAAAATGACATTTGGTCTCTGCAACCAGCCGATATTCATATAACTTGATAAACCTGCCCAGTCTGCTTCTAAGGGTCTCTAGTCACACACACACACACAGCTTTAACTACACAGGGGGAAAACAATGACTTAATGTAAAACTTGACATAGAAGTATTAACTGTGATCATAGTTCATTGATATATAATGTGGGTTTTCATATGACGTGGCTCAATCTCTCCCCAGCATTTTAAACAAAGGTCGGTGACTTAATTATGACGCAATAGGTCACGTGAATGTTAGACGGGCAGGATTTATGTAAAAGTAAGTTGGACTTTCCCAAAGCATTTATATTCTGATCAGTCCAAATTAATGAATTGGTGACAATTGTTATTAACTAGATTTAAAAAATGCTTCAAAAGTGTTACATATCTCACCTCTGTGCAAATTTGACCAGATTTTTATAGATTCTTCAAACAAACAACTAGACACCATTTAAAAAAATTGTGAGAAGAGGTGAAACACTTACCTTTCGAGTGTATTCAAACATCGTATATATATTTTGGATTTACGGTGACTATCAAGAGGAGTTGTTTTTTGTTAGTTTTTCTTTCAGCTAACAAGCTTTTGAAAACATTGTAATAAAAAGGAGAAACCAAGTAATTTCTGAGTCGATTCATAAACCATGTATACATATCTCTACTATCAAACATTTGTTTTAAGTTTTACTTTCAGCTAACCAACTTTTAATTTTGAAACATTGTTGGAAAGGGAAAAACACATTACGTCTGATGAATGCGTCTGCAAGTGAAAAAGAGTTAATTTAAGTGTGCAAATGGATATTAAGTGTGAAGTTATTTATACAGTGTCTCTTAAGTAATTTAATTATCTAAGGAAAATCTGGAATAAACTCATATTTATCAACCACTCCCATCGACGGTCTGTAATATTTTTAATTGATTTATGTTTAAAGTCTTAAAACTTTTCTGCATATTTGTTACTTTCGACAAGTCACTTTTGTTATGCATTGATCTTGTTACGTCATGAATGACATGTGGTATGACGTCATTAAAAAAGTCTATCGGCGTTTGGAAAATTGTTTAAATCAAGATGGCGGCCTTTTTCAACACATGCTGTTTTCACAGAATATATGCGATATCGGCGATAGTTGGCATCTATTTCTGTTTAGTTGATGGATTAAGTGTTCTGGAATATTCGTAAGTAAATTATTTTACTTTTATTTTGCATTATTTCATTTGTATTGCAATCAAAATGCTGTTACGAAGATCTCTCACCCTTTCTCTGTCCCACAATATTTAGATCAACAGAAATATTTTAAAGCATTTATTTGATCATATATCATAATTGGAAAATATTTACTTGCGTACAGCGACGGACCACCTTAGAATGATTAATGGGTTTTTGTATAACCCTTTCTGGGATTCAACACAGGAGATCAAAAACAAATTGTTTCCATAAATCTTTACTGGAGCAGTGTGCACAAATTCAAGACCATTGTTTCATTTACACATTTGTATCAATGAGTCCTTTGATGTGTTCTCCCAAAATAATGAGTCCTACTAAATTACTGTTGTTTTTTCACATTTTAATTAGTCTATGACTCGGCAGAAAAATTAAACATTCAAGACACATTCCCATGTTTAGAAATATTTGTCTGAACCAGCAATTTAAATTAATACTTGAATGTATACTTTTCAGTTGAAGCAGCTAGGCAAGAAAAATTTGGAAAGCATTCTAGCTTTGAAAATTGACCAACCAAGGACATTACCTGTGACGTGTTCCAGATGAACTATTGACAACATGGTGATTTATATAAATTTATAATGGTGATACCAGGGTCTTTCAAATACTATTTGAAAGACCCTGGTGATACTGACCTGTCGTCTTAGATGATTGATTGATTTGGGTTTAACGCCATTTTCAACAATTGTTCATTCACATCACGGGGGCCTACTCATGTATTACCTTGCTTTCGCATAGGATGATTGATTGATTTGGGTTTAACACCATTTTCAACAATTGTTCACATCACGGCGGCCTACTCATGTATTACCTTGCTTCGCATACCAGTACTCAACACAACATACTTTCTAAGCAGCTGGCTGCTTTTCCACATAGACTGTAATCCCATTGATGAATACCCGGTTGCGGCGACATTCTTTCGGGCGATGTTTTCCATTGCCTCTCACCTCTGATCTATGTGAGAAAGTAGTCCGTGGCTTCGAAAGAATGTTGTGTAAGTACTGGTGTGGGAAAGCCAGGAAAACATGGGTAGGTGCACAGACCGCCGTGATATGACCAAAGCTGTTGAAAGCGGCGTTAAACTCCAAACAAACAAACCATTGATGAATGACGCATGTCAAAGTGACTTTTTCAAACGTCAGAAAGAATGTAGGCCGAGCTGGGATTCGAACTCTCAACCCCTGGATGAGGTCTAGGTCCGCACATTTTTCATACAGACCTCGTCAAATTAATGAAGAAAATAACCGTTCTTGAGAATATTCTAAGACTTGAACTCAAAAATGCAATATTTAACGATGAATATTAAGTAAAGTATTTGAGATTAATTTGCAAACTTACTTTATATTAGATATTTGCCTTTAAATGAACGTCCATGAAAATTGAAGCTGGTTTATCAGAATGCAAACTTGAGAACAATCTCAAAAATGGTTGCTGGATTCGAGATCTTGAGTATTTTCATTAATGTTTTGTAAAAGAAAGATGACTGGCACTGCATATAACTAGGCAGACATGATCAAATAGAGGAAAGGTAGCTGTGTAAACGAAAGTAAAATTATTGAATAAAGTTGAAAACAGATAATAGTGGCAAAAAGAAAAATTGCTCATATTGTATTTAAAAGTCATCTGCTGCAGAGGTGTCAGAAACCGTCTTTATGGGTAAAGAAGCCTTCAAGGGTTCATTTATTATAATTTTCTATCTTTTACTTTCATTTGAATAGCTCCATACACAACAACTTAAAAGAGCCCCTTATAGAGGATGGTCCAGTCATCACCAAACTGAAACAAACTTTAACCATTTCCTCATAGTTGACGACTGATGATTTGACCACCAGACTCTACAAGACTCTGCTTAGTGATACCCATCAGTGCTTTGTTCATGCACAATCAAATGGATTAATTCTTTAAGTTAAACTATGTTTCCAGATCACCCTTTGTTTTTAAGTGGCAACATTCTTAAATATTCCTGAGTTGTTTGTGAACAATTTTTCAACCTACTTCTTGAATTGTGAATGCTTGTGTTTGTTTTAGAATTTAAAGTTGACACTTTCCCTCATACAAGGGATCTGCAACAGCTGACTTTGAACATGTCCTGGCAAAATGAGTTGTTATGGAAAATCTCAATAAACTAAAGCGGTTTTTTTAATTGAGTTGAAAACATTGTGGCAAAAGGAGTAATTGCTCATTATAGATGAGAATTTTCTTCTTTTTCCACAATGTTTTCTAAAAGCGTCTGTATGCGCAAAAGGATAAAAAAAATTGTTCTGATATATATGTTAATTACCATCAAATAAATCAATGATGCATTATCAGCATCTCTTGATTAAACATTTACAGTTATTATTTATTCTAGTAAAAATTTGATTTGGATTCCTGGTAGGATTTTGTTCTAGGAATCCTGTTGGGTATTTGAACCTAAAATAGTGGTCTAGTCCACTCTCTTTAATAATTTTACTTATAGATTTTCCGTATTTTGTGACTAATTAAGGACCATCTTGGCCCTCTTGCTTCTTATTAGCTCGCCTGTCACGTAGTGACAAGGTGAGTTTTTGTGATCGCCCGTCGTCTGTCCACAATTTCTTGTGAACACGATAAATTCTTCATTTATTATCTAATGTTTACCAAAATTATACAGTAGCTAGATACACCATGGGAGCTCAGTTCCTTTCAAAAACCAGCCAGATCCATCCATGCATGACTGGATTATGGCCCTTTAAAATTGGCAAAATTGTTCAAATTGACCTTGTGAACACGATAAGAACTTGATTTATTATTCGATGTTTACCAAACTTATTCAGTAGCTAGATAAACATGGGAGCTTGGTTCCTATTGAAAACCAGCCAGATCCGTCCATGCATGACAGGAAGATGGCCCTTTAAAATTGGCAAAATTGCTATAATTGACCTTATGAACAAAATAAAGTAATCATTTATTATCCGATGTTTACCAAACTTATACAGTAGCTAGATATACATGAGAGCTTGGTGTCTTTTGAAAACCAGCCAGATCAGTCCATGCATGACGGGATTATGGCCCTTTAAAATTGGCAAAATTGCTATAATTGATAATTTATTATCTGATGTTTACCAAACTTATACAGTAGCTAGATATACATGAGAGCTCGGTTCCTTTTGAAATCGGCCAGAGGCGTCTATGCATGACTGAATTATGGCCCTTTATTAAAATTGGCAAAATTGCTATAATTGACCTTGTGAACAAGATAGTCATTATTTATTATCCGATGTTTACCAAACTTATACAGCAGCTAGATATACATGAGAGCGCACTTTTTTTTTAAATCAGCCAGATCCGTAGATGCATCACTGAATTATGGCCATTTAAAATTGTCAAAATTGTTATAATCGACTGTGAACACGATAAAAACTTCATTTATTTGTCATTTGTCCTTTACATTGATTTATAAACGTGTGACCATGACCTAAAAGTGATCTTTTACAATTAAATAACATCATTGTCTTTGGATGACCTTCACCATGACTTTTTGACCTTCTTGTCTAAACATTAGTAACCGTACATATAAGCACTGTTGAGTCTCATAAAAGGTTGAACCTGGATTCCTTTGATTCTTTGTACGATTTTTGTACCAGGAAACGATTCCTTGTAGGAATTTTGTACCAGGAAACCTGATAGGAAGTTTTAACCTATTTAAGTATCAAAAATCTTTTTGGATTTTGTAATGAGATTCCTTGTAGGATTTGTTCTATATTCCTTGTAGGATTTGTTCTATATTCCTTGTAGGATTTTGTAACTGGATTCCTTGTAGGATTTTGTAACTGGATTCCTTGTAGGTATTTAATCCAACTAGAAATCAAGAGTTTTGAAATATGCAAATGAGGTTTGATTTCCTGCTACTAGGATTCCTGGTAGGAAAAAAGTAGAAGGAATCCAGCAGGAAAATGGCCCGAAATATGTAAATGAGGACAAAATCCCTGCAAGGATTTTTTATCAAATATTCCTACAGGATTCCTGTTAATCTAATTAACATATTTCGCTCCATTTTCCTGCTGGTTTCCTTGTAGGATTTAGAGCGATATTCCTGTATGAATCCTGTTATATTACGCCTGGACTGTTTCGTACGGGAACAGCCATTATTGCCTTTTTCCCGAAGAATGGCCTAAACAATTCCTTCAAATTCACTCCAATCATCTTGATTGATTACATGGTTTTCCAGAAAATTATTACCAAGAAACCGATGATTGTTTGCTTTCTGGCATTGGCAGGATACCTTGTTTGTTGTTTGCTTTCCTGTTATTGTATTGTTCTATAAGAATGATTTTGTTAAAACTTCATATTGTATTTGTATCAGGCACAGAGAATTAATTTTGTCATTTAGCCAAGTCTATTTAAATATTCATAATGCTAATTCTCCACGTGCACATCAAAGTTGATAAACTTAGGAACAAGAGCGCTGCGGAGCCAAACCCTACACAATGTCTTTTTTTCTAAATCGAAAAGGGGCATTACTGAAGAGTTATCAAAGCCAGAGTTATGTGACTTGATATAGACATTGGTATTGATTATCAAAGCCAAAGTTATGAGACTTGATACAGACATTGGTATTGTTCCTAGGAACATACCAAGTTTCATTTGAAAATGTTGAAAGGTTTGGAATTATGAGGCAAGGTTTATTTTTTGTCACGAACACCAAGGGTATCACAATAGCCTGACTTTGAGAGAAAACCAACCAATGCTTATTATAAAGATAGGCATATGTTACTAAATATCACATTTAAAGGCAACATTCGTAAGTTTTAGCAAAAAGTACCAACAAACATGTTTTCATTCACACAAAGTGCTGGCTCATGAAAGTATGAATCGTTACTTATTCTGTGAAATTGATACTTGGATATCAAATCAAAACCTAAAAATAGCCAAAATAATACCTAACCCTTCCCCATAGACAACAAATATGTAGAAGACGACTTTGATAATATCTATGCAAAAATATTGAAAATCTTTCAAAATGAAGGTTAATTATTGAAAAGAGTTGAAAATATTGTGGCATAATAATCGTGATACATTTGACAGGGCTATAATTTGAACAATCTTTGTAGAGGTCCACTAGATGAAGCTACATAACAAATATCAAAGGCATGGGCCTTCTACTTTCAGACAAGAAGATTTAAGTTTTGGTTAATTTCCCCTTTTTTGTTGCCGTGGCAACCAGAGTTCTCAATGGAATTTAAATCTTTGAACAATTTTGAAAGAGGGCCACCAAAGGATCATTCCTGTGAAGTTTATTTGAAATTGGTTCTGTGGTTAAGGAGGAGATGATGGACGACGGACACAAAGTGATCAGTATAGCTCACCTTGAGCTATAATGTAAACAAGAGGGCCATGATGGCCCTGGATCGATCACCTGATTTTTTTTTTTTCACTTTAGCTATATAAGCCTGGCGGCCATAGTTTCCAACCAATCAACTTTGATTGAAGGAATCTGAAAGAGGGTCACCCTAGGAACATTTCTACTAAATTATTTGAAAATCGGCCTGACACTTTTGGAAGAGAAGATTTTTTAAGTTTTCACTATAGCCATATAATGCAAAATAGCCTTGCACACTGGCGGTCATGTTTTTCGACCAATCAACATGGCTT
Organism: Serripes groenlandicus; assembly: GCA_031761405.1. Classification (NCBI taxonomy): domain Eukaryota; kingdom Metazoa; phylum Mollusca; class Bivalvia; order Cardiida; family Cardiidae; genus Serripes; species Serripes groenlandicus. The sequence continues at coordinate 97,926,848 of JASEVX010000004.1, forward strand.
GAAGGAATCTGAAAGTTGGTCACTTAAGGAACATTTCTACAAAATTATTTGAAAATCTGCCAACCAGTTTGGGAGAAGAAGATTTTTTAAGTTTTCACCATAGCCATATAAGGCAAAATAGCCCTGTCCACTGGCGGCCATGTTTTTCGACCAATCAACATGGCTTGAAGGAATCTGATAGTGGGTCACTTAAGGAACATTTCTACAAAATTATTTGAAAATAGGCCTGACACTTTCGGTGGAGAAGATTTTTTAAGTTTTCACTATAGCCATATAATGCAAAATAGCCCCGCCCCCCCTGGCAGCCATGTTTTTCGACCAATCAATATGGCTTGAAGGAATCTGATAGAAGGTCATCCAAGGAACATTTCTACCAAATTATTTGAAAATCAGCCTGACACTTTCGGAGGAGAAGATTTGTTAAGTTTTCACTATAGCCATATAAGGCAAAATAGCCCCGCCCCCCCATGGCGGCCATGTTTTTCGACCAATCAACATGGCTTGAAGGAATCTGATAGAGGGTCATCAAAGGAACATTTCTACAAAATTATTTGAAAATCTGCCAACCAGTTTGGGAGAAGAAGAATTTTGAAGTTTTTTTCATTTTGTTGCCATGGAAACCAGAATTCTGCATAGATCCCAAACATTTGAAGGAAATCTGGTGAGGTCATTGAGAGGATGCTTTCTGTGAAGTTTCATCCCAATTGACCCACTGGTTACTGAGGAGAAGAAGTTGACGCACGATGGACGACGCACGCCGGACGCCGGACAAAAGGCAATCACAATAACTCACCTTGAGCAAAGCTCGGGTGAGCTAAAAACCTTGGAAAGTGTTAATAGAATCGGGATCTTCAATTCATCCAACTTGAATTTTTCAGATAGCTTATCAAGGTCTTAGTAATTAATTATTTCTCTGATAGAGAATAGAGTTTGAATTATCCCTGAAGCAGACATATTTTCAAATCATTGCAGGAAAACTGATGAATATCTCGGACAAGGTTATCAGGTCCTACTAATTAATTCTTTCTCTGATCTGTAGAGATGAAATATGATATCCTAGCAGCAGACATCTTTTTAAAACATTGTGGGAAAATAAATAACACTTTTAGCTTTAATTAATTCTTTCCCTGATACAGATGACTTTTGATGCAGTAAACATGTTTTGAAAACCTTGTAGGAAAACAGGCACGTTACCTACATGAAGACCCTGTTGAAAATAATTATCAACATTTTGTTCTTATTCATTTATTTATCCATATAAACAAAATTATGCATTTTTCTGATTCTTCTTTAACCCTTTCCCTCATATAGACGCTTTCTGACGCCTCTGCAGCAGACAGCTTTTTGAAAACATAGTGACAAAAGAAGAAATTGCTCAAAACGAGCAATTTCTTCTTTTGCCACAATGTTTTCCCCTTTTGGTCATAGGTTATCCTTTCAATTATACAGATTTTCTATTTTTTGACAAAATATGTTCAAAGTTGTCTGCTGCAGAATTGTCGTATGATGGAAAGGGTTAATAAAGAATATCTAAAGAAAAGGGAAGTTTGGACCATTGATAAGTACTTGCATGAGTTTCTCCTTTTCCACCCATATAGTAGGCATCTGCAGCAGATGATTATTTAACCCTTTCCCTCATACGACAATTCTGCAGCAGACGACTTTGAACGTATTTTGTCAAAACATAGAAAATCTCCATAATTGAATGGATAACCTATGACTAAAAGTGGAAAACATTGTGGCAAAAGGAGAAATTGCACGTTCTTCTTTTGTCATTATGTTTTCAAAAAGCTGTCTGCTGCAGAGGCGTCCGAAAGCGTTTATATGAGGGAAAGGGTTAAACATATGGCAGAATGTAAATCTCTCTTTATAGATGTTCAATTTTATAATAAAACGGAAACAGTGTAGGGAAAGGTAAAAGAGCTCACTGAGCCATTTATCCACTTTCCAACAATGATGAAAAAGTTGTTTGCTGCCGATATTATTTTATACACGACAAACTTGATAAATTTACAGACTTGCTGCCGATATTATAAAATACACGACAAACTTGATCAATTTACAGACTTGCTGCCGATATCATAAAATATACGACAAACTTGATCAATTTACAGACTTGCTGCCGATATTATAAAATACACGACAAACTTGATCAATTTCCAAACATCCTGCCGATATTATAAAATACACGACAAACTTGATCAATTTACAGACTTGCTGCCAATATCATAAAATATACGACAAACTTGATCAATTTACAGACTTGCTGCCGATATCATAAATACACGACAAACTTGATCAATTTACAGACTTGCTGCCGATATTATAAATACACGACAAACTTGATCAATTTACAGACTTGCTGCCGATATTATAAAATACACAACAAACTTGCTGCCAATATCATAAAATACACGACAAACTTGATCAATTTGCCACCGATATCATAAAATACACGACAAACTTGATCAATTTGCCGCCGATATCATAAAATAAAAGACAAACTTGATCAATTTACAGACTTGCTGCTGATATCATAAAATACACGACAAACTTGATCAATTTACAGACTTGCTGCCGATATTATAAAATACACAACAAACTTTAATAATTTACAGACTTGCTGCCGATATTATAAAATACACGACAAACTTGATCAATTTACAGACTTGCTGTTAATATTATAAACAAGAGGGCCATGAGGCCCTGGATCGCTCACCTGAGAATGGGCTTTGTAAGACTTAACTCTTTCAGCGCCAATGGCAATATCATCAAGACAAACTTTCTGACATTTGGCCTAGATATCTTCAAGGCAAATATGCTGACAAAGATTCAAAATGACCCATAATTGAACCTGGCCTAGATAAAATCAAGTCAAACTTTCTAAAAAAGTTTCAACATGCTCAAGTTTAAAATGCGGCTTTGAGAGTGTTAACAAGATTTTCCTTAAATTAAGCCTAGTAACATAGTTTTTGATATTCCATCTTGGCCTAGAAATCACTAAGACAAACATTCTGACAAAGTTTCAACATGCTCAAGCCAAAAATGTGGCTTCCAGAATGTTTACAAGATTTTTCATGAATTTGACCTAGTGACCGAGTTTTTGACCAGACATGACTCAGTTTCGAACTTGGCCTAGATATCACTTAGACAAACATTCTGACAAAGTTTCAACATGCTCAAGCCAAAAATGTAGCTTCCAGTGTTAACAAGATTTTCCTTAAATCTGACCTAGTGACCAAGTTTTTAACCCCACATGACCCAGTTTCGAACTTGGCATAGATATCACTAAGACAAACATTCTGACAAATTTCAACATGCTCAAGCCAAAAATGTGGCTTCCAAAGTGTTAACAAGATCTTCCTTAAATTTGACCTAGTTTTTGACCGGACATGACCCAGTTTCGAACTTGGCCTAGATATCACTAAGACAAACATTCTGACAAAGTTTCAACATGCTCAAGCCAAAAATGTGACTTCCAGAGTGTTAACAAGATTTTCTTTAAATTTTAAATAGTTTTTGACCCCACATGACCCAGTTTCGAACTTGGCCGAGAGTTGATGGAGATATAATATTATGTTCTGATAAACTTTCATAAAGATTGGATGCAAGATGTTGCCTCTAGAGTGTTAACAAGTAAATGTTGACAACGGACGGCGAACGACGGACGACAGACAAAAGGCGATCACAATAACTCACCTTGAGCACTACGTGCTCCGGTGAGCTAAAAACACAACAAACTTGATCAATTTTCAGACTTGCTGCCGGTATTATAGAATACACAACAAACTTGATCAATTTACAGACGTGCTGACGATACCAACTTTATCAATTTACAGACATGCTGCCAACATTATAAAATATACAACAAACGATCAATTTACAGACTTGCTGCCGATATCATAAAATACACAACAAACTTGATAAATTTACAGGCTTGCTGCCGATATTATTAAATACAGGACAAACTTGATAAATTTACAGACTTGCTGCCGATATCATAAAATACACGACAAACTTGATAAATTTACAGACTTGCTGCCGATATCATAAAATACACGACAAACTTGATAAATTTACAGACTTGCTGCCGATATCATAAAATACACGACAAACTTGATAAATTTACAGACTTGCTGCCGATATCATAAAAAAACACGACAAACTTGATCAATTTACAGACTTGCTGCCGATATTATAAAATACACAACAAACTTGATCAATTTACAGACTTGCTGCCGATATCATAAAATACACAACAAACTTGATAAATTTACAGGCTTGCTGCCGATATTATTAAATACAGGACAAACTTGATAAATTTACAGACTTGCTGCCGATATTATTAAATACAGGACAAACTTGATAAATTTACAGACTTGTATGATAGGATATTTTGTGTATGAGCTGCCAAAGGTTCACTGATCAAGGCATTCAATTTTGCTCATCAACAACACTCGCATCTATTTGGAATAAGTCTCTCATTTATCAATATAGGTACCAGACGGATATAGACTTAGAACCACTGATGACAGCATTGTAATTATTTTTAACCCTGGATCAGGACTTATTGCCTATTTTATTTCATACTTCAGAATTATATCACGAAACTACCACCAAATAAACCTTAACACTTTCCCACATCTAGATCACTTTTTAAAACATTCTGGCAAAAGGAGAAATTCCTCATTATGAGCATTTTTGTTACAATTGTTTCTCTTTTCAATAGTTGGACTTGCATATACAGATTTTTGCCTAGATAATTTCAAAGTCATCTGCTTAAAATTTATTGTATTTGGGAAAGAGATTAACTCAAAGAACCATAATTTTATAGTATTATAGTATATTATGCCATCAAAACATCAGTTAAAAAAGGAGCATAGAAAGTCATCATGTTAAAGTAAAAAACAATGATCTGATACATCTTTGAAAGTCCAGTTGGAACCCATCTAAATAAAAGAATGTTAAATCTTCACAAATATATATTTGATAAATATAATTATAATGAGACGGATTATAAAACAAGAGGGCAAGGATAACCCTAAATCACTAACCTGATTTAGCAGAACTTTTATAGTTTTAACTCTCTACATATAAGGAAAACAAGCCCGCCACCTCTGGTAGCAATGCTTTTCCAACGGCTTGGTATAATTTGAACAATATTGGTAGAGGGTTACCCAAGGATTTTCAACTTTTGTCAGTACTTTTATAAAAGCAGATTTTTAAAATTTAAAGTTCATAAAGAAGACCTCCTCTGTCTGTGATCATGTTTTTCAATGGGTCGGAATTATTTGAACAATCTTTGTAGAGAATCACCAAAGGAACATTATTTGGTGCCAAATTATTTTCAAAATGAGTATATACTTTTGTACAAGAAGATTCTTCTAGTTTTTACATATATATACATATAAGGAAAACAAAGGGACAGAGATGGACCTAAATCGCTAACTTGGGTGATGATATAGAAGTATATATGTACCTGCTAATATCAGGAAATTTTAATAAGGTGGGAATGAAACTACAAGGATTAGACAATTTAAATAAAACCTGATTGATAAATGACATTTGTAATGAGGCATTAAATCTTTAAACAATTAGAAAGAGGATCACCGAAAGATTATTCTTGTTTGGTTGACATTGTTTGTAGAGGATTATCTAAGGAATATTTCTACCTAATTATCTTAGAAATCAACAAGTCGCTTAAGATGATTCTATGCGTTTGTCCCCTCCCTTTCTGATGTCGCAGCAACCAAAGTTCTGCATATAATTAAATCTTTGAACAATTCTAAAAGAGGACCACCATATTCCTGTGAAGCTTGGTTGAAATTGGTCATGTGGATTAGAAAGAGATGTCATTCGAAGCTAGAAGCTCATTTCACCTCTTTTCTGATGTCGCCAGAGTGCTATGACTTTGAGGTAATGAACATGGCTTGAACAAATTGTGTAAAAGGTCACTTAGTGAACATTTCTACCAATTTATCTTGAAATCAGATAAGCGTTGAATGGAATGGAATATTAACGTTAGTCATTAGAAATTGCCCCTTTTCTGATGTGGTCTGGCTAATATGTTTTTCAACCAATGTATATATGGCTTAAACAATTTTTGTAAAGGGTCCCTCAACAAAAATTTCAACCAAATTATTTTGAATTCCAATTCAGATTTTTTTTTCTTTCTATTTGTCCCTTTCTGATGCCGCAGCAACCAAAGGTATACATATAATACAAATTTCTTAACAAATTTTGATGAGTGTCACCTAGGGAACAATTCTAGGAAGTTTCCTTGAAATATAACAAGTAGTTTCACAGAAGAAGATTTGAACAGATGACATGCAAACAGATAAGGGACGGTGAATGATCGCAATAACAATAACAATAACAATAACAAGCCCCTTCTCCCTTGCAGCCATGTTTTTCATTGATCATATTAATTGAATGATCTTTATAGTGGGTTACCCAAGGAACATTTGTGCCAAATTGTTTCCATATCGAGCCATCTTTTTGACAAGAATGTTTTTTTAAAAAAAATATCCATTTAATTGCCATCATAACCAGAGTTTTCATGGAATTTAATTATTTCGGCAATTCTGAAAGGGCATCTCCTATAGAACATTCCTGTAAAGTTTGATTGAAATTGGCCCAGCGGGATAAATTTGTCATTGTCAAGATTGCTGTGGGTGGTGGACACAATCCAACCACTTTTAGAGCTCAACATGACCACTTGATGCTCAGGTGTGAAAAAGGCCCAAAAAGAAGCTGTTTGTTTCTTTTTCACTAAAATTATTTTAAAAATAAGAATTTTATAAAGTGGAGCAGAAAGGAGCTATTTACCCTTTTACTATTTTTGAAAACATAGTGACAAAAGAAGAAATTGCACAAAACGTGCAATTTCTCCTTTTGACACAATGTTTTCTACACTAATTCACATTATGAAGTTATTGCTGCTTATTATTTTTCCATATACAGCCTTTTCAGATGCTTTTATCCTGAACACTTTCTCACATACAGACACTTTCTGCCGCCTTTGCAGCAAACGACTTATGAAAACATGGTTGCAAAAGGAGAAGTTACTCATAATGCACAATTTTTCCTTTTGCCTCAATGTTTTGAACTTTATTCAATAATCACTCTTTCATTCATTCATAGTATCCCTATTTTTGACTTCATGTTTTCAAAGTCATTTGCTGCTGATTCTTCATCTTTGGGGGGAAAGGGCTTTGATGAGCCTTGAAGGCGGGGCCGGAAGGCCAGTAAGAAGCTTGAATGTCAATTACCCGACTGGTTTTATGAGCCCTATCATTTTTAATTAGACTGCCAGGATTTATAAAGCTCATTTGTCATCAGACTTCCAATTAATTGATATTCCCTCACCAGCTTTATAACCAATATCGTATCCTATATGCTGCTTCCGATTTCTTTTTGCCACAACTATAAATGCTTTTCCTTAATCAGCATGGCAGGAAAAAACACTATTATCATTAATTCAACACTTTTCCACCTGCAGACGCATTTTGACGCAAAAGCAGCAGACGACTTTTCAAATCATTGTGCCCAAAGTTGAAATTTTTCATGATGAGCAATTTTCCTAATGCCACAATGTTTTCAACTTTTTTCAGTAACTAAACCTACAATTATAGAGATATTTTTCATATCTTTGAGTAGACATTTTCATAGTCATCTACTGCAGATATGGTGTATGTGGGAAAGGGTTAAAGATGAATTAAGTCTTTCAACAATATAAACTAGAATTGTTTTGACAAAAACATATGTCTCCCCCTCAAATATCTGTCAAAATCTCTCAAAACATTCCAACCTATAAAGCAGACAAACAAAAATTTGACCAAGTTGGACAGTACTCAATTTTTAATTACTAATGTTTTGTCTTGAACCTATATTGTCAAGACGCAAGTTGTGCACGTCGCCTTGGTGAGGTGAACATGTGACCCAAGTTTCATGAAAATCCTTCAAGCCGTCTTGGAGATATTGAGTGGACAGGAAATAAAGCCTAAAACCTTTGAGCTTCAAGCGTGACCTTGACCTTGAACCGGTATGGTCGAGACGCGGGTTCTGCACGTCGCCTTGATGAGGTGAACATGTGACCCAAGTTTCATGAAAATTCTTTAAGCTGTTTTGGAGATATGGAGCGGCACAAAATAAAGCCTCAAACCTTTGACCTTCAAGCGTGACCTTGACCTTGACCCAGTATGTTCGAGATGCGGGTTCTGCACGTCGCCTTGATGAGGTGAACATGTGACCAAATTTTCATGAAAATCCTTCAAGCCGTCTTGGAGATATTGACTGGACACGAAATAAAGCCTAAAACCTTTGACCTTCAAGTGTGACCTTGACCTTTAACCGGTATGGTGGAGACGCGGGTTCTGCACGTCGCCTTGATGAGGTGAACATGTGACCCAAGTTTCATGAAAATCCTTTAAGGAGATATGGAGCGGACACAAAATAAAGCCTCAAACATTTGACCTTCAAGCGTGACCTTGACCTTGACCCAGTATGGTCGAGATGCGGGTTCTGCATGTCGCCTTGACGAGGTGAACATCTGACCCAAGTTTCATGAAAATCCTTCAAGCCGTCTTGGAGATATTGAGTGGACACGAAATAAAGCCTAAAACCTTTGACCTTCAAGCGTGACCTTGACCTTGAACCGGTATGGTCGAGACGCAGGTTCTGCACGTCGCCTTGATGAGGTGAACATGTGACCCACGTATCATGAAAATCCTTTAAGGAGATATGGAGTGGACACAAAATAAAGCCTCAAACCTTTGACCTTCAAGCGTGACCTTGACCCAGTATGGTCGAGACGCGGGTTCTGCACGTCGCCTTGATGAGGTGAACATCTGACCCAAGTTTCATGAAAATACTTCAAACCGTCTTGGAGATATGGAGTTTACACAAAATAAAGCCTCAAACCTTTGACCTTCAAACGTGACCTTGACCTTGACCCGGTATGGTCGAGATGCGGGTTATGCACGTCGCCTTGATGAGGTGAACATGTGACCCAAGTTTCATGAAAATCTTTCAAGCCGTCTTGGAGATATGGAGCGGACACGAAATAAAGCCTCAAACCTTTGACCTTCAAGCGTGACCTTGACCTTGACCCTATATTGTCGAGACACGGGTTCTGCACGTCGCCTTGATGAGGTGAACATGTGACCAAAGTTTCATTAAAATCCTTCAAGCAGTCTGGGAGATATGTAGCGGACACAAAATAAAGCCTCAAACCTTTGACCTTCAAGCGTGACCTTGACATTGACCCTATATTGTCGAGACGCAAATTCTGCACGTCACCTTGATGAGGTGAACATGTGACCCAAGTTTCATGAAAATCCTTCAAGCCGTCTGGGAGATATGGAGCGGACACGAAATAAAGCCTCAAACCTTTGACCTTCAAGCGTGACCTTGACATTAACCCTATATTGTCGAGACGCGGGTTCTGCACGTCGCCTTGATGAGGTGTACATGTGACCCAAGTTTCATGAAAATCCTTCAAGCCGTCTCGGAGATATGGAGCGGACACGAAATAAAGCCTCAAACCTTTGACCTTCAAGCGTGACCTTGACCCTATATTGTCGAGACGCAGGTTCTGCACGTCGCCTTGATGAGGTAAACATGTGACCTAAGTTTCATGAAAATCCTTCAAGCCGTCTCGGAGATATGGAGCGGACACGAAATAAAGCCTCAAACCTTTGACCTTCAAGCGTGACCTTGACCCTATATTGTCGAGACGCGGGTTCTGCACGTCGCCTTGATGAGGTGAACATGTGACCCAAGTTTCATGAAAATCCTTCAAGCCGTCTGGGAGATATGGAGCGGACAAGATTTTGGGGACGAACAGACAGACAGACAGACAGACAGACAGACATCAAGGACAAAAACAATATATCTCCCCTGTATACAGGGGGAGACATAATAACTTAAGATGCTTCTGCATCAGACTACTTTTTGAAAACACTATGAGAAAGGGAGATATTGTACACATTGAGTCAAGGTCTCTTTTCCCACATTGTTTTTTACATTTTCGCATTATATAATTTTCGCAGATATTAATTAACCCTTTCCCTCATATAGACGCTTTTTGACGCCTCTGCAGCAGACGGCTTTTTGAAAACACAGTGACAAAAGAAGAAATTGCTCAAAACAAGCAATTTCTCCTTTTGCCACAATGTTTTCCTCTTTTAGTCATAGGTTATCCATTCAATTATAGAGAATTTCTATGTTTTGACAAAATATGTTCAAAGTCGTCTGCTGCAGAATTGTTGTATGAGGGAAAGGGTTAATATTTATTACTGAATATGCTTCTAAAGACAGTAAACAGATTTTCAAATTTTATTTTACCAACTTTTTAGACCCTTATACCACAATAATCTTTTCTCTGCCTCAACATTATTCTTGCTTATTGTCAAGATTAACATGTAGACATAATTCTATGCATTTGCAGCAGATGACTTTTGAATAGATTGTGGCAATAGGAGAAATTGCTCATTTCCACCATGTTTTTCAGAATAAAACTTTCATTAATCAATGTTTTCCTATTTTTACTATGAAGAAAACTCGAAACATTTCGTACATTTATTTCGGCAGGATATTTAGTTACCAGAGAGGAAGACCATAATTCAAGGCTTGAAATCAGGATCTTCCGCCGTTATAGGGAGTGTTCACCTATGCTGATATGACATTTTTTAGAATCATCTGCTTTTGTATGATGAAACCCTTGCAGCCTCTCAATAAATGAAAGTAATTTTTTTTTATTAAGTTGAATATTTGTGGGATCAGGAAATAATGCTCAAAACAAGCAAATTGTTAAGCTTTCTCAACAATGATTAAAAAGGTTACCTACCTAGGCGTCAACTGTAGCAGGAAAAATGATAACCCTCTCCAACCTGCAGATGCATTTGCAGCATACCACTATTGAAAGCACAATCATCACTTTCTCCTTTTGCCACGATGTTTTCAAATTGATTAGATAATTATACTATCAATAATTGAGAATGTCCTTATTTTTGCGAGGATGTTTATAAAGCAGACTGCTACAGATGTGTTATATGTGGACGATGGTTAAAGATGGAAAGGGTTAGGGGATAGTAAAGTTGAGAGTGTTACATATCCATGAACATGAATAAAATCGTATCAAAACAGGATATCACAATGTTCAGTGGTTACAATTACAACTGGTGTGGAAACTGAACTTCATCAAAACTAATTGACAATAGCTGGTTCCAAAGTCTTAATAAATAAAGCTTAGTGGACATGTGTGGCACCTGCCAATACAGATCAGTACACGAATGTATGACATACATACATACAGACAGACAGAGAAATAACCCCTATTCAACATTTTGACATCTTTAGAGAAGCTTTCTATAAAACAAGAGGTCCTGAGAATGTGCTATTAAGACTTAATAAGAGAAACCATGTTTTTAATGGATCATATCAGCGAAATAATTTCAACAAGGGCACCGCAAAGCGGATGCATCCCCTCGATATTAAATTTAAAAATATGGCTAAAAATATAGCCAATGACTTGGCTATTAATGTTATGTACCAGAAAACTAATGTTATTTGTCCTTGCCTTTATTAAATTGACCTTGCCACATACTAACTGTATACCAAGTTTGGTGTAGAGTGGTCACAAGGTTGTTAAATGGGAAAATAGTCAGTCTAATTTTGACCTTGACCCTATGACCTTGAAAATAACTAGGCTTCTAGACCTTGCCTTATACTAACTGTATACCAAGTTTGGTCAAGATCAGTCAAAGGATGTTCAGTGTAGAGTGGTCACAAGGTTGTTATATGGGGAAAATAGTCAGTCCAATTTTGACCTTGACCGTATGACCTTGAAAATAACTAGGCTTCTAGACCTTGCCTTATACTAACTGTATACCAAGTTTGGTCAAGATCAGTCAAAGGATGTTCAGTGTAGAGTGGTCACAAGGTTGTTATATGGGAAAATAGTCAGTCCAATTTTGACCTTGACCATATGACCTTGAAAATAACTAGGCTTCTAGACCTTGCCTTATACTAACTGTATACCCAGTTTGGTTAAGATCAGTCAAAGGATGTTCAGTGTAGAGTGGTCACAAGGTTGTTATATGGGAAAATAGTCAAAGTCCAATTTTGACCTTGACCGTATGACCTTGAAAATAACTAGGCTTCTAGACCTTGCCTTATACTAACTGTGTACCAAGTTTGGTTAAGATCGGTCAAAGGATGTTCAGTGTAGAGTGGTCACAAGGTTGTTACGAACGGACGCACAAACAAACGAAAAAACGGACAGTTTTATCTTAATAGAGGGTCACCAAGGAACATTTGAGAAAAAATGTGGTCCCTAGTGTTAACAAGATTTTTCTCAATATTAGCCTAGTGATCTAGTTTTGACTAGACATAAACAATATTCAACCTTCAGTCTTGTTATCATCAAGACAAATATTTTGACAAAATCTCAACATTTTCATGTCATAAATGCACTTTCTAGTGTTAACAAGATATTACTACAAAATTAAAAAAATATTTTTTTTGCATAGATATCTTCAAGACAAACATACTGACAAAGCTAAAAACGCAGCTTCCAAGATTAAGTGTTAACAAGATTTTCCTTCAATTTGGCCTAGTGCCCTAGTTTTTGACCCCACAAGACCCATATTCAACCTTGGCCTAGATATCATCAAGACAAACTTTCTGACAAAGTTTCAATTCATCATGAGCAATTTCTCCTTTGTTCACAATGTTTTCAACTTTATTTAACAATTAAGCCACCTTTTAAGGAGATTTTTCAGGTTTTTGTCACAATGTTTTCAAAGTTGTCTGCTGTACCTTTTTTGTATGTGGGAAAGGGAAGACAAACATTCTGACAACATTTCAACATGCTCAAGCCAAAAAGGCGGCTTCAAGAGTGTTGACAAGATTTTCTTTTAATTTTATCTAGTGATCTAGTTTTTGACCAAATATGACCCAATTTCGAACTTGTCCAAGGTTTGATGGAGAGGAGTTCTGATAAACTTTCATGAAGCTTGGATGCAAAATGTAGCGTAGAGAGTATTAACAAGGCAAATGATGACAACGGACGAATGGCGGACAAAAGGCGATCACAAAAACTCACCTTGAACACCTCTTGTGAGCTAAAACAGTATGAGGAAACAAGAAAACCATGATGGTCCTATAATCCCTCACCTTATTTAATAGAACTTCAATAGTTTTCAAAATTTTGACTCGATGCATTTTAGCAAATAGAACTCAACACACTGGTGGTCATGTGAACATAATTATGTGCCAAATTATTTTCAAATCAGGCCTATACTTTAGGCCAAGACGATTTTTAAAGTTTTCACTAAACATACATCTAAGGAGGAAAATACCCAGTGCCTTCATTAATGTTTTTAAACAGATCAGAATAATTTTAACATAATTTGTAGATGGTCACCATAACATTTGTTTCCCATCTTCAAATCGGGCCACAACCTTTGGATAAGATTTTTTTTTAAAGTTTTTACTTTACACTTATATTGGTAGCCATATTTTCTAAATGGATTGAAATAATCTTGCTAGAGAGTCACCCTTGGAACATCTGTGCAAAACAGTTTCCTTATTGGTCCAGTACTTTGGGACAAATTTCTTTCAAATTTCCCTCTTTTTGATGATGCAGCAACCATAATTCTACATACAATTAAATTCTTAGATCAACTTTGAAAGAGAACCACCTAATAGACATGCCTGTGAATTTATTTTGAAATTATTCCATTGGTTAAGACTAGGAATATGCAAACAGACGGACACAGGTGAAGTCTGACGGTGAGTGATCTCAATAGCTTAACGTGCACTTTGCGCTCATGTTTACCTAAAAAAAAATTATTCAGAGAATTTAAAGGAAACAATCTTTATACAAAGTTGTACATTTGTTCTTGCATGTTTTTTTACACTGTTTTCAACAATTTTTCAGTTATGTCAATGTTAAGTTACTAAGGGTTCGTATTTCTTTACACCAGCAAGTCAGAAGTAAATTTAAACCCTCCATTCCTGAGCATGAAGGAGGGAAAGTCATAACAACCATTATGCAAACTTTGGTAGAACAATGTTGATCACATTTCAGAAAAGGAATAATTGTCCAAATAAACAATATCTCCTTTCACTTCTTTGTTTTCAAATGTTGCCTTATGCAGAGAGATACCAAGAGGTGCCTGAATAAAATAGGGACAGTTTATTCTATAAAAGAACTTTTTCCTGATTATTGATGCTTGCATGAATTGCCTGCCAAGTGATGTCATTACTTGTCTTTTTCTCTAACACTGTTTTCTCTTGCCAGCCGAATAATTGGGATAGTGCCTTTAGGAACATGATAAACCCTATCCCACAAGCAGACACACCTTAATGCGTTTGCAGCAGATGCCTTTGGAAACCATTGTGGCAAAAGGAGAAATTGCTCATTATGTGCAGTAACTTTATCCTTTTGCCACAATATTTAATAACAATAATTATAATGCCTTAATAACAGTCTTCATATTTTGGGATAAATGTTTTCAAAGACATCTGCAGCAGACGCTTTCTAAGTGAGAAAAAGGTTAACCCTTTCCCACATCTGCAGCAGATGTCTTTAAAATTATAAAGTCCAAAATATATAAAATCTCTATAAATGATAGAATGATTATTGAATAGAGTTGAAATCATTGTGGCAAATCGAGAAATTGCTCTTAATGAGCAATTTCTGCTTTTGCCAGAATGATTGAGCAATTTCTCCTTTTGCCAGAATGATTTCAAAAGCTGTCTGCTGCAAAGGCGTCAGAATGCGTCTGGGGGAAGGGGTTAATCCCAATCTGTATTCAAAAGAGGTAGATAAAGCACAATGTTAGGAATTCTAGTTGCATTATGTATGACCCGAGATAATTGTCTTTCCAAAAACGGAAAGTTTCATCAATGAATTTCAATAACTGCCTGTCTCCGGATATATCACCGAGAGAGAATTCCGTAATCAACAGCTCCAGAAAACTGGAAAGTATTTCTTCCATTTAACCCTTTCCCTCATATGACAATTCTGCAGCAGACCACTTTGAACATATTTTGTCAAAACATAGAAAATATCTATAATTGAGTGGATAACCTACGACTAAAAGAGGAAAACATTGTGTCAAAAGGAGAAATTGCTCGTTTTAAGCAATTTCTTCTTTTGTCACTATGTTTTCAAAAAGCCGTCTGCTGCAGAGGCGTCAGAAAGCGTCTATATGAGGGAAAGGGTTAATATCTTCATTTCTAAAGTACTTAGTTGTGGATGTTCATTAGAACTGTCTCACTTAAATGGATGTAATGAGAACCAACACCGTATTATTTAATGCGGTAGATACAGAATATAGTGTATGAAAAGAGCTGCTTTCACAAGTATTATCAAAAGGCAAATGTTTACCATTTAATCCCCCTTTCCCTCATACAGACCATTTTGCCACTTTTGCAGCAGACGACTTAAGAAAAACATTGTGACAATGGATAAATTGCTCATGATGATCAATTTCTCCTTTTGACACAATATTTTCAACTCTATTCAACTATTATACTTTCATTTACAGAGATATTTCACCTTTTTGAAAAGATTCATGTCTGCTGCAGATTAATTTGATGTTGGAGAAGGATAATAAATCACAGTCTGCCATAGGATGGTACTGCACAAATAAACCACAAATGATAATTTCATTCATTGGTGTTTCACTCCCTGGAGCCTCCGTTATACTAAATGAGAAGCCCATTCATCAAACAGAATCTGAATGATTACTTCTGATTTGTTATTCATTGATGATTCTTAACATGCTATATCTGTTTACTTTTACCTTTCATACTTCATAACATATTTCAAGGCATCTGCAGCAGACAACTTTTGACAAAATTTGGCCAAAAATTTAAAAATAAATAAAAAATAAGCAATTTCTACTTTTTTCACAATGTTTTTAGCTGTTTTCAATAATCAACTGTCATTTGTAAAGCTTTGATTTTTCTTTTGCACAGATGCTTTCAAGTTTTCAAAGTTGTTTCCTGCAGATTTTTCAATAGTGGGAAAAGGTTAGAAACAAGAGTTCCTTCTACCAGCATTCAAATTACAATTGTCAGCAATACTTTATAAATAACATGTAAACAATTTAGACTTTCCACAAATTGGACTTACAATGTAATCATTATCAACATTGTTTACAAACAACAACAATACCAGTTTTATAATGACAAGTAAAGGGTCAATGAATAAATCTCAGGGAACAATAGATACCCAACAAGGTTGGCCTCTAGGATATCCAACCTTAGTGTGTATGCATGACAAGTGTCGAAAAACGTCCGTCCCTGCAGCCTTGTTATTGGATTAAAATGGACAAGGATCAGCAGAAGCTTCTAAACCCTTTCCCACATACAACACATTTGCAGCAGACGACATTGAAAACATCTACTCAAGATATGGAAAATCTCTAGAAATGAAGGTATGTATGATTACTGGGAAAAAATGAAAACATTATGTCAAAGGGAAAAATTGCTCGTTTTGAGCAATTCTCCTTTTGTCACAATGCTTCCAAAAACATGGAAATTCTAAAAAATGAAAGTATAATTATAACATAGAGTTGAAAACATTGCAGCAAAAGGAAAAATTGCTAATTTATTAGCAATTTCTCCTTTTGTCATCAAAATGTCATCTGCTGCCGATGGGTCGAAATACCTCTGCAACAGGGACAGGGTTAAGCTACTTGAATGCACACATTGATCTGGAATAATGCTAATCAATCATTAGTCGCCGGGCAGAAGCCCGCGACTTCTATTTTTAATAGCTTTTCGGAAATCACATGGGAGGAGGGATAATTATTGGAAAGAAACACATTAAGATGTTTTGAACATATTACAATTGTGTTTGTTTAAAAACACTAAGTAATGACACATCTAAAATGGAATAAACATTTCGATGTTTTAGGTATTTTTAGTTTCATTTTGTTGACTTGCATTTAAGTGTTTTTGTCTTATTTACGAAGACAAATGTGGTCCCTGCTAGACTTGCAACCAACTGCTATATGTCAATATTGAGATATATTGAAATAAAAATCACGTCAAATTCTACTTTCAATAGTAATGTTAACTTACTGAATGTTATTTTCATGTTCAAAAATATGTCTTGATTTGTGAAGAATTCATTTGATAATGTTAACTCGTGTATATCTAAAATATGAACTGTTTCTAACCTAGAACTGTTGATTACGTCACTACCGAGTACCGCCCGCATAGATGTGTAAATTTTGCACACGCTACTATATACTACTGTACTTACTGTGTGTGCGTTAACCAATGCGCGCACCTGCTTGCTTTTATGTAAGTCACGTCGAATTCTCCTTTTAATAGATAAGTATCAACATAAACTGGTAACAGAAACAAATAAGATTTTTTTGTGTGAAAATATGTCTCAAACATAAGCCTGTTTATCGGTCGTGAACGTCGAAACGCTTTTTCCTCAGTTTGTGACCTAGTTTCATATTGCCAAAATGTAAACAAAGCGAAGTAACCGGAAGTAACATGTAAACTTAGAAAAGTGACTTACGCAGACAAAAAATGTCGCACGACAAATTGATTTCTTAAACGTCACGATTGAGTGCATGGGTCGAATGTAGGAGAAAGAAATATACTATAGAAACGCTTTTTTCTCTCGAATGCAGTGGAATAAAACATGCACTAAAGCTTTGCCTGATTTTTTATTCACTTTCTTCGATGTCTGACACTCGACTCGATCTTGAAACAAAGGTCAACATTTTGAAAAAATGCTCAAACACCTTATTACAGATAGATAGCTAATATTACACACTTAAATGATTAAATATATGTGATATTAAATGTTTATTTGGCTTGAAACAAATTAAGAGAAGAACAAACTCTGATAAACAATAGATTTAGAAATAAAGAAAAACTGCTCTTTCGCACCCAATTAATTTCATACTTGCCACCTATTAAATAGTAATGGGACTCGCAACTGGCATTTCTCTTGCGCCAAACATATATTGTATGCATCAACGATTTATATAAACAATTTAGCTGATATGTTGTTTCAAGTGTGGTCTACTTTTTAAACATATGAGGATAAATTTTAACATCTGTGAAATATTTATTATAATTATTATTAAAAAGGAGGAAGTTAATGTCTTCAGCAATTTAACCGTTTTCTCAATGTTTTAAGCATTTAAAGGTTTTCATTGTTGCTTCAGACATGGAAAGGGTTTAATAGCTTTTTATTGCAGGTAGATTTAAATCCCAAAATGTATTAATTTGTTGTGGTTTTATTGACAAATACAAAACATCCAAAATCCTGACCAAAAGATATCCTGAAATTTGTAGATCTATGTGGAATTTCAAAAATCCTGGAATTAGTCCTTATGAAAACATTATGTGTATGTTTAGACTAATGAAAGTCAAGAATACATGTGTGTTAAAAAATTAATCAATGCAGTCTTTTCCGGCGACATTGATGCCTTGCATCAACTTTCTCTTGTAAAATGCCTATATTGCTTTTCTAGCAGCACCATTCAAATAGAACTGCACCCATACACTAGACTTAAACAAAAAGGTTGTTTTTCCCCAAATTATAATGAAGTAAAAAACAACCAAATTCTCCAATTAAAGTCCCTTGTTGAGGTTGTGCTGGTCTGAAAAACACAATTACCATTGTGAATCTGTAATTATTTTGCCATGATTACATATCTCTTGCATTTGCAAACACAAGTCTTTTCCCTCATACGACAATTCTGCAGCAGACGACTTTGAACCTATTTTGTCAAAAAATAGAAAATCTCTATAATTGAATGGATAACCTATGACTAAAAATGGAAAATATTGTGGCAAAAGGAGAAATTGCATGTTTTGAGCAATTCTTCTTTTGTCACTATGTTTTCAAATAGCCGTCTGCAGCAGAGGCATCAAAAAGCGTCTTCATGAGGGAAAGGGAAATGAATATGAATCGGACATGTTTTTCAGTCATTGATTAAGGAATCTTTTCAAAATTATTCAATAATTAAATTATGATTAACCCTTTCCCTCATAAAGACGCTTTCTGACGCCTCTGCAGCAGACAGCTTTTTGAAAACATAGTGACAAAAGAAGAAATTGCACAAAACGTGCAATTTCTCCTTTTGCCACAATGTTTTCCACTTTTAGTCATAGGTTATCCATTCAATTATAGAGATGTTCCATTTTTTGATAATATATGTTCAACGTCGTCTGCTGCAGAATTGTCGTATGAGGGAAAGGGTTAATGATTTATATGGGAGGTGAACAGTAGTAATAGCTCTGCAATGGATCCTTCTGATTGGTTCATTGATATATAGACACATACATGATTTAATGTAGGGTTACAACCTCATGCAATAGAAAATTTAACAGGATCGTATTAGAATGAAGTCTACTTCGAGAATTGATAATCTTACACACAGGAATATTTATGTTATCTATCATTTGGCCAGCGCTCTGAAAAAAAAAGAACCATTTGGCAAACAATGTAGATTCAGGTCAGTCAGCTTATCAGCGCAATCTGATTTGACTCTGTTCTGTTTGTCAATTAGTCACAGTAGGATACCAAGTACTATTGACTGTAAAGCTGTATTTATTTAGAGCCTTACCATGGATAAACAGGCAAGTCTTTAAAGTCTATTTTATATTACATGTTATAATTACATTAAGGTTGGTTTTTGCAGACCACTGCTGATTTCATCAGTAACCTTTTCCCACTCAACCAACTCTGCAGCAGACGATACTTTGTCAACTATATGGAAACTCTCTATAAATGAAAGAGCAATTGTTGACTAAAGTTAAAAAATATTGTGGCGAGTGATTTTTCCTTTTGTCACAAAGTCTTCAAAGGGGATGCCTGCTGCAGAGATGTCAGAAAGCGTATGTATGGTTAACCCTTTCCGTCATATAGACACTTTCTGATGCCTCTGCAGCAGACGGATTTTTGAAAACATAGTGACAAAAGAAGTAATTGCTCAAAACGAGCAATTTCTCCTTTTGCCACAATGTTTTCCACTTTTAGTCATAGGTTATCCATTCAATTATAGAGATTTTCTACTTTTTTACAAAATATGTTCAAAGTCGTCTGCTGCAGAATTGCCGTATGAGGGAAAGGGTTAACACCCTTACAGTGCAGTCAGGGCTTAATCCTTTAAGTTGATATATACTTCTGTCAAACAAGTTTTTCACATTAAAAGTTACTAGATCAATTCGTACCTGAGCTGACTTTGTATTAAGAAGATGTTCTCTTTTTCTTGACTAGGACTGTAGCAGGTTTTCTCACTAGGGGTTCTTACATCTCTACTGCTGGTTGTAGATCGGGAAGGGGCGTAGTCTTCAAAACTGTACAGCTCCGGGGTTTTACTGGTCTCCCTTGCTACCCAGTCATCATGGCTAAAATAAAGTCATTTCTTAAACCTTTTCCCACATACAGACACTTTCTGACTACTCTGCAGCAGGGAACTTTTGAAAACATTGCGGAAAAAGGATAAAATGATCATAATGAACAATTTATCCATTTGAAACAATGATTTCAACTATATTTTCATATAGAGATTTTCCATATTTTTGCCTAGATATATTTCAAGCCGTCAGCTGGAGATTTGTTGTACGAGGGATTTTTGCCTTGAGATATGTCAAGTCTTGTCTTGCAAATTTGTTGTATGAGCAAAATTGATTAAAACCCTTTCTCACAGACAACAAATCTGCAGCTTTGAAAACATCTGGGCAAAAACTTCACGGTGGCAAAGTCCACCTACCAATTGATTTCAAAATTCATCTGCTGCAAATGCTTGAAATAGAATCTGCATATTGGATCACTTTTACTTTTAAAAACATTGAAGGAAGAGGTGCCTGAATTATATGTTTATTCATGCAGATTTTCCTTCTCTTTTTAACTTTGAAAGAAGAGGTGCCTGAATTATATGTTTATTCATGCAGATTTTCCTTCTCTCTTTAACTTGTCTTGTTTACAACTGTTATTTAAAGCAAATACGAAAAGCTGCATCTGGCAATTAGGGGTCTTATAGCATTTTTGTCACATTAAACCCTTTCCCCCATACAACAAATCTGCAGTAGAACATTTTAAATATATAGGCATATCGTTGGCTTGGCGTGAAATGGTTGTAACTAACATTGGTAATTTGTTACCAAGGTTAATCACCTCGCCATAAAGTCTTTATAAGCGTTAAATCATTTTTCTTGGTAAACAATGGAAACTTAGGTGCCATTGCTCGTTCTGAACAATGTCACCTAAGTTTGCATTGTTTACAAAAGATTCAAAATTGCCCTGCCCCTAAACCAGGTTTTTTAGTTACAACTGTTTCACGCCAAGCCCTCGATATATTATGAAAATCTCTATAAATAAAATGTAAATATTTTGCAAAGAATTAAAAACATTGTGACAAAAACAAATTGCTCATTATGCGCAATTTCTCCTTTTGATACAATGTTTTCAAACGTTGTCTGCTGCAGAGGCATAAGAAAGCATCTGTTTGTGGAAAAGGGTTAATGTTTAGTCTTTAAACCAGCAGGGAAAGACCAAAGTTTTTTTGTCAGAAGGGTATATCATGCTAAACCTTTCCCTAATGTAGAAAATTTCTGACACATCTGAAGCAGACGACTTTTGAAATCATAGTGACAAATGGCGTAATTGCTCATAACTCATTCAATAATCATACTATCATTTAAAAAGATTTTCTATATTTTGGACTTGATAATTTCAAAGTCGTCTTCTGCTTAACATGTTTGGGGACATTGAATGAAGGCTCTAACAAGACAGTTCAAATGCACAGGTTGCCAGTCTCCGGTGTTCCCATATGTAGCAAAGATCCCATATCTCAAGACGCATCTCATATATGACATACATTGTATCAAGTTAGGTATTATTCTGACATAAATGCATCTCTTACCTAAAAGGGAAATAACACTGTCATTTGCAATCAATATTTAAAATCAAAGTTATCTCCCTTTACATAAAATGGCCATACGCAAACAGACTCACCCTTTTCCACATGCAATAATTCTGCAGCAGACGCCTTTGAAAAGATCTATGCAAAACTATGGAAATTATCTATAAATGAAAGTTAATTACCGAGAGTTGAAAACATTGGTGCAAAAGTAGAAATTGCTAATTGGGCAAAAGGAGAAATTGCTAATTGTAATTTCTATCAGATCCATCTTAGTGTGCCAGCAGGTGAGAAAAGATTAACCGTTTAACTGACCAAGCAGACGAATTCTGCAAAAGTATAGTGGGGGAAATGAGTGCTAAATAAAAGCCAATGTCTCCTTTTCCCATAATGCTCTCAATTTTGTATCTAAACCCTTTCCCTCATATAGACGCTTTATGACGCCTCTGCAGCAGACAGTTTTTTGAAAACATAGTGACAAAAGAAGAAATTGCACAAAACGTGCAATTTCTCCTTTTGCCACAATGTTTTCCACTTTTTGTCATAGGTTATCCATTCAATTATGTTTTGACAACATACGTTCAAAGTCGTCTGCTGCAGTATTGTCGTATGAGGGAAAGGGTTAAAATCACACTTCACTTATAAATAGCTCATTTCATCAGATATCTTAATGGCAGATCATTTTATAAATATCATATCATGGAAACATTTGCTGTTCCTCAAAGCTCTGAAGGAATATTCTAATTTTGTTAAGTGAACTTGGACTTATTCCATTGTTGTAAATCATAAATGTCTCACAAACCTATTATCTCTTTCCTTGACGGGAAAGTCGTCAATGTTGATTTCAAATACTTGGAAGAGCTCACTGGTCAGTTGTTCATGAGAGATGTAAACGTCTGCCAGGGGCATATCGACACCTCTCCGACTCCGCCTGCTGCTCATCCTTCTCCATCAAGAGACAACCAGACACCCGTCTGTAAAATACAAAATAATATCTTCATTATAACCAACAAAAACGTCATCCATTAGAGTTGGAATCTGCAATGCAAACCTTTCCTCTGAGTCCAATGCTTGTTAATTGCGCTAAACAACATGATTACATCACCTTTGGAATTTCTGATATTCATTGGTCCAGATCGATAGCAAATATAACTGACTGCGCGCATTCGTAAATGGGTTCTGTGTTTCATAATTTTGAAACTTGGAAATTTGTATCAATGCACAAAATGATTTCTTCTGAAATTCATGCAACATCTTAATTTTAAATGTCTCGCCAGCTTGATTTAATTTAATTTCCATGGAGATTTTCACTTTTTTATGTTTACAGAAAGAGGTTTTCGTATCTGCGATCTGAATGGATGTTGCGTGCAGTAAAAGATTGGAATGCATCCTATTTTTTTAAGTAATGGCTAAACACCAAAACAGCAGTTAACAAGAAACCGCTGAAGACGGTAAGGCCGGATTGTCGGCAATTTGACCTTGAAAATTGACAAACAAAGGTCAAGGCCAAAGTAACCATAGAAATCAATAGATGTTGTTACTGGTTACCTTCAGGCAAAGTTTTAAGTTTGTAACCCTTTCCAGTGCTGAGATTTTGCCTCAACCTGAAACTTTAACCAAAATGTTGACGGACAGACCGACAGACAGACGGACGAACAGACGGACATCGCCAATCTATAGACCGGAATTGCTAGACCAATCCGGCCAAAAATCACACAAGCGTTGTATAGAATAAAGCATAATCACCAATCGTTGGTGGTTGATGACGGAGAAAACCATAAAGCATCTAACATTCAGAAATTTTGAAATAAACTCTTTCCCACACACAGGCAGTTGCATTTTGATGCATCTACAGCAGTAGACTTTTGAAACATTGTGGCAAAATGGGTAATTGTCTATAGAATTGTATTTATAGCTATAGCAGATGAAGAGTAATTTCTGCTTCTCTCAAAATGTTTGCAAAATTCCTGGAGAGAAGTCACAGAGCTCTAGATATGGGGTGTTTTGCACTTTCTAAAATCCCTTTAACCCTATAGTGTGGGGTACTTAACCCTTTCCCTCATAAAGACGCTTTCGGACGCCTGTGCAGCAGACGGCTTTTTGAAAACATAGTGACAAAAGAAGAAATTGCTCAAAACGAGCAATTTCTCCTTTTGCCACAATGTTTTTTCCACTTTTAGGTTATCCATTCAATTACAGAGATTCTCTATTTTTGGACAAAATATGTTCAAAGTCGTCTGCTGCAGAATTGTCTTATGAGGGAAAGGGTTAATGAATTGTCTCAGTGAGTCGATTCTATAGAGTACTCCCATCACATTGCATAAAAAGATAGATATTGTGGGAAAAAGACCTCGATGGTTTCATGTAAAATAGTTGTTACTACATCTTTCACTACATCTTGAAAGATGTAGTTACAACCATCTTGCATGAAGCCCTCGAGTCCTGTTAACACCTTCTAATCAGGACCTCTGAGTCAAATGTCACCTGTTTTAGGTAGAGGGTTGATCTAAAGATCTACAGATAAAAAAAAATGTAAGAAAAAAAGTTCAATATTTGTGAATAATAAGCTTAAATTACTGTCAAGTGAATGGATCTAGTCTGCCATCTACCCTTTCCATGAACCCATTCAAACATACAGACAAAACATGCCACCTCTGCAGTGGACAACTTTTGAAAAAAAGAATGCGCATTCTCCTTTTGCCACAATGTTTTTAAAAGTCATCTGCTGCAGAGGCATCAGAAAGCGTATATATTTGGGAAAGGGTTAAATTTCCGATAAAATATTTCTTTTCTCAAATGTTTGCAAAGCAGATGACTCTTAAATTGACATTTAAGTTAATGGCTATAAAGAAATTGCTCCCCTTACATTTTTCAAACCGTGTCAAAATTGGATAAATTCTCTAACTGAGTTCAATACTTGGGTGATTTATTACTAATATTTGCAATAAAACAAGCCATTATAAATAACATTTATGTACTCTATTAAATTTAAGATTGAGTTCCACATGAAGCCATTAAAAACAAGATTGTCAGAAGTAGCACAATTTTGTTGCAACATTTATTATAGTTTGCATGCATAATGCTTAACCCTTTCCCACATCTGCAAATCTACAGGAGACAATTTTGTGAACTTTTGGGCAAGAAAAAAATGATGTTTACAAATGAAGTTTTAATTGTTTAAATAGAGTTGAAAACATTGTGGCATGAGAGAAGAAATAGCTAGTTCTGAACAATTTCTTCTTTTGCCACGATGTTTTTAAAAGTGTTCTGTTGCATATGAGCTTGTTAGTGGGAAAGGGTAACAATAAGATTTTTAAACATCAAGTGTTTCAGGGGTTGTGAGGACAAACTGATATTGGCCAAGTAAAATCCATTATTGATATCATTCATAGATACAATGTGCCTGCTTACAAGACACAACAAGTCACCTTTATGCCCCAAGTAGCCTCAAGTTAAAATCATTGATTGCCAAACTCCCACATGCAGGTGCATTTTAAAACATCAGCATCAGATACTTTCACCTCAATGTTTTAACCTTTTCCCTCATACGACAATTCTGCAGCAGACGACTTTGAACATATTTTGTCAAAAAATAGAAAATCTCTATAGTTGAATGGATAACCTATGACAAAAAGTGGAAAACATTGTGGCAAAAGAAGAAATTGCTCGTTCTGAGCAATTTCTTCTTTTGTCACTATGTTTTCAAAAAGCCGTCTGCTGCAGAGGCGTCAGAAAGTGTCTATATGAGGGAAAGGGTTAAACCCTATCCTTACATTTATAAAGATTTTCCATATTTTTGCCTAGATATGCTGAAGTTGTATGTAAAAGAGGTTTATGACAAATTCATTTTGCAGTCTGATCTTGGTGTAAAATATTTTAAAAAGTGAACAGGCCTATTAGTGTTTGAAAGTTTAACTCTATAACCTGATATGATATTTCCCAATTTGTCTGCATTGAAGACATAAGAGACAAAAACAATGTTATACTAAGAAATCTGCTATTACAGTTTTATAGGAATAAAATGCAAGCATTGTGGGGGATGTGAAATTGCTCATATATAAGCAATTCCTGCTTTTCCATACTGTTTTTAAAAGTCATTTGCTGCAAAGACGAAAAAAATATGGTCTGTATCAGGTAGAGGATTGATATTGACGTCCATAAAAGCTTTCATCAATAGATACCCACTTGTGACACAAAAACGCCACTTGGGGCTAACAACCAACCTCGAGTGAAAATCAATGCTGGGCAAACAATCATTAATATCTAAAAGACCACCTGTAGCAAAGGTATCACTGGATTCATTAGTAACTGGAAGCTGAAGCTTGTGATCAATTTTTGTAATTAATTGTTCCTAATAGTTCCACCTATCCAGAGCTCTGCTAGGGGCAATTCAAAGATTAAATCTAACATTTTTTCTGCTTGTTTCAAGATTGAATTAGTTATGTTTTGAAACATCAAGAAATATTTACTTAACTATAAATGCCAACACAAGGTTGATTTTGTCTACAGGTAAATTGTAACTTACGGCTGACTTTTTAACAGTATTTCTGGTAGTAGCTGCTGCCCTCCTTGGCACTCAGGGTTGCAAGGTTAGCATAATGACACACCGTCTGGTGTCAGTATGAATGGACCAGTAGTACTGGTAACTTACCAAGGAAACGGTATGATATAACTGAAACAATTGTTGAAAACGGCGTTAAACACCAAACAATCAACTAGATGGTTGGTTTTGTCTCCCCCATTACAGTTTGTCAATGATTGTTATACTGAAACCTTGACCTTCATATAAAGTGGTTGTTACATGCACTCTGCAAATCATCTTAGTATGGTTAACATTTGTGGCAAGTTATTTCAAAATCCTTCAAAGGGTTCAAAAGTTATAGAACGGACACAAAAAATAGTAATATGACCATTTGACCCCTAATTTCGCCCCTGATCTAGAACCGCAGTGGTTGTAACATGCGCTCTGCACATCATCTCAGTATAGTGAACATTTGTAGTGAGTTATTTCAAAAGCCTTTAAATGGTTCAAAAGTTATTAAGCAGAAACAAAATATGGTCATATGACCTTTGACCTCTAATTGCAACCTAGCTTGAACCAAAGTGGTTGTAACATGCGCTCTGCACATCATATCATTTCAGTATGGTGAACATTTGTGGCGAGTATTTTCAAAATCCTTCCAAGCGGTTCAAAAGTTATTAAGCGGACACAAAATATAGTCATCACCTTTGACCTCTAATTGCAACCTTGACCTTTAACCAAAGTAGTTGTGACATGCGCTCTGCACATTGTCTAAGAATGGTGAACATTTGTGGTGTCAGTAATTGCAAAATCATTCAAGGGGTTAAACCTAATTGAGCAGACACAAAATAAAGTCATATGAGCTTTGACCTCTAATTACAACCTTGACCTTGAACTAAAGTGGTTGTAATATGTGCGCTACACATCCTCTCAGTATGGTGAACATTTGTGGCGAGTTATTTCAAAATCCTTCAAGGGGTTCAAAATTGATTGAGAGGACACGAAATATAGTCATATGACCTTTGACATCTAATTTCCACCTAGACCTTGAACCAAAGGGGTTGTAGCATGTATTTTGCACATCGTCTCAGTGTGGTTTCTATTTGTTGCAAGTCATTTCAAAATCCTTCAATCAGTTCAAATTATTAAACGGACACAAAATATAGTCATATGACCGTTGACTTGTAATTGCGACCTTGACCTTGAACCAAAGTTTTTGTAACATGCACTCTGCACATCGTCACAGAATGGTGGACATTTGTGGCAAGTTATTTGAAAATCTGTTAAAGCTATTCAAAAGTTATTGATGTGACAAAATGGTCATATGACCTTAGGCTCTTCTAATTTCGACCTTAACCTTCAAGTTCAACCAAAGTGGTTGTAACATCTTCTCAGTATGGTGAACATTTATAGCAATTTATATTAAAATCCTTTTAGCGGTCAAAATGTTATGGAGTGGACATGAAACATAGTCATATGACCTTTGACCTCTAATTTTAACCTTGACTGTGAACCAAAGTGGTTGTTACAAGCACTCTGCACATCGACTCCGTATGGTGAATATTTGTGGCAATTTATTTTAAAATCCTTCAATTGGTTCAAAATTTATGGAGCGGACACAATTTGTGACGGACGGACAGACAGACAACCAGAACAAAAACAATGTCTCCCATTTTATTGGTGGAGGCATTTCAGTTATCTCACAATGTATTTCTGAGCTCTCTAACTGGACTCCAGTACTCCACAATAAATATTTGTCCTAGGCAAAGTGCTACCTTACCATAATACACTTTTAGTCCAACTGATGAAAGCAGAAATAAATTATCCCTTTCCCACATACAGATGCCTTGCAACTCACCTGCAGCAGACAACTTTTGAAATAACGTGGTAAAAGGAGAAATTGCTCATCATGAGCAGTTTTCCTTCTTGCCACATTTTTTTTCATCTCGTGTTGTCTGCTGCAGAGTTGTAATATGAAGGAAAGAGTTTAACAATACTATAAATCACAAGCCTAATGGCCTTCTGCAGACAATCTTCGAAAACACTGTGAGGAAAGGAATAATTGTTCAAAACAAGAAATTCCACCATTTACTTTTTTTTTTTTTAAGTCGGTACAATTTTCCAGGCATTACAATTTTCCAAAATATTCAGAATTTTTTGGTTACCGGTACATTTTTAGATATGTGCAAGGCTGGGGATTTCATGTTGTTTTCAACAGTAATACAGTAAAATCCCAGCTACAGATTAACTTATCACACATTGTGACAAGTTCACATTTAGATGTTCCACTTTGGGATGGTTGTTGTCTCACACCTCCTCATATTGTTTGGATCCTTGTTGTCTCGCACTCCCTCATATTGTTTACCCGCGCGGTACCAGCTAGTTGATCAGAAAAAAAATGTAGCAAGGAACTATAAACTGACGTCAATATTCTAAAATCTGTAAAACTGAACCTAAAGAACTGTCGTCATCCGATATCCAGCGTCTATAAATCACAAGGAAATAATGAATGACCATGACGTAATCAGTTTATATCGATACTATATACTTGATGTGAAGTGTCAGTTTGATTTATCCACTGTTGTAATCCATGGTAAATAAACTGTAACAGGTGAATCAAATATTGCCATGCAGTACACTAGTCTCAAAATAATAGCAAAAGACATTCTTATCCTGTGATGTTAATATGCTATTTTAATCCTTTCCCACTTGCAGACGACTTTTGAAAACATTGTGGCAAAAGGAGAAATTTCGCCATTTTCCACAAGATTTTCAACTGTATTTGTTGATTAATTATATCTTCATTTTGAGAGATTTCCCAATTTTTGTCTATGTGTTTGTTTTCAAATGCTGCAAATTTGTTGTAGGTGGGAAAGGGTTAAGTTTTGTTGTAGATTGGGAAGGGTTAAGTAGTTCTTTCACTTAATTGGGACCGGCACCCATATCACAATGGTTATGGTGGGTCAGCTATATTTTCATGAAAGCCCATATGTAAAATTTCAAGACTCTACCATAACCCGAGTTTATAATTTATGGCATTAGGAAAGCAAACAAATGACTGCAAAGCAATATGCCCAGACAACTTCTTTGAAGTTTTAGATCTTTTGTTTTTTATGTAAAAGACACAACTAACAATTTATGGAGAGTGATATAGCGTACTTATGACGCAATGGATTAAACCAACTCTCATTAACCCTAAAATTCCTCATACAGGACGTTCAGAAAGTTTTGAGACAACGTCCATTTAACACTGTTCCTTTGACAAATCGTTATGAAACTTAAGCATGTATGAGACTATTATATTTCAAAAGCTTATGTTCAGATTATAGTATTGTGATGTCAGCATATTTTTATATTCGTATCCATAGCAACATGTGTTGTAAAGACCCGGCGCAACCCTAAATGTCTTGATTACACTGCACTATATTGAACACACAATCATAATAAAAATGTGTGAAACGTTGTAAAACATACATGACGTCATACCTTTTTCATAACATCATTTGCTGAAAGTATTCCGGAAGTAATAATTTAAATACATGCACCTAGAGAATCATACATACTAAGCACATAATGCAGACGCAAACAAAAGAGGAACAGCGGATTTTCATTAAAAAATTGGGTCAACCTCGGGAAAACGCCACCGGAAACAACGCTGTTGGAGAGGGCTTATAGCTGAGAATCTTTGAGCAGGGTACTTGTAGACAGATGGAATGAAAGTTTCCGTGACGGTAGAACATGTACAAAGTACAAACACATATCTAGTCATCCATCTGTGGTTGATGAAAAGGTTGCGATTATGTAAAGAACGCGCTTAATACAGATCGGCGAATGACTGTGAAGGATATTGCAAATTTGTGCTATATTGGTGGAGCGACTGCTCACATGATTTTGACAGAAGATTGTATTTGAAAAGTGGATGAAAAGACATGAGAAATGTCTACAGTGCATCGGGCAATTCTTTGAGAAGGAGTTAAATTAGGAACTGCGTTAAAACAGCATTATTGTTTAGACGTTACATGAAAACGACGTTACTGCTTCGGGGACCTTGTATATATCGTTTTCTATGTATTGTTGTTAACGTATATATTGCATTATTTGTATGAAAATTGTACCATTCAGTAGATTATAACTTAAAGATACACTGTGCAAATTATCATTCACCGTTTCCGACTTATCATTAAAAAACAAAAATTGTCTCAAAACTTTCCAAATGTCCCTCGTACAACAAATCTGGCAGCAATCAACTCTGAAAACATCATGGCAAAATTATGATAAATCTCTAAATAAAAGTATAATTACAGAAAAGAGTGGGGAACATTGTGACAAAAGAAAAATTTGCTCCTGAGAAAAAGAGTTAATATCTACTTGTACAGTAAAATATAATAGGAGGCAAATATCTGAACAATAGTAAATGTTATTTCAGAAATTAGAAACCTTCTGTTTGTTTGTTTCCCAAGTATTGTCCAGATGTATTGACATGAGAGTGCACACATTTTATTGATACCAGCCTTTACATATTGGTTTTGGGGTAAGACAGGTAGACAGACGGTTATAATTGCTGGTAATAAAACCTGCATGTTTAGTGAATACCAAAAATGCATGAATGTTTACGAGCCTTGTTAAGATTGCCTTTGCCAAACACATATATGTTTACACAGACGTGACATCAAAAATCAGTTCTATCAAGAAAAGAGCAAAACTATCTCAGAAATAGACCAACGTTCACAAAACATCAAGTCTTTGACCTAGTCGCAATTTTGATTGTTATCAGAGTCTCCCTACCTAAAATATCCTTGATTTATTTATTTTATGAATATTTGAGCCACCAACCATACATTTTTGCAACCAGTGTAGATACATATATAAACATGTGCATCTGCACAGTGTGATCGGGCACTGCATTGTTTTAAAATTTGTCACAGATTGTTTCAAGCAACTTTTTTTCCTGACATAATGAATATGGAACAGAGAGTGCAGGCAGTGCAGGTAGATCTTTATTTGCACTTGGAATATAAGCACATCAACCATTCCTGATTTTTCTTCAACCCTTTCCGCCTCTGCAGCAGACGGCTTTTTAAAAACATAGTGACAAAAGAAGAAATTGCACAAAACGTGCAATTTCTCCTTTTGGCACAATGTTTTCCACTTTTTGTCATAGGTTATCCATTCAATTATAGAGATTTTCTATATTTTGACAAAACATGTTCAAAGTCGTCTGCTGCAGAATTGTCGTATGTGGGAAAGGGTTAAATATTGAAGTTAAAATAAAGTATTACAAACCTGTGATCAAAGTGAAGGAATCAAACTAACCTGGGTAACATCATTTCCAACAGCCCACCAAACAGTGTGCTATATTTGCTGTGACAAATACAAGTGCCATTTTCACAGATTATCAAGTACATTTGTATTTACAGTTCTTAGGAGAATCCTGAGAGTTGCTGTAAAATTACTCTCAAAAAGCCATACTTAAAATTTGGATAGGGTGTATTAAGCCATACTATCAACAAATGTGTTGCATACTACATGCTTAACCCTTTCTGTGAAATAGACACATTTTGATACTTCTGCAGCAGACAACTTTAGAAAATCTTTATTGGAAGAGGAAAAATTACATAAAAAAAGCAATTTCTACTTTTCCAATGAGGTTTTCAACTTTGTATCAAAATCAAAATTGAAGATTTTTCAAAATGATCCAATTTTTTTCTAAAGACAATTTGAAATCAAACATGAGTCAAAAGTTAATTAATAGTTTGATGTTTTACGGCCCTTTCATCAATTTTTCAGTTATATCACGGCATTTCCTGGATAAGTTACCAACACTTCTGGTCCATTTATCCGGACACCAGCCAGCCAGTAGTAATGCTAACCCCGCAACCCCGAGTGCCAATGAGAGGCAGCCATTACTACCAGATTTAACCCTTCCCTCATATAGACGCTTTCTGATGCCTCTGCAGCAGACGGCTTTTTGAAAACATAGTGACAAAAGAAGAAATTGCTCAAAACGAGCAATTTCTCCTTTTGCCACAATGTTTTCCACTTTTAGTCATAGGTTATCCATTCAATTATAGAGATTTTCTACTTTCTGTTAAAATATGTTCAAAGTCGTCTGCTGCAGAATTGTTGTATGAGGGAAAGGGTTAAAGTCTTTGGTTTGTCACCCTGCCGGGGTTCGAACCCACAACCTCCCACAACAGGAAGGACCCTCTTCCACTACACCACAGAGACAGTAGGAGAAACTGCCTGACATTGCAGACTAAATTCTATTTAAATAACTTGTGTAGTTTAAAATCTGGATATATTGTTTATTACCTTATTCATTCAAATTTAATTCCATCTCCAATAGTTTTATTACATGCAATGAAAAAAGAATCTTATTGTATTAGTCAGCTAATCAAAATCATTTAGAAACAGGCAAAATATCAGCAGTTGAATACCTCTCAATCCTATCCAAGGTAATTACATGTCATAAGCATCCCAAGTATAGAAAACTCGCACTTAATCACCACAATGGCCTGCATTTATTGATACTTATAAAGACACACTATTGCAAAGTTATTTCATATCGTAAATGGTTAATATCATCAAAAACACGTTAGCTTCAAAAGGGGTGGAGCTGAAAATGCACTTACATTTCAGGTTAAACGAAAATTTCATTTTTGCCAATAAAAAAGTGTCGTATAATAAAACCGTAAGTGGTATATCTCTATGAGTTCAATGATACTTAGTGAAAGATTTATAAGTTTGTAGATATACTTCACCCTTTCCTTCATAGAAGAGCTTCTCAGCAAAAATGCTTTTAAAACCATTGTCGGGAAATGGAGAAATTGTTTCCAAACTCATTATCAAACTAATAATGTTTCTAATACGTCAAAAAAAAATGAGCATTGGTTAACAACATACTGTAGCAGAAGACTTTCAAAACATCTAGGCAAAAGCAAATATATTTGGTTCGAGTTGTCGTTCAATGCAGAGGAGTCAGATTGCGCCTGCAAGGAGGAAAAGGTTATGGGTAATAATGAAACGAAATTCAATAAGCAGTTATTAACCCTTTCCCTCATACGACAATTCTGCAGCAGATGACTTTGAACATATTTTGTCAAACAAATAGAAAAACTCTATAATTGAACGGATAACGTTACTATGACTAAAAAGTGGAAAACATTGTGGCAAAAGGAGAAATTGCTCGTTTTGAGCAATTTCTGCTTTTGTCACTATGTTTTCAAAAAGCCGCCTGCTGCAGACGCGTCGAAAAGCGTTGAACTAAAATAATTTTTAAAACTTTCTTTCACATTGCATAAATGGGCTAAGTCTATGTGGAAAAGCAGCCAGTTGCTTGGGAAGATTGTTGTGTGGAGTACTGGTGTGAGAAAACCAGGAAATGCATAAGTAGGTGAACTGGCTGCCGTGATATAACTGAGAAATTGTTGAAAACGGCGTTAAACCCCAATCAATAAATCAATCAATCACATTGCATAAACAAGAATCGCATTTCTCTAGTAAATAATTATAATTATTAAACATTCTCAATTTACAATATTACTGCAGACACTGTTCACAATGTAATAAATACAGTTTACTAAGGTGATAACGCCAATGAACTCAGAATTCAGAATTGTTATTAGCACAGAAAGGCCTCTGGTCCAAAATACATAACATTTGGATTATAAATCCAATATTCAAACAATATTGTTATGTCCTTGACTATTCAAAATTATTAACAGTTTGCATGCAATGTTTGAAGCTAGAAGGACATTGTGGCCTGTATTAACCCTTTTTCAATTGTAAGTGCATTGTGATGCAACCGCAGCAGAAGTCTTTTTGAAAACTAAATGTAAAACAAGAGGCCCAAAAGGGCCAGTAAAGCTCCACTGCCATTAGGCAAAAATTAACACTCCAAACAGCCCCGCCCCCCTGATCACCATGTTTTTTAACCAATCAACATGGCTTGAAGGAATCAGATAGAGGGTCACTCAATGAACATTTCTACAAAATTATTTGAAAATCTGCCTGACCCTTTTGGAGGAGAAGACTTTTTAAGTTTTCACTATAGCCATATAAGGCAAAATGGCCCCGCCCCTGGCGGTTGAAAACATTGTTGCAAGAGGAGAAATGGGTCATTATGACCAATTTCTCCTTTTGTCACAATGTTTTCAAAGTCATCTGCTGCAAAGGCGTCTGTATGAGGGCATGGGTTAAAGTCATGAACACATTCAAGGTAGCTACTTACGACAGAATGTAAATTTATAAACCCTTTCCCACATACAGACGCTTTCTGCGACCTCTGCAGCAGACAACTTTTGAAAACATTGTGGCAAAAGAAGAAATTCCTCTTGATGAGCAAATTCTCATTTTGCCATTGTTTTAAACTCTTTTCAGTAATTACACTTTCATTTTCAAGCTTTCAATAGTTTTGCCAAGATGTTTTCAAAGTCGTCTGCTGTAGATTTGTTGTATGTGGGAAAGGGTTGATAGGACCCAGATTCTTCTGATTTTAAAAAACCTATTAGTCAATATTCCTTTTGAAGTTGACCTTTTCTATATTACAGTTGATTGTGTACACCTTTGCAGCAGAAGACTTTAGAAAAGGGAAATCCACAAAAGCTGTCAAATCTAGTTACTAAATCTCATTATAGCAGACATCTCACAAAAGATGGTTAAACACAGTTTGCAAGTACAAGACAATATTTAATCAAGAGTTGAAGCACATTTATAATGGGCATTTTGTTTTCCCCTTTCCCACTTGCAGACACATTTTTCCACATCTGCAGCAGACAAATCTTGAAAAGAATATCAAAAGGAGAAATTGCTCATTATGAGCAATATTTCCTTTTGCAACAATGTTTTCATCTGTATTTGATAATCATACTTTGATTTAACCCTTTCCCACATACAATACATCTGCAGCACACAACTTTGAAGTTATAAAGTATAAAATATAGAAAAGCTCCATTATTGATATTATGATTATTGAATAGTGTTGAAATAATTTTGGCATATTGAGGAATTGCTCATCATGAGCAATTTCTCAGTTTGCCACAATGTTTTCAAT
Organism: Serripes groenlandicus; assembly: GCA_031761405.1. NCBI lineage: Eukaryota > Metazoa > Mollusca > Bivalvia > Cardiida > Cardiidae > Serripes > Serripes groenlandicus. The sequence goes on from JASEVX010000004.1 coordinate 97,962,339, forward strand.
AGTCATTTACTGCAGGGGCGTCAGAAAGCGTCTGTATGTGGGAAAGGGTTAAAATAGGAAATATTTCAAATTTCTGGATGGTTTTCAGATTTGCTTTATAAGAGAAAAGTTTAATATGTATATGCTAATAAGTCCACTGTAATAGTTGCCCATTCAGATGGTGTAGTGGTTAGAGCGCCCAACTGAAGAGTGTAAGACCAGGGTTGGATTCCTGGTAGGGTGATATAGACTTTAAATATGGTAAAGTTGTGACTTCCCTCCTTGATGCACAGTGTTGCGGCCAATGCTGTAATAGTAGGTCTTCGGTGGTGTTTTGGTTAGAGCATCCACCTGAAGAGCGGATCATACCAGAAACTTTAAATATGGCAGTTAAGTGGCTTCCCTCCTTGCCCAGATGCTCAGTGTTGCGGGAAATATGACTGATTCTCTGGCGTCAGCTAAAGCTTAAGAAAATGATTGATCAATTACCCAAAATACACTGTGATATGATTGAAATGCTGCTGAATGATACATGATACATGCTTATAATCAATCCACTGTACTGGACTTTTAGAAAGTTGCCAGGTATTGTCTGAAAAGTTGAATCACCAACTTACAGGTGTCTTTAAGCAAATTGTACTAATTCAGCTAATTTCAGGGAAAAATCCCTTTAAAGTTTACAAAAATTAGACTTATATTCATCAGTGATATAATAAAGTGTGAAAGTTTATCTGAAACTGTTAACAATTCTTTTATATGAAAATTATTTGGTCCAATATTTCCAATTCAATCATATTTCATATTCTTTATATCATTTTAACCCTTTCCAACACTAGAAACCCTCAACAGATGTCTTTAAAAGTATATCTGCAAAAGTATAGAAAGCCTCTTTTATTGAAAGTAATTTTTCTGTAAAGAGTTGAAAACATTGAGATAAAGGGAGACATAGCTCATCATGATTGTGACAATTCTCCATTTGCCACAATGTTTTTGTCTGTATGCGTGAAAGGATTACCTTATATTTTAACTTCATGCATATTCTGTAAAATGTTAATATCCAAAGAAATAGGATTTAAAATCTGTATGTAGCATCAAGCACACAAATTCTGTGCTAATAAGCTAGATGATCCATGGGAATTTTCCTACTTAGTGGTCAGCTGCTGCAGATGTTCCTTAAGACAATTTCCTATTAAGCAGACGTTCCTCAAGAAGATGCAGATCTTCAGAAGACATTGTCCTACTTAGTAGTCTGGGGCAGATGCTCCATAAGACATTATCCTACTTATAAGTCTGGGGCAGATGCTCCATAAAACATTGTCCTACTTATTTGCCTGGGGCAGATGCTCCACAAGACATTATCCTACTTAGTAGTCTTGGGCAGATGCTCCATAAGACATTATCCTACTTAGTAGTCTGGGGCAGATGCTCCATATTACATTATCCTACTTATTAGTCTGGGGCAGATGCTCCACAAGACATTTACCTACTTAGTAGTCTGGGGCAGATGCTCCATGAGACATTTACCTACTTAGTCTTGGGCAGATGCTTCATAAGCCATTGTCCTACTAAGTAGTCTGGGGTAGATGCTCCATAAGACATTGTCCTACTAAGTAGTCTGGAGCATCTTAGTCTGGAGCAGATGCTCCATAAGACATTACCTACTTAGTAGTTTGGGGCAGATGCTCCATAAGACATTGTCCTACTAAGTAGTCTGGGGCAGATGCTCTATAAGACATTGTCCTACTTATTAGTCTGGGGCAGATGCTCCACAAGACATTATCCTACTTAGTAGTTTTGGGCAGATGCTCCATAATACATTATCCTACTTAGTAGTCTGGAGCAGATGCTCTACAAGACATTATCCTACTTATTAGTCTGGGGCAGATGCTCCATAATACAGTATCCTACTTAGTAGTCTGGGGCAGATGCTCCATGAGACATTGTCCTACTAAGTAGTCTGGGGCAGATGCTCTACAAGACATTGTCCTACTTATTAGTCTGGCGCAGATGCTCCATAAGACATTTACCTATTTAGTAGTTTGGGGCAGATGCTCCATAAGACATTTACCTACTTAGTAGTCTGGGGCAGATGCTCCATAAAACATTATCCTACTTATTAGTCTGGGGCAGATGCTCCACAAGACATTGTCCTACTTATTAGTCTGGGGCAGATGCTCTACAAGACATTATCCTACTTAGTAGTCTGGGGCAGATGCTCCATAAGACATGATCCTACTTATTAGTCTGCCACAGATGTTCCATGGGACATTTTCCTATTAAGTCGTCTGCTGCAGATGTGCGCTAGGACATTTTCCTACTTAATTGTCTGCCACAGATGTTCCGTGGGACATTTTCCTTTTAAATTGTCTGCTGCAGATGTGCTAGGACACTAATTTTCCTACTTAATTGTCTGCTGCAGCTATTCAATAGGATGTTTTCCTATTAAGTCGTCTGCTGCAGATGTGCGCTAGGACATTTTCCTACATAATTGTCTGCAGCCAATATTCAATAGGACATTTTCCTTAGTTAAGTTGTCTGCTGCAGATGTGCGCTAGGACATTTTCCTAATTGATTGTCTGCAGCAGATTTTCAATAGGACATTTTCCTATAAGATGTTCCATAACACAATTTTCTACTGCAAATAAATCAAAACATTTCTGCATGTAGGAAAGAGACAAGAAAGCCCATTTAAAATACTTTTCACCCTGAGGAAAACTACTGAAGGATGGCATTTCTTATATAACATGTCAGGGATGTATGCTGTATGTCACTAATCTGAAAGATGGTATTAGTCATGGGTAAACCCTTACCTTAATGAATAGCATTTTCACATATCTGCAGCAGCTTACCTTTCAAAAACAAAAGGAACTACAGAATTAAGCTTTCATTAAAGTATAGGGGTTTTCTATATTTTTGCCTACATTGTTTTCAAATCATCTGCTGAAGATTTGACTATATATTATATGGTACTGAGAACTAGAAAACGACTACAAGACATGAATGTGAGCCCCTTACCCCAAACAAGAGGGCCTAGATGGCCCTAAATCGATCACCCGAGTGATTATACACTCGTAAATTAGAAGCAAATATTTAACTGCAAATATCTGGCAAAATTGGATCATTTGATCAGATTAAACTGCAAGGAGAGGACACTGTTAAACAAATAGCTATTTTAAAGGTAATTTATGGAGGAAAAGGATTTTTAAAATTTGGGTATTTTTCTCACGTTCTGATGCCGCACCAACCAAAGTTCTACACAGAATGTAAGTCTCTGAACATTTTTTAAAGAGGACCAACAAAGGAACATTCCTGTGAAGTCAAGTTGAAATTGGTCCAGTGGAATGGTAGGAGTTGTCATTTGAAGCTCAAAGTTCAATTTACCCCTTTTGTGATGATGCCTGGTTGCTAAGATTTTGTAACCAATCAATACGGCTTGAACAAATTGATTTCTATTCAATTTTCTTAAAATCAGACAGGCACTTTAATAAAAATGGAATTTTCAAATATTGTCATTTTGCCCCTTTTCTGATATCGCCTGACTGCCATGTTTATCGACAAATCAGTATGGCTTGAACAGTTCATAATGAACAATTTCTCCATTTGCCAGAATGATTTCAACTCTCTTTTGTAATTATATTTTTTATTTAAAAAAAACAAAAACAAAAAACAAGCAAATTCATGAAATTTATATCCCCCGCTTGCAGGAAATATTGTAGGAAAATGTTGAGGTTAGGTTTAAACATGTCAGTAGACTTTTTATTGAACATGTATTACAGGGTAAATTAAACGAACTTGGCCTAGGTTGTTACCAAGTTTGTGGCAGTTATTGCACGGAAACAGCAAGAAACGACTTTTTTTGTTAATTAAGGGACCAAAACTCCACCGAAAAAAGTCCACCGAAAGTGACGATCGAACTAGGCCTAGCCCTTAAGGCATTTAACCTTGTTACCTAGTTTGAAAAAAACCGGTTCACATTTGTGGCAGTTATTGCACAGAAACAACAAGAAACAACATTTTTTTTTTTAAATAAAGGGCCATAACTCCACCGAATAAAGTCCACCGAAAGTGACGATCAAACTTGGCCTAGCCCTTAAGGCATTTAACCTTGTAACCAATTTTGAAAAAAAACGATTCACATTTGTGGCAGTTATTGCACGGAAACAGCAAGAAACAACATTTTTTGTTAAATAAAGGGCCATAACTCCACCAAATAAAGTCCGCCGAAAGTGACGATCGAACTAGGCCTAGCCCTTAAGGCATTTAACCTTGTTACCAAGTTTGAAAAAAACCGGTTCACATTTGTGGCAGTTATTGCACAGAAACAACAAGAAACAACATTTTTTTTTTTAAATAAAGGGCCATAACTCCACCGAATAAAGTCCACCGAAAGTGACGATCAAACTTGGCCTAGCCCTTAAGGCATTTAACCTTGTAACCAATTTTGAAAAAAAACGATTCACATTTGTGGCAGTTATTGCACGGAAACAGCAAGAAACAACATTTTTTGTTAAATAAAGGGCCATAACTCCACCAAATAAAGTCCGCCGAAAGTGACGATCAAACTTGGCCTAGCCCTTAAGGCATTTAACCTTGTTACTAAGTTTGAAAGAAAACGGTTCACATTTGTGGCAGTTATTGCACGGAAACAGCAAGAAACGACATTTTTTGTTAAATAAGGGGCCATAACTCCACCAAATATAGTCTGCCGAAAGTGACGATCGAACTTGGCCTAGCCCTTAAGGCATTTAACCTTGTTACCAAGTTTGAAAAACAAAAATTCACATTTGTGGCAGTTATTGCACGGAAACAGCATGAAACAACATTTTGTGTTAAATAAGGGGCCATAACTCCACTAAATATAGTCCGCCGAAAGTGACGATCGAACTTGGCCTAGCCCTTAAGGCATTTAACCTTGTTACCAAGTTTGAAAAAAAACGGTTCACATTTGTGGCAGTTATTGCACGGAAACGAAGTGTGACAGACAGACAGACAGACAGACGGACAAACCGAAATTAATAACCCCCTTTTTTTCTTCGAAAAAGCGGGGGATAAAAAAAAAAAAAAAAAAAAAAAAATCCATATTTTTGCGAGTATGTTCTCAAAGTCGGCTGCTGCAAAATTTATTGTAAGTGGGAAAGGGTTAAGCAATGGACAACCCATACATGTACATGTCCATAATTTTGAAAATTTTACATTATTCAAGTTTACTGAGATAAGAAATAAATTATAAATAAGTAAATATGTTTTCTTAGTGGTTTTTTTTTAAAATCCAAGTGGATGTTGTTGGACTATAATATATGCTTAGCTTTGAGGTTACATTAGGAATCCGCTGTGGTTGAGTGGTTAGCGTCGGAGATTTCGAAACCGGGTGTCCCGGGTTCGATCCCCAGTCGCGGCACTACGGTCATGGTGGAGTGCCCTTGGGCAAGGCACATTTTCTAGCCTAGTACTGGTTTGTTTACCCAGGGATCATGAATAAGTGAACTGTCGCCGTGATATAACTGAAATAATGTTGAAAGCGGCGTGAAACCCCAATAAATAAATTGAGGTTACATTATGCAACTATAAAATGAAGGGTTCATTCAAATAAACTGATTGAATTCTAAAGATAGAAAATCACCCCTTCCCTGTAACAGATGACTTCAATGCCTTTGCAACAAAAATGTTGTTAAAACTTTGTGAAAAACAATCTTTTCTCATTTTTTTTTCGAAAAATACAAATTACACTTTTAAACATACACCCTATTCCTCAAAGCAGATGAATCTATAAAGATTAACTCTTTTCCTCATATAGACGCTTTTTGACGGCTCTGCAGCAGATGGCTTTTTGAAAACATAGTGACAAAAGAAGAAATTGCTCAAAACGAGCAATTACTCCTCTTGCCACAATGTTTTCCACTTTTAGTCATAGGTTATCCATTTAATTATAGGTTCTATTTTTTGACAAAATATTTTCAAAGTGGTTTGCTGCAGATTTGTCGTATGAGGGAAAGGGCAAGACAAAATATGGATGAAGTGTAAGGATTATTTCTCTTCATTAAAAATTTAATCCATTCAGACAAAGGTAGAAATATGCAATTAAGTGCATTTGACTCATATTTCAAAATTCTTATTGAACAGGGCCATAGTAGTTATAGATGTGATTTTAGGTTTGTTTTGTCTTTACCCTTTCTCAAATACAACATATCTGCAGAAGACGACTTCAAACTATCTCGAAATGAAAGTGTAATCATTAAATAGTATTGATTACATTCAGGAAAATGGAGAAGTTGCTCATGATAAGCAAAGAGTGAATGAACTAAATTATCCTTTTCCCACATACAACAATTCTGCAGCAGACGACTTTGAAAACATACCCTAAACAAATTGGAAACTCCCTTTAAATGAAAGTACAATAATCAAATAAAGTTGAAAACATGGTGACAAAAGGAGAAGTTGCTTGTTTTGAGCAATTTCTTCTTTTGTTGCAATGTTTAAAAAAAAAAAAACGTCTGCTGCAGAGGCATCTTTATGAAAAAGGGTTATACATACTGGAAATATTTTGAGAGAGAGTAAATATTTTTTCTTGGCAGAATGGGCAAGTCAGACTGCTGCGAGATATGTTGTAAATTAAATGACTCCCAAATACATAATTATGCATTTGTCTGCAGAAGCCGATTTGTTGAAAACACTTGAAAATGGGGAAATTGTTCATACATACTTTTGTCCACTTTGATAATCATAAATTCAACATTCAGTCTTTTTTTCCACATAAATGTTTTATCAAAATTTAGTTTAAATAGACAATTTAGAAAAAATCCAACCAAGTAATGAATTTTGTGATCAGCAGCCACCTGTCTTAAGCAGGCAGTTTTATCATTTGCCTTGGGTGGCTGCTGATCCCATTTTAGTTTGACTGTACATGTAATCAATAATTTATTTACCATCGGACATTTATTATAAGAATTCTTATCCCATTCTTATGAAATTTCTCTATATAGTGGCAACATTTCCATATTGTTTTAATCAAATCCATCAAATCATGCCTTAGATATTGCTCTGGACAGACGGACAGACGGACATTATGCCAAACCATTATCCCACCCCTTTTCACAGGGGATACATACAGATGCTATGGAAGGGTCGGTCCATACAATGAAAAGATGATCTGGTCTCTAATTATTGGAGAACAGCAGTCTATATCTTTCATTATGAACAGCTAATGACTGATTGCCTTGGCTTTAAACCCTTTCCCACAAACAACAAATGTGCAACAGACGACTTCAAAAATGTCTACTCAAATATATGGAAAATCTCAATAATTGTAGATATAATTTCTGAAAAAAGTTTAACATTTTGTGAGAAAAGGCGACATTGTTTATTTTGAGCAATTTCATCTTTTGTCACAATGTTTTCAAAAGTTGTCTGCTGCAGATGTGGGAAAGAGTTGATTAATAAGCTGATGATATTTCACAACATATCATTGTTTTTCGAAACCACCTAAGAATAGTGTGTTAACCCTTTCCCTCATATAGACGCTTTCTGACGCCTCTGCAGCAGACGGCTTTTTGAAAACATAGTGACAAAAGAAGAAATTGCACAAAACGTGCAATTTCTCTTTTTGCCACAATGTTTTCCATGGAGATTTTCTATTTTTTGACAAAATATGTTCAAAGTCGTCTGCTGCAGAATTGCCGTATGAAGGAAAGGGTTAAAGGATTGACAAAATGATGATTATTACTTTTGACAAGTAGTGATTAGAGGGGAGGGTAAAATTATGCTAGCTCTCTATCATTTACAAATTGTTGATTCTCTTTTCATAATCCTCTCCCACATAGAAAAAATCTACAGCAAGCGACTTGTAAAATATCTTGGTAAAAAAAAAAATCTCTGTAAATGAAATTATGTATATTAAAAAATAGAAAATCTCTATAATTGAATGAATAACCTATGACTAAAAGTGGAAAACATTGTGTCAAAAGGAGAAATTGCTCGTTTTGAGCAATTTCTTCTTTTGTCACTATGTTTTCAAAAACCCGTCTGCCGTAGAGGCATCAGAAAGCGTCTATATGAGGGAAAAGGTTAACATTACATTATTTTACTATTCATTGCTTTGTTCACAAATATCAATACCAAAAATAATAAGAGCCACAACATAGATAAAACAGCCCTCGTGACTTATAATGCAGATAGTTCAGCCCGAGATCAGCCTTGGTCTGTACAGTCTGCCCAATTTCTTCTGTCTTTGGGTTTCAGAATCTCTGGCACTTCTAAAGCCTCTGACAAATTAACATGACCACAAGAAGACCAAAAAATTAAAACCGAGTTAGAATTCAATCAGATTCAGAAACATCACATTACATTTTTTCTGATGGCTTGACTAATATTATAAGGATTCCATGGTTTTACATCTCAAAACATGAGTAGACAAAATGCTTTACCATTTCCCATATGCAGATGCTTTCTGACACCACTTCAGCAAATGACTTTTGAAAACTTTATGGCAAAAGGAGACATTGACCATAATGAGCAATGTCTCTTTTTGACACAATGTTTACAACTTTATTCAATTATTGTTCTTCTGTTTCAAAACTTTTGCCTAGATGTCTTCAAAATTGTCAGATTTATCTATGTGGGAAAGGTTAACTCATTACCTGATATCATGCATTTCAATTGAAACTTTGACAGAAAAAAATCTGATTTGATATAATAAATTATATATTCAGTTTTTCCGGATATGTCATGGCCGCCATTTCAACTATCTATCTTACTTAAACCATCAGTTCACACAAATTTCATCCAAAGCTACTGGCTACCTTCTAACATAGTTATTTATTTATTGGTATTTTACGCCGCTTTCAAAATCCCCAACGCTAACCACTCGACCACAGCGGATTCCTTCTAACATTGGTGGAAGATGAATGATGCTAGTCACAATGATTTGCAATTATTGGAAAGAGCAGGGGATTTAACTCATGCCCCCAGGATTGATAGAACCCTCAACCCTTTCCCTCATACGACAATTCTGCAGCAGACGACTTTTAACGTATTTTGTCAAAACATAGAAAATCTCCATAATTGAATGGATAACCTATGACAAAAAGTGGAAAACATTGTGCCAAAAGGAGAAATTGTTTCGTGCAATTTCTTCTTTTGTCACTATGTTTTCAAAAAAGCCGTCTGCTGCAGAGGCTTCAGAAAGCGTCTATATGAGGGAAAGGGTTAACTCCCTAATTACGGCTGTTCCATTATGGCAATCATGGCAAAGTTCATGGGGTAACATTTCCTTACAGTGGTTAACATTACTATAAACTTTTGATTTAATGTCTTTAACCCTCTCCAATTACAACAATCTGAAACAGACAATCAATTTTAAAATTATCAAGTCAAAATTGTGGAAACTCTTGAAATATCTCCACAAATGAGACCTTAATCATTAAATAGAGTTGAAAACATTGTGGCAAAAGGGGAAATTGCTCATCATGAGCAATTTCTTCTTTCGCCACAATGTTTACAAAAGTGCATGCTGCAAAAGCATCTGAAAGTGGGAAAGGGTTAAGCATGCTGTTTAACCCCTATCACTCGGACAAGCTTCTTTGTGTTGACCTTGACCTTTGATCCAATGACTTCAAAATCAATAGGGGTCATCTACTGGTCACCCCCAGCCTCCATATTAAGTTTCAGGGCCATGGGTGCAGGCAATGTCGAGTTATCACTCAGACAAGCTTTTGGTGTTCAAGGTCACTGTGACCTTAACCATTGACCTGATGACCTCAAAATCAATAGGAGTCATCTAATGGTCATCCCAAGCATCCATGTCAAGTTTGAGGGCCATTGGGTGCAGGCATGTTGAGTTCTCACTCGGACAAGGTCATTGTGACCTTTACCTTTGACCTGATGACCTCAAAATCAATAGGGATCATCTACTCGGGTCACCCCCAGACTCCATGTCAAGTTTCAGGGCCATGGGTACTGGCAATGTCGAATTATTATTCTGACAAGCGTTTCGTGTTCAAGGTCACTGTGACCTTGACTATTGACCTGATGACCTCAAAATCAAGTCAAATTTGAAGACCATAGGTCCAGGCATTGTTGAGTTATCTATCTGACAAGCTTTGGTCTACCGACGGACCGACATACTGACAGACATGTGCAAAGCATTATACCCCTCTTCTTCGAAGGGGACTTTATAATAACACATTCAGTTATACAGATTTGTATGTGGGAAACAGTTTAAGAATTTGCTCAGGTGTGCTTAAAACACAGGATAGCCACAAAACCAGATTTTCAACAGTGAATGTAACATCGGGGATCCTTTTTTTAGTAACAGTAATGGCATTAATTTTTTCCCACATACAACAATCTGCAGCAGATAACTTTGAAACATACCCCCAAAAAAATTGAAACTCCCTTTAAAAAAGAACTTTAATTGAAAAGAGTTGAAAACATGGTGACAAAAGGAGAATTGCTTGTTTTGAACACGTTCTCCTTTTTTTGCCATGTTTTCAAAAAGCCATCTGCTGCAGACAAAGCAGACATAATAAGTTGTTCATAACATTTTGAAGAATTCATAATTGCACCTTCAGTAATTTATGATCGGAAAAGGGTTAAGGTGAGAAAATTTCAAGAAAACTGTTAAAGTCGACAATTACAGTGAAAAACAGTTCAATAATGGTATTTTTCTCCCATTTATTTACCGTAAATTTGGTAAAATTACAGTTAATTGGACAATTTCAGTAAAGTAATGAAAGATAAATTGAAAGTTTATGATGTATTGTGAAATCAAATAAATATTTTCCTAATAGTGGTTTTATTTCATCCGTTTTCTGTAAATTACTCTTTACTTTAATGACATTTTCTGTATAACTATTTTGGGATAACATTTACTGATTCTGAGCTGCCATCCACCAAAATATCAATTGACGTCTTGAGCCCATGAAAGATAATGATGATCAGCAAGCAAGTCATTCATTGGCCAGCAAAATCTGCCTATTTCAAACAGTGCAAAAAGTCTATATTAACCCTTTCCCTCATACGACAATTCTGCAGCAGATGACTTTGAACATATTTTGTCAAAAAATAAAAAAATCTCTATAATTCAATGGATAACCTATGACTAAAAGTGGAAAACATTGTAGCAAAAGGAGAAATTGCTCGTTTTGAGCAATTTCTTCTTTTGTCACTATGTTTTCAAAAAGCTGTCTGCTGCAAAGGCGTCAGAAAGCATCTATATGAGGTAAAGGGTTAATATGCAATAAATAAGGGTCATTGTTACAGCAGTGACATTATTTGATGTTGGCAACATATTTATCGAAGGCAAAAACTGAAGTGATTTGTGAATTTCAAGAGATTTCATAATAATAATCAGTACTGATAGTCCTTTTCAAAAATACCCTCTGGTTTCAAGCATAAATAAATCATGAAAACAAAAATTAAAGCCAACAAATATGTTATATTTAAATAAAAAAATTCAATTTAGGTATCTAAGTATGGCTTGTAAAATTGTGAATGACTTTGAAAACATATGGGAACAAGGAATCGGTGGAACAGAATGATGCTCCCCATAATGGCTTTGTCAAGTGATAATATGCATTGTCTGATAGAACTACCTTTAAATAGTGATCATACCTATCTACATAATACAGACTTCATTAAAAGAAAATAATAACAAGAGGGCCATGATGGCCCTGGAATCGCTCACCTAATATTTTTTTTTCACTTTAGCTATATAAGCCCCGCCCCCTGGCAGCCATAGTTTCCGACCAATCAACTTGGATTGAAGGAATCTGATAGAGGGTCACCCTAGGAACATTTCTACAAAATTATTTGAAAATCGGCCAGACACTTTTGGAGGAGAAGATGTTTTAAGTTTTCACTATAGCCATATAAGGCAAAATAGCCCTGCCCACTGGCGGCCATGTTTTTTTACCAATCAACATGGCTTGAAGGAATCTGAAAGTGGGTCATCCAAGGAACATTTATACAAAATTATTTGAAAATCGGTCTGACACTTTCGGAGAAGAAGATTTTTTAAGTTTTCACTATAGCCATATAAGGCAAAATAGCCCCGCCCCCCTGGCGGCCATGTTTTTCGACCAATCAACATGGCTTGAAGGAATCTGATAGAGGGTCATCCAAGGAACGTTTTTACAAAATTATTTGAAAATCAGCCACACACTTTCGGAGGAGAAGATGTTTTAAGTTTTCACTTTGGCCATATAAGGCAAAATAGCCCCGCCCCCTGGCAGCCAAGTTTTTCGACCAATCAACATGGCTTGCAGGAATCTGATAGAGGGTCACCCAAGGAACATTTCTACAAAATTATTTAAAAATCGGCCCGACACTTATGGAGGAGAAGATTTTTTAAGTGTTCACTATAGCCATAAAAGGCAAAATAGCCCCGCCCCCTGGCGGCCATGTTTTTTGACCAATCAACATGGCTTGAAGGAATCTGATAGAGGGTCACCCAAGGAACATTTCTAAAAAATTATTTGAAAATCGGCCTGACACTTTTGGAGGAGAAGATTTTTTAAGTTTGCACTATAGCCATATAAGGCAAAATAGCCCCGCCCTGGCGGCCATGTTTTTCGACCAATCAACATGGCTTGAAGGAATCTGATAGAGGGTCACCCAAGGAACATTTATACAAAATTATTTGAAAATCGGTCTGACACTTTCGGAGAAGAAGATTTTTTAAGTTTTCACTATAGCCATATAAGGCAAAATAGCCCCGCCCCCCTGGCGGCCATGTTTTTCGACCAATCAACATGGCTTGAAGGAATCTGATAGAGAGTCATCCAAGGAACGTTTTTACAAAATTATTTGAAAATCAGCCACACACTTTCGGAGGAGAAGATGTTTTAAGTTTTCACTTTGGCCATATAAGGCAAAATAGCCCCGCCCCCTGGCAGCCAAGTTTTTCGACCAATCAACATGGCTTGCAGGAATCTGATAGAGGGTCACCAAAGGAACATTTCTACAAAATTATTTAAAAATCGGCCCGACACTTATGGAGGAGAAGATTTTTTAAGTGTTCACTATAGCCATAAAAGGCAAAATAGCCCCGCCCCCTGGCGGCCATGTTTTTTGACCAATCAACATGGCTTGAAGGAATCTGATAGAGGGTCACCCAAGGAACATTTCTAAAAAATTATTTGAAAATCGGCCTGACACTTTTGGAGGAGAAGATTTTTTAAGTTTGCACTATAGCCATATAAGGCAAAATAGCCCCGCCCTGGCGGCCATGTTTTTCGACCAATCAACATGGCTTGAAGGAATCTGATAGAGGGTCACCCAAGGAACATTTATACAAAATTATTTGAAAATCGGCCTGACACTTTCGGAGGAGAAGATTTTTTAAGTTTTCACTATAGCCATATAAGGCAAAATAGCCCCGCACCCCCTGGCGGCCATGTTTTTCGACCAATCAACATGGCTTGAAGGAATCTGATAGAGGGTCATCTAAGGAACATTTCTACAAAATTATTTGAAAATCTGCCAACCAGTTTGGGAGAAGAAGAATTTTGAAGTTTTTTCAGTTTCGTTGCCATGGAAACCAGAATTTTGCATGGATCCCAAAAATTTGAAGGAATTCTGGTGAGGTCATTGAGAGGATGCTTTCTGTGAAGTTTCATCCAAATTGACCCACTGGTTACTGAGGAGAAGAAGTTGACGCACGACGCACGACGCACGACGGACGCCGGACAAAAGGCGATCACAATAACTCACCTTGAGCAAAGCTCAGGTGAGCTAAAAACAAGGTAGTTAATTTTCATTATTTATTATAGAGTTATGGTTCTTGTATAATGCACTTCCTCTCTTTAATATCCATCTAAATTTTAAGTTTCATCGAAATATCTTTCGTACTTTTGGAGTTGAAATTGAAATATAAAGTTTAACAAGGGAGATAACTTGATTTGAAAATTATTCACTATAAAGTTATGGTTCTTGTATAATGCACTCTCTCTTATTGATATGCATGTATATTTCAAGTTTCATTGAAATATATTCAGTACTTTTAGAATTATGCTCAATGCAAATAAAGTGTGACGAACAAAGTGTGATGGACAATCCGCACGGACGGACGTGATGGACGGACAAAGCGACAACTATATGCTCTCCCAAACTAGTATGGGGAGCATAATAAATGTGGAAAATCTATAAATGAGTGTAATTATTGAACCAAGTTAAAAACCATTGTGCCAAAGGGAAGAAATTATTCATTTTGGCAAGTTTTAAAAAATGTTCTGCCGCTGATGCGTAAAAATGTGTCAGCATGTGAGAAAGGGTTACGATGGGTATACTATAGTGAGCAGAGCCTCCTTTGCTCACAATGTTCTGAAGTCATTTTCAGAGAAATCATCAAAACTTGTCAGAATCAGGAAAAGGGCTTCATTCCCAATTAACATCTTTCCATAATTTTCACCAGGTCAGTCACCTATAGATGAAAACTTGTGTGGTCTGGCAAGTGTCTAAATGAGTGGGTAATTTTTCAGAATATGAACAAACTTAATCTGGGTGTGAAACCTTCCTTAGTACTTTTAATTCTTCTGTTGAATTCACGGTAACCAGACAACAACTGCCCCAGCTTATTATACGAACATGCTGTAGAAAAAAATAAGTTAAATTGGTTTTTTAACAATTAAATTCTTCTTCCACATTTTGAGGTCTGCTTTAATTACAATTTTTTTATTTTATGTATCGAGGTTTATTAACAAGTGTTTTACACCAAGTGCTATTACTTAGCAACACAGTAATAGGACTAATAGATTTGTTGTATGTGTCTGCGTGGTGTTTTACACCGATTTCAACAATTTTTCAGTTACATCCATTTATCATGACACCAACCAGTCAGTCCAAATGCTAACCCGACAATCCTGATCGCTATGAAGGGTTTTAAGCAGTTACTATCATTTTAAACTCTTTTGTATGAACCGGCCAGGGATTGAACCCGAGATCTCCCACAACTGAGGCGGACACTCTATCACTACACCACCAAAGCATACTAATAGAAATGGACACTTTCTTGCATGCGTATACAATTGAAATGTGGCACATCTGTAGTAGGCAAGTCATAATGAGCCAATTTCTCTAATTGGCTACAATAATTTTAACTTAACTACAACAGTTACCTCTCTTTTTGCCACAATTTTTTCCACTCTATTCTCAAGTTATATCTTCATTAAGATAATTTCCATATTATTCCCAAGACGATTTCAAAGTTATCTGCTGCAGGTTCTCTCAATATGGAAAAGGGTTAATGGCATATAACTAATTCATCATTGTCTCACACTACCAACAAAAAGGGTAATAAATATAATCAAGTTATGACAGTTAACATTGTCCTTAGTGTGGCATGAACAAATGTTAGACATATATCTAGATGATCCAGTAATATTTCATGTTAATATCGCTTTTCAGGAATTGTAACAGACCAGTTTTGACACCATGGTGGCAGATGACTTTATTTTGAAACCATTGCTAGAAATAGCATGAATTCAACAATTGTTTCTCTACCAACCTCTACCAACAATATTTTCAACTCTATCAAAATAATAGTTTGATTAATCCATATCTTATATTTTTTGCCACAGATATTTTCAAACAAGACAACACCTAAAGTTTAAATCAGTCATCTACAGCAGGTTAGTTGTAAGTCATCTACAGCAGGTTAGTTATAAGTCATCTCCAGCTGGTTTGTTGTAAGTCATGTACAGCAGGTTTGTTGTAAGTCATCTCCAGCTGGTGTGTTGTAAGTCATCTCCAGCTGGTTTGTTATAAGTCATGTACAGCAGGTTTGTTGTAAGTCATCTCCAGCTGGTTTGTTATAAGTCATGTACAGCTGGTTTGTTGTAAGTCATGTACAGCTGGTCTGGTGTAAGTCATGTACAGCTGGTTTGTTGTAAGTCATGTACAGCATGTGTGTTGTAAGTCATGTAGAGTAGGTTTGTTGTAAGTCATGTACAGCTGGTTTGGTGTAAGTCATGTACAGCTGGTTTGGTGTAAGTCATGTACAGCTGGTTTGTTGTAAGTCATGTACAGCTGGTTTGTTATAAGTCATGTACAGCAGGTTTGTTGTAAGTCATCTCCAGCTGGTTTGTTGTAAGTCATGTACAGCTGGTTTGGTGTAAGTCATGTACAGCTGGTTTGGTGTAAGTCATGTACAGCAGGTTTGTTGTAAGTCATGTACAGCTGGTTTGTTGTAATTCATGTACAGCTGGTTTGTTATAAGTCATGTACAGCAGGTTTGTTGTAAGTCATCTCCAGCTGGTTTGTTGTAAGTCATGTACAGCTGGTTTGTTGTAAGTAATATACAGCAGGTTTGTTTTAAGACATATACAGCAGGTTTGTTGTAAGTCATCTCTAGCAGGTTTTGTGTAAGTCATATACAGCAGGTTTGTTGTATGTCATCTCCAGCAGGTGTGTTGTAAGTCATCTCCAGCAGGTTTTGTGTAAGTCATAAACAGCATGTCTGTTGTAAGTTATCTACAGCAGGTAGGTGTGTTGTAAGTCATATCCAGCATGTGTGTTGTAAGTCATGTACAGCATGTGTGTTGTAAGTCATGTACAGTAGGTTTGTTGTAAGTCATATACAGCATGTGTGTTGTAAGTCATATATAGCAGGTTTGTTGCAAGTCATCTCCAGCAGGTTAGTTGTACATGTAAAGTTACCAGTAATACTGGTCCATTATCCTGACACCAGCCAGTCAGTTGTAACTAACCCCCCAACCCTGAGCACCAAGGAGGGCTACCATAACTACCATTTTTAAAATCTTTGGTATGACCTGGCCGATGATCGAACCTGCAACCTCCCACACTGGAGGCGGACGCTCTACCTCTACACCACCCAGACAGTTACAGACAGCAACCTCCCACACTGGAGGCGGACGCTCTACCTCTACACCACCCAGACAGTTACAGACAGCAACCTCCCACACTGGAGGCGGACGCTCTACCTCTACACCACCCAGACAGTTACAGACAGCAACCTCCCACACTGGAGGCGGACGCTCTACCTCTACACCACCCAGACAGTTACAGACAGCAACCTCCCACACTGGAGGCGGACGCACTACCTCTACATCACCCAGACAGTTACAGACAGCAACCTCCCACACTGGAGGCGGACGCACTAACTCTACACCACCCAGACAGTTACAGACAGCAACTTCCCACACTGGAGGCGGACGCTCTACCTCTACACCACCCAGACAGTTACAGACAGCAACCTCCCAAACTGGAGGCGGACGCTCTACCTCTACACCACCCAGACAGTTACAGACAGCAACCTCCCACACTGGAGGCGGACGCTCTACCTCTACACCACCCAGACAGTTACAGACAGCAACCTCCCACACTGGAGGTGGACGCTCTACCTCTAAACCACCCAGACAGTTACAGACAGCAACCTCCCACACTGGAGGCGGACGCTCTACCTCTACACCACCCAGACAGTTACAGACAGCAACCTCCCACACTGGAGGCGGACGCTCTACCTCTACACCACCCAGACAGTTACAGACAGCAACCTCCCACACTGGAGGCGGACGCTCTACCTCTACACCACCCAGACAGTTACAGACAGCAACCTCCCACACTGGAGGCGGACGCTCTACCTCTACACCACCCAGACAGTTACAGACAGCAACCTCCCACACTGGAGGCGGACGCTCTACCTCTACACCACCCAGACAGTTACAGACAGCAACCTCCCACACTGGAGGCGGACGCTCTACCTCTACACCACCCAGACAGTTACAAAAGAATAAACAAAGATGTGATAAAATATTACAATGATCACTACACTAACAATTTCATTTAACCGATAAACACATACAGATGTTTTTTGATGTCACTGCAGCAGACAACATTTGAAAACACTGTGGCAAAAGGAGATATATTACTCACAAATATTGGTGCAAAACTGATCAAATTGTATCACTTATAAAGTTACATTCAGTATGACACTCGCAAGACCTTAACAAAATTCACCCATCAGGTCCCATTCAGCCTATAAAGCAAGAAAGTAGCTAAGCAATGGTGAGAAAGGTAAATATCATGTAAAGTATTGTCACTTCTGACATGATGTAAGATAAAAGACAAGTGACATAAAATTTTCATTATTCAACAATGTAAAAATTTAATGGTGTTTCAGCCTTCATGCTTATGGTTTTGTATTATTGTCTTTTAATTAGGCGAATATGAGTGACTGTCACTGTAAGTTAACCCTTTCCCACATACAACTTATCTGCAGCAGACGACTTTGAAAGTATCTAGGGAAAAGCATGAAAAAGCTCTATTGATGTAGGTATAATTACTGAAAAGAGATAAAACATTGTGGCAAAAGGAGAAATTGCTTGTTTTGAGCAATTTCTTCTTTTGTCTCAATGTTTTCAAAAACCCATCTGTTGCGGTGGCATCAGAAAGCGTCTATATGAGAAAGGATTAAGACATTTCTCTGATCACCAGTAGTAAAGACATCATGGGAAAAGGAGAAATTTTCATAATGAGCAATTTCTCATTTTCCCACTATGTTTTCAAAATGTATCAAAATATTTCAGATTTTCTAACTGTATTTTTTTCCATTAATAATTATGAACTTAAAGCAGGATTTATTTTGTATCCTATAAGAAGATTATGTGATTCTGCATACTGTGTGTGTTGCTTGACAACACATGGATTTTAGTACAGACGGATTTGCAACTATGCTACATAGAAGGTACTTAAACCCTTTCCCACACACAACAAATTTGCAGCAGAAAACATCTAGGAAATATATGGAGAATCTTTATAAATCAGATTATTAAAAGAGGTAAAAACATTGTGGCAAAAGAAAGTCGTCTGTTGCAGATGTGTCAAAATAAGTCTTCATGTGGGAAAGGGTTAAATCTTGGGAATATGACAATTCAAAGTTACAGGGTTGCAATAAACTGTCATTAAGACATAGTATATGAATTTACTGACTTAATTTATGGAGAATTGTTTTAATTAAGTGATGTCAATTTAATTATAAAATAGAGTTTACCCATATCTATGCCTAAGTTGTTTGCTAAAGATTTGATGGAAACTGGCATAGTGAATTAAAACTTTTTCAAATGAATTGTAATGTACATGTAGTTACACAAAGAGACAAAAGTTATTTTGATTCAAAACAAGACAGCTTTACTCAGTGGATGTTTGAGGCCAAGCTACTTTCTCTCCAATATTTTACCTTTTTGAGAATAATCCAATTGACTCAATCAAGCCCACAGGTAATTGGGTAAAACTAAACCTTCTGTTTAAAATCTTATCGGATCAATAGGTTTTACACACTGCAACAAAACCTTAATTCAACCTTTTTGTTTGAAAATCAAAAGTTTAACAAGTCACCAATAATTATTGCTGTACACCCATTATGTTAACCCTTTCCCATATACGACAAATTTGCAGCAGACGGCTTTGAAAATACGGAAAAGCTCTATATACATGTATGAAGGTATAAATGTTGAATAAGATTGAGTAAATTGTGGAAAAATGACATTGTTAACATGAAAATGCTCCTCATGCCAATTATTATCGTTTTCAAAAGTCATCCCCTACAGATGCATTAAAATGCGTCTGTAAGTGGGAAAGGGTTGTGAACAAGACCTCTAGTTAAACCCTTCCCATGAGTGATGACTTATTTGTTGTGAAATTAAACCTCCATCTGACTTTTGAGTAAAAAAAAAAGTATTGACCATGCAGTTAACCCTAGAAACAAGATCTGCAAAACATCTTTTTTATCTTCACTGTTTGTGAAGGTCATTATTTGTCATTATTTGCCATGTTAACCTTTTTCCACATATAGACGCTTTCTTCTGCGGCAGATGAATTTTGAAACATTAAGACAAAAGAAGAAACTGCTCAAGGCTGGCAATTTCTCCATTTGCTACAATATTTTCAACTTTTATCAGTACCTTCATTTATAGAAACTTTCCACTTTTTTGCCTTGATCATTTTTAAAGTTGTCTGCTGCTGATTTGTTGTATGTGGGAAAGGGTTAAATGAGGGAAAGGATGAAAGTTCTGTTCATTGTGAATGGATACCCAAGTATGCTATATAAAGTCAAACACTGGAACAAGACAATTTCCTGATGGGACAAAGTGATACCACCCCCAATGTTGGGTTGTAAACTAACTGTTTCCCGCAAAAATAGAAATTAGTCACAATGTTTTCATTAGTCGCCGGGCAGAAGCCCGCGACTTCTATTTTTAATAGCTTTTCTGAAATCACATGGGAGGGCGGCTTATTATTAGAAAGAAACAAATCTAGATGATTTGAACATATTACAATTGTGGTTGTTTACGAACACTAATAAATGACACATCTACAATGAAATAAATATTCCGATTTTTTAATGTTTGCAGTTTTTTTTATTTCACTCGCATTTAAGTTTTTTGTCTTATTTACGAAGACAAAAGTGGTCCCTTCAAGACGTGAACCAACACCCCCTAATGCAGACTCTTATGTGTCATCATTGAGGTCAATTTCGGATTCTCCTTTTAATAGCAATTTTAACTTACTAAATGTTGTTTTCATGTTCAAAGAGATATCTTGATTTGTGTAGAATTCATTTAATAATGTTAATCCATGAATATCTAAAGTAGGAACTGTTTCTAAGCTAAATATAGATCCTATTCTGTTGTGTAGTTTCGTGACCTTTAACATCGATTTTCGCGCATGCGCATTTCGATATGAAAAAGCGAGTGATATTATTTTATTTTAGACAAGTACAAGACGAATGTTTGACGCAAAGCGTCAAAGAGAAGCCGCAATATTTCGTTGTACATGTAGAAATAAGAAAAAAAGAACATTTTTAAATCCACAAACAATAGAACAATTTAAACTGTAGACGGTAATGCTGATATATTTCTCCTTTTGAAGACTTTTGTTTACTTCAAATTACCTCCCTTTAAAGCAATACCAGGATATTTACCTTGTGATTCGAATAAGATTGACAAACATTGAAATTATATGAATGAATACTATTATTTAAATAAGTAACAACAGCAAAATTAAATTTAAACCAAGATAAATGTGTACACATTTCGTTAATTTTTTATAGATACCCTAATGTATAGGTATGAATATAAAATTTATAAGCAAATGTTTTCATTTCAACGTTCCTAATGTTTGAATAGACTAAGGAAAGTCAAGAATACAAAAATAAATCAATGCAGT
Organism: Serripes groenlandicus; assembly: GCA_031761405.1. Lineage (NCBI taxonomy): Eukaryota > Metazoa > Mollusca > Bivalvia > Cardiida > Cardiidae > Serripes > Serripes groenlandicus. Next base: position 97,983,495 of record JASEVX010000004.1, read on the forward strand.
CTTTTCCGGCGACATTGATGCTTGCATCAACTTTCTCTTGTAAGTTGTCTTTTGCAGATACTTTGAGATGTAGCTGCAAGTGGGAAAGAGTTAAAAGTCACTCTCTCTCTTCTTAGACACATTCTTTTTCGCCAAACATTCCTTTGAAGAGTTAACGCTTTCTTTGATACAAGAAATTTACAGCAAACAACTTTGCAAACTTTTTGTAATGAAGTTAATGAACATTGTGGCAAAAGAAGAAATTGCTCAACTCTATTCTAAATCTAAACCTTTTCTATATTTTTCTCCACATGATTTCAAAGTTGTCTGTTGCAAAATTATTTTATGTGGGAATGAGTAAAATTAAGTTCTCTTACTAGATTTTAACCTGACAAAAGATTTCATTTGTATCTATCAAAAAGTTCTACAACGTAAATATTAATATTGTGATTTTAAAGTTAAAATGGTATATCTCTTAGTGACCTAAACCCTTTCCAACCATCCAGCGTATTTTGCTGTATCTGCAGCAGATGAATTTTGAAAACATTGTGACAGAAGGAAAAATTGCTTAGAAAGAGCAATTTCTCATTTTGCCAAAACATTTTCAACTTTATTCAATAATTAAACATTCATTTACAACATTCTGCCCTATTTTGTATTGCATTCATATTTTCAAAGTCATCTACTGCAATTTCATTGTATGTGGGAAAAGGTTAAACAGTTGTCCTTTCTGGATGAATGAAAACTAATTAGCATGAATCAGTACAAAATAAGTGACAAATGAGTCAAACTTAGTAATTCTTAATATTTTCTTTAATCCTGCAAAAAGAGAAATGAAATGATTTGTTTGTCTGAATGCTGTTTTATATTTCTTTCAACAGATTTCAGTTATATCACAGTCACCATTTCCTTGGTAAACTGTAAACTACCATTGTCACTGGTATTATTTATCCCCTCGACAATGCATCAGTCGTAATGCTATCCCTGCAACGCTAAGCAAAAGGAAGAAGTCGTTTCGGCCATTTTTGAAAGTTTGGGAGTCTCTACGCGCGACAAACGAAAAAATGCATGCATTGCACACATAAACATTAACAAAGGCAAAGTGATAATGCCCGTCACAAACTTCCTCGAAGTTCGGGTATAATACAATTTGTGTTGGCACTCAAAAATTGATCAACTGGAAATCAAGCTTTAACCCTTTCCTACGTGCTGATGCATCAGTAGCAAATACATCTTGAAAATACTGTGGCTAAAGGAGGATTGCTCATAATGACCCATTTCTCCTTTTGTCACAATGTTTTCAAAACTATTCAATAATCATACTTTCATTTATGGAGATTTTCTATATGCTAAGATGTTCTCAAAGAAAAGTCTTGAGCTGATTTGTGATATGTGGGAAAGGGATACAACAATAAATGATAAATGTCACACAAAGGAAACATTATAGACCATATTAACCATGGCTACTGTTTTAGCCATTAGTCCCAGTGTCTACCACATCATTTACCCTTTCTCTCATATGGACGCTTTCTGATGCCTCTGCAGCAGACGGCTTTTTGAAAACATAGCGACAAAAGAAGAAATTGCTCAAAACGAGCAATTTCGCCTTTTTCCACAATGTTTTCCACTTTTAGTCATAGGTTATCCATTCAATTATAGAGATTTTCTATTTTTTGACAAAATATGTTCAAAGTCGTCTGCTGCAGAATTGTCATATGAGGGAAGGGGTTAACTTTTCCCCACATACAACAAATTTACAGCAGATGCCTTTGATCACATCTGGTTAAAAATATGGTTATAGTTTAATCATTAGACAGAATTGAAAACTTGAGTGACAAAAGGAAATAATTGCTAATTATGTCTCGGCAATATCTCATTTTGAAACAATGTTTGCAAAGGTCTTCTACTGCAGAGATATCAAAAGTGTCAGCAGTTGGGAAAAGTTTTTAATCCTATCTCTTACAGACACAATTTTACAACTCTGAAACCTTCGACTTTGGAAAACATTGTAAGACAAGAAAGAATTGGTCATTATGAGCGATTGCACTCTCTCTCACAATCGTTTCTTCGCTATTTTGAATTTAAACTGATATTTTGTCAAAATTTCACTGCTTTTCCCATTTGATGCAGTGAACTCTTACAAGTTTTATTCCTGTAAATGGTAAAACCTATTTCTGATAAAAAATAACTTTTAATAACATTGGCCAGATGTCTCAAAGTCACTGACTGCTTCAGTCTAGGTTGTAGGGCAGAGCGGAACTTCGTGTCTCGTCTCTCGATGGCTGGTGTTACTACTTCCAGAATTTCGTCGAAGAGCTCTGGAAGCATGCTCATGTAGTTCTTGAAAGGCATTGACATCTTTGGTGCGGAGCTCTCTGGTGAGAAATGTTGAGTTGTGGCAGCTGAGTCACAACTCAACATTTGCGCGCACACACATGGATCTTGACCTTCTTCTCCTGCCTTCTTTGCCTTCTTCCTGCACTCTGACATTCACTCTCTGCAACTGCCTTCTTCTTGCTGACACAAAGACTGGATGTATGCACCCAGCAAACATGCAAACACAAAATCTTCTTCAGCTTGGTCATTCACGATGATGTCTCGTCGAAATCTCAGGATACAATGATTGCTATTGCTTTGGAGGCCTTCTTTTTATACCGTGGACACAATCGTGATCCAAAGCTGCGTGGCGTCCACGTTTCATCCGTGTTATATCTTGAACAGAATGTGAGAAACGTGAGGTAACCCATCAGAATGGGACGAGCCATGAGGGAACGTACTTGCAATCATGGTGGACCACGGGCCAAACCGACCATAGTGTGCCTCGGAGCCTACGGGACACAGCCCCTTTCCCCCCTCGGCCCGTCACGGATATACCGTGATAGACCTTGAGAAGACGTGACAAGACCTAACACAACTTGAATACAGAGAAAAAATGGCCAAAATCCCACAGCGCACTTAGTGTAGGGCAAACGGGGCTGCCATGGTCGCCGGCAACATATTAAACATGGTTAATTATGTAGTATTATTTCATAAGGACTTTATGTCAGACAGCTTTAGGGAATCATGTTTGATGCAAGATGTCGAGTATCGGATTTCACTCATACTGATCATGGTCAGATGATGTCAGACAAGCAATTAATACTGTATTATAACTGAAATGGTCTTAAACACCAATAAAACCAAATATAAGGACTTTCAACTTAACCCTTTCCCACATGCAGAGTGCAGACAATCTAAGGTGAAAAGAGAAATTGCTTACAATAAGCAATAATTCATTTGAAACATATATATGTTTTCTATTTAGTTGTGTACAGCAGGATAAGGGTAAAATGACCATGCAATTTGATCCCTTCAAATTTCACATCAACAGAACCAAGAAATAAAATGAGAAATCATTGCAATGAAAAGGTGAAAGTTTTCTTTCTGTTTTTCCTACAATGTTTTCCATCTGCTCCAGATGTGTAAAATTGCATCCGTATCAGGAAAAGGGTTAAGTACGAAGAAGGCAGCAAACCATTTACAGACCATACTGATCTATATATATATGCGGTCAATAATCAATTTACTGGACCCTTAAACACTGAATTGTTCGAATTCCTGTTCAGTGTTAATCTAAAGGAAATCACTAATTTATTATTTGATTAATCCTTTTTCACATGAAGATCCATTTTGTCACATATCTGTAGTAGAAAATGCTTTAAAATATTTCGGAAGATGGGAAATTTCTCTTTTTGCATCAATGTTTTCAACTTCATTCAATAACTATAGTTGCATTGAAAGAGTAACTTTATTGTTGAAAAACTATGTATTATTTTAAAGAAGTTAATTTCTACAAGCATAGTCTTTACATGAACTTTAATTTGAACTGGATATCCCAACAATCATCATGTCAATACAGTAGACCAAAATCAAACTCAAATTTTATGATAAAATAAGATTTACAATTCTATCATTATGAGCAATTGCTCCTTTTTGCCTAAACATTTTCAAACATGAGGGCCTATGCTCTACTGGGATGGTTCTTTGGTCATTTTCAATCCAGAGCATGTATGTATGGTGAAGATCGGATAGTAAATGGAGGCTCTATTGTGTTCACAAGCTGTATTATAGCAATTTTGACAATTTCAAGGGCCATAATCCAGTCATGCAAGGGCACATCTGGCTGGTTTTCGAAAGGAACCGAGCTCTCATCAATATTTAACTACTATCAAAGTTTGGTGAAGATCAGATGATAAATGGAGCCTCTATTGTGCTCACAAGCTGTATTATAGCAATTTTGACAATTTTAAGGGCCATAATCCACCCTTGCATGTGCGGATCTGGCTGGTTTGCAAAAGGAACCAAGCTCTCATCAATATTTAACTACTATCTAAGTTTGGTGAAGATCGAATAGTAAATGGAGGCTCTATTGTGTTCACAAGCTGTATTATAGCAATTTTGACAATTTCAAGGGCCATAATCCAGTCTTGCATGGGCGGATCTGGCTGGTTAGCGAAAGGAGCCGAGCTCTCATGGATATCTCACTACTGTATAAGTTCGATAGAGAAACAATCAAAACTGAAGACTTTATTGCGTTCACAAGCTGTATTATAGCAATTTTGATAACTTCAAGGGCCATAATCCAGTCATGCAAGGACACATCTGGCTAGATCTGGATATCTCACTACTGTATAAGTTCGATAGAGAAACAATCAAAACTAAAGACTGTATCGCGTTCACAAGCAATTGTTAGAGGACGCACAGACGACGGACACCATGCCACGGCATAAGCTCTTCTGGCCAAATCTTCTGGCCTTTGGCCAGTAGAGCTAAAAACGTATGCAGTAGATGAATTAAAATGTGTCTGCATGTTGGAAAAGGTTAGTTAAATTAATCCCTTTCCAGCTGAATAAATTAATTTAAGTAAATTTCATACTTTTATATTAGATTAGGTTTTTGAAGAAAATTGATTTGACAAATGAACATAACAGTGCGAGATTAAACAGCACATTTTGAGTAGACTTATTTTGATTTACAGCAACATTATATATAATTATATTTTAATCTTGTAAAAAGCGTTAACTGTAACAGATTAAAGGTTAATCTTTTAAATCAAAATTTATTAGTTTTAAAAACATCTATGTATGCAGGTATAATTTTCAACCGTTATAAAATACAGTGGCAAAGAGGAGAAACTGTTTGCTATTATAAATTTTAAAAAATCTAATTCCAGCAATGTTTACAAATGTTGTCTGCTACAAAGGCATCCAATGTGTCCTGTACCCAGGAAAGGGTCAATCTGGTGTGAAAACAATTACGTATTTATTGCCTTATATTTCATGGTGTCTGAGGTTTGATGAATTTTTTATTATCATTATATTAACATGACTGTTAAACAAAGTATATTTACATTTGAATAGTCACACAATTATAGATTATTCTAATTTCACTCAGTCCACCTAAAGTAGTCAATTAGTATGCCTGTCTCAAGAGCTTGTTGTTTTATTTCCCCCATTTGTTCATTTGGAAGACAAAGTCCATTTACCCCGATCTTGAGCCATTCCATACAAAAACAAGCTTTGTAGCTTTAAGGATAATGGAATTAACACTCAAAAGTTCATAGCCAGCTTTTGGCCTTATCCCTTCTCCAGAAGTTTACAGGATGTCACACATACAACTAGATACCACAATGTTTTCAACTCTATTCAATAATGATTAGTCGCCGGGCAGAAGCCCGCGACTTCTATTTTTAATAGCTTTTCGGAAATCACATGGGAGGGGCGGCTTATTATTAGAAAGAAACAAATCTAGATGATTTGAACATATTACAATTGTGGTTGTTTACGAACACTAATAAATGACACATCTAAAATGAAATAAATATTCCGATTTTTTAATGTTTGCAGTTTTTTTTATTTCACTCGCATTTAAGTTTTTTGTCTTATTTACGAAGACAAAAGTGGTCCCTTCAAGACGTGAACCAACACCCCCTAATGCAGACTCTTATGTGTCATCATTGAGGTCAATTTCGGATTCTCCTTTTAATAGCAATTTTAACTTACTAAATGTTGTTTTCATGTTCAAAGAGATGTCTTGATTTGTGTAGAATTCATTTAATAATGTTAATCCATGAATATCTAAAGTAGGAACTGTTTCTAAGCTAAATATAGACTTTATTCTGTTGTGTAGTTTCGTGACCTTTAACATCGATTTTCGCGCATGCGCATTTCGATATGAAAAAGCGAGTGATATTATTTTATTTTAGACAAGTACAAGACGAATGTTTGACACAAAGCGTCAAAGAGAAGCCGCAATATTTCGTTGTACATGTAGAAATAAGAAAAAAAGAACATTTTTAAATCCACAAACAATAGAACAATTTAAACTGTAGACGGTATTGCTGATATATTCCATTTGAAGACTTTTGTTTTCTTCAAATTACCTCCCTTTAAAGCAATACCAGGATATTTACCTTGTGATTCGAATAAGATTGACAAACATTGAAATTATATGAATGAATACTATTATTTAAATAAGTAACAACAGCAAAATTAAATTAAAGCCAGATAAATGTGTACACATTTCGTTAATTTGTTATAGATACCCTAATGTATAGATATGAATATAAACTTTATAAGCAAATGTTTTCATTTCGACGGTTCTAATGTTTGAATAGACTAAGGAAAGTCAAGAATACATAAATAAATCAATGCAGTCTTTTCCGGCGACATTGATGCCTTGCATCAACTTTCTCTTGTATTTCTTTTTATAGAGATTTTCCATATTTTTGTGGATATGTTTTTTTTAAAGTTGTCTGCTTCAAGTTTGCTCTACAATGTGAGAAAGGGTCAACACAATGTTTTCCCATGAACATCAATAGTTGTTTGTGTCAAGGTAAGCATTATAAACCCATCAAAAAAGCATTGTGATCAATCTGATTTTCATGTATACAAGCTAGGTCATGGTTAAATCAACAAGATTCACTGGGACTCATACAGCATTTACAAAAAGTTTTCAACAATTGTTCAGTTATACATATCACAGGGTTATCTGGGTAAGTTACCCGGACTACTCGTCCATTTATCCAGACACCAATTAACCCCACAATCTGGAGCGCCATCGTAGGAAAGCCATTACATAACCATTTTAAAGTGTTTCATATGACCAGGCTGGGTATATCAAAAGACAAAAAAACTCAGATCAACTTTTGCATCTACAGACTGATCAGGCTTTCTGTTGGAACCCTTTCCCTCATATAGACGCTTTCTGACACCTCTGCAGCAGACAGTTTTTTGAAAACATTATAAGTGACAAAAGAAGAAATTGCTCAAAACAAACTATTTCGCCTTTTGACACAATGTTTTCCACTTTTAGTCATAGGTTAGCCATTCAATTATAGAGATTTTCTACTTTTTGACATAATATGTTCAAAGTCGTCTGCAGAAGTGTTGTATGAGGTAAAGGGTTAAAATGTGGAGAAATTTTGTATCAGCATATATCTCCCTAGGAATCCAAACAGCAGCAATATAAATAAGACATTTTGAGTCATTATTGAATATAGTTGAAAGCATCGCGCCAAAAGGAGAAAATGCTCATCATGTTCAATTTCTCCTATTATCACATTGTTTTCAAAAGTCGTCTGCTGCAGATGCGTCAAATTGTGTCTGGATGTAGGAATTGGTTAATGAAATTGTCAGATTTGTCATACAAGATATAATAGTTCCTTTACTACAAATGTTGTAAGCTGTTTTCAAAACATAATAAATGTTTTTTGAGGTCATGATTAGGTGAGAGTCTTCTAAAACTATAATCTCAGAATTTAAGCCTAACTAATTCCTTTCCCACATACAACAAATCTGCTGCAGACGACTTTGAAAATGTCTAGTCAAAAATATTGAAACTCCCTATAAATGAAAGTTTATTCATGGAATAGAGTTGAAATTATTGTGGCAAAAGGGGAAATTGCTTGTATGAGCAATTTCTTCTTTTGCCACTATGATTTCAAAAGTCGTCTATTTTAGATGTTACAGAATGCATCTACAAGTGGGAAAAGGGTTAAATGTATTCATTACATGTATAAGTTAATAAATCTGAACAATTGGTGGCAAAACTTATTTACAGAGTTAGCTATTTCACATGAAATCCCACAAAGTTGTCATTAGTAGAATGCTGAAGACCATCAGTTCTGGTGCCAATGTTTGTACAAGGAATAGGGTCAATATATATATATAAACATAAGTAGCGGCTCTTGACATTCCATGTTATAAGAATATTAAAATTGCGCCCATTTTATTTAATCCATTAGTGAATTGACCTTTCATAATTGCCACATTTTTTAACTGTATTAAACTAACCATCCATCATTTGAATATGTAAAATTCAGATTTTTGGTTTATTTGTATTTTATGCCACTTTTAAACAAAGTTTTACACTGATCACATGCCAATGAAATGGTGTAAAATGTAACTTTTGGTTTATTTAACAAGTATTTTACCATAGGCACTTGATGGTATGCATAACTACCCTCTGTCATCTCCAACAATCCTGCTTTATTAAACATTCAAGCTATTAATACTCTTTCATATGAACTGAAAATAATTCAGTATTAAAAAATTAGAATCTAATACAGAACTTTTAATTATAAAAAGAGTAATTTGTTGGACATTGTTTTGAGAGTGGATTATCAAAGATTATGGGGAGTATAAATTTTATACATATCGCGAGTACTATGTATTTTATGGCACAGTACATACTTATCAAGATTTTTTAACACTATTACATTGACCAACATTATAGTGAAACAGGTAAATATGTTGTTTCTTTTTGAAAGTTGTTTTTTCGAATTTGGAACATTGAAAATATTATCAATTATATCACATCGTTAACCACACTATCAATACGTTTATCGAGTCATTGGGGCATCAAATCTTAGCCCTTTAACAGACTGATGCTTTCATAATGAGCAATTTCTCCATTTGCCACAATGATTTCTATTTTTTTTCAGCAATTATACCTGCAGTACATTATAAGACATTTTCAATATTTTTGCCCACATGTTTCCAAAGTAGTCTGCTGCAGATTTGTTGCATGTGGGAAAGAGTTGATGCTATCCCGGCATCCTTCAGAAGCCACGCCCACTTGCAAAGCCTTAAATGGCATCACGCATTGTTTAACACTTTCCCTCATGTAGACGCTTTTTGACACATAGTGACAAAAGAAGAAATTGCACAAAACGTGCAATTTCTCCTTTTGCCACAATGTTTTCAACTCTGTTAAATGATTAATACACTTTTCATTTAAACAGAATTTCCAATTTTTTGTTTAGATGTTTTCAAAGTCGTCTGCTGCAAAAAGAAATTCTATTACGTCATACTATTTCCGGAACCAAATGAGATGTGCAGTGACCGTGTCAGTATTTGTCAGTGCGCTGTTGTAGCTCGTTGAGTGAAGACCGCTTTGCGTTTACTCGAGCCGCAACTCGACCGTGACGACATTTTTCTATGTCAGTCAGTGCACTATTAAAAGATTCCTAACAAACGTATATTCTTTGGAATATATAGAATCTTTTTTATAAGCTATTTAGGTAGCAATTAAGTTTTTAGTTTCGGCAAATAAACTTTATTTCTGTTCGCAGAAAAGAATTAGTGTCGTTATTTACGACTTCGGTTTACGATAATTGGTTTACGTATTGTTTTTGTCACACGTGCGTAATGGCGGATAAAGAGGTGCAAATCTCTAAGAGTAATACGGTTTCGGCTGTTTCTTCGGGAAAGAAGACAAATACAACGTCATCTAAGGCACCAATATCGTCGGTACAAACCAAAAAGAGCTTGGCAGAGAAGACGCCTTTTAATTCCAAGGAACAGTTGAGTAATCCTCCAATAAGAGAAGTTCTAGAAATTCTGCGCGTTCTAAACGCTAATGTTAATTCACAAAATGAACGTATTGACAAACAAAATGAACGCATAGAAAACCTCGTGGAAGGTTGCAGTTATGACGAATATGATGATAGTCAAACTCAGTTCAGTGAAACTTATGAAGATGAACATGAGGTCGAGAGTAATTTATTATTTGACCAGGACGAAGGTGCGTCAACCTCGGGAAACTCTATATTTAAAGTTCTCTCACACAAATTCCAACAATCCGAACCGGTGGATGATGATGTTCACCCGGATTTGGCGGTTCTAGTTAATAACTCATTTAGAAATGGAATTTCTGAAGATAAATTAGAAGAATTGTGTAAAAACATTCATCGGCCCCAAAATTGTGACTCTTTGGTGAAGACCCGTGTTAATCAAGGGATATGGCGTTTGCTCAAGAGTTATACTCAAACTGAAGACTCCAGATTGACTACAATTCAAGGTGTTTTGTTGAAAGCTTCTGCAAATTTGATAAAGCTAATTGAACAACTTGGTTCTATGAACTCAGAACATGTGGAGTTAGGCACTACAGCTGTAGCACTTTTAGGCCATGCCAATAAAATGATTAATACAAAGAGAAAGGACTTGCATAAATCTGATCTGGATAACAAGTATCATTATTTGGCCTCTGCGTCTCTGCCCTACACAGACTTATTGTATGGTAATGATACCGACGTTAATAATAACGTGCGTGAGATTAACAACATGAATCGTATCGGGAAATATTCCGGTCGTGGTGGTGGTGGTGGTCCTGTTAGGTACCAGGGTCGAGGACGGCGTGGATATGGTGGACCATATTCTCGGGGACGGGGTTTCCGTGGCCGTGGAAGAGGAATGAATAACAGTCGTAATGACAACATGACCCAAGCAAAAAACTACAAACCACAGAAAAAATAGAGGTTAGTACAGTAGATTTCCAAGCTGGTAGATTAAAGAGTTATGTTGAAAATTGGAGAAAAATAACATCAGATAACAATGTTTTGGATATTGTTCAACACTGTCACATTGAATTTATGGATGGTGAAAATCCTACAAATTCTTATTGTTTTAGAAGTAAATTTTCTGAACAGGATGAAATTATAATTAGTAAAGAAATCCAAAATTTATTACACATGGAAGTCATTGAGGAAGTTGAACATCATGCTGATGAATATATTTCTCCAATTTTCATTATTCCTAAACGTAGTGGTGAATATAGAATGATCTTAAATCTTAAAAACTTAAATAAGCATGTAGAGTACCACCATTTTAAAATGGATACTTTTGAATCTGCTCTTAAACTGGTAAAACCAGATATGTTTTTTGCCAGCACTGATATTCGCCATGGCTACTATAGTGTGCCCATTGCAGAGGAAGACAGAAAGAAATTGAGATTTACTTATTTGGGAAAAATTTACCAGTACAGGGCTCTCCCAAATGGAATCTCATGTGCCCCAAAACAGTTCACTAAACTTATGAAACCTGTTTATGCATCTCTGCGTATGCTTGGACATAAGAACTCTGGTTATATAGATGATTCTTTATTAATGGGAGATTCACACACAGAATGTGTAGAAAATATAATTGACACAGTTCATCTCATGACAAGTCTTGGTTTTCTCCTTCATGAAAAGAAGTCTGTTTTAATTCCTACTAAAAAGATCACGTTTCTTGGATTCAATATTGATTCAGAAAGAATGGTAGTAACTTTACCAGTTGAAAAAATTGAGAAAATAACACAAGCTTGCACAGAATTGTACAAACGGCATAAAGCAAAAATTAGAGATGTAGCACATGTTGTAGGTCTAATAGTTTCGTCTTTTTCGGCAGTTGAGTTTGGTCCACTTTTCTATAGGTCAATAGAACAAGAAAAGATACAATCACTTAAACATCGAGCAGGTGATTATGATGCTATGATGATAATTTCAGAAAAAATTAAACTACAGCTTTTATGGTGGATTAGAAATTTGAGCCATCAGGAAAGAAATATATCTCATGGTAATCCTAAGTTAGTGATCACAACAGATGCTAGTTCTCTGGGATGGGGTGCAATCTGTAATGAAGTAAAAATAGGTGGTCGTTGGAATGAAAATGAGATCCACAATCACATCAATTACTTGGAATTGCTTGCTGCAAAACATGCTCTAAAATCATTTTGTCTAAAGAAAACAAATATGCATGTACAAATTAGATCTGACAATTCATGTACAGTTGCTCATATTCAAAATATGGGGGGGAAAACGGAACAACTTAATGAACTTACTAAAGAAATGTGGTTATGGTGCAAAGATAGAGCGATATGGATTTCAGCAACGCACATTCCAGGTGTAGAAAATGAGGCAGATTTCTATTCAAGAAATTTCAATGAAAATATTGAATGGGAATTGAATAAAACAATTTTCTCGCAAGTAGTCGACATCTTTGGTCTGCCTGAAATTGATATGTTTGCCTCTAGATTGAATAAGCAAATAGAACGGTTTGTTTCTTGGAAACCAGATCCAGAAGCAGTATCTATTGACGCTTTTTCCATAAGTTGGAAGAATATGTACATGTATGCTTTTCCTCCTTTCAGTTTGATGGGTCGGTTGATTCAGAAGGTCCGACAAGACCAAACAGATGTATTACTGGTGGCACCTTTTTGGGTGACACAGAACTTCTTTACCAGCATTCTGGAGATGTTCACACACGACCCATACATCATAAAAGTACGTCAAGATACTCTGAAGTTATCACAGACTCGGAAAATTCATCCATTAGTGAACAAACTTCATCTCATGCTTTGTCGTATCTCAGGAAATCCTATGAAAGCCGAAAACTTTCGGAAAAATCTATTGACATCATCATGGAGTCCTGGAGGAACGCTACGAAAAAGCAGTATTCCACGTATATTAACAGATGGATTTCATTCTGTGATAAAAGGAAAATTAATATCTTTCAAGCCCCTATAGAATATATTATAGAGTTCCTTACTGAGTTATATGAATCGGGGTTAAGTTATGAAACTTTAAATACTGCTAGAAGTTCCTTGTCTAACTTATGTGATAGACAGGATGGATTTGCTATTGGTAGTCATCCTTTAGTTACTCGTTTTCTGACGGGTGTTTTTAATCTGCGTCCTACGAAACCAAAATATCAGGAGACATGGGATGTTAGTAAAGTTCTGTGTTATTTGAAGACACTGTCACCAGTTGAAACTTTGACATTAAAATTTCTATCGTATAAACTAGTAATGTTGATTGCTTTGACTCAGGCAAGTCGGTCGCAATCTATATCTTTGTTGTCCATAGACGGAATGAAGAAAGATGATAAGTCTATGATCTTATTTTACAGTGGTTTATTAAAACAATGTAGAAAAGGAAAAATTAATCCTTATGTACAGTTCTTTATGTATTCGCCAGATAGCGATATTTGTATTTATAGGACACTTAATGAGTACATTAATCGTACATTTCCTCTAAGAGGATCTGAAAGAAGATTAGTGATAAGTTATGTTAGGCCATATAAGCATGTGGTATCTACATCTGTAAGTAGATGGTTGAAATGTGTAATGAAAAATTCTGGAATAGATGTAAACAAGTACACATCTCATAGTACAAGAAGTGCTATTTCTTCAAAAGTGAAACAAAGTGGCTTACCTATCAACCAAATTATGAAGGTAGCAGGATGGTCAACAGTAGACACATTCGCAAGGTTCTATGATAAGCCAGTGCATACACAAGATGCTGAAAGTTTCCAAAGCGCAGCTTTACATTGAAGACCCCAGGATTTACAAGTAATGAATATTATTTATTACAACTAAGTTCACTGTAACTAATTGGGTAATACTTTTTCTTTATGAGCAAGTGATATTTGTTTCATGCGTTGAAGTCTCATTTGGTTCCGGAAATAGTATGACGTAATAGAATTGAATAAACAAACAAGACTTACCTGTAAGTTGATGTTTGTTTCAAATTCTATATAGTCATATGACTATTGAAGGGATCAAATGCCCACCCTCCTCGCCCAAATAATGCGTGTAAGCAGAGTAATGCTACTATACGAGTGGGGAAAGATTTGATCCTTTAGACTAAAGCAAATTACACTTGCTATGTACAGCGTTTAATACTGACAAATACTGACACGGTCACTGCACATCTCATTTGATCCCTTCAATAGTCATATGACTATATAGAATTTGAAACAAACATCAACTTACAGGTAAGTCTTGTTTGTTTATTCAATTATGTGGGAAGGTTTAATCCCCTTTCCTATATGCAATCTGCCCCAATTGTAGCAGACGTCTTTTAAATACTGTGTAGCAAAGTGAGTAATTACTCACAATGATCAATTTGTCCTTGAGTCACATTGTTCAATCATTATTTTCATAAAAAGAGATCTGCTAGTTTTGCCTAGATGTTTTTAAAGTTATTTGCTGTGTATTTGTTATATGTGTGAAAAGGTTAACAAGATCTTCAATAATCAGGACCTTCAGTTTAGTGATTAATGGTAAACTTCTAAAAGTTGTTTGTTTGTAAAGGGATTATGTGAGTTGATTACAAAATTCCAACATTTTGAAAGATCAATTTTATTGTGAAATTATCAGAGTTGAAGTAAAATCAATGCATGTTTTGTACATTAGGTACAAAGTTCTACATGTATCTAGTAGTCACAGACAGTCACACGATGCTCATCTAGGACCTTGCCTACGGACATGTAGTTGAATTTTGAGGCATCTGCAGCAGACGTATTTTGAAGACACTGTTGCATAATGGAGATATTGCTCGTGTTGAGCCATTGCTCCATTTGGCATGAAATACTCGTCTTCAAACTATAGTTCAGATATGTTTGGTCAGATGTTAGCTGCAGATTTGATTGCATTAATTAGGGAAACGGAAAAGAAATGGTCCCTATAGATCAGTGCTTGACCACAATACATTAATTTTCAAACTTTTCTCTGATCAGACTAAATTTGGACTCCTCTGTTTGCAGATGACCATTGAATACATTAAAGAAAAAAGAAAAAAGAAAAATGAAAATTTGTCCTCTTCCCATATTTTCAAACTCCGTACGAATTCATAATTCTATATTGAAATTTGGTTTCCATTAAACATTTCCAACACAGCTGACTTCAAATATGTCGCATCAAGTAACCGGTTGATACGATTTACACTTTTTTCAATTTAAAAAAAACAGACAAATTTTAACCCTTTCCCTCATATAGACGCTCTCTGACGCCTCTGCAGCAGATGGCTTTTTGAAAACATAGTGACAAAAGAAGAAATTGCTCAAAACGAGCAATTTCTCCTTTTGCCACAATGTTTTTCACTTTTACTCGTAAGTTATCCATTCAATTATAGAGATTTTCTATGTTTTGACAAAATATGTTCAGAATTGTCATATGAGGGAAAGGGTTAATGCTTTTGCAGAAACCTGGACTGTAAATACTAAGAAGATGCTTCACTTCACCAAAATGTTTTCAACTCGTTCAAGCAATAAACTTTCAGTTTTAAAATCAGATGAACGAAAAGGTGTCTTCAAACCGGATGATTGAAGATGTCATATTAGATATTTATAACTGTCATGATATTTGCCAAAAAACTATTGTATAATATATAGCAATGTCAAGTCAATTATATTGTTAAACCCTTTCCCACTTACATACACTTTCTGATGACTCTGCCGTAGAAGACTTTTGAAAACATTGTGCAATTTCTCCATTTGCCACTTTTTTTCAACTCTGTTTAATTATTATACTTTCATTTATAGAGATTTAATATAATTTTGTCTGCTGTTTCAAAGTTGTCTGATTCAGATTTGTTGCATGTGGGAAAGGGTATTTTTCAAAAGAGTAGAAAGGATTCATGGAAAACCTCTAGAAATGCGAGCCATGTTTAGGGTTTTGGGGTCTTAATGTATACATGTATCTGCATACAGTGACAAACCAGAGCCACCACTGTCCGGCAACATGTTATTTGAGTCCTACATGCATCTTTTGCCAAAATTTGATCTGCTACACCCATTAATTACACACTTTTGTCTCTTTAACCCTTTCCCACATACAACAAATCTGCAGCAGATGACTTTGAAAACATAGTGACAAAAACCTGAAAAATCTCCATAAAAGATAGCTTAATTGTTAAATTTAGTTGAAAACATTGAGGCCAATATTTTTTTAATGATAGTTAATTTATTGAATAGAGTGTGAGAAAATCTAGATTGGAATAATTGCACTATCAAGAAAATGAGGTATATCAATGTCTTATTATGTTGAAGTGTTATGACGAGCGGGAAATGACTAATCTTTCCACAATGTCTTATAGTCTGCAACAAAGGTGCCAACTGTCATGATGATATCTATGTGAAAAGGGGGGAATTACTAATTTCCACAATGTCTTCAAGTCTGCAATAAACGTGCCAACTGTCATCTATGTGAAAAGGGGGGAATTACTAATTTCCACTATGTCTTCTGCAATAAACGTGCCAACTGTCATCTATATGAAAAGGGGGGAATTACTAATTTCTGCTATATCTTCAAGTCTGCAACAAACGTGCCAACTGTCATCTACGTGAAAAGGGGGGAATTACTAATTTCCACAATATCTTCAAGTCTGCAACAAAGGTGCCAACTGTTGTCTGTGTTATAAGGTTCTCAATATTCAAATGGTTTTGTATGACATATAAGAGTATATCAGACACACATATATTCATGCACATTACAGGGATGCCTGCTGCAAATAATCTTCCCTCTTACAGCAACAGCATATAAATAACAAGCAAGAAAAGGTGTGTTTATTACCTAAATTTCAGATAACTCCCTTCAAATCCAAAGATAGTTCAATAAAATATAAGCACATGTATAATAACGTAAACACACTTCACACAATTTCTCCAACAATTCCAATTTTGAACAACACAAAAGAAAATTTTCACCAATGTTAAAATATATCCAATTTACAAATGTTAGAAAATTCCGGTGTCATATGTTAATATCCATTCACTCAAAAGAAAAACAAATATAAGACACAGCGTACTACTTCCATTCGGAGTTAATTTTCTGTTAATACAGGTGTTTATACATATAGTATTGGTTTAAGTTGAATGCTACAGTAGCACTGTCGTCTGTCAGTACAGGTAAAACGGAAAGTCAATTAGGACACCTAACACACCTTTACACTTTATCTGATAGGTAATTTTACACTCTTGATTAAACCAAAGATTGGGTTCGTAGTGTAAAATCACTCTTAAACAGTGATTGCCATGGGTTCATGGTAAAATTTGAGCACAAGATATACTAATGAAAATGTAAAAAATGGTCAACAAAAGATGTTTTTTTTATCTATTTGAGAGACGTTTTCAGTTGTTGGTGAAGCCAGTATTAAAAATAGTTTTTGTTTAGAGAAAGAGAGTCAACCAATTGTAGTTCCCGCGCCTTTTCCGTGCCTCTTTAGCCAGCAACATTTTAAAACAAAAAGACGATATTGACTATCTCTAACTCTTTCAAACATGCAGATGACTTGTGTAATCTTAACCCTTTCCCTCATACGTCAATTCTGCAGCAGACGACTTTGAACATATTTTGTCAAAAAATAGAAAATCTCCATAATTAGTTTTTTTTAGCAATTTCTTCTTTTGTCACTATGTTCTCAAAAAGCTGTCTGCTGCAGAGGCATCAGAAAGCGTCTGTATGAGGGAAAGGGTTAATGAGCAAATTCTTCTTTTGTCACAAGGTTTTAAACTCTATTAATTGGTCGAGGTTTTACATATTTTGTCTACATGACATTGTTTTCAAAACACTTTTATACTTTTGTATTAACGGAATCCTTTTTTTCTATTTTCCTAAATATTTTCAAAGTCGTCTGCTGCAGATGTGTTGTTTGTGGGAAGTTTGTTTTATTAAGTTATCTATATATGCCTTTATGACAAGAAGGGGGGCTTGAACAAAATTTTAAATATGAGGATAAAATATGCAATCAACAATCACTTACCATTACTGTGTTTCCCTTTTGTTCACGCACAAGCAGCAGCAATGTATTGAAAAGCAATTGTTACAATTGGACCCTAAAACAAGGTGTGGAAATCTGGAAAAATATAAGTATAGTGATAATGAGACAGTTAGACGAGGATTAAACGTCTCTGCAGCAGATAACTTTTTAAAGAATTGTTGCAAAATGAGACATTGCTCAAAATTAGCAATTTCTCCTTTTGAAATATTTTTTCAACTTGATTCAGTTTTTGTACCTTCAGTATTGGAGAGTTTCGGTATTTTTTACTAAATGTTTTGAAAGTCGTCTGCTGCAGATTTGTTCTATATGAGCAAGGGTTAAAAACATTTCAAAAAAATTCTCTTTTTGCAAAGAACAGTTTTCTCTGTAAGAGTTGGTAGGATCAAAATAGTAACACAAGATAATTTTTCAAAATGACATTTGTTTTCCTTTGATATATACAAATTATAAAAGACCCATAAAGGACAGATTGTTTACATTAGGTAAACCCTTTACCTTATTAACATATTGGTATATGTACCAGCAGTATACCGAGTTTTAAAACATAATAGAAAAAAAAAGAATTAAGGAAGTCTCTCTTTAAATTGTTTGTATTTCCTCACAATTATTTACCTAATTAATATCTTCTTTTCTACCCTAATAATTCTCATTTTTTTATAGGTATAACTTAAGCATTTTAATGTGTTAATCTTACCTCATAAAGTCATCTTATTCTATTCCGCACATTACTGTCCGAAGTTGTTTGAAAAGTTCACAAAGATCTTAACCTCTCCCACTTGCAGTTGCATTAAAACATGTGCAGCATATGACTTTATGAAAACATTGGGGGCAAACAAATAAATTGCTCAACAATTTGTTTTCCTTTTACAACAATGTTTTTAACACCAATAAATAATCATATTTTCTTTTACAGAGGGTTTCCATGTTTTTTTTAAGTTATTTTTAAAGTAGTTAGCTGCAGATTTAATGTTTGGGGAAAAGGGTTTAAATGAAAAGTAAATTGAAATTTTAAAGAAAATTTCGAAATTTTCTTGTTATGTGACACATGAAAATTTTACAGGAAAAAAGACATGACAAACTGAGGAAAACATTTTTATATTGACATGTTTCTATTTTCAACTGTCAACGATTCCTCAGTAACCATGACTCTTGTTATCACGATTTCCCACTCCAAGACTATTTTCCAATGTTTTACAGTAAATGTGCGACAACATATTCTTAATTTCTTAACCCTTTCCCAAATATAGACACATTTGAAGCCTCTGCATCGAAGAAATTGTGAAAACAGTGTGATAACAGAAATCACTCCAAAATTACAATTTCTCAATTTGCTACAATGAACGTATTTTGTCAAAACATAGAAAATCTCCATAATTGAATGGATAACCTATGACAATTAGTGGAAAACATTGTGGCAGAAGGAGAAATTGCACGTTTTATAAAACATGCAATTTCTTCTTTTGTCACTATGTTTTCAAAAAGCCGTCTGCTGCAGAGGCGTCAGAAAGCATCTATATGATGGAAAGGGTTAACACAAATGGTCCTATTTCATACTATATACAAATTCAAAGGCCCATAATTCTGTGAAACATCATTATGATTCGAACAGAACATGGTGATAATTTGCACATTTCTTAATAGTGAAGCATCCCATACAATGTCATTGAATTCCAACTGGTGGTTGCTGAGAAATAGCCTGGACACAAATGGTTCTATAATCATCTATACAGATATTCAAAGGGCCATAATTCTGTGAAAAACCATTCAGCCGGAACATGGTGATAAATTGCACGTCTCCTCTTATAAGTGAAACTTCCAATTAATATCATTTAGTTTCTACTAGTGCTTGCTGAGAAGTAGCCATGACACAAATGGTCCTATATCATACTGTATACAAATTAAAAGGGCAATAACTCATCAAACTGGAACATGGTGATAATATATAAGCACAACTCCTTTCGTAAGAGAAGCTTCTCATAACATTTCATTGTATTCAAGTCAGTGATTGTTGAGAAATAGCCTTTACACCAATTCTCCCTTGTCTTATTATATTGACATTAAAAGGGCAATAGCTCTGTGAAAAATCATCAAACTGAAACATAATAATATGCACATCTTCTCTTTTTAGTGAAGTTTCCCATAAGGTTTCATTTAATTCAAGTCAGTAGTTGCAGAGGAAGAGACCATACAAAAGCCAGACAGACAACCGGATGTACAAATGAATGGACAAAACGGCAACAAAAATCGGGGAACATACAAATACTTTATTTAAAGAGGCTGCAATGTTGGGCATGCCCTGTATTCCATGCCTCTGCCAAAAAAAAAAAAACCTACAAAAAGAAGGCATTATCTTTTTACAAACAAACAAAATTTTAAGAGAGAGAGAGCAACATTTATAGATAATAACTATCAAATTTCATAATTGTTGTAACAAGACACAGAATATATATGTTAGATGGTTGAAGGTTATTGACAATTTAAGTAATATTTCCCACCAGATTGCCACCAAGTAAGGTATCCTGCTTTTACCCTTTCCCACATATAACAAACCTGAACCTGCCGACTTGGAAAAAGACATCAGAAAATGTATACTTATGTAGACTTTTTCGAAAAGCATGTAGGTTTTCAAATGATGTAATTAATCTGCATTTGGCAGTTTTACTTTGAAATTATGATATGCCCTAACCCTTTCCCACCTGTAGACGCATTTTGACGCATCTGCAGCAGACGACTTTTGAAATTATTGTGAAAAAATGAGAAATTAAAACAAGCAATTTCTCCTTTTGCCACAAATTAAGTTTTCACATTTATAATTCAGTAATTTTACTTACAATTTAAGAGATTTTCCATGTTTTTGAGTAGACATTTTTGAAGTTGTCTGCTGCAGATTTATTGTATGTGGAAAAGGGTTTAAAAGATAACCTGCTTCCAAGTCTGCATTAACTAGATAGGTATCTGTTCTTTCCTTTACTCCTTGCAATAAAAAAAGGCAAAGTTTAGGCCCTTGATTTTTCTTTAATAATGAAGGCTGAACATTATTTATCTCAAATGTATCACTTGTACTATTTACTTGATTGTAATCTGTCATCATCTACGAATTACCAATAGTTTCAGTACATTTCAGTAACGGTAACATTTTTAATTGCCATGTGTCGACATTCACTCATCTAGATAGACAATGTCAACAAATTGACATTGTCCGCTTTCAACCATTTCATAATTTTTTAAAAACAACTCCGCTAAAACATCTGTATAACATGTTTATCACAACTGAAGTTACTGCTAGACATTTTTTCTTGGATCCCAGGATATGTTGTCAAAACAAATATGTTAAAATTCTATTGAAAAATACTAACTTATAAATATTCCCTTTTTGTAATGTCAACCATTGTATAGTTATAAGTAACTCTCAATCAATTCTTATGTTTATTATTACAAGATGCTGTATTTTGTCATGGTCAAAGGACCTGTTAAATACAACAGATACAAAAGATATTTAGCAATAAACAAATTATTTTTTTCACACAATAAATATAATACAAGAGGGCCATGATGGCGCTGGATCGCTCACCTGACTTATGCAATGGGATCTGTCATGCCAACCACACAGTCAACCACATTTACTCATTTTGTTGTCAGTTTAACTAATAAAGGAGGGCCAAGAGGGCCAGTATCGCTCCACTGCCATTAGGCAAAAATTAAATCTCCAAACAGCCCTGCCCCCTGGTGGCCATGTTTTTTGATCAATCACCATGGCTTGACGGAATCTCGTAGTAGAGTGTCATCCAAGGAACATTTCTGAATAATTATTTGAAAATCAGCCAAATAGTTTGGGATAAGAAGATTATTTAAGTTTTCACTATAGCAATATAAGGCAAAATAGCCCCGCCCCATGGCAGCCATGTTTTTCGACCAATCAAGATTGCTTGAAGGAATCTGATAGAGGGTCGGTCATCTAAGGAATATTCTACAAAATTATTTGACAAAATCGGCCGACCAGTTTTTGAGAAGAAGAATTTTAAAGTTTTTTCGTTAGGTTGCCATGGAAACCAGAATTCTGCATGGATCCCAAAAGGTTGAAGGAATTCTGGTGGGGTCATTGAGAGAATGATTTTTGAAAAGTTTCATCCCAATTGACCCACTGGTTACTGAGGGAAGATGTTGACGGATGACTCGCAACGGACGCCAAAAGGCACCATGCAAATGAATTTAACAACAGTTGATCTTTGATGTTGATGACCATTGATGTATTTAAGACTAAAAAGCAAATACAGTAGCATTATATTGTCAAAGCCTGCTGTTGAAAGTTACCTTACTTTAAAGCAAGTGTTGCATTTCTTTTTGTGAGAAGTATATTATTACATACAATTTATGTCAGTATCTCTCTAACAGTTTAGAACGGTTCTTTCAAACTATATTTCAAAGCTTTATTACCTGTCGGGGTGATCCTACGGTTCATTTTTTTTTTTTTAAATTAATACTATTTAGAACTATGAAAATGTATCACTGAAGATTCTATCTTTGGCATGATCAAAGTGGCAATGAATCCCACCTAGAGTTTTAATGACATTGACAAAAAGTTAGCGCAAGGGTATACTCTATTATTTTGCCCTCTTTCATGTATAGAGGAAACTAAGGATCAACAAATAAGACAAGTAAGCAGGTTTTTTTTTCCATTTCCAATAATGCTTTAACCCTTTCCCACATGCAGGCACATCTTGCCACATCTGCAGCAGAAGAGTTTTGAAACGATTGTGACAAAGCGAGAAATTGCTTGCAAAGAGCAATTGCTCCTTTTGCCCCAATGTTTTAAACTCTTTTGTAAAGTTATACCTTCATTGAGTGATACTTTCCCCCAGATAGTTCCATTTCAGTCATCTCGAGGGCTTGGCGTGAAACGGTTGTAACTTAAAACCTATTTTGAAAACCTTGGTTTAGGGGCAATTTTGATCCTTTTGTAAACAATGCATATTTAGGTGCCATTGCTCAGAACGAGCAATGGCACCTAAATTTCCATTGTTTACCAAGAAAAATGATTTAATGCTTATAAAGACTTTATGGCGAGGTGATTAACCTTGGTAAAAAAATACCAATTTTAGTTACAACTGTTTCACGCTAAGCCCTCGATATTCTGCTTCAGGTTGTTTTTATGAGGGAAATTGTCAACAGTCATCTGGTGGGAGACAGTGGTCCAGAGGTATAGAATTGGACTCTCGTATCACGGGTCCCAGGCTCAAATCCTGTGATGAGTGGGTTCTGTCTTTTTGACTTTTCCAAGATGCATCTGCAAGTAGAAAAGGGTTCAACTAATCGTCATTTGCTAACAAAAAGCTCTCTATTGAAGAAACGGTTGATACATCTTTACTATATGTTCTTAAGATCAACACAAAAGGTGAGAGTAGAGTCCCTGTATTCTTCAATTATTCACACCATAAAAGAACTATGAGAGAAAGCAAACAATTATCTAATTATACCCTCTCCTTAACATGTACTTCATGTTTCTCAACATTGTTATCCCATTAACAGCTCTCTCCCTGAACAGAAGGTTTATGATGCCTAATAACCCTTTCCCTCATACGACAATTCTACAGAAGACGACTTTGAACTTGTTTTTTAAAAAGAATAGAAAATCTCTATAATTGAATGGATAACGTATGACTTAATGTGGAAAACATTGTGGCAAAAGGAGAAATTGCTCGTTTTGAGCAATTTCTTCTTTTGTCACTATGTTTTCAAAAAGACGTCTGCTGCAAAGGCATCAGAAATTTATTCATAACAGTCAACTCTGTTATATTCTATCCAGGAAAAAGTAACAAATCCTTTGCCTTGCAATATACAAATGAACAACATGCAATGACTGCTTTGACTGCATTAAAGGGCCAGAAGAAATTGTTAATATTTCTAACAATGTTTATTGCTCAACAAATCAACAACATATTGGGTAATTAAAAACCCTTACAAAACAATCAGGGGTGGCAAAATCAATTGTCTGTTTTGCCCAGCTTGTCCAAGAACCTGTACGGACAAGTGAAATTTTGCAGGGATTTACTATTTAACTATCATAATGGCGTTTTGCAAAAATTGATAAGTAAGTCATAATCAGATTTTGTTGCCCCTGTACAGTAACGACATATTATGACAAATCTACAGCAGACAACTTTAAAATTATCAAGGTACAAATGGAAAATCCCTGTAAATGAATGTATATTTATTGAAAAGAGTTGAAAACATAGTGGCAAAAGTAGTAAATGAGCAAAATTCCGTTTGTATAGTTCCTAAGGTTACAGTATCATCCCATTTTCCTGTGCAATGGTAATGAGATAGTTATATACAAGTCCAACAGACATGCAAGCATCTTATGTAATGAATTTGAGGCCTCTGCTGTTGACAAAAAAAATGACCATGAGCACTCCATTGGAAAATATACAAGTTGGCATTTCTGAATAGGTAGGCTCAGATCAGGCTCTCTGTCCGTCACTGTCTGAATAGGTAGGTTCAGATCACGCTCTCTGTCCATTACTGTCTGAATAGGTCGGTTCAGATCACGCTCTCTGGCCGTCACTGTCAGTCTCGGTCTGAATAGGTAGGTTCAGATCAGGCTCTCTGTCCGTCACTGTCAGTCTCGGTCTGAATAGGTAGGTTCAGATCATGCTCTCTGTCCGTCACTGTCAGTCTCGGTCTGAATAGGTAGGTTCAGATCAGGCTCTCTGTCAGTCACTGTCTGAATAGGTAGGTTCAGATCACGCTCTGTCCATCACTGTCATTCTCGGTCTGAACAGGTAGGTTCAGATCAGGCTCTCTGTCCGTCACTGTCTGAATAGGTAGGTTCAGATCACGCGCTCTGTCCGTCACTATCTGAATAGGTAGGTTCAGATCACGCTCTCTGTCAGTAGGTAGGTTCAGATCATGCTCTCTGTCCGTCACTGTCTGAATAGGTAGGTTCAGATCACGCTCTCTGTCCGTCACTGTCTGAATAGGTAGGTTCAGATCACGCGCTCTGTCCATCACTGTCTGAATAGGTAGGTTCAGATCACGCTCTCTGTCCATAGGTAGGTTCAGATCATGCTCTCTGTCCATCACTGTCTGAATAGGTAGGTTCAGATCACGCTCTCTGTCCGTCACTGTCTGAATAGGTAGGTTCAGATCGCGCTCTCTGTCCGTCACTGTCAGTCTGAATAGGTAGGTTCATATCATGCTCTCTGTCCGTCACTGTCAGTCTGAATAGGTAAGTTCAGATCACGCTCTCTGTCGGTCACTGTCAGTCACTGTCAGTCTGAATAGGTAGGTTCAGATCATGCTCTCTGTCCGTCACTGTCTGAATAGGTAGGTTCAGATCATGCTCTCTGTCCATCACTGTCTGAATAGGAAGGTTCAGATCACGCGCTCTGTCCATCACTGTCTGAATAGGTAGGTTCAGATCATGCTCTCTGTCCGTCACTGTCTGAATAGGTAGATTCAGATCATGCTCTCTGTCCGTCACTGTCTGAATAGGTAGATTCAGATCACGCTCTCTGTCCCTCACTGTCTGAATAGGTAGGTTCAGATCACGCGCTCTGTCCATCACTGTCTGAATAGTCAGGTTCAGATCACGCTCTCTGTCCATAGGTAGGTTCAGATCATGCTCTCTTAATGTCACTGTCTGAATAGGTAGGTTCAGATCACGCTCTCTATCCGTCACTGTCAGTCTGAATAGGTAGGTTCATATCATGCTCTCTGTCCGTCACTGTCAGTCTGAATAGGTAAGTTCAGATCACGCTCTCTGTCGGTCACTGTCAGTCTGAATAGGTAGGTTCAGATCATGCTCTCTGTCGGTCACTGTCAGTCTGAATAGGTAAGTTCAGATCACGTTCTCTGTCCCTAACTGTCAGTCTGAATAGGAAGGTTCAGATCACGCTCTCTGTCCCCAAACGTCAGTCTGAATAGGTAGGTTCAGATCACGCTCTCACTGTCTGAATAGGTAGGTTCAGATCATGCTCTCTGTCTGTCACCGTCAGTCTGAATAGGTAAGTTCAGATCACGCTCTCTGTCCCTAACTGTCAGTCTGAATAGGTAAGTTCAGATCACGCTCTGTGTCCCTAACTGTCAGTCTGAATAGGTAGGTTCAGATCACGCTCTCTGTCCCCAACTGTCAGTCTGAATAGGTAAGTTCAGATCACGCTCTCTGTCCCTAACTGTCAGTCTGAATAGGTAAGTTCAGATCACGCTCTCTGTCCGTCACTGTCAGTCTCAGTCTGAATAGGTAGGTTCAGATGATGCTCTCTGTCTGTCACTGTCAGTCAGAATAGATAAGTTCAGATCACGCTCTTTGTCCCTAACTGTCAGTCTGAATAGTTAGGTTCAGATCACGCTCTGTCTGTCACTGTCAGTCTCAGTCTGAATAGGTAGGTTCAGATCACGTTCTCTGTCTGTCACTGTCAGTCTCAGTCTAAATAGATAGGTTCAGATCACGCTCTCTGTCCGTCACTGTCAGTCTGAATAGGTAGGTTCAGATCACACTCTCTGTCCATCTCTGTCAGTCTTATCAGGCTCTACACAAATTGACAGAATCTTCTAGCAAGCTTATGTAAGTAATATGTGAACTGTGTGGATCTTAATCAGACCATGTGGAACTCCCTTGGCTACAATGTTTTTAAAAGTCGTCTGCTGTAGATGCGTCAAATCATGTTATGGGTAAATGGTTAACCGATGTTTTCTAAAGTTGCCAGCTGCAGAAGCTTCAAACGCTGTCCAATACAAGGCTAGAGTTACCAAATGGCATTGGCTTTTATCCCTGTTATCTTAACTACATATTGGATAGTTTAAGAATTGACAAAACAATTTTCTTCAAAGGAATAGTTTGTTGACCGATTTCCGCAGAATGCTAAGTAGAATGGAGAAGGATAGATTTTCAAGACGAAACGGTGATTGTCACGCGAATTGAGATCTCATTTGTTACTACAATGATAGACTAGGATGTAAAAGATCAATATAAGAAACTCAATACCATACCTTTCCCATATAGAAGGAATCTGCATCAGATGACACTTTGAAATCTTCTAGACAAAGCTATGGAAAAAGTCTATAAATATGGTTATAATCATTGAATAGAATTCACAACAATGTGTTAAAGGAGAAATGGCTCATTATGAGCAATTATTCCTGTTCATACAATGTTTTCCAAAGTGATCTGCTGCTAGTGCATCACAATGCGTCTGCGAGTGTGAAAAGGTTAATTTACCTTGAAACAGCCTTTGCAAAAGGCTACTTGTGAACAATTATTGGAAAAAAACCTCATACAAAATAGTTTCCTTCTTTTCAAACAATGTTTATACATATATATATATATTAAGGATGGCAACGAATATTCGAATATTCAATTGTATGGTCGAATATTCGAATACTATATCATGATTCGAATATTCGATAAAAATAAGAAATATTTATATATTTAAATCAAATTGACGATACTTGAAATGTTTACCCATTGCTTCTTTGTTGTTAAAAACTGCAAGTAAAGGGTTACCGATGGTCAATGTTACGCGTATTGTATAAGGTGTCAATACTGTAGATAATATGTCAAACTGATAATCCTTGCTTTGGGCTATTAAACTGATCGATAAAATACTGATGGTTTCGTTCCAAAACTCCTTAACTTCAACATATGTAGCCAGGGGTCGATTTAACCGCTGGCCCGCTAGCCCGTGGCCAGTTGATTTTACCTCGGGCCAGCTGTACATGCAATAAGCTAGTCCGTCGGGCCTGCTGGAAATTATGGGATAATAAGCTAGTCTGTAAGAAATTGAAAATATCGAGTTGCATATGTACGTTTTTATTTCGTTCTGACCATTCCGTTCTGTCAGAAATTGTTAAAAACGCATGTTTCACAATCGAGTGCGCCCAGTAATGGCCGTATTGATTTCCGCACACGATACTGTTAACTAAAATTTGATTGGACAGGTGCGCGAAAACAACCAATCGTATGCCGCGTCTTAATATCCGCTTGGCAACATACACAAAATGGCGACGCACTAAATAATAATATCACCTTGAAACAAACTTTTGGTTAACGAATTTGGTCGGTTTGGTGAATAAATACATAATCAGGGTTTCCCATGACACACAAATCCTGCGTCATTGACGCATTTTCAACTCAAATGACCCCCAAAAATAACATCTGTGCATCCCTATGGACGCAATGTCGGTAAATGAAGTCCATTCTATTTTTCTATAATCTCGGTTTTCCAAAAATCTATATTTAACTTAGTTCTTATCCTGCACAAAAACATGCGAAAAAAATTCCGACGCTTCCAGGGTCGAATCTGGCGTACGTAATGTTTGTCACACCAAAATACACATATGGGACAACATTTGACCATTTATCTATCGTATAAAGTAAACACAAACGGTCTTACTCACGTTTTTATGTGTTTTAATCTCTTTTTAATCCACCTCTTAGAGGCCTGACATTTAATAACTCACAATGTGGTTGATTTGAACTGAGGATAACCGAATACGGTATTGTGGGTATTGTTGTTAAAGTACACCAACATGGATATTTAACGAAATAGTTATATATCTTATTCAAACAAGTTTGGGCGATATTTCGTTTATTTCTTTTTACCGATTTTGTCTAATTTATTTAACCGAAAACAAATTTGTTACAGATTTCAAATTTTTCGCCGTTGTGAATTGAATTTTGATAGATTAAAGTGGTAAAGAGGTAAGCTGCATAAATGTTAGGCTCAAATTAATATAATAATAATTATAGATATGTTTTTTTTTATCGTTGCGATAGCTGTCAGGATATAAACGGCATAATAACGTGAATCGAGGTCTGTCTGAAACATGCTAAGGATTTAGACTTCGGTTGACCAATAAATGAGAAAACGAAAGTCTAAATTATTTGGACTATATTTAACTCTGAATGACAGGTTTAAGCTTTATCGATAACATTATCGGTAATGTACACAATTTTTTTTCACAAATTGACATTATTAATATTAAAGAGATAATAAAAACAAAGAACAACACACTTGTTTTTGAATGTTTTTTATATCAATCACTTGATAATAAAGTTCTAATTTGGACCCCCAACCCCTCAACTTTGATGACATGAAGGTCACAATGACCCTCAAGTTTCAAAGCTTAGGGAAAAACCCTGTACATTGTATCAGATATGTAAACTGTTTAAAAAGTTGAATTATTTCAATTAAATAAATAACTATTGAATGTTGCCTTGTCCTCATTAAAAAAGTTTGGGCCAGTGGTAAACATGTTGGGCCAGTAATTTTCCATTTCAACTGGCCCTGCTGGCTAGTAGAAATTTCAGCCTTAAGTCTACCCCTGTGTAGCATGTAGTTACGTTTGTATTCAATTATATAACAATTTTACAAATCTGTCGGTATGGCTATGCAATTATTCGATTACATATTTATGTTGTTTAGCAACCCGGTACTGGAAATATTTCGTGCCCATTTTCAACAGTATTTCAGTTAAAAAATCAGCAAGAAAAAGGTTTAATTGCTCCTAATGGGCAGTGCCACAATTCCACTCAAATAACGAGCGTCCATGTCCGATTTATCATGTTTTGAAAATATTTGATAATTGGGATATTTCAGTTGTATACATGTACATGGTAATCAGAACTACATGCTTCATACAATAATACTTTAAGCAAGTGATCAATTAATTAAAATCTGAGCACTTTACTGACGAATCTTTCACTAACATTGTTTTCTGTCAAATTCACGGGTTGAACGAACATGTAAATGCAAGTCCTGAAACTTGAACAAAATAAGACAATAGTAAGATCACTTTACGGCAAAAAACGTATTTATAAACTCTTTTTTGGCGAAGCATGCACAAATGGGTCGAATATTCGAATATTCGAATACTTTGTGATCGAATATTCGAATACTAATTTTGGTATTCGTTGCCATCCCTAATATATATATATATATCAGCGTAATTTTCTTGACAACTTGTAAGATACAATCTTGAATATGGATCTTGTTACCTTCTTTGGACAATGTACATGTAAACCCTTTCCCACAAGCAAATGGTTTTGAGGCACGAGGAAATTTTTCAAAAACAAAGTGGCAAAAGGAGAGAATGCTCATATTGATTCATTTCTTTTTTTTGCCACAAGCTTGTGTTCAATAATTCTATTATTCTGATTATTACACATGGAGGAAGATTGCAGGGCTTCATAAGGATCTCTGAAGCAATCTTGTGTATTTGGTATTCACTTACACTTAACTAAACATGCACAAACTATAATCTTTCATGTGTATTTGGTATTCACTAACCATTTACTAAACATGCACAAACTTTAATAGTTCATGTGTATTTGGTATTCACTAACCATTTACTAAACATGCACAAACTATAATAGTTCATGTGTATTTGGTATTCAACAAGTAACTGGAGGATTGCAAGCAATACCATAGTCCCCTACCGGTTTGCACTTTTGAGTCTGTTTCTGTTGTCATAGCAACCCAATGTTTAGGTATATCAAGACAATAAAGTATGAAAATAAAGAAAGGGAAATAACTCAAAAATTAGGGAAGCAAGAGTTATGGTTCATGTGCACTGCACTCCCCCTTGATACGATGTATTCATGTGTGAAATTTCATAGCCATAGCTAGTATAGTTATGGAGATATGCTCCGGACAAAAATCAAGTATGAAAATAAAGAAAGGGAAATAACTCAAAAATTAGGCAGGCAAGAGTTATGGTTCATGTCCACTGCACTCCCCCTTGATACGATGTATTCATGTGTGAAATTTCATAGCCATAGCTAGTATAGTTATGGAGATATGCTCCGGACAAAAATCAAGTATGAAAATAAAGAAAGGGAAATAACTCAAAAATTAGGCAAGCAAGAGTTATGGTTCATGTCCACTGCACTCCCCCTTGATGAGATGCATCCATGTGTGAAATTTCATAACCATAGCTAGTACAGTTTTGGAGATATGCTCCGGACAAAAATCAAGTATGAAAATAAAGAAAGGGAAATAACTCAAAAATTAGGGAAGCAAGAGTTATGGTTCATATGCACTGCACTCCGCATTGATGAGATGTATCCACATATGGAATTTCATAGCCATAGCTAGTACAGTTTTGGAGATATGCTCCGGACAAAAATTTGCCGGACTGACTGACTGACGGACTGACGGACGGACTGACGGACTGACTGACGGACGGAGTGCAAACCTAATAGTCCCCTTCGGCACGCCGGTAGAGGACTAATAACCATTTACTAAACATGCACAAACTATGATAGTTCATGTGTATTTGGTATTCACTACCCATTTACTAAACATGCACAAACTTTAATAGTTCATGTGTATTTGGTATTCACTACCCATTTACTAAACATGCACAAACTATACTAGTTCATGTGCATTTGGTATTCACTAACCATTTACTAAACATGCACAAACTTTAATAGTTCATGTGTATTTGGTATTCACTAACCATTTACTAAACATGCACAAACTATAATAGTTCATGAGTATTTGGTATTCACTAAACATGCACAAACTATAACAAGCAATAATGACCAACTGTCTACACTAGAACTTGCCTAATCCAAAATAATATGCAGGCATCAAAATCAAGCCCTACTAATGATCAGGACACAACCAGTAACATTTTAACACTTACAAGAGGTCCAGATAAGGAGGGTTTACAGCTCTTTTCCCCACAACATATCTATTAATATCCAACCAAACCCTATGTTGTAGGTACTCAAAAGAATTGTCTCATTTAGACGATTATTTTGAGTACCAACAACATAGGGTTAGAGGATAAAATGAGGATTTTAGAACAAGCAAAATGCTCCTTATCTAAAGCTCCGACTTACACAACAGCAGATTACTTTTTGAAAAGATTGGGGAGTGCAGGAGAAATAGCTAAAAATGACGCCTCTGCAGCAGATGACTTTTAAATCATTGTGGCAAAAGGACAAATTGCTTATAATGAGCAATTTCTGAATTTGCCACAATGATTTCAGCTCTATTCAATAATCTTACTGTCATTTTATAGAGATGTACAATATTTTGGACTTGATAATTTCAAACTTATCTGCTGCAGATTTATTGTATGTGGGAAAGGGTTATTTCCAAGAAGCTGAAGAAGTTTTGAGGACCTCCAAACAATTGGCACAAGCAAGCAGATGTGTGCCCTTCCATGGGAAATGGTGCAAGTTTGCTTCTCTGAACAGTGCAGGTTCAGATCACACTGTTCATATGATCATGCAGTCTTATCAGAATCTAAACTAGTTCATAAAAGTTTTTAACCCTTTCCCTCATATAGACACTTTCTGACGTGCTGCAGCAGACAAGCAATTTCTGAAAGACCATGACTGTTTTCAACTGAATTCAATTATTGTACTTTCATTCAAAGAGTTTCCAATTTTGTTCAGTTATGCTGCAGAATTGTTGTATGTGGGAAAGGATTAATAAGCTTATGTTTTAATATAATATGTGAACAGTGTAGATCTTGATCTGACTGTGTGGATGTACAGGCTGCTGCTGATCTGGAACTTAAGTGTATACCTTTTCCCAAGAACAGGGTTGTATATACTTTATTAAGAAGAAGAAAGAACATTCAAAATTTCCTTTTGACAGACTTAATATATATACCCCATTCGCACCGTATTTTGACTTATCTGAAACAGACAACTTCTGAAAACATTGTGGCATAAGGGAAATTTGTTCATAATGAGCAATTTCTCTATTGCGACATGTTTATCGTAATTTAATAACTGAATTTTCATTTTAAATGGAGATATATGGAGATTTTCTATGTTTTGACAAAATACGTCCAAAGTCGTCTGCTGCAGAATTGTCGTATGAGGGAAAGGGTTAAACACTTCAGATGAACCTCTCCTAAAATTATGAGGAAAATTGGTCACAAAGAAGGGATTTATGTCCCCAGTCAGGGTATAATCAAGTTTAAACACTTCAGTTAAACCCCTCCTAAAATTATGAGGAAAATTGTCACACACTGTTAGTCTAGCCTATATATCAAAGTATTTACAATCACTTTCAAATAATCAGCCTATATTACCGTTATAAATAAATAACATGTGATAACTCAAATTTGCATTTTGGTAACCCTGGAGCTTTTTGTTTCAGTAGTTGACAAGAGCATTACTGTTTACTGTAAAAAAATTAAAAGTCCTTCTTTAATTAACCCTTTCCCACTTTCAGACACATTGGGATGCATCTTGAACAGACAACATTTGAACACATTGTGGCAAAAAGTATTCTTAATAGACAATTTCGCATTTTGTCAAACTGTTGTCAATTCTATTCAATAAATACAAATGACTTTATTGAGCTTTTCTATAGTTTTGCGAAGATGTTTTCAAAGTCGTCTGCTGCAGATTTGTCATATGTGGGAAAAGGTTAACAAATTCATTTAAAAGTCATCTACTTTGGCAATATCTGTGGAGAACAATGGACTTGATAGTGTGTAATTAGGGAAGAGTTATCATTTTCAGCAATGCTTCCGCTTTCTCAGTGTTTTCTGTAACTGTCTTAACCATGTCATGCAGTACAAGGGGAAAATATCAATATTGTCAGCAGCTTTAACCCTTTCCCTCATACAACAATTCTGCAGCAGAACATATTTTTATAAAAAATAGAAAATCTCTATAATTGAATGGATAACCTAGGATTAAAAGTAGAAAACATTGTGGCAAAAGAAGAAATTGCTTGTTCTGAGCAATTTCTTCTTTTGTCACTATGTTTTTCAAAAAGCTGTCTGCTGCAGAGGCGTCAGAAAGCGTCTATATGAGGGAAAGGGTTAAACGCTTAGACCATTATCTAGTCGACTTGAAAAGAAAACACTTGTGAAGCATATCATATTTCCATGTGGTATTAACTGATCAGAATCTTCAGACGTCATTGACCCTTTCTCTACTATAGAACTCTTTTGAAGCTTTTGAAGCAGATGGCTTTTGGAAACATTGTGTGAACAGAAGAAGCCTTTCAAAAGGAGAAGATTCTCAGTTTTTCACAATGATGTAAGCACAGTATCAAAATCCTTTTTCCATTTGTCTAGACATTACAATTCCTTTCTCGGATTTTCCCCAAGTTATTGATATTTATTTTATAACAAGCAAACAGTTAAATTTGAAACACTAAACGTCTGACAAAACATTTTAAAAGGTGCAAAACTTATAATACTATGCGTCAGGTGTAGCACTCTGGCCAGCTACATCAAATTGTTCATGTGGAAAACACAGGTAAATAAATGAAATCTTATAGTGGTACATTTTATCATGAAGTTAAGTTCCAAGATTAAACTAGAGTCTCATGACTCTCTCTCTCAGACTCTCCGGCCTGTCTATCTCTCTCTGACTCCCCGCGCTTCCTCAAAACATACATTACATACTACAGGGCTGGCGCCGTATACACATGATATCCCGTATAAAGTAATACCCTCAATGGATCTAATACATCACATGTATATCTCTAACCTCACTGTGTTACACAGTCAAGGGTTACTCCAGAGTTCCTCAGGTATTATGACTGCAAATGGAACTTTGCTGTATATATAAGTCCCCATAAGCATAGTGACCAAGTTAGGTGCAGATTGGATAAGTATTTTTGAATATTAGAACAAGATATCTTTTGTGGATGTCACACAACTCATGCCTTAAGTTCTATCCAAGATAATGTAGGCAGCGAAAGAAGTATCAGATTTATATTGAGCCAAACAGATCATGAATGATGACCACTATGCCATTTGAGAGTTTTTCCAGATTTAACCCTTTTCCAAAAGGCAAACACATTTTGTCAAAACTGCAGCAGATGACTTTTGCTGCAATGTTTTCAACTCTTCAATAATCGTATTATATATCATTTGCACTTTGGTTTTTTGCCTAGCTGTTTTCAAACTTTAGTGCTGTAGATTTGTTGCCTGTGGGAAAAGCTGAAACAAATACAATGTATTTAAACTAAAATGAAAATAGTTAGTTTGAAGTACATAATGATCTTTGCTTACAGAGCCAAAGGTAAATAATGAATACAATTTAATGCCAGTAACTCTAGAAGATATTTAACCTAATCCATGGTGGTTAATTTACTGTCCTTGAACAGGGTATTTAATCATTAACTGAACTAACATTTCAACACATATTTCATGATTGACAAATTGTAGTTTTTACACCTTTTGTGTTTTTCAACCCAGCCCAGTGTGTGTTCTGTTCTTCAATTGTAGATAAAACACAGTATAATTGATTTAACAATGGTGATTGATGGAGAAAAACAGCGCTAGAAAGTGGTTGAACAAAATAGCAATGGGTAATATTAATATGCAACGGTAGTTAATAAAATTTGCTTAAGATGATTAATAAGAATACTTAAATCTTAAAGTAATACACAGTGGCTATTTTGATAAAGGATAAATGGACTTAAAAGTATATAACTTGACCGAGTCTAAATGATTCAAGTCACAAGTCAAAGAAAATGAATGATAAAGCTATGCATGGCCATTAATGCATTCAAAAAGTTGAAAGTGGTAACTGGTAACTAAAGAAATTGACCTTTGAATGGCACTTACACGATAGGTAGCTAGTGATGATACTTAAGCTTTTCCCACATTCAAACAAATTTGATACCACTGAGGTATTGAAAATATTATTTTGAATGTATAATCTTCACTACAAGATCGAAGCAGAGTCGCCGCACCTGCCACCATTTACATCTTTGTCAGTCTCGTGTCCTGTTGTTGGTAAAGATTGGACATTATTCTAGAAAAGCTTGGCCGTGAAGCCACATCATCGATATAATGACAAATGAAAGCTGTAAATAGCATAGGACGGTATAGCTGTAGATCGGACTGCCCAGTGCCTGAAAACATACACTTAATATCCATTACTCATTGATCCATAATCTGCTGCATAATTAATAATTAAATAATGACAATTTGGTAAAAGGAGCAGTTCAACCTGAATGTCATACACTATTGTAACTGTATAATTCTAAACTTTAAATAATAATGTATGTTTGCTTCCTACTTAGTTATGTTGTTTCCCTTTGATAATTATTTGAAAACTACTTGTATTATTTTACGTGCTGCATTGGTTGACATTGATGTGTTGTGTACAGTGCATATGGCATTATTATTCCCCAAATCATACTTGTCTGTGTGGAGCAATATTGCTGTGGAAATATTTCATGCGAATCAATCAGCATTTCAAGTACTTACAGACTTTACTTTCCATGACAGCTGACGTCATGACCACCAATCTAGGGTGTATGGGCGACCCCCACCCCCGAAAAAAACTAAAAAGGGGAACACCTCTGGAGGTTATTGTTTAGACGTATTGAACGTCGAGAAAATGGACCTTTTTTCTGGTTTTTTTGACACACAGCTTGTTTGTCGGTAACACAATAATAGCCGATTAAATCAATTATAGGATGATTGGCGATAACCACACCAATAAACTGATTCTGCAGTTCTGCATGGAGGGTGTAGTGAGTATGGAGACCAGCACTGTAACGGCCAACAGCCTACTAAGATTAGTAAAATTATGGGTCTAAACTTTATTTTTTACGTTTGTTATGATTTCCGGGATAAACATGCGGTTGGGACAAAGATGCAATTTCTGGGACAATCCTGGATGTCCGGGATAATATCACATGTATGTCTTTTTAGACTCACCTTCTGCAAATCTGTTGTATGATAATATTTGAAACACTCACAACATAATTTATGATAGATCTACAGCAGATGAATTTAAATATAAAGGCAAAATATCAAGATCCCTGACAGGGCACAGAACCCTGTTTAAGACTGAGGCGCCTGTCCGCGAACTGTGATATGCTTAGGGAGAAGAAGGCAACTGGTTCTTAGCTAAGAAACCAGGTTGACAAAGAAGGGAAACTGACCCATCAGATCAGATAGATTAAATCTGTGGAAACCCATCTCTACCGAGAGGCAGTAAGTCAACACGATCCTCTTTTGAGACGGCAGGCCTCTTCCTACCTTTGTTGAATCTGCATTCTTCAAGCACTTTTTCCATGTGAAAAGGACCAAGATTAGCAGATCCGAGCAAAGGCGTATCCTAAATGGACATAGTACACGTAAGGTAGGTCAGATGCGTGTCCCATGAGGGCTTTTTAAATGACCACATGAGCCACGCAATTCAGTTTCAATAACAGTTAATACATGGAACCGTTGAGGTTGATAAATATATCTGTTAATTGTTCAAGCCGTAGGATATAAATACTCTTGTCAAGAAATAAGAAAACGACTAGCTAGGCGACAACTGAAAAAATGTAGCTGTTAGGATGGGGGTGCCAGACCTTGAAGGTCAAAGCGAGAGGTGTAAATAAAAGCTGTAAAACCAAGCCAACAAGTTGTTTATCACAAATAAATTTATACAGTAAATGTTGGCTTGGGGTAGGTAAGGGGAATGTTGGTTAAGGAATGTTGGATGGTAAGGATGGATGGCTAGGAGGGTTCAAGAAGGGGGATGGTGAATAGCTTGGAAGGTTAAAGGATGGAGAATAGCATGAGAAGGTTTAAAGGATGGTGGAATGGCTTTGGAGGGTTCAAAAGGATGGTGAATAGCTTGGAGTTCAAAGGATGGTGAATAGCTTGGGAAGTTCAAAGGATGGTGAATAGGGCTTGAAGGTTCAAAGATGGAATAGCTTGGAAGGTTCAAAGGATGGTGAAAGGCTTGGAAGGTTCAAAAGGATGGTGAATAGCTTGGAAGGTTCAAAGGATGGTGAATAGCTTAGGAAGGTCAAACGGATGGTGAATAATACTTGGAAGGTATCAAAGGATGGAGAAGGCTTGGAAGGTTCAAAGGATGGTGAATAGCTTGAATGTTCAAAGGATGGTGAATAGCTTGGAAGGTTCCAAAGGATGGTGAAA